>CM056993.1:106777299-107494799 GCA_029891345.1 Dryococelus australis | reverse complement strand
GTGTAGGTTTCCCCCGGTTCACTGGTCGACTGCGTGGGGCTGCGGAATCAGGGGTTGTTGTTGCCTGTACGATGCCTAGCAGTGCGGCATATCTAAGGGCGATACTGTCAAGTGTATCCACTGCGTCATCGCCACTAAGACGTTTAACTTACGTTCATTTCCGTCGCCAGCTTGCTTCTGTTGAAATTTTCTGCTGCGAGTCTGTCATTTAATAACGTAGTGTTGAACGTTCCTATGCGACTTCAAATTTCCAACAGCAGAATAAAGATTTTACTTTGAAGAATTGAACATTATAAACGGAAATAGACAGAAGAAACTAGCATTGCGACGTAATAAGTAAACAAACACCAATGAACTACAACTAAAGCTCTGAATACTGCGTGACTTTCGGCATCTGTTACTGCTCCTGCCTGCTTATGTTTTAACGGGCGCACCGAGTGGCATTCGCCTAGTAAAGTTGGTAACGATGGATGGAAAGTAGTTCCATATCTTAACGCTGAACAAAAAGTGTTTGGTAAGCACTTGTGATAACTGAAATAATTTCCTTGGCTCTCTCTTTTTTTAATGCATCGAACTGTAAAAATTATCAGATTTATAAAATATTTACTTTTCAAATAATTTCGCAGTTTCGCTTCAACGACGTATAAATAAAGTGATGAGGCCCATGGCAATGTTAATTTTACATGAGGAGGAGGAATACACAACGTGCACACAAGTAAATCGTAAGCAGGGCTTTCAATAGTGCTCCTTTTACCGTGAACAGGCTTTAGGCGCATACGTTCAGTGACTAGCTGCGTGAACATCCGGAAACGGGCTTTGTACCCTATTGGCTTGGCTGCCAACTGACGAGGCGCTGATTGGCAAACGGCGTAGTGACATGGCACTGTCCAGTGCCGCCATTTCGCTGGAGCGTGCAGCTGGAGTTCGTGGTATAAGCGGGTGTGTCATTCCTTATTCCTAAGTATTCTGTGATTGTTCGAACAGCTGTACATACACTATAAGAAATTGTTCTGAAATTTACCATGCCAATGAATAGGCTTAGTGAGAGACCAGGAATGGTATTGTTTCCCCCCTATGCATTCGTTGTAGCGTTCCTACATTTGCTCAGGAAACAGTCAAATGCGTAGGGAAGCTCCCGACTTTGTATAGTAACGACGCTAAACATTCCTATATCTGCAGTTTGATGTGTGGTATTATTACCATGCAGTGTATAGGTTAGAAACTTCCACTACAGTTTAGGAAATTTGCCAGAAAATTTTGCAGTGTAGTTAGATCAATATAATCATTTAAGAACAATGAGGAATTAATATTCTTAAGATAAGACACACAAAAGAAAGAATAGGCTCCATTCAAATGTTCTTGCTTTAATAGCGGTGTTGTTTACTTGTAGCTATGAAGCGACGTATAAAGTTGTGCACTAAAGGTAATATAGTCCATTCACGGTGAAGTGAGCACTTTTGAAAGCCCTCTCATTTGGAATAACAGTAAATAATACCATTTTATTTTAGCCCTAGTCGTTAACTTCCGAGTGCAGTGTAATATGTACACTGTGTTAATGGCAATATTTATTTAAAAGTCCTTAAAGGAGAAAACATAGATAAAAGAAAAAGAATCCAGGGCCTCAAAAAAGCTCACGATACCGTGAACAGCCTATAGAAGCATGTTTTTTTTAAACACAAACCGGCAAAGCGATTTAACTTATTACATTTTATTCACTCTTCATTGAGCTCAAAGGAATCACCGGCCCATTTCGCCTCTGTAATTATTTACTATGTTGCAAGATTCTGGAATATTTAAATTTTCTGATACTGGGACCTTCAAAAGTTAGTTATTTTATCTTGCTCGTAGTTTTTTTTTAGATTTTTCATTCCATAATAATGCCCCATTCCAAATAACTGCGCTTATGGAACAGACAAACCAGTATGATGTTACAAAACTAAAAGTTACAGTGGCGATGTTTTATGAGATCAAAAACGATATTTTGTCCGTTAAAGTATGGTACATGTTAGTGTATATTTTAAAAAATCAATAATAATTTTCTAAAATTAAATTCGTATAGTTATTATAGGCTTAAAAGTGAACATCAATTCTTTTAAAAGTTCTGTTATAATAATACTAAGATGTAAACTAAGTTTTTGATTGCATTACATGTCTGAAAGTTTGTAGTCAAGTAAAATTTTTGATGCCAACAGGTACATTCAACTCTGCCTACCATCTTCGCACGAGAATGAGAAGCCGGTTAAAACTTTGTGTTTCATCTTCGCAGGTTTCTGGCCCAGTACCTTCCCACAAAAGATCTGTTGGAATTTATACTCAAACGACACTGAACTGTAATTGATTTATGTGGATCAGCGACGCTATTTCACTTTTATTGTGATCCTTAACCCTTTGAGGAATATGCACGTATATACTCGGGGCTACGTTTACGTGGAATTTTTTTTTCTCTTGAAGACAAAACTAACATTTTATAGTTTTGCTGTTCTGCTGTACTTTATTGGAATATAAGTAAGAAATTAGCTAGTCAACGTTGCAGAATACAGTAAGCCTTTCCGGTGTAGCCAGGACCAATAGGGTGACGTAAGTTGAAATACAGAGGCCAACGCAAATTATATTGCTGCAGTGGAGAATATAGGCAGTTTACTTCAATCTTGTCTTCAATGCCAGTAAATCTGCGCCTTCCTTAAGGGTTAATGTCTATTGTACGTCAAAATGTTCTTGTTTTCCACGCTGCTTGTTCTATCTAACTTGCAAAAATAAATAAAGGAGAAAACAGAGAAATGTCTTTCCGAGGTACAGATAATTTTTGGCGTTATAATACATAATGTATGAATTTGAATACCTGTACCAACAAAATGCATCATTTATGAAGAAAACCAGTTTTCATTCATGCTCAGTAGACACAGACTGAGTGAAGTAGACTTAGATAAGAGATACTTGCGAAAATTGTATGCCGAAAGAAAATACGTTATTTAAATGCACTGACCATGAACGCACATTTGTGTGATAAAGTACATACAAACAATCTTTAGACTCTCAAATAAAGCGATCACAACTCTGTTATCACAGCCAACGAACTGTAGTCTTTGTGTTCGGCTAGAGTAATATGAACCAATCGTGGTCGAGAACAGTAAAACGTTTGGCGAATCCTTTGCCCACAGGTGAAATCGTTGGTCATTATGCTTCGCAGTGCTCAAAACAGGACAAAAATTACCTACATGTGCAGGGGCCACGGTGGCTGAGCGGTTAAACTGCTCGCCTCCCACCAAGGCGAACCGGGATTAATACCCAACCGGGTCACTGGGAATCGTTCTGGGCGATGCCGCTGGTCGGCGGGTTTTCTCGGTGATCTCCCGTTTCCCCCACTCTTGTATTCCAGCGCTTTTCCATTATCGCCTCATTTCACCCACATCGGCTCTCAAGACCTCGTCAAGAGCCGCCCAAATCTCTGAACAGCAACAATAAGACTATTCACGGTAAAATGAGTACTTTTGAAAACCCTACTTAAAATCTACTTATATGCACGTTGTGTATTATTCCGCCTTATTTAATGTTAACATTGTCGTGAGCCTCGTCACTTTATTTATGCGCCGGTCAAGTGAAACTGTGAAATTATTTGAAAAGTAAATATCTAATAAATCTGCTCTTTTTTACTCTACGATGCATTAAAAAATAAACAGAAAGAGAAATAAATTATTTAACTTATCAGAAATTGTTACCCAGCAGTTTTATTCGAGGTTAAGATTCGGAATTATTTCCCAACCATCGTTACCAATTTTACTGGGTGTATGCTGTTCAGGGCGACCGTTGAAATATATGCAGATAGAGGTGGTGACTTTTTTCTAAGGTTGATTTCAAAAGTGTTTACTTTATCGTGACCAGCCTTTACATGTACATACTGTGCAGAATTCTGTTTGAGTGTGTTTATAAAACCTACCAATCTAGATAGTAGAGAGAGTATGAATAATAATTACTGTTAGTATAATTCTAGAAACTAAATTACTAAATGTTCCCGTTGGGACCTCACAAATAATATATTATGTATCAATACAAACAATAATATTGTGTATATTGATGTCGAACTACCCACACAGACATCGATAATACAGATATACACAGCAACAAATAAAATGAAGAAATAACACTTACACTGTACAACAACTGCACAAACAACATAACACCAACACAACTCAGACACATACATCAAACACACGACGTACACCTCACAAAACGACAACAGCAACCGTCGGCCCCTCTGTCTCCGGAGAGGATGGCGGGGTGAGGGTTCAAGGGTGGAAGCAGAGGAATTTTAACTTTCGACATATTAAAATAATAACGTAACTTTTTCTTTTAAACTTTAACAAAATAATTTTAAGACTCTGATTTAATTTTTAACTTGTTTTTAAATGTTATAATGCGACAAATTTTATGTTTCGACTTTTCTATAAATTTATTTTTAAATTCAAGTAACTGAGACCAGTTACGACCTTCAGCTGGGTACTTGCACCATTTTAATATGTTCTGTTCTGAGTGTGTTTGGGTCGATCGCAGGTGTTCAGCGTAATCTGGCAGACCTCCTCGACAACGTGGCCGCGACCACCTCACAGCAAGTGGGCTGCAGGTAGGAGCTACGAGTAGGGACGGAGCTTGTGCTACGCCCTGTGGCCGGCCGAGTCAGGCGCCCTGACGTCACCGCCGCCAATAGGTCCTCCCGGGGCGGGGACGACGCCCCTCGGCGCGCCGACGCCCATACCTGATGGGGCCGGATACCAGCGCGCCGATCACGCCGAAGAGGGGTCGACGAGGGATTTGCATCCGCTTCGCCAGCAGCGGTGAACAAAGCTTCGCCCACCACAACGCCGCTCAACCATTCAGGAAGCATAAATTACGTGTGCGTGCGGGACGTCCTGAATATTAACCGCGAGGAATGCTTGCGGAGATTCCTGCCTCTGGCGTGGCGGCTACGGCCGACGACTACGGCGAGAAAGATGGCTGGGCGCACTGCCTCTACCCTCGTCTACATGAGTCTCAGCATGTTTAGAGATTATGGTTTATCACGGGAAAAGTTGACTGTTCGCTAGGATTCAACGTACTGTACACACGTCCGAAGGTTTTCATTTCTTATTGGCTGTCGTTCATGTGTGAAGCTGCTAGCCCATTTCACTGGGCCAATGAGGATTCTGATACTATAAAGCAGAACGTTTGTGATTGGTATGCAAACAACTTGAGTCGAAACCTTGTTCATCCGACCATAAAAGAATAAAGTAGCTAGAGTGTTATGAAAGATATGTTGGCTCAAAAAATTTCCGCGATTTTCCATCATATATAAGCATGTTGTAACTAGAGACCCAAAATATCACTGGTTCATTCGGCAACGAGCTAGACTCCACAGTCCTTTGTGTATTCGAACCTCAGTTAGGCGTTTATTGGCTGTTGCTCAAGTTTAACCACAGATCAGTAGAGCCCCGAGTATTTCGTGAATTCGTTCGGTACCAAGGTAGACTTCAAACACGTGTTATTTTCTACTACTACTGTAATCGGACCGCAGTTCTTTCGACACGCCCCGTGTAATTGTGAACCAGTAATAAGCAGGAGAAGTAGCGTGAGTGAGTGTTGAACAGTGCTGTACAGAGGCCTCACTTTATCGCAGCAACCAATAAGCAAACGATAGTGTCACAAGTGCGTAGAGGACTGTCAAGTCTAGCCTGATGCCACATCAACCCGCGAAATAATAGGGGCTCTACTGATCGGGTAGCACGGGATTCGGTCCTTGTTTTCCCTACAGGTTCGTTATTGGACGAAAGTCGTCCGGGCCGTTTCTAACGCACTGTGGTCCAATAGAAGCGTAACTTCATGGTACAAGCTGATACTTGCCCTTAAATGAACTTGCGAAATTTTCGGGTCTCTAATTATAAAGTTTGAACCACGTGTTTTTCGTGAAAATATTTGCTCTGAGGTTAGAATTCAGTATCATATGTGCACACTTACGGTCTTCATTTATCTATTCGCCGCTTCTCTTTGTGTGATGAATTTAGTTTATCTGATACTGACCATCCGTGATTCATCGGTAGACAGATTAGACGAGTAAAAATTCAAATGATCCGATCACCAAAGAGGTTCTGTACAAAAGAGCATTGGAACACATGTTGTCCTGAAATCTTTTCGCGAAAAACAGGTGCCGCTAACTATAGTCTATTCATGGCTACGCTGGATTCACGACACCCCGACAAACTCGACACTACAGCCCTGACACGACTAAATCTGAATGAGTGAAGAGATTTTGGTGTCTCTTAACGCCTTGAGAGCCGATAAGGGTGAATTGAGGTAAGTACGGGGCGGCGTAGGAATGAAAGGGCGGGGGATATGGGAGATCCCCGGGAAAACATGCCGACGAGCGGCATCACCCGAAACGAAATCCCACTTGCAAAAGTTCGGCCCTTGGTGGGAGGCGAAAAGGCGAATCGCTTAGCCACCGTGGCCCCGGGATATTGCGAATACTCAATAAAGTATTATATGGAATTTCGTCGTGCTGTGACGTCCTGTCGGGCTGTCGGGTCGTGTTCGTCGGAGTACTGTGATTCCAGCTCTGCTTCTAAGTTTTCCAAATCCCTCCTGAAAGTTCTCCTTTTAGGCCATTCCTCTACATCATGCTAACAAAGCTTAACTATTATTAGGAAATTACACTAGAGTGACAACGCGCCACATTTGTGTTCACGCACTTTAATTCTATTTTGCATGAGTACTATTTCTTCCTAGGTAATACCAACACCCCTATTTTCTCTCCGTTTTTATTCATATCAATTTTACATGCTTTAGGGTACCGGTTTTTTGCGAAAATAATTCAGGACAAGTTGTGTTCCAAAGCACTTAGTTCAGAACCACTTTCGTGATTGGATCATTTGAACTGTTCCGCGTCTTACATGTCTGCCCACGATTCACGGGCGGTCAGTATCGGAGCAGCTTAGTTCTGATTGGCTCAACCATGTAAGAGGCTCTCTTTACAAAAATACATGCGGTCAATAATCAAATGAAGATTGCGAGTGTACATATAGGATATTGAAGTCTAGCCTCCAAGTGAATCTTTTCGCCAAAAACAGGTGGCCCTATATATGAAATATTATTAATCAAATATAAAGTATGTGAGGAAGTATCATTTTAACCTAAAATAAGATACTCTAATATTAAGAGAAGTTAAAAACGCATTTAATAATGAGATATTTGGGAAACATTCAAACACGTCATACATGGGAGCAGTGGCGTGTGCTGAAGTGTTGCAAGGTAAGCTGTTGCTTGCTCAGTGATTACACACTCGGCACACGCAGCAGGAACCAGTAACCAGAGTGGAGCCGGTAGAAACTGAATGTTTTGCAGCCACTCACCAGAGAGCGACGAGGCACCTATTACTAGAGACCCCTAGAATTTCGCGGGTTCATTTCTAGACATGTTGGCATTCACACATTAGTAAGTTCATGTTACTTTTGTAAATGGTCGACGTGATGTTTGACAACTCCTGGAGATAAATGAGCCTATAAAAAACATGCAATAAATTGTGCGCCCAACCACCGTCTTTTACTACCACAGTAATCAACCAATAAACAGTTGATATCTGTATGAGAGTATATAAGACTGTGAAATCTAGCCTACAGGTCACTGCACTCGCGAATTTATCTGGTCTCTACCTATTACACACGTGCTGTAACGTCAACTGCACTACTACGTTTAAGAGGCCGGTGTGTAAACTAGAAAACGATTAGGTACAGCATAGAGCAAAACACAGCGTTACCTTAGTTTAACCTTTAATCCTAAGGGGGTACAAGAAGTAGTAAACTAATAATTTACTTTAACGACAGGAACTTCAGCTCAGAGAAAGACTAGACGTTCAATAAATAAGACACGTTAATATCTCCTCTTTTAAAACACACAAGATGTCGTTATCTTTACCTTCAACTCTATAAGCAATACAAAGTATAATACCGTGACGCTACAATGTTATTAGCAGCGTGATTGGCTCTATCCTGACCATGGCCTCTATTACCTAAGTCCCTTATAACGTTCAATTAAGTGTTTCACTCACCACTGAGACTTCTGTAATGCAGTATGACTGACGTACGAGGGCTTCGCCAAGGTCTCGCATGCAGGCATATTTATCGCTGGCACCGACGACTCAGTGACGTATATACTCCTGCTGGCCTAGTTTACCTCGTGACAGCTCTGCCTTGCGACAGTCCACCACACGCCACTGCATGGGAGTGATTTTAAAACAGTGTGAATGTACCGCGAATAAAGTATACGAATTTCCCCCCGAATGTATATGGTTCACGTTTCACCAAGGATTTTCAAACATAAGGTGGGCCGATCTTCGTCCTCTTCACGTGTCCCAAATATTGACACACCCACCACCGATAAATCACATGTACTTTAATATTTTTATGTATTTGTACAAGTAATTCTTTGTAAACTAGCGGCCAAATATATTTTGTAGCGTGGCAAATTATGTACTACAGTAAATTCCATGTAACCGTAGTGTGGAAAGTGTAAAACTAACGTTTAATTTTAACAAGCAAGTGTTGTAGAGTTTAAGTATATTATAAACATCGAGCTACATTAAAATTTGTGTATGTTTTCTGAAATAATGTGTCGTGAATACGCAATATTTCAGTTTTGAAGTTGTAAAAAAATCTTGGCAACAATTTTTGAATAACTGTTTCTAAGAAGTCCAGGAATCTTTTACTGTGAGGTATACAATGATGAACGTTTTTGTTTATGTTTGATATTTCGACAGACATAGCCTTTTATTTGAATACAATGCTTCGACCAGCTTTGATAATGCCTATTATATACAGAGCGAGACACCCAAGGAAGGCCATCTGAATAACACCGCCAGTTTCAGTGGTAGAAGAAAATGTTTCAGGAAGAAGTTGCTTGGGTCCAAGGCGCTAACAACCTGATAGTGATAATTTCCTCATGCGTGGAAGGGTAAAGAAGATAGAGAGGTCAACTTCGTTAACTTAAATGGAATGATAATTTTTATTAACACCCCTCGACAGTGCATATGAAGATGTAATAATTACGATGACATTTGCCGGTCATTCAAGATCGCTGAAGGTCAATGACGAAGCAAACTGCGCCGCCGCGTGGAACAATGGGCCCCGACGTAGCGCCATCCTGTAGCGACTGTAGTCGTCCTGAAGCTGGCGTTTGTTTAAACAAACGCCAGTCTCGAACAACGCTTCCTTTGTTATTTTATTATGATATCATGCGTTTAAATTTGTGACCTTGTTCATTGATACATACTGTAAAGCGATTCTGATCGGACAATACCGCATGACGAATTTCATCTGAACTTATCGCAGAACAAGCTCGTGGTATACGGCCTTTCATGTCCTCGGGAGTCGTTGGTGGGTCTTTGTAAACATGTTGCTTTAATGTTCCCCACAGATAAAAGTCCCTAGGCGTCAAGTCTGGGTAACGTGCACACCATCACGAACATAGTAAATTGCCTAAATAATTCCGATTGTTTATCCAGTGGTTAGTGCGATTTCAGAGACGATAGAGTTCGGAAATACTCTTTTTGTTTCCACCGGCAGCAAGGTGAGCTAACAAAATTATAAACGAATATTTAAAAGATAACCGACACGCGTACTTGTGTATGCTTAATGAAAAGTGCTGTCGCGCGAAAATAATATCAGTATCGGCTCAATTATTTTTAATCGAAATGGATAAATATAGATATTCTAGGGTAATCCGATTCAATAGGAGCCTTCTTCGTCTCCTGATTGTCTCTGCTGATTCAAGTGGAACCACTTAGTTCTTCTTCTGCATTCCGCTGATTCAAGAGAGACCATCTATTTCTCATGTTGGACTCCTCCAATTCAAGCAGAGCCACCTAGTTCTCCTTATGAACTCCTTTAATTCAAGAAGAGCCGCGGAGATTTCCAGTTGGACTGGGCTGATTCAAATGGAGTCACCTAGTTATCCTACTGTACTACTCTGATTCAAATCAAGTATGGTAACCTTAGTCTTCTGCTGGAAACCTTGGATTTAGGCAGGGTCACCTAGGTCTGCTGCTGAGCTGCTTTCATTCAAACAGTGCCACATAGATATCCTGCTGCACTTGCATAATTCACATGTAACCAGCTCGGTCCCTTACTGGACTACTCTAATCCAAGTGAAGCGACATATCTATTGTTGGAAACCTTTGATTCAAGCAGAACTACCTAACTCTCCTACTGGACTCGTCTGATTCAGCAAATCTGTGTAAATTTCCTGCTGGGGCAAGCAAATCTAAACAGGTACTCAGCAAGACTATTGTGTTTTGCCAAGCAAATCAACCTTGATCCCCATCTGTTCTGCCACAACATATAGGTGGATTCACCTGCACTGAAAGCCAGAAGAAATAGGATTCACGAGTTTCACTGCGTAGGTAAACATATGTGTCGTAGATCTGTAAACATACGAAGGATCACGGACGTCTCAAGTCTCAAGCCTTCTGAATTTGTCTGTAGATTAAGAACATCGTACGTCCTCAATAACGATATGCAGTTATTAATTATTCCTAAGTGGTGGATCTACTTTCATTGGCGCGTTGGAAGATAGCCCAGATATGCTACATAATGCTAAAGTCAGGTAACCTAAGGGAACATAGTATGACCCTAAAATCGGGAGAGTTTATTCCTCCAGTTATACGATGTGACGGGATTTTCCGTCACGAGGAACAGATAATGTGTTTGGTTTTGTGTTTTACCACAGTTGTGTACCCCTTATGTGTAGTTGTGTGGCGGATTTGTTGTGCAAGACATTTTAGGCGCGACTATGCTGTTAAAATCTAATTTGATGGCTTTGGTGCCACTGTATTGTATTTTTATGTGTTTTGTTAAAGAGTGCGCTGTCATCGTATAGGGGAAGCACTCATGTGGTAAAAAATTGCTGTAGGTGATGGTCTCTGGAGGGAGTACCGCGAGAATAGGGATCGTGTTGAGTATAATTAGCGGTGCGCAGGCGGTCAGAGCAGAGACGACCCAGCCGATGAGCTGGAGGGACACAGAGGAGATAGATGCTCCCTGGCCCATTGACTACGAGTCTTCGCTTTAAGAAATGATAAGTATATCTGTTGCTAGTTTTAACTTAGAAGAAAATCGAGACTTTTGTGTACTTAGAATTTGGCTGAGTGGAGTTGATACTTATAAATTTTCTCTTGCTTCTCTTCTTGGACTTAGAATTCGACTGAGTGAAGGCGATACTTATAATTTTCTCGTGCCTTTTCTTCATTTACTTAGAATTCGGTCGAGTGAAGACGATGTTTATAAATTTTCTCATGCCTTTCTTCTTGGATTTAGAATTTTGCAGAGTGAATTCAACACTTATAAACTTTTCTGTGCCTCATGGCCTTAGCATGTGGGCCAAGTGAACTTGCTTCATAATAATTCTCGGTGTTTTTAGTGTTGTTGGATTTTTGCCAGACTAAGTTGAACTTGTGATTTGTTGCGGATGCGAGTCTCTTGGAAAAATTGGGTTAGCTGAGAGTGTAAAGTAGTAAGTGATGTTGTGCTTCGTTTTGATGTGGCATGAGGACTTGGTGGAATATATTGGAGTAAAGGATAGAAGTTTTGAAGGCGTGAGTTTAATTCCAAATGGAACTGAAAGACTCGGGAGAAGTGAGTTCTGGTGTCTAGGCAGTTTTGGACATTAAACTCGCTGAAAGTGAGTAGGACGAGTCAGCAGTTCCTGGGACAGTTTTTCGTGAAGGTGGATTCGGCGCTAGTTCGGGGGAAAGAAGAGTTTTGGAGTTGGAATAGGATGGAATTGTAGAGTTTGATTAAATTTGGGGAAAGAGCTGTAGTGTATGTGCGTTGATCTTGAATAAGTGTTGTGGTAAGTGATTGGGTGGAGAGCGGGAGGTGCCTGCCACTCAAGTGGTATGGTAGGGTGATTATCCCGTCCCCTGTTCCTCCACCAATGTTGTGGTTGATGGTAAGGTGTGTGTGGAAGGTGATCCACGGCAATACCGCCACTTCGGTAGAAACAGTGAGGAGAACATCCTTGGACATGTTTGGATCTGATTGGAGATGTGAAAGATGTTTTGGTGTGAGTATGCGAGATTATATATTTGTATAGGAAAGAAAAAATGGTAATCAAAGATTTAGAAAAGGGCTCTGTGAGACCATTCACCTCCAGCGTGTGTCTCTAAATGTTTGTGTATAGTTTTAAGGGGAAGAATTGCAATTATATGTTACCCAGGAAGTTTTGTATTTTTGATGAAAGGCGAAAGATGATAAAGAATCCTGGGAAAAATATTAAATGGGTACCGAGTGGAGACGATTTTACTTGGTTTATTCGGCTGTGGTAAAGTCAGAATTATATCAAATTTTTAAATGTGTGTTAAATGTAAGTTATACGAGGGAAATTGATTTGGAATAAAGTCATTGTCTACCCGAAAGTTTAAAACTGTTATGTGAATTCAAAGTATGCTTTAATGAAATTCAAAGGGAGAAATTTGTATTGGAAGGAAATCATTTGTTCTTGAAGTTACTAAAGTTGTAGTGTGTATTTTTTTAAAAGATAAATTTAAACGAACTTGAAATTTAAGGTTGGTTATGTTCTTGGTAGTTTTGAACCACGCCCTATATTTTGCACAATGTCAGAAGCACTAAACTTTCAACTAAATTCCTAATATGTTTGTTTTGGTGGCCCATCCCCTTTTCCTGTCCCTTGTAAGTGAAAAGGCAGAAAGCAGATTGGACTGAGGTTGTGCTCTAGGGAACTGAGGCAAACGGGGCGCAACATTGGCGCTTAAGATGCATGTGCTGACACATTGTCCTTTTGGAAGAGAACCAAATCTGACGGAATGATAGCAGTACTTTAATGGGTGTAACATGTCCGAAAGGATGTTCACCAGAACATACATTTCAGGCATACGAAGGGCCATAACGTATGCAAGATGAACATATGAGTACCATTATGGAGAAACCGCCAGATGCTACTGTCGCATATTGACATGTGATATTTAAGTATTTGTGAGGTTTAGTCAACACAAAGGCTCTTCCATCTTCTCTAATCAGTTGGAAATGCGACTCGTCATACCAGGGCATTCGTTCCAAGTCGCCATATGCCCATTTATGGTATTGTTTCTTGCGGTTAAGAAAGATGTTTGTGTTGGGCGTCGGCTCCTAAAGCACATCTGCATGGCACGTTGCATATTCGTCATGCAAATGTTCATCGAGCTCTCAGTATTGAATTCAGATGTTATTTTCTACGGCATTGCACGCCTCTCGCTTGCTATGTTGTCCGCTGTGTTGTCCCAGTTTTTTTGCACAAGTTTACGTCCACATCTAGTTGCCCTTAATACCGTAATCCAGCCAGAATCTTTTTTTTTTTTCTGTAGTCCAGTACAGAACAACTCAGTAGGTTTCCATCGGACTCTTTCAGTATTCATGAGAGGCAACCTCAATTTTATGTTGTAAGCTTGTCTTTCACGAGTGGCCACATGGGTAATATTCGGTACAGTTTGGCGAGAAATCTGTAATTTATGAGATTCAGTGTTGTTGGACTTAAATTTCTAATTACACTGAGACGAATTAGAGTGGCGGTTCCTTTTGATGTGGGAGTGCCCATCCCATGATTGGTTGTGCGAATGTTCTAGACCGGGTCTTTAGTCTTACTGACTAGCGTGTGTTGCGGAAGGTTCCTATTGGCCGAGCTGCTGACAAGCAAGTAAATTATAGACTGTTCACGGTAAAGTGAGCACTTTCGAGGCCCTAGTTACCTGATTCTTTCCGCATTTTCTTATCCTTTAACGACATTTTAAAATAAATATTGCCATATAAGTAATAAACATAGTCTGTAGATTCCATCGCACTCGGAAGTTAAAGTCTAAAGCTAGAATAAAATATATTTATTGATAGAGATATGCAAAATTCTCATTATTATACAGCATCAGGCTAAACGTCACAATACTGTCTGTATACTGGAGCCGGCGTTGTTTCTCCAACGGCTGCTCCATAGATGAAAAGCCACGCCCTTTCTGACTGAACTGCACGTGACTGGTGCACGCAGTTGTGAAGTGTTTATTTATTGGCGCAGAGTTACCCAGGGCATGTGAGATTAAGTGTGGTCCAATGACAACTGTATTGCAAAGGTGCACGTGTTTAAAGCAAAACGTGTCCCGAAATAATAACACGAGTTTTGCAGGTCTCTATTTATTGACTGTTATTACAAATGAGACGACTTCCAAAAGTGCTCACTTTGCCATGATTAGTCTATACCAGGTGCTAATTTGCGAACGGCGTTCTGATATGTTGCAGTTAGAGACCCGAGAATTTCGCCGGTTCATTTCTAGATAAGTTAGAATTCACACACTTGTGCGTTCATGTTATTTTTTTTAGTTGGTCGACGTGTTGTTTGACACCTCCTGGAGATAAATGAGCCAGTAACAAACATTTAATAAATTGTGCGCCCAACCACCGCCTTTCTTTATTACCACAACAATCAACCAATAAACAGTTGATATCTGTATGAGAGAATATAAGACTGTGAAGTCTAGCCTATAGGTCATTTCACGCGCGAAATTCTCGGGTCTCTAGTTGTAATCCAACGACGCCATTTTACTAGCGTGTGCGGATAGAGTTCTCAGAATAACTATAGCTGTTTCATCTCCGTATTCTTAAGTACTTGGGGGTTGGGGGTGTGTTCGAAATTTTTTGTTTTCAAATTTTAATCGGGGAAGACAGTGAAAAGTGCAATTTCAGATTGCGTGGAAAATGCCAGAAGTCTTTTGCAGAGAAAAACTGAAGAAAAGATATATTCCCAGTTTCTTCACAATTTTTGAATCTAACATTTGAAAAATCACCTTATGTAAGACACGTTTTGTTATTTTGTAAATACGCCGTGTATCACAAGCCTTTTATATTTCTGTTAACGTAAATGTGTCCTATTTTTTGTTTAATTGAACTTTCACGTATATTTTATCTATAAATTACAGTATTTCATTTTTAATTAATATGAATTAAAACAGTGAGAAAACACGTGTGTTGGTAATGCCTAGTAAGAAAAAGTTCTTACGCAAAATATTATTTCACTGAGTGCCCACGAATGCGGTGCGTTGTCCCTTTGGTGTAATTTTTTATACTCGGTTAAGCTTTGTTTGCACGAGGTGGAGGAATATCCCGGAAGTGGAACTTTAACGCGGCTTCAGAACAAGTTTATAGTAACCACCGATACCTCGAATGGAATATGACTAGGGCCGGCTGATTTTCCGCGAAAAGATTAACGCGCAAGCTATATCTCAACTTCGGTGCGGGAAGACAGTTTATATTCGACTGCGCCAATCAGAATTAACTTACCTGGCTACTGATCGTCGATGATTGGCTGGCATACACCTAAGACGTGTGAGATGTGAAACTACCCGACCACGAAATAGGTTCTGAACTAACGTGTTTTGCAGTACAGCTAGTCGTGGCCCTAAACTATAATGCTGGAGTCCCTATAGCGCGACAGATGGAACGCGAAGGGCGCGATGCGACAACAAAAAATTCGAGTTAATGTGAACACTAGATTTTACCGCCTCGCGATCAATATTCTCAAATATTGTTTATAAATGGTTTCTTGCTACTACATACTAACCTCTTTTACGATGGTCATTAATTTTTCCATTATTTTCTTATTTTGCAATCCTTTCAAAAATTTCTTTCCGTGTCCACTGGTAGACTACTTTGTGCATGAAAATATGGCAGTAATTACAGCTACCAATTAAAATTCGTTTGCTTTGCTTATTAATACGGTAAATAATAGCTAGGGCCACCTGTTTTCGCGAAAATATTTGCGCTGAGGCTAGATTTCACTATCATATGCGCAAACTTGCGGTCTTCGTTTGGTTATTGGCCGCTTATCTTTGTGTGAAAATAGTCTGTTATATGAGTGAACAAATCAGAATTAAAAAGTTTTTCTGATACCGACCATCCGTGATTCGTCAGTGGACAGATTAGACGAGTAAAAATTCAAATGATCCAATCACCAAAGAGGTTCTGAACTAAAGTGCGTTGGAAAACAACTTGTCCTGAAATAAATTCGTGAAAAACAAGTGCCCCTAATATAGCGCACATAAAACTTTTGCTCCAAAAAATGGCGGCCTAGACATATTTACAGACCTGTCGCGCCCGCGAAGCGAATAAATTAGACATTTTTTCTATTCGGAGATCTTGCGCGAGCGATTTTCGTCGAGTTGGTGTTACATTAGTCTGGTTCCTGATTGGCTGAAAAAATATTTTATTCTCGTCACGTCCATCGAGTCGCGTCTGTCGCTCTATTGTGATTCCAGCATAACACGAAATCGGTTCTGTGGTTACGTATACACTTGAAAAGGTACGGGGGGGGGGAGGGCACCTCCCTTGTGCTACCATTCGCCGCCCCCAACCTAAATGGCTTGACGACGTTAAGGCGCACAATTGCAGTCGCTGGCAGCTCGTGGGCGGGGCGACTCGACGGCCGGGCACACACACGCGGCACCGAGGTGTCGATTCACTCCTGCGGCCGGCTAGTGTTGCCCGCTACCCAGAACTGGTCCCCGGCTGTAATTACCGCGCTCCACGGCGAACAATGCCCAACCCTCCCTTCCTTCCTCCGCGCCACATCTCACCCACTTGTGCATACAGCTGCCGACCGGCCCGCCGGCTGACGATTCATCAATGAGTCACACGGCATCTCGAGACGCGCAATTTTCAACCCCGCCTCCGCCCCTCATGGACCTCCTGTTCAATGTTTGGCACGGCCGCAGAGTGGACAAGTACACATAGAAGAGATGGAGTGGCTAGGGGCGCCTGTTTTTTCGCGAAAATATTTTTTCAGGACAAATTGTGTTACAACGCACTTTAGTTCAGAACCTTTTTGGTGATTGGTTCATTTGAATTTTTACCAGTCTAATGTGTATACAGACGAATCACGTATTCGTAGAGCCCCGAGTATTTCGCGGATTGAGTTGGCAGTAAGCTAGGCTGGACAGTATTGTATACACCTCGCGATACTATCGTCTGCTTATTGGTTGCTGCGATCAAGTGAAGCCTCTGTACAGGAATCGTAAACACTCACTCACGCTACTGCTTCCCGCTTATATCTGGCTCACAGTTAAACGGGGCGCATGTCACTCAGTGCGCCCGTTGAAGTATATGCAGGTAGGGGGAGTGACTTTTTTCTACGGTTGATTTCAAAAGTGCTCACTTTATCGTGAACAGCCTTTAAGAGAATATCTCGACGACACAAAGACAAGCGGCGAATAGCCAAACCAATACCGCAAGTGTGTACGTAGGATACTGAAGTCCAGCCTCCACGCAAATAGTTTCGCGAAAAACAGGGGGCCTAGGCATGGCGGTTACTTTGATGTGATTTTGTCAAAAGCAAAATAACCATTCACTTTAAAGTGAGTTTTAAAAAGTCAATATTGAATATTGTAAGGAAAGCGTGCCGTTTTAGGGTTTTCCAACAGTGAACTAACACCCGTCTTGTGGGCCAGATTTTTTACGTGGTATTGTAAACACTGGATAAAATATAAAATGATATTCCATCGAGCTCTGACGTCGTGTCAGTTTGTTGTATCGTGCTCGTCGGGCTACGGTGACTCCAGCTTAAGGCGAGACCGCCCACGTTGTGAAAGGGCCCAGGGCGGTGATCGCATGCATCAACTTTCAACATAATCAGAATCGGACGTTAAGTAGTTCGGAGTCTCCCACAGTGAAGGAGATCTTGAGATATTTTGTGCATAACTGTCGGACATAAATTCCAAACTTTAACACATATAAGATTCATTTATGCGCCTCGAAATACACGGCATAAATATGATTTTTTTTTTAAATCTGAAACTGATACCTTTGTCAAGGTTGTTCACGATAAAGTGAGCACTTTTTGAAATCAACCTTAGAAAAAAGTTGCTATGCCGACCTCCATATATTTTAACTGGCGCACTGAGTGACACGCATCCAGTAAAGTTGGTAACGATGAATATAAAGTAGTTCCACGTCTCAAAGTCATATTAAAAGTGCCAGGTAACCATTTGTGATAACATAAATTATTTCTTTAATTTTTTGTTTTTCTTATGCATCAAAGTGTAAAAATGAGCAGATTTGCAAAACCTTTTGTTTTGTAATAACTTCAGATTTGCACTTGACCGACGCATGAATAAAGTGACGAGGACCATGGCAATGTTAATTTTTCATAAGGTGGAATAATACACTATGTGCATACAATTAGATCTTATGCAGGACTTTCAAACGTGCTAATTTTACCATGAACCGCCTATAACAACATTTAAAGCCTCGCTAGCACTAATAACTGTTTCCCTTTTAAAAAAAAAACATACGATAATCCAGTGAGAAGACCAGCCATTGATAAATACACCAGTGACGTAATATTGCCTGTTGTAACAAGCATGAAAGGTTCATTTTTCTGTGAATACGAAACTAAGGTGAAAAATGTTAATCGAAGACAGGGCAATACCCAACAACTTAAAATAATATATGTTACAGCACACGAATTCCTAGCTTGTAACAAATTGTAGTCGGAGCTACTGGAAATATGTGTAAGTTGTTCATCACCGTGAACAAGAAAAAGGAGTGATTTTTTTCGTCCTGCCCTTGGCAACACAGACAAGCCATTATGGAGGGGAGGCGTTCCGGCTTTTGCGTTCGTCCCAAGGGGTGGCTGCTGAGAGGGGTTTGTGATAACGGAACGACGGGGAAATAAGTTCTGACAGGAGCAATCGGGATTCTCGTTGAGAAACCTCGTCCGCACTGCGTACTCTAATCGATGACCCAAGTAGCGAAGTCTGAGACCCAACGACACACGGACCAGCTGCGTTTTACAAAACATACTGTTGCGGTGTTAACAGGTCTTAACACTATGTAGACTACACTCGAGTGTAGCTCGAGCAAAGCTAATTTGAAAATTTCTTTGTCATTCAGAACAAAACTCGCATAGATATGCAGTCTTTGTTCGGCTAGTGTTTAACATGACCTCACAAGAACACAACAGCGCAGTAACAATGATATTGCTAAGGGACATGATTGATTGTAAATCATATTTATATGATAAAGGACATTTGATTGGGTCAATACCAGTTTGGCTCTCCATTGGTTGATGACCGTCCAATTATGAACGCTGTAAAGCACAGGGTATTGCCCGGTGTGGTATGGACCAATAGGATGATTGTAAGTTATTATACGGACATTAACAGACGCGGTGTTCTTGCAATAGTGGATATAGGTGATTCGCTTCTAATTTGTCTTAAGTACCAGTAAATTTGTGCAGAACTCAATGTGTTGATTCAACGGCCTGCCTGAACACTCCATCACTAAGTGTAGTGAAATATCGCGAAATGATTTCAAGACAAGTTATATTTCAAAACACTGTAGGTTTGTTTACCTATCTTGATTGGCTGGATTTCTTTTTGAACACGTCTTAACTAACTGCACACGAATCACGTAGAAGCCGTGCCGATGTTGCCGAATTCTGAGTGGTCCGGTCAAATATGAAAACGCCTTCTCAAGCAAACAGCAACCAATGGAAATGGACGAACTGTTGTTCGATGCTTATAGTATTAAAGTATACCAAGTACTAATATTTTTTCGGGAAAAATCACTAGCTCTATCCATCACACACGAGCTGTAATCAGGACAGCCAGTTGCCGCAATCGGGGCTCGCATTTCCAAACAACGGTAAGTAGGAATCCCCTCTGCCAGCCAGGGAATCAGGCTATGTTGCTTTATGCCACGCCTATAAGAGGGCTATGTAGAGCAGAGGCAGTCGTCTTTCTCCATGTGAAGCCGGCCGAGATGGACGTACCAAGAAACCTGCTGTGTCGACCGCCCTAATTCGTCATATTCAATCAGCCTTGGGTTACTTAGCAAGGTGGGGCAAGTACCATACACTGTAAGAAATTATTTGCAAATTTACCACACTAGTGTATACGCATATTGAGAAAGCGCGAATGGAAAAGTTTTTACCATACATCTATGGTAGGGTTCTTATATTTCCTCAGGAAAGAGTCAAATGCTTAGGGAAATTCCCAACTTTCTATAGTATTAATCCTCTATTTGCAACCTGATATAAGGTAATTTTCTCGTACAAGGTATGGGTTAAAAACTTTCATTGCAGTTTAGGAAGTTTACCAGAATATTTATTACAGTGTATATTAACGTGGCTCTGAATAAGGTAGTTGATGTAGTTAACTTAACAATGCTCCCCCGACGCCATAGCATATTATGTAACATCCGGATGTTTAACAATTTAAACATACAGTAACCTATAGCTAGGGATAGGAAAATTTCGCGAATTCATTTCGGGACAAGATAGACGTCAAACACATAGAATATAGTGAAGTCACATTCGCAATTAGATCACAGTTTATTAGACCCGCCCTGCACGCCTCTGAGCCAATAGCAGACTTGCAAGGAAACACCTTGCGAATCCCATAATTGCCAGGTGTGGGGCAACAGCCAATAAACACACAACTGAGGCTCCAGTATGCAGAGGAGTGAGGAGTTAGCCTACAGGTCATTGAACTCGCGAAATTTTCCTATCCCTACATATAGCTCCTTATATTTATTTACCACGGTTTGACCACAATGTAAATGAAACTAGAACAATACGTTCAGCTGTCTTGTAACACCTTATTTCACACAAGTGGTGTAGTGGCTACCATTGGTCCATCCCAGCCGAGGGGTCGTGGTTCGATTCCCGTCACCACCGTAACTCGCTTACTACAGTACCGCGGAAGGCAATCACAGACCGACCGCGAGTCATTTTACACAGTTGTCTTGGGCACGCCGCGGGGTGCCAACCATACTTACGGTTGCCAACTTCCTCATTATCATCGCCTCCTCCATTACCAAATATCACCACCACCGCCTTCAACTCCACCATCTTTCTTACTACCTTCACCACCACCAAGCACGCGTTGAATACTTATATTTAAAAAAGCATTAGAGTCCTGCAAAATATATGACTGCATTGTTTTCAGGTTTTTTTTTGGCTAGTGCATGATAACGTTTTTGGGCCAAAATTTTTTTATTGTATAATATCCTGCTGAATTATGCCTTGTTTGATTTATTACACCCACTTCTACCACCAAAGTTCTACTTCCAGGATATTCCTCCGCGTCGTGCAAACTAAGTCTAGAAAACTGCACCAAAGGGCGACGCACCGAATTAGTACGCACTATATTGTAATAATATTTTGTATGAGAACTATTTCTTATTTCTGGGCGTTACCAATGCAGATTTGTTCTCACTGTTTTTATTTATGTTTATTATAAATGAGATATTATTTATTTATAAATATAATATAGGTAAAACTTCAAATTAACGACAAATAAGATACTTATATGTTAACAGGGGTATTAAAAGCTCTTCTGATACATGACATATTTATGAAATAACTAAATACGTCAGACATGGGGTGATTTTATAAAGGTTTGACTCAAAAAGAGTGAAGAAATCGCGAATAGGCTATAAAAGTACATTACATAAAGTTTTATGACATTACGATATTTCGGTAATTCTCGTAGTAGGTATATCAAAATTCCAACAATTTAATATTATATAAGTGTGTCTGGAAAACAGTATTAATGTAATGGGTCAGTTTTTATACGTAAAACATTTTCTGTAACTACTCGTGTTGTGCTGGCCAACTTGAACTTTAATTGCTTGAACAACCATATTGTTTTGCGAAGTTCGAGGCTGTGGTCACTAAGGTACGACGGAGCATACTATAGACTATGACATTTTTTATGTTTAAAAAATTAATAGGCCCAATTAAGACATCCATTGATCAGCGCACCGGCATGTGTTGGGGAGTTTATGAGAACAGAGTTAAAATTGTTTCGAGATTTTCTCGCAATGAGTTTTTCTTGCACCCTACTTACGTATGGAGAATCTAAGTATAGGCCGTTCACGGTAAACTGTTGAAAACTCTGATTAAGATCTATTTGTGTGCACGTTGTGTATTATTCCACCTTATGTAAAATTAACACTGTTATGGACCTAGTCACTTTATTCATGCGTCGATCAGGTGTGAAAACGTGACATAATTACTAAAGCAGATATTTTACAAATCTGCTCATTTTAACACTTCGGTGAATTAAAAAAACAGAAAGCAAAATAAATAATTTAATATATCGTTAACGGTTACTTAACACTTTTAATTCGACCTTAATAATGGCGCTACTTTCCCTCCATCGTTACCAATTTTACTGGGCGCATGTCATTCAGTGCACCCGTTAAAATGTATGCAGGTTGGAGGTTGATTTCAAAACTGCTCGCTTTATCGTGAACAGCCTTTAGAATGTGTTTTGCTCGGAGGATCATGCATCTGAATATCAAGTCTTCGTGGGGGCTAACATTTTAAACAGATTTTATGAGATTAATACAGTAAAAAAGGAAGTGACTAATTCAAAACGGTGTATCATTAACCGTCTTAAAAGTGCACCTTTACCTCGAGACGCGAACCCACGTCCTCCTGTACCGCTACTATAGTCCATTCATGGTTACTTCCAACTTTTCTGAAGCCCGCTAAAGTAATATGTTCAAAATATTACTCCGTCTCGTTACCAAATGGAGAACGCACCGCATTCGTGCACACTCAATTTGATAATATTTTACATGAGAATTATTTTTTACTAGGCATTACCAACACACCTACTTTCCCACTATTTTATTTATATGAATTATAAATGACATAATATAATTTATAAGTAAAATATAAGTTAAATATCAATTCAACCAAAAATAAGTTACGTTTACTTTAATAGAATTATAAAATTCATGTGATGTGTGACATATTTAGGAAACATCGAAACATATCATTCAGGGGTGATTTTTCAAAGGTTTAATTTTCATTTAATGTGATGAAACCGTGAATATGCTATAGAATCCTAACACAAAATAGATACATAATCAGAAGTGAAATATCGTTGCGGTTTATTCCGTGAGAAACCCATTTTCTGATTGAGCAGGCGAGAATCTACAAGTGGGCATTTTGTTTTATTGGCTACATCTTGTTTCAAAATAATTCCTATTGGTCGAGCTGTGTGCTGGAAAGTAAGTTACCAAACGCTGATTGCGCGGACTGCGTAGCGCCATGTTACTGGCTAGCGCCGCCATTTTTCTGGCGTTTGCAGCTGGAGTTCCCGGTACAAATGAGTTTCATTTACTATATACTGTTCACGGTAAAATGAGTACTTTTGAAAGCCCTGCTTAAGGTCTATTTGTATGCACGTCGTGTCTTCTTCCACCTTACGTAAAATCAACAATGCCACGAGTCTCAGCACTTTATTCATGCCTCGGTCAAGCGAAACTGTAAAGTTATTAGGAAAGTAAGCATTGTAATAATCTGCTCATCTTGGTACTTCTATGCATTAAAAAAGCAGAAAGTGAAAGAAATAATTTAAGTTATCACAAATGGACACCTAACACTTTTTATTCCACGTTAAGATATGGAACTACTGTCCATCCTTCGTTACCAATTTTACTGGGCGCATGTCACTCGGTGCGCCCGTTATAATATATGCAGGCAGGACAAGTGACTGTTTTCAAAGGTTGATTTCAAAAGTTCTCACTTTATCGTGAACAAGCTTTAAGGCAAAATATTATTATCAGTCGCCAGTTTCGGAGCTCTCTAATCAATAAGTTGAAAATAACTCCATCACTTGTTTAATATGTGTCCCGCATACCGCAAAACAATGGTTATTACCCAAGGCTCGAACCCAGATCTTTCCACACCGCAACTAGCACACTGTCCGCTCCCACCGTCGAGAGAAAATGATTTAGAGTGGGCACCCGAGTTGCGCATTACCTACTCTCCGTTTTCCAATACTGGACTGCTTTTCTGCTAATACGACTATCCTACCATAAACGACGTAGAAAGGTTTTGGGGTTATAACACTATTTAAACAAGTACTTTGAGATGTTCGTACACTTCCCCTAGCCCAATTTTTAATGTAGTTATATTGAATTCAAACTGTTATAGGAAGGGCCACCTACTTTTCGCGAAAAGATTTACGCGGAGGCTAAACTTCAATATCCCATATCCACACTTGCAATCTTCATTTGACTACTGGCCTCTTGTCTTTGTGTGAAGACAGTCTGTTGCATGAGTGAGCCAATCAAAGTTAAGTTTCTCCGATACTGATCGTCTGTGATTCGCGGGCGGACAGATAAGACGCGTAACAATTCAAATTACCCAGTCACGAAAGTGGTTCTGAAATAAAGTACGTTGGAACACAACTAGGCCTTAAATCTTTCCGCGAAAAATAGGTTCCCCTAGTTATAGGCATAACCTCCGAGTATTTCGCGGATTGAGTTGACAGCAAGCTAGGCTGGACAACACTCTATACACTCCAGACATTATCGTTTGCTTATTGGTTGCTATGATCAAGTGAGGCCTCTGTACAGGACTGTTAAACACTCGCCCACACTCCTGCTTCCTGCATATTACTGGCTCACAGTTAAACGGGGTGTGTCTAAATAACTGTCGTCCAATCGCAACAGTAGGAGAAAAGAACAAGTGTTTGGAGTTTACTTCGTCTCCGAATGAATTCGCGAAATACTCTTGGCTCTAGTTATAGGCTGATCACGGTAAAATGAGTACTTTTCAAAGCCCTGCTTAAGATCACTTGCATGCACACTGTGTCTTCTTCCGCCCTATGTAAAATTGACATTTCCCATGGGCCTCATCACTTTATTCATGCGTCGGTCAAGTGAAACTTGTGAAATTATAACAAACGCAAATATTTTTCAAATCTACTCATTTTTACATTTAGATGCATTAAAATTTTAAAAAAAGGTAAAAGAAATAATTTAAGATATCACAAATGGACACCTAACACTTTTTATTCCATGTTAAGATATGGAACTACTGTCCATCCTTCGTTACCAACTTTACTGGGCGTATGTCACTCAGTTCTCCTGTAAAAATATGGGAGGCAGGGGCAGTGACTTTTTTCTACGGTTGATTTCAAAAATTCTCACTTCATCGCCAACAGCCTTTAAAATCATGTTATTCATAGGAAAGGGCTTGTCTTTTGAAAATTAAGATATAAACAAACACGTTCATCACTGTTGACCACGTGAGTTTGACAGCTGTGTGGGTTTTGGTTTGGTGAATGTTGGGTACGTGTGCAGAAGACGAATACAGGCTGTTCACGGTAAAATGAGTAGTTTTCAGGCCAAAGTTACTTTTTTCTTTCAGCCATTTGTAATCCTTTGATTACCTTTTTAAGTAAATATTGTCACTTCGTATATATACCACCGCGCTCGGAAGTTAACGTCTAATGCCGAAATAAAGTATATTTATTGACTATTATTCCAAACGAGAGGGCTTTCAAATGTGCTCACTTTACCGTGAGTAGCCTATAGTCGATCTACCTCATCTTTAGCCTATTGCTTCCACGCGTAGCTTTACGTGGTGGGGTGGGATAAGGGTAACCCGCGATGCTTCGCTTCAAGTACGCATGCGCGCCTCACGCCATGCGTCCGCTGCGGGCTCCATGTTTCAATCAGCGTGATTCGCAGAGAGAGAGGGCGTGAGAGAGAGGGGAGTAGCTGGTTGTTCTGTCGAAGAGGAGGGCGTTATTAGCCATCTGCGACAAGGACCGCCGACAATTCATTTAGCGACAGCAAGCGGTTGTCCATCCTGAGCACATAAAAAAAATTGAAAGGGAGGTTGGGGAGAGGTGGACGCCGTAATGGCGCCAGATGTCGAGCGAGGCGCGCGCACGCCACATGTAAGAGCCGACGCCAGGCGTCGCTCGCTAATGGCTGCCCGCATGGCGTGGACATCACTGAACACCTGTTCCAAGTACTCGCACGCGGTTTTTTTCCGCTCCAAGTATGGCGTGTTTAGTTATGTCCAACATATGCCACATATCTCCAGCGTTTTATACTTGTGATCATAAAAGTTACTTTTTTCTGTTGAATTGAAATGTTATTCATATTATATCTATAAATTACAATGCTTCATTTATAAATAATTTGAATAGGAACCAGCGAGGAAACGTGTATTGGGAGTGCATCCGAATTCAGTGCGTTGTCCTTTGGAGTAATTTTCCAGACTTATTTAAGCGTAGTTTGCACGAAGTGGAGGAATATCCTGGAAGTAGAACTTTAGCAGGATCCAGAAAAGTCTGAAGTAACCATTGCCATTCTCCTATTGACTGGTAGCCATGCGCTTATCAAAATACATTAAGACTATTAGCATCTTAAATTGTATAAAGGTGAGTTGACGTGCTTGGACGCCTTCATGGTTTTTTTTATTTTTGCTACGTTTCCGACACTGTTTCACTCGATCATATGGAGTTTTATGGGTATAGGCTGTTCACGATGAAGTGAGCACTTTTGAAAGCCCTCTCATTTGAAATAATAGTCAATAAATATAGTTTATTTTAGTCCTGTACGTTAACTTCCTAGTGTGGTGGAATATACACACTATGTTTATTACTTACAGCCCAATATTTATTCAAAAAGGTTGGTTAAAGGATAAAAAATTGCTGAAAGAAAAAAGTGGCAATGGCTTCACAAGTGCTCACTTTACCGTGAACAGCCTACCACTGGATTACTTTTGAGATGTTGAGATGCTCTTTCCAACCGTATACAATTTCTGTATTTCGACTTGGATTTTCGACGAGTGTAGGTCGACATTGTGTTAACTTTTCTTAGTTTTTTTACATTAAACTCGTACAATTTCACCATAACTACGCCACACAAATGTTTTTATACACGCAATCGATTGATCTTGACCATAGCGAAAGGCCGTCGTGATGTTACTGGCTCCTGGCGGCATTTCTCTGTCGTTTGCGGCTGGAGTTCATGTTTTAACACTTTTAGGCGTTGCAACGAACGAAGTTTTTGGTTCGGAACTGTAGTGGTATTACTTTAAAGCTCTGCCGCGTGCGTATATATATAAATGTGTTTGTGCTTGATGTTATTGGCAACATCTGTTTGTGGGACTACGATGCATGGTTTAAACGAGGGATAGCGTATAAAGGCTGTCACGATAAAGTGAGCACTTTCGAAATCAACCTTCGAAAAAGGTCACTGCCCCTACCTGTGTGTATTTTAACGGGCACAGTGACTATCGTGCACCCCATAAAAATAGCAACGATTGAGAGAAATGTAGGTCCACCTCTTAGTGTCGAATTTTCAATACGAGGTAAACATTTATGTTTACTGAAATTATTACTTTGACATTTACTTTGCTAAGTATTTCAAAGTTTCACTTGACTGACACATGAATAAAGTGACAAGGCTCATGGTAATGTTAAATTTGACATATGGCGGAAGTATATGGAGTGTGCATAAAAGTAAATTTTTAGCAGGAGTTTCAAGAGTGCTCACTTTACCGTGAATAACCTATACCACCAAAGTGATTGACTTCCTTTATTGAATGTCGATTTCCGCTGTGTACAGCGTAGATTCATATACATCACCATGGTTCAGGGGTCATGGCAAGAGAGGGCGGGGGTGTGTGTTCCGGGTTCAAATCACCCCTTCGCTCCTAAAGATGAAGGACACATTGAGAACATATAGTTAGAAATTAGTAAGACGAGGAATTAGGTAAATAAAACGGTATAAAAAACAACACGGACCGCAGTGGCCGAGCGGTTAGACTAATCGCTTCCCATCAAGGCAAACCGAGTTGAATCCCTGCGGAAAGCAACGGCAAACCACGGCGGCATTATCCTGCCTAGTTGCCTTGGTAACGGCATGGCCTTTAACACCGCGTTGTGTCCTTGGTTCCGACTAACCTTCGACTAACCTCCACGCACGCAAGAAGAGAGTAAAAATAAATAAAAAACAAATACAGGTGTTTACCTCTACTGTTATTCTTCAGCTCAAAAGAATGTTATAGGATAAAGAACACTCCCGCCACCCACCCCCCACCATCAAAACCAAAAAATTTAATTTCTGCCTACGCCGCTGCTATAACTGGAAGTGATAAGCTGCAGTTTAACCTCTGTATACTTGCTCACTCTGTGTTGTAGAAATGCGGGTCTGGCCGAAGGGGACAATAAAGGTGCCTAGGCCGCGCCAAGTGTTTAATAAGCGGCTGGCGACAGTGGCGCCCCCCCCCCCGCCCCCCTTCTGATTCTGTATGTGCGGGGGCTGCCGCTGACAGCTGGCCAGTCCGCCGCGAACAATGACGCTCAATGGACCACGTGTCGGCTGCTGTGGGCCGCATCTGGCGCAGCTCCGTGATCTCTATCTTCTTCCTGCCATCTCAAGTTTGTCCACAGTTGTAGGCGGCCGTTCACGGCTTAAACTTGTACGCACGTTGTGTATTCCTCCGCCCTATGTAAAATTAACATTGCCGTGGGCTTCATCACTTTATTCATGCTTCCGTCAAGTCAAACTGTGGAATTATTAGAAAAGTAAATATGTTACAAAATCTGTTCATTATTATAATTAGGTGCATTAAAAACAGAGAGGAAAACAAATAATTTCAATTTGCACAGATGGTTACCTGACACTATTTACTTGACGTTAAGATATGGAACTATTTCCCCTCCATCATTACCAATTTGACTGGGTGCATGTCACTCAGTGAGCCAGTAAAATATGCAGGTAGGGGCAGTGACTTTTTTCTGAAGTTGATTTCAATAGTGCTCACATTATCGTGAACAGCCTTTAAGAGGCGTTTGATACCAAAAAAAAATGAATAATTTTATAATCGCACCAAACATTGTTCAGCTTGTACGCATTGTACGTGATGACATTTTCCTCGAATTAAAATATTTTACACTTCATATATTTTTTATAATGTTATGTCAGCTCCAAATTTTGCCCTATTCTGCTGCAGCCATAATACTAACAAAGTTGTACAAATGAAAAAAATTACAACGTAAACTTAAGGCCCCCGTCTAATTGTCGCGTGAACTGGGTCGCAGGGTATTTGTAATACACGTTTTGAATACAAACTATTTCACCTGTACAAGATCTGTGTGCACGAGAAAATAACGCTTCAGGCTAGAACGAATTGCAACTATCAGCACGTCACACACAAGTGCAAATCGACCCACATAATTTAAACCTTGGGTTTAAAATGATCATTGTGTTGTTTTTGAACCCCTCATCACTGTAAAATGTAATTTTAAACATATGTTTTTATATAGCTGATGTTTCATTTGTAGCTCTGGTTCATCCGCTAGGTGTTTTTCTATTGGCCACACCAGCTCCTCCCCAACTAGCAGCCCTTTCTTAAGGACAAGTGTAGTAAGCACACAGTAAGCTTTTTCTTTATTATGATTTAATTTTTTTTCTCTCGTCTGATGTAGATCCTTCTCCGACCCCTCCCCCCCCCCCCCTTTTCCCATCAAAAACTTTTGGTCGTGGAAATGTTGTCGTGTAATTCCAAAAACCGGAATTATATCTTTAATTCTTAACAAGTATTTGTGTTTGTTTGTGTTTTAGTCGCGTGTACTTTTTTTTCATTTTTTTTTTTTTCAATATTCGTACAGCGCCAGCCTTGTACAGTGTTGCTCATGCATGCAGTGAAGTCGGAGAGTTTGAGGGAAGGAGAAGCGACAGACGTGTGTTACATGCATGTCGAGGGGCCGGTGTAATACAGACGGAGGCTAAAGTAGACGGACTACAATTTTCTGAGCGACACGTGCTCTTGAAAATCGATTTGCACTTGCATGGCTTTGAAATGTGGCCCGCTGAATGCCGCTCGGCGGAGGGAACCGGTACACAGCGCTGGGTGACATAATACCTACAAACTGTTGTACAACACCTGCCAACAGTTAACAACATACCTGCGTTAGGTATACATTTCTTAACAAACTCCACTCTTAAGCCCCTGTCTCACTGTCAAATTTTTGCCTTCAACTATATTTGACAATAAAATTTTAAGATAAAATACGCCGATAAAATTTTTGCCTCCAACAAATGTTATCGAATAATCTTGAATGTGTTTGAATGTGTGTCACTCTGTCAAAAAAAATTTGCGGGGGGCATCTAAATTGAATTAGTATTTAAAAATTATTATCATAGTGGAATATTGCTTTTGTTTTTCCACGCTGTCCATTACAGGAAGAAATATGAGGAATGTTGTAATTTATTTTCCCTTCTTTACTAAATCCAAATTTTTTATTTATCAGAGATTTTTCTTGCACAATGAAATTCAATGCCTCTGAGTTCGTAATATTTTGTGCAGTATTCACTTAAAATAGCATTCATCCCCAGACAGCTTGTACATAAATTAACTATTTTCATGACCTACTTCGTTTCCAGCAATTGTTCATTATTTTAAAGTTTCTTGATGTCCATTTGTGTCGTTCACGATTCTGATTGGCTGAGCTCGTCACACATCAAAGAAATTTTATAACCGGTCGAATCTTCTAATGTTTGATGGAAACTGAAGCCTTCCAACTTTTTCAGACAAATATGGCGACGTGTATGACGTTTTTATGACGTCATAACTGCCCAACTTTATTTGACCCAACTTATTGAAAGCAGTTTGACGAGAAAACTTGACGGCGTGACAGGAGCTTTAACTACAAATCCAGAAATGAATAAAAAAATTTTTATATTACACTTAAAATAAATAATAATTGTGTAGTGACCTTTTTTAAGAGCGTTTTTTCATTTAATTAACGTGAAAGACGTGCTTTGGTAGTATTATTGCAATTTTTGATTTCAGCGAAGTAATTCACATGTAAATAAACAGTCTTCAGGTTAGCGCAGGCGATATGACACGCACGATACTTGCGAGGGGTAGTGATTGGCCGATACGCCCACAACCACCTTAAGAACAACTATAGTCTGTTCACGGTCAAATGAGCACTTTTGAAAGCCCTGCTTAAGATCTACTTATATGCACGTTGTGTATTATTCCACCTTATGTAATATTAACATTTACATGGGTCTCATCACTTTATTCATGCGTCAGTCAAGTGATACTGTAAAATTATTATAAAAGTAAACATGTTATAAATATGCTAATTTTTACACACTGATGCAATAAATAACCAGAAATCGAAATAAACGATTTAAATGATCACAAATGGTTACCTAACGCTTTTTGTTCGACTTTAAGAAATTGAAGTACTTTCCATCTATCGTTACCAACTTTACCGGACGCATGTCACTCAGTGCGCCAGTTGAAGTATATGCAGGCATGGGCAGTGAATTTTTTCTAATGTTGATATCAAAAGTGCTCATTTTATCGTGAACAGCCTTTAATGGACTTTGCGAGAAGCGGGATGTACGGTGCTCGTTCCGACTTACCCGCCATTTGGGCTGTTACGGAATTCATAGCCGGATTATGTTAGAAACAATAGACACGCGAAGGTACTCATATACGGCGGACAGGTCCTGGATGATCGCCGGAAGACCAATAGGAGGAAAGATCGTCAGACTCTCGGGAAAGTATGAACAGAGCCAGTGGCGTGCTTGTCCACGATCCAGTAAAATGTGGCAGCTTCACCAGAGCACTGTGTCTCCATCAGAAACATTTACAGACTGGCACAGACAAATCTACAGCCTCGGCGACCTTGATGTGTTACGCTGTTAACATCTTGTTACGCCCCTTTAGGGCGTAGCAGAACTAAAGGACGGCAAGGAGAAGGACGTACATCATTAAAAAAATTCAGGAAAGCATGGACACAAAAATTCCACAATCGATACAAATATATTAAAGCCCATCTATACATTATCACCAAGAACAACTTCGCAAACTTGATTCGAAAAATATAAATTTAATCTGTAAATTTATGTTGCTTGCTACCAATTGGTGAACTAGGGGAAGGAGAGAATACACAAGTACTGGAACAAACAGAAAAACAACAATATTAATATATCCTGAGAAATCACCCAACCTGAATAAACACTTGTGAAATCACATTAAAAAAGGTAAAATGACTCCCTGAGTAAAGCAAGTACCATCACAACTTTAAAAGTAAAGTACGCCTCATGATTCACTAAAAAGTACATGGAATACTAATTTCAAGAATACCATTAGGAAGGAACAAAAGCCCTCATTAGACGTAACCATTACCATAAAGGCACGCCTTAAAATATGCACTAAACATCTTTTCATTAAAATTCTTTTGGTAAATCGTAGTCCAGAAGACCATTCCTACAGCACACACAAAAAAAATAAAAGGAAGAATCCATCGCTTACAAACATTTCCATAAAATACCTAATTAGAAATTCACACAGTCAAAACAGTGAAGAAACAATTCCGTACAATAATCCATATACACAAAAATCGCTTTAAAAAAAACCAAAAGAGACACTTTATCCCCAGCATAACAACAACTACGTTCATTGCAATACTTAACTTGCATACTCATATTACGCGAACACGCGTCTAGCATAGTGAAGCCCCTAAGTACGAAGTGGTGTAGACATGATCTATCGTCGGCCAGCCCGCGCAACTCGATGAGGAACACTGCACACTTGCTCGGGCTAGGGACGAACATTTATACGCTAAAACGTGGCTCGGGAAGTTTAGGGAGGCGGCGGGAATAGCGGAGAGGCGTATGGAAGGTGCCAGAGAGTGCGAGGCTGAACTCATTGCTAGAAGTAACCACCTGACAGCGCTCGGCAGCGTCATGAGCGCCGCGCGCCTCTCTTCTGTATAGCTCAGCGCTTGGAAGAGTTCTGACGTGCAACACCCCCGAGGCAGGGGGGGGGGGGGGGGTCCACGAAAAATAAAGTACCTTTTTCTGCAGCAAACGAATTGCCTCTTCAAACATTAACCCCTCTTCAAACAAAATAACAGCTTATTGATCTGGGCTACCAAATATAGATGTGGCAAATAACCAAGCAGACTTGCTAACCAAGTTCATTAAAGTCATGCAGTTCTGTAGGCACACCAATCCCATAATCTCCAGAAAATTGTAGGCATCACACATTTCACCAGCTGACGGGACGAAAAATAAATTGTTCAGGCAGGACAGTCTTTGGCAGGACAGGAGTACTCACATACAATTGCTTGAGTTTGCTAATTTACACGTGTGTCAGACTTGAAGCAGGGCTTCAATCCTCCCACACAATGGAAGAGAGCTGCAGGGGTCTCTTCATCGAACCCGGAGAAGCTGATGGATGAGGCTCACAGTAGAAAACAGCCGATGACGAAGAAGGAGAGGCCAGGCCCTTCCCTGTAGCTTCTGCTCTTGAACTCCAGTTGCTCTGGCAGTGTGGAAAAGCGTACGGAAAACAGAAAAGGAATAGAGATGAGATGTCCGCCTAAACTAACCTTCCGAAACTAATAATCTCGTCCCCTTGTGTTTCTTCGCTGTAAAAAAATATATGAGGTGGATATCCTTTGACTACTAATCCATAAAAACAACTACTGCTTGTAGCTTTACTCCTTTTGGAGCTAATTAAAAATTATATATATACATTTATATATATATATTTATTTATTTAGCGAACATCTTACAGAAGGAAAATACCAATATTTTCAGTGCCTTACTTCCAAAATACATTACCATATAGTGTGAACCCTTCCCTAGTGGTAACAGTGCTCCTCTTCAGGGCGCAGTGGCTAGCCGATTTTCCAATGGCTGATGAAAAATCTTAATATTAGAGACTCCGTTTCTGGGTCCTGCAACAACACTGACATTGGGGTAAGAAAACTAACAATGAAATGTGGGCCATCGTACTTTATGCCTAATTTTGCTGAGAAGGAATCAACCTTTCTAGATAAATGATAGTCTCTACAAGAACTAAGTCACCAACCTTGTAGTAAAACAGGACCATATTGTTTGTCCTACGCCCTACGCATATGGCGATAGTATTCCTTGAGATGCTTGGTAGCATCCTCCCAGAATTCATTTCACTCCCCTACATCTACATCAAAATGTAAGCCCCAGGCATTAAGAAGAGAATGCAATAATCTTCGACCAAAGAACATGTCTTGCGGCGTCAACCCTGTACCAATATTTACACAAGAATTCAAGGCCAACATTATGACGTGGATCTCTTTATCCCAATCTGTGTGAACATTATGATGAAAGGTAACAAGTGCAGCCTTAATAGTACTATTATACCACTCTGCCATATTAGCTTGAGGGTGATAAGGGGTTGTATGGACCAAAAAAACTCCCCAAGAAAAAGCTAGATTTGATAACTCGGTGGAAGTAAAGTTTCTCGCATTTATCAGTAAAAACTTGGGCGGGTGAAACAAAATAACAAAACACTTGTTCCTGCAAGATCTTGCAAAAAATTGTAGCCTTCTGGTCTCTCATGGGGAATAACAAAACAAACTTTGAAAATCCATCAACCAGAACCAATAAATAATTCATACCCTTCTTAGATCTAGAGAGAGGGCCAAACACATCCATATAGACTCTTTCCCAGACAAAGCTAGGTGGTAAACTACTTAACTGTCCTTGGGCTCTACTATTAGGGGTCTTTACCTGTTGGCACAAAGCACACTGTTTCACCCAATCTCTAATTTTTGATTGCATTTCTGTCCAAAAAATGTTGTTCAATACGCTGCAAAGTGCGTTCTTGCCCCTGATGAGCACCCAAATAAGAGTTATGGAAATAATCAAACACCATTGGCCTTACTGCCTTGGGTACATAGGTCTTGAAAACGCCCTTACGTGAAGCATTGCCAATAATACCATTCTTCACAATAAAACCAGTGAGTTCACCTAGCTGGATTTTATGCCACAACTCCGCACATTCATCATCCTATTGCTGCCAAACCTTAGTTTTCAAATAAGCCGCCGGAACTTGCTTCAGAATATTTACCTCCTTCTGAATTTCTCCATCACACACAAACTCGTCAGGATCAAACATTCTAGACAAACTGTCCTCTATGCAATTGTCTTTTCCTTTTACATGAACTATATCACATGAAAAATTACTTAGGCGTTCGATCCAACGGCATAATTTACCCAAAGGTTTCTTAGAATTCCAAAGTCACGTTAAGGCTTGGTTGTCTGTACACAGCTTAAAACGCGTACACTCCAGATAATCGGAAAATTTCTCAACCCTAAATATACAAGCAAGAGCTTCCTTTTCATAAGCCGAGTACTTTCTTACGGCGGATGTTAATAGCCGACTAGCATAAGCAATGGGAAAAACACCATCCTCATATTCTTGTGATAAAACGGCGCCTAACGCCAGGGAGCTTGCATCTACATGCAGTACAAACTTACGGTCAAAATCAGAAAATCTTAACACTGGTGGAGAGGTCAAACAAGTTTTTATTTTCACCAAAGCCGCCTCTTGCTCATCTCCCTACAAAAACTCTTGGCCCTTATGTTTCAAAATATTAAGGGGTTTGGCTAATTCGGCAAGAGATGGAATAAATCTTGGATAGTAGCCTATCATGCCCAAAATCCGCCTTACACCACTTAAGTTCTTCGTACGGGGGAAGGAAAGAACACAGCTAATACTATCAGAGTCTAACAACAATTGTCCTTCACTCAGAATAAATCCCAACAGCCTCACATGCTGGCTACACCAGCTGATTTTCTCTGGATTCACGGTCAATCCCGCTTCCAAGAGCTTCTGTAGGACTAACGTGACATTTTTCCTGTGCAACTCCTTAGTCTCACTGTAAATGACAATATCATCCAGATTGTTGAAAACAAATTCAGCTTTATATGGAAACAAGGTAGTTTCTAAAGCACGAGAAAGTGCCTGGGCCCCAAACGAAACACCAACAAGGACTCTGGTCCATTCAAAAACTCCCCAAGGAGTAACAAATGCAAGAAATTTTCGTGCATCTTGGTGCAACAGAATTTGGTGAAAGGCCTGATTCAGATCTAACACTGTAAAATACCTAGCCTTCCCTAATAACTGAAAAACATGGTCTACTTTAGGTAATGGGTAAGGATCTAGTTCAATTTTTTTATTGATACCTCGGTAGTCTATCACTAACCGAAATTTCCCAGACTCTTTTTTGTTTACTAAAAATGCCGGACTCGCATAGTTACTAGTAGACCGCCTAATAACATCCTCATCAAGCAAGTGGTCTATCATGTTTTTAAAAGCTTGCCTCTTAGCTGGACCTACACTATAGGGATGGCACCTAACCGGAAAATAAATCGTCCAGGCAGGACAGTATTTGGTAGGACAGGAGTACTCACATAAAATTGCTCGAGTTTGCTAATTAATACGCGAGTCAGACTTGAAGCAACATTGTGGCCTTCCTTCGTTTTCAGTGGTACAGTCTGTTCACGATAAAGTGAGCACTTTTGAAATCAACTTTAGAAAAATGTCACTGTCCCTGCCTACATATATTTTTAACTGGCGCACTAAGTGACAAGCACCCGGTGAAGTTTATAACGATGGATAGAAAGTATTTCTGTACGTTAAAGTCGAATAAATAGTGTTAGGTAACCATTTGTGACCATATAAATTAGATCTTTCTCTGTCTGTTTCTTTAACGCCCCAATGTGTAAAAATTAGCAGATTTATAAAATATTTACTTCTAATGATTTCACAGGTTCACTTGACCGACTCATGAATAAATTGATGAAGCTCATGGTTCCCCGAGATCACTCCAGGCGAATGCTGGGACGGTTCCTTACTATAAACCATTCACGGTTACTTTACACTTTTCTGAAGCTATGCTAAAGTACTACTTCTAGGATATTCCTCCGCCTTGAGCAAGCACCAAATTCGTGCGCACTCACTTGTAATAATATTTCCCATGAGAACTATTTCATACTAGCCGTTACCAACACACATGTTTCCTCACTGTTTTTATACATACTTATTAAAAATGAAACATAATTTATAAATAAAATATTATTCAAGCTTCTATTTAACGAAAAATAAGATACTATATTTTAACAGAGGTATAAAAAAAATTGTGATGCGTGGCATATTTAGAAAGTAACTAAACACGGCATACATGGGGTGGTTTTTCGAAGGTTTGATACAAAAAGTGTGGAGAAACCGCGAATAGAATATAAGGTCGATTCCTGGGTTGTTCCTTCTTCTCTGAGCAGCGTGCTCCGTCCCTAATGACCTCGCTGTCGATGAGGCGAAGAGTGAGCGGGAGTGAGCTAGAATCCCGCGATTCTACCCGTGGAAAGTAACAGGATAGAAAGGTAGATGATACGATGTTGCACTAAAGTACCCTTTTGTTGACGACAAAGGATTAGCATCGCCGGCCTTTTACCGCTGGCGAAAGGAAAATTATGGTCGGGAAAGGATACTGTTTGGTTGACGGGGGAGGGGAGAGAACCACCGGAATGACCTGTTTTCATTCGGGACTGGTGATATCTTGAAATGGCACTCAGTGGCGTCTTTTTCCCTTCAGAAATTTTAGTTTATTTGCAAATCTGATGGAAATAGTGGTTTGTGCAGTTTAAACGTTGCCCAATACGGGCTGGCGACACTCACGTAAAGGAAATGGACGTGGTCTTCTATTGAGCTGCAAACCGAAGAAACGGAAGCTTAGATATCTACAGGACTACTTTGTCAGAAAAAAAGGTACGTTCCATGAATTTCATACTAAACTTACATCATATAAGCATAGTATTAAATGGTATTGTCCAGATTATGCAATATAGTCAGACTGTGTGTGTAATATGCAACGTTTTTATTTTATATATAGGCCCTATTTCAAAGTTTTTACAATTGAGGGATGGTGGAGTAGAGATAGGGCGGATATTAACAGATAAAGGGATATGGAGTGGCGCCTAGAATGAAGAGTGGGGGGGGGGGATGGGGGATCCTCGAGAAAATCTGTCGACCAACGGCATCGTCCGTGTACGATTCCCATATGCCAAAATCCGAGTGACCCCGCTAGGATCATGCCCAGATCGCCTTGGTGGGAGGCAAACGTTCTAGTCGTTGGACCGCCGCCACGTATCATGTTATCAGTTACTGGCTTATGAAATATTTGAATCGAAATGACATTAATATGTAATCTTTTTATACGCCCTTATTTTAATCGGATTATTTTTCACGTGTAATACATTTTCGAGTCACTGCGAATACTCTCATCTCAACTATAATAGGCAATGCCGTGTCTTATATTACTTATGTACCTGAGGTACAAACTCTCACAAGCTATAAATACAATTAAATTAGATGTTCGTGCTTACCAGTTATGATGAGGTAATTTCATACGACGGTCGACGTTGTGGTTTCATAGAGAAGGAAAATATGTGAAAAGTTTTGTAATTATGTTCTTAAATTAATTTAGCCTATTTTCTTGCATTTTATTGCACGCTAATCCGAGCAGCACTGGAATGGGAAAGGTTGAGAAAACTTGAGACTCCTAAGAAAACCCGCCAACCAGCGGCATTGTCCGGCACGATTCTCTAATACTAATATTCGGGAGTGACCCCACAGGGGAACCAAAGTTAAGTAATAATGCTGTGTCTTTTCAGTTATTCAGTTAAGTTTAGAGGTCTGCTATTATTTATTACTTTTTCTAAATAATTACATGGAATTTATTATTTTCAATAACCATGTTATAATTTCTTTTTCTAAAAAAAAAAAATATTTTATTAATTGAATGCACTTAGTTTAATTTAATGACGTTAACCAATTAAATGTGAGACTAATTATTTCAATTCATAACATGAAAACATTATTTTTAATCAAATTATATTTACTAAAGTATTTCACATTATCTTATTTCATTTACAATTATTTATTAATAATATGTTTGACAGCTGAAACCTTCTTATACATGTAGTATTGATCAAAGTCCATTCTGTGGGGAACTTGTGGGTCACTTATTGTTTTCACTTTTCTGCATCGGTGTCTGTTAATGTCCAATTATTATTTTGACTAATTAATTAGTCATGCAATGGGGTAGTTTTCTTTCAGCGGTAGGCATTCGTTTATGTGGTATTTTATTATTTTTTTAACTCGTGTAAACTAGTGCCTTATTTTCTGGACCAGGCATAACTTCTTAAAACCTATTTATTTTTCACACGGCTGAACCCCCAATGACATGAATGGTCTTTGGAAATGTGGCTACACTAATCATCTGTCATGTGTTCCAATTTCACTTTACAGGGACAATTTCCTTTGTCACTATTTTTAAATACTTAGTGTAGTGTAGAATACGGCTTAAAAATGTTTTAAAAACTCGTAAATATTAAACGTTTGCGAATCGGACCATACATTCGTATATAATTCTTGTTAGTTTTCGACCCTACTGCCAGCTGCCTCTGTTTGGACGTCTATTCTCGGAACACTCTGTATATAATGTGGTAATGAACTCTATCGACAATTTTCGGCAGGTGATTCCTCTTAAAAAAAAAGAGGTCAAAAAATATACACGACTTATATGCTAAGTTGCTAAGGGGTGTGTCCACCCTTGAAAGTGCAGTTGCAGCAGAGGAGTCTGGCTGTAGTGACACTGCCAGAATAAACGATAGATGTCAAAGTTTAGTGACACTGCAATTTTAAACGACGAAATAAAAACCATGACAAATCTGGGTTCGGGTGTGAATCCATAACATGAAAACGGACTTATTGGAATCCCATTTAAGCATAACGTAGTTGTCCTATATTTCTGTTTGTTTTCTGCAGATTAGTATTCTACCGTACACGGTGAACAAAAATATGTCTTGCGTTTTTACACTACGTGCCATCGTTTTCGAGAAATGAATTGTTATGGGCAAAATTATTCGATTCAATAGATAATAATATGGATCAATTTATCGAGAACTATGCAGTGTAGGGTAAAAAACACTATACATTATTTTTCTTTGCCATGCACGATTGATTACCAGTTCGCAACAAAAAAAATATATAAAAATGCCAGACATTAAAAGTTTTAATGAATAAACGGCGTTTGTATCCCATTTGTGAATTTGAAAATTTAACCTTTAAGAGTTTTTTGGATTTTTTTGCATATTGGATAGCCTATATAAAGTGTGTGGCGGAAAAAAATGTTTTCACTGACCCCCGTACCAGCCACTGACCCCACACAGCTGACAGATATATAATATGTTTTATTTCAGACAATTGTTCTTTCTGTAAGATTTGTTTGCAATCGGATTCACCGTAGTAAGGAGGTTTTCCATAAATATCACAATATTGTGTGTGATGCTTGGGAAGTGACAGCTTTGGAAGAAATGAAAACTGCATATGCACATGAATTTTTTATGCATGTTCTTAAAAATAATTATAAATTTCCAAGGCCGGATCTGGGTTTGAAAAGGGGGCGCAGGATGCCCCACCCGCTGGAGCAGAGGAATCGTGAGATGGGCCGAAAATTTTTTAAACTAAAACAAAAATATTCAAAAGCAAATTAAATACATGTGATTTTATCGTAGTGTTTTCATGAGTGTAGAAAACCATATTATTGTTATAAATACAGTGCGTAATTACTGGTTGCACAAATTTCAAATTAAAATTTTACATTAAAATGACACGGAGGCAAAACTAATTATGCGAGGTACGTTTATTTCTGCTGGGTTTACGAGGGGAAAATGCAGGAAAAAAGGGGGAGGGGCCACAAATCACCATTATTTCTGCTCCGGGTGAAAGAAAACGTCAATTCGGCCGTGACATTAGTGAGATTCATTTTGTTTGCAGCCACGACCAAAGTAAATAGAACTCTAAAAAAAAGAGGAGCTTAAACTCACTGATGGTAGAGAAAATGATGTGTTAGTTTTGATTTTAAATTGTAGTTACTTTTTCAATAAATTAGCTGTTTAGTATTAAGTTTGAGGATACCTATTATAATAAAAGAAGCCTAATTGAGTTGTTACTTTTGTATTTAAAAAGAGAAATTGGGAATCAAGTATTTTTAGTAATATTAAAGAACTTAATAAAATACTATTAAATATACAAAAAATAAACATAAAATAATTATTTATATTAGAAGATTTATGTTTTCTTAACCATTTGAAAATTGATTTTCATTTCTCGAAACTTTGTCTTTGCATTTGTGCTAGGTACTGGCGATGACTTTAACGAAAACCAAAAGTCAAATGTAAAAGATTTCAATTATGTAACCACATTTAGGAAGAAATAACATGTTTCACCATTAGTTTTTAAATAAAGTGTTATAATATTAGTGCGTAAGTTACGTAAATAGCCTCCAAAATTACCATAAACTTTTACTGTTAAAGTTACCATTATGACTGTTTACAGGCAGCGATCGTAGTCTACAGAACTGAAAAAGTTTTGTACATTGGAGTCGAAAACCAATACTGCTACACATATCGTAAAGCAATTTTAGAGAAGAAAGATCCACGTGAACACTATTGCTGCAAAAATTGGGGCCGTGGACAAAGTTCGACTAGTATGGAAGCAGCTGTGATAGAAGGGTTTTGTAAAAGTCATGACATGTACTGTCTTAAGTACACAAAACTCATTGCTGATGGAGACAACAGTGTCTATAAGAAGATTCTTGACGCACGACCATACAAGAACACCACACTCGGAAAAATCTAATGCACGAACCCTCTACTTCTAAATTTTTGTAATAAGCTGAAAGATATTGCAACAACCTGCGACAAGACTCAGAACACTCTCCTCATGAGAAAAAAATCGGGGATAACATACTTCAATAAAGCCATTGACTACAGAAGAAACGAAGATACATCATTTTACACGAAGGTAGAGGAACTACAGAAAGATATACTCAACAGTGCCAGTCATATTTTCGGCGAACACAAGCAGTGCAAGGAGATAAATAACTTTTGCAAATCCGGAAAAAGTGAAAATTATGTACCAGCGCTTCAGAAGCGCGACCTGTTTCAAAAAGTGCAAAATGTCGTTATATATGTGAGTAACCAGAACAGAAGTCTCATTCACAAAGTTAACAGCAACAGAGTGGAGCACTATAATGCAGCTGTAGCAAAATTTGTCGGCGGAAAACAAGTTAACTTTTCTGCAGGCTGGTCATACAAAAGAAGATGTTCTGGAGCAGTTGTTCGCCACAACACCGGAATGCGACTATACAAAATACACAAATTTATGTACAAGAAGAGTCCAGGCGTCATTTGTAAGAACATGGAGCATAGAAGGAAACGAAGAACGCAAACAAGAAAATAGAAAACCAACAGTCAGTGCAAAAAGAAGTTGTTCAACAGAACTGAGGCAGACAAAGATTATGGCCCTAATGTTGAGTGACCAGATCTTGATCCGGAAACATTCAAGCGAGAATGTGACGAATTTCTAAACAAACTGCATCTCACAGAAAGTGAATGAACATGCCGTGGAGAGGGCAACTGTCTTACAAATTTGCAATCGTGGTGAAATTTTGCAATCACTGCTTGTTACCTGGATTTATTGACCCCAGGCACGCCAGGTCCATGCCAATACGAGACCCGGAGTATATTATTGAGACACAGAGAAAACAACAACAAAAAAAGAAAGTGAAATGAATTTCTTCCATCATTGTCAAAACTTCTCTCGCAAAACCTGAACTGTTATCCCATTTTTAATGAGAGACAGATTATTGTTATCATCCCACTAACTTAACCCAGTGGATTTTATTATGAACAGCCAAGTTACCATAATTTTAATTCGTTTAATTCAGATTTATATGTTTGGGTTATACACACTCACATTTTTTGTATAAGAGCTGTTTTTAAGATGAATGCAACTTTTACATTTTTACACTGAAAACGAAAAATGAGTGTAGATTTTATAATTTAGTTTATTCAAAATGCTCTTTATGTATTATAAAATGGTAAAAATTTTAGCATATTTTTACAGATGACATGAAAGCGATGATGGGACTGTGAAGTACTACAGTTGCAACATACCTTATATATTGTTTTATAAATTTTTACGTAACTCTAGAACTGTACCATGTATATACAAACAAATTGTTATATATATATATATATATATATATATATATATATATATATATATATATATATATATATATAGTATTGTCGGTATTTTACAATTTTTCATTTTAATATGTTATTAAGATGTTCGTTTGCTCATGTGATTGTGTCCAGTGACATTCGGTAAGATTTCGCACCTGTGAACATATGATTATCACCCATGATAATTGATTGCTCGTTTGCTTACGTTAAATAATCCTATTTATCTTCAAGGAAATATGTTTAATTTTGTTTTATAATATGAAATATTGTTTTTGGACATTATTATTTCTATATAGGGAATGGTGTTAGGTGTATATTACCATGGGCTGCATTGTAAGTAATAAACTTTTGACTATATGCATGACTTGTATCAACATTAAATGTGTAATTACTTTTTCTTTGTATAAAAAATGTAGACAACAACTAAAACTTAAATATTGTTATATGTTTTAAAATTCTTTAGATTTGTTGTCTAACAATATAAAAAAGATTTAGTTTGATATCTTATAAGAATGATAAGTAATAAATAAAAATAAGTTGCGGTGAAATACGGGTTTTATCTTGAAGTTAATGTATGGCACAATCAACATTCAACCTAACGTCTAAAGTATAGCAACTTGTGAAGTGGTTATTCGGTTATTGTTTTTTTTTTTTTATATACGGCATTTATTTCCACTTTTAATGATACGACTACGGTTTAGATCTATACGTGTGTTTTCCTCTATGATATATTTGCTTAAATTTGAAGTATTGGCGTACCCTGAATTCAATCACATTCAATAATAATTAGAAGTCTACTACGTCAAACCTGTAGAGAGAGAAACCGAGGTAGTTGTAATGAGAGCGTGTGTGTGAGATAAAATTATGCAATTAGAACTCTGTGGACTATTTGGAACATATATCCTTAATCATGATTTTTTTTCCGCAATGGTCATTGGGTTGCTAATGCAGTAATATTTTATCACGGAACAAATACAGAAGAGCTTGAGATTTACAGTTTTCAGAAAGAAACAATCAAGTGTTAATAAACAGGTATGAGAGAGATTTCTGGACAGTAAGTTTCCCCTTGAAGGCATTGCCACCCCTTCCCCACCTCCCCACCCAGGCTTGTTGTCGTCACCAGTGATGGTAACGATAGATAACGTCTGCAGGTAAGATCCCTAGGCTTGCTTCGAAAACGCACTATTTCCAGAAGTTACTGAAATTGCTAATATTAATATTAAAAATTAGATCATTTAGGGGAAACTGTTAATAGTACCAATTTGTGATATATTACAAAAAAATCCAGTGAGTGTATTCTTGATAACAGTGTTTAAAAAATCGCTAATACACTTCCTACAAGAAGCAGGTGAGCACGATTTCCTATACCATGTCACAGCAATCGCCAATCATCATAATTGATTATTTATTATAAAATTATGTAACATTAAAATTTATATTTAGAAAATATAGGTCTTTTCTCTGCATCAAATGCGACAAAATAATGTAACGCTCATTAAATATGTACATTTAGAAATCCTGAAAAAGTGCAGTTAAAATTAACATTGCTTCTTATGGCTCGCATTTTATATACTGCTCACTCTTAAGGTGGCCACCTGGGTAGGCCGCCGAACGACGTGCAAAGCTCCAGCAGAAAACGTTTTATTGAAGAAAACCACCCAACGAGGTCTACTTACAAATTGCATTTAAGAAATTCTACGCGTCTGTAAGCGTTTGAGACACGCACATCTAAAAATACGTACATGGTCTCTATATTTTCCCCTTAGTCACATTCAACCAGAGATTCAACCTGGTCTACCTGCAACACATATCTCGTAACGAGCATTTATGTCAACCGAAGACATTTTATTCGGCCCTGCGCAACACGCAAAAACACTTCAAATCTATTTTAATTTATGATGGTACTTACAAATTACACCTTTGAAACACTTACATGTGCTTGAAGATCATCGTTGAAGTGAAATTCACAACCCGATATAGCACTTGAACATAAAGTAAAAATGTTCACGAACAAACGACGAGCAGCGATGTTTTGTTTCGACCAGATCATAGAACACTGTGTGGGGGCGGTCGTACCGGCGTGGAGCGGAACTTAAGCACACGCCCGATAGAGGGCAGGCGTGTTCCTTCCTTAAGTGTATCAGAAGGAAAACTTCAATATGATTGGTTGGTTCAAAAATTCGTACTTAACGTCATAATTTGTGTATTGTTTTTAGCCCTGTAAGGGGTATTGGTTTTCTCCATAGAGACCAATGCATTTTCATGTTTCCAGATTGTTCGATAACATGTGTGATTTGTTGTACCCCTCTATGGGAAGATGTTGTCATTACACCTTGGTTCTCTATTGGGGATGAATGTGTGACTCCTATAGCCAGTCACTGGTCATTTTTGTAATTAAACGGCCTGCAAATTCAAGAACTGGGTCAGACGCTTGGAATCGAGAGAGGGCTTCCCCATGGAGAAACAGGCCAGGTAGCTTGGTTATTTGATATTTCGTAATGTAATACCTTTCAGAATGTAGGAACGTCATTTTGATATTTTTAGTCATTTATTTTGCAGTCAGGATGATTTAAAAGTAGAGCAATTTAAGGATGCCTACTCAAACTTATTGGAATCAAGCTCCATATTTCTTTGACAAATTCAGTGTTTGGTGAAAGGCTTCGAACCAACTTCTTACTTGAAATATGATGTTAATTTTCTAACTTTAACAAAAATCTTTTGCTTGCGCTAGTTCTCTGCCAGTTTGGTAGATTGAATAGGGGAAGTAATGGTTTTTTTAGCCCACCATTTTGGTAAAAACGTTAAAAAAATTAATGTGGCTTCGGCGAGTTTAAACTTTTGCTATTTATTTTCGTTGCAATAATATTAGGATTTGCAGGTGCTAGTGACATACAATCTCACTAAAGTTAACCTAAAATATTACAGATATGTTGAAGTGGCCACAATCACCTGAACTGGCCAGGAGGAAAACCCTATTTCGGTTGACAATGATGTTTTTTATTGAAATCTTTTAATTTGTGTAATTGAAGTAATGGTAGCAAAGATAGCAGAGGTTTTATTGGTGGTAAAACCACAGAAATTTAAATATGCATCTGTATGGATGTGCAGTAAATTTTGGATTCGTGCATATAATTTTTAGAAATGTTTGTATATGCACAAATGGTTCAGCACTGTACCTGATGTTTAAGAGAAATTCGATATATTGTTTTCGGAAAAGTAAAAATAGCTTGAGGAGATGCAAAGATACCGAAGGCATTGAGTGCATTTGTTATGCCATGTATGTTTGCCACGTACATTTAAGATTTTCTATACACAAGTTTTATCGTTTTGTATGTTGTGTAATATGAGAAGGAAGTCGCAGTATTGAATAAAATAGCAATTATTGAAAGTTGGTTTTTTATCTCTGTAGAGTAGCATTAACCTTGTTTATTTTTCAGGTTAATTTTCACTGTGTTTTGGTATGGATGACTATAATATTTTGCCTCTGTTGGCTTCTCCTTATCTATATTCGGCAAAGAAAATACTGGTTGTTAGTATTGTTTTGAATTGTGTCCTTGAGGTGTCCTGGACGAATACCCGGGGTCTCATGTTTTCAGTTCCTCCAGTTCTTTCTGAAGCGTGTTTTTGTGATAGTGAAATGACTCAAACGGGTGTTTTCGCGGTCATTTTTAGGTATGAGCGTTCCAATACAAAACATTAAGAAAGGAATAGCGACATCCATCAAACCTTTATTTTTATTATTACGTCTGTAAAAGGGTAGTGTCTCCGCTGAAAGTCTCATAGAGGCGCGTTATCGACGACAAGACTGCACGCCAGTTCAGTGCTTTGCACGTAGAGGCGATGACAGAGTTGATGCTCATGTCTCAGTCGTCCCTAGCGCTCCCGCGGTTTTAGGGCTTAGACGTGCAAAATTCCTTCAACCAGGCGGCCATCAAGTCCCATCTACTATAAGCTGTTCACGGTAAAATGAGTATTTTTGAAAGCACTGCTAAATATATACTTGTATGCACGTTGTATATTCTTCTCCCTTATGTAAAATTAACATGGTCATGGGCCTTATCACTTTATTCATGCGTCGGTCAAGTGAAACTGGGACATTATTAAAAAAATAAATATTTAATAATTTGCTCATTTTTTACACTTAGTTGCTTTAAAAAAAATATAAAGCGAAAGAAATAATTCGAGATATCGTAAATGCTTACCTAAGACTTTTCATTCGACGTTTACATATGGAACTACTTTCCATCAATCGTTACTAAATGTACTGGGCGGATGTCATTCAGTGCATCCATTAAAATATATGCAGGCAGGGGCAGTGACTTTTTTCTAAACATAATTTCAAAAGTGCTCACTTTATTGTGAACAGCCTTTACCTACCCTAGAAGAGGGATAGGATTTTACCCAAGGTCCCCCCCCCCCCAACCTGGTCTATACCAACACCATTGTCATCATACGGGTGCCTACGGCATCTCCTGGAAGAAAACCTGTACGGCTTGAGGCGCCCGCCTACGCGACGGCGTTTGAAGAGCCCGTTGTCAAGTCAACACTCACTGCGAAGAGCAGCTGAGGTGTCCTTGAAGGTGTTTTCCAGCTATAAAAAAGAAAGTCATGGACAGGACGAGTCGACAGTGTAGTTGGTAATTGACGAGAAACGCGTAAAACACCGCTATTATTCAATGTATCTAATTAACTTCCAAAAAAGAATTTTTATATGTGTTCACCGTGCTGGAGTGAAGGAAAAAGAAGATAAATAAGCAAAAATTCACGGGTGATCAAAGCGAAGAAATATCAACGACTATTCGAAAAAACGCAATTAGTTGTGCAATGACGCGAATTGCTGACGAAATCGCTGACATCTTGATGAAGGAAGTTAGGAAACGCCTAGAAGACAATATTGGTTTTTTATTAACGCGGGTGTGAATTTTTACAACAATTCCGATATCTTGAGGGCGAAATAAACTGATGCACACGTGAGTGCGCAGGAAATTACACTATCTACCAAGAAGTAATTGGACACGCGTCAATGAACAAGTGAGAAAGCCTGGGGTACAGAACATAATCCACTCACGGTTAGTTCACACATTCCTGAAGCCCTGCTAATGTTCTATTTCCAAGATATTTCTCCGCCTCTTGCAAACCAAGCTGAACTAATACTATAAAATAACACTAAAGGACAACGCAACGAATTCGTGCGCACTCAGCTGTAATAACATTTTGCATGAGAACCATTTCTTACTAAACGCTACCAACGCACACATTTTCTCACTGTTTGTTTTCATATTTATTACAAATTAAATATTACAATTTATAAATAAAATATGGACAAAACATCAATATAACGATAAATGAAATACTTTTATGTTAACAGAAGCATAAAATGCTTGTGATACATGTGATATTTAGGAAGTAACTAAATACGTCTTACATTGGATGATTTTTCAATGGTTTGATCGAAAAAGTCAGAAGAAACCGCGAATAGACTATATATAAGTATGCAGAGGCGAAATGGCGTGGGGATTCTGTTGATATGAGCGTGCCCATTCTCGGATTGGTTGCGAGCGGCACTGGGAACGGGCCTTGATTTTACTGTTTGACTTGACCAACGCTAGAACAAAGTGATCAGGCCCGCGGTAAAGGAAATTGTATGTACATTTGGCGGAAGAATACACAATGTGCATACAAATATATCTTAAGCGGGGCTTTCAAAAGTGCAAAGTTTACCGAGAACAGCCTATAGGTGTGGTCACATGTTCCGCTGACGCTGCGGTGATTGGTACCCCAGAGGACCAGAAGAAAGACGGGGCTGCACCGTAGACTAATGATGAGGTAGACTCGCTTATTCGTCTTCTGCACATGTACCCAACATTCACCTACCCCAAAGGGACACAACTGTCAAAGTCACATGGTCAACAGTGATGAACGTGTTTGTTTGTATCTTAATATTTAAATTACGTGTACTATTTTATTAATAAAATACTTTTGCCAATTTGAATTTAATCAAACTGCATTACAAAATTGGTTAGAGGAAATATAAAAAATGTGGTGTGGCTGTGTTGAGGACACGGCCGTTTGTTTTCATGAATACGTCTATGTTGACGCGCTCGGACGCCATGATGTTTTTTTACGTTCCCGGCACCGATTCACTCGATCATATTGGGATTTATGGGTACCACTGGATTTCTTTTGAGATGCTCTTACCAACCTTATACGATTTCTGTATTTAGACTTGGCTTTTTGAAGAGTATATAGGCCAAAATTGTGTTACGTTGTCTTAATTTTTTACATTAAACTCATACAATTTCTTTATAACCATGCCAAACAAATGCTTTATAAACGCAAAAGATTGATCTTGATGAGCGCTGTCGATTGAAACATAAACGAGCGTGGTAGCTTATCGTAGTCAATAGTTATACTACGCGGAAGTTATGAGACGCGGCGAAACGAAATAAAAATGGTGGCGTCTCCCCCCCCCCCCCCCCAATTCTACAACCATGCACGATGTTTCACAGTCCTCACTCAACGTAACATGTTCTTTGATCATTTGAATGCACACGATAGATTCGGAGCTGCAATGCCAAACTGTATCCCACGATTTTGTTATCATCGGATTTTCTGGATTGCCTCCCACTATGATTGCAAATTTAAAGACGTATTCGCGTCAAAAATATCTCAAAACTTGTTTATTAAGCAGTGTTCTAAACTCAAATCGAATCCAAGCCGTTTTTTGCTAGCCGTGTTGGCAGAGCAGCGGTTCAGTATTGGGACACGGAGACTGGTTGTGCGCAGCCAGCGAGATCGGTCTACCTCATCTTTAGTCTATGGGCTGCGCGGCCAGATGTGAAATTTGTCAGTGACTGGGAAAAGAGAAAGTTATTTCTCAGCTAGAGGCTGACCAAGGAAACAGGGACGATCACTGGACAAGATCTCACGGCACCCACCACACTCAGTTACTAGTGACGATAGAACGCAAGTCGTCATCTTCGTTTAACACAGCTAGGTTGTAAAGGGCATCTTAAAACATACCTGCGTCAAATAAAGAAGTTCAAGTAAGTTACTTTGATTGCATTGGCAAATAAATATGTAGGGGCAATAATAATTTCAATGAGATGGTCATTAGTTATATATTAATATTTATTTTTAACTATCTTAAAGTGAGTTATTTCAACCTGAAAGGTATATTTTACGTAATACGTAGTGTACAATTATAAATTTAAAAATAAACTGCAAATATAAAATAATTCGTTGTGATACTGTATGTTTAAAACATAGGTATCATTCAACTAAGAAATCTTAATAAAATAATTTTCTAATTCACACTTAGTAAAATAGGCTATATTAACTTAAAAATTAAAACATCTCATTTACAAAGAAATTTTAAATACTTACAATTATTGTCTTACAGTTGTCTGGACACGCACAAATTAACAGGATGTTCTATATTTATATCGCCAAAACAAAACGGAAAATGGAAAACTTAATAACATAAACATTAAATTGACCAAAACGACATTATTTATAAACAAAGATAATGAGTAACGTAGTCGCTTAATAGCATCAAAAATATGTAATTAAAAACAACTAAAAGAAATAAGGAAGACGTCAACTATCTTTGTGGTTACAACCAAACACAATTTTAATTTTAAAAATTAATGCACTTGTATAAAAAAAAATAGTTCACAACATGGCACAAGAAGCAACCAGATATTTAAGCAGGAACCAATAGCATTACCCAGGGGAATGCGATGCCCATATATGTGCTAGCTTCTGTACTTAACACAGCGCCGGCCGTGGTTTCACCTGCTCCTCTGCGACATGTCACACGTGGACGAGTATACTCGCGATAAGGATCATTTTTAAAGGTTAAGTACTTACCCATCAGTGTTACCTTTCAGACTGGATCACATACTCTAGACGCTGGACGATTATGCGCAAGGTGCGAATTAAAGTTTTGCTTAAAAAGGGAGTTTTTTTTTTTTTTTTTTTGTAAACTTGAAACTTTTGGAAATTTGGTATAGAAACTCCGATATATCATATGATATTTAAAGCTGAAACAACATTAATATAATTCCATATAACATATGATTAGAGACCTAATAAATTCTCGAGTCCAATGCCCTGTAGGCTAGACTTCACAGTCTTATATACTGATACAGATATCAACTGTTTAATGGCAAATTATCGTGGTAGTAAAAGGCGGTGGTTGGGCACACAATTTATTGCATTTTTGTACTTGGCTTATTTATCTCCAGGGGGTGTCAAAAAAAACGTCGATCAATTAAAAGAGTAACAAAAACGTACATGTGTGTGAATTCCAACGTGTTTAGAAGTGAACCCGCGAAATTCTAGGGTCTCTACATTATGATTTAAACCTAAATAACATTCATATAATTTGTAAAGCTTTAAGTTTCTTATAAGTAGAGCCCCGCGTATTCCGCAGATCGGATTGGCAGCAAGCTAGTCTGGACAGTCCTCTATATACACGAGAGATTATCGTTTGCTTATTGGTTGCTGTGATCGAGTGAGGCCTCTGTACAAGACTGTCAAATACTCAAACTACTGCTTCCTCCTTATTACTTGCTCACAGTTCCCCCGCGTCCTTGACACCGCGTCCTACGTGCTTTTTCGCGGTACCTGACGAGCCCGCTGGCGTCAACCCGGCCGCCTGGCGACGTAATAGCGTCTGCGCCTCCTGAAAGCGCACGTACCTACACCAAGACGCCTTCCGGCGCGACGTAGTCTGTGATAGCCGGTTCTCGCTGAAAATACCACGGGGCTCGTGTTCAAGGATGTTCGCGATAAACTGCGCGTTTTTGTAAGCCTTGCTTGAGACCTACTTGCATGTGTGTTGTGCAAAGGCTGTTCGCGATAAAGTGAGCACTTTTGAAATCAACCTTAGAAAAAAGTCACTGCTCCTACCTGCATATATGTTAACGGGCGCGCTGAGTGACATGCGCTCAGTAAAGTTGGTAATGATGGAGGGAAAGTAGATTCATATCTTAACTTCGAATAAAATTGTTTGGTAACATATATTATTTCTTTAGTATTTGAGTTTTTTTAATGCACCCGAAGTGTAAAAATGAGTTAATTTGAAAACTGTTTAATTTGGTAGTAATTTCACATTTTCACTTGACCGACGGATGAATAAAATGATAAGGTCCTAGCATTGTTTATTTTACATAAGTCGGAAGAATACACAACGTGCATACAAGTATATCTTAAGTAGGGCTTTTAAAAGTGTTCATTTCTTCGTGAATAGCCTATAGTATAGGTACCAACATATGTAAAATTAACATTGCCATTTGCCACGGGACGGATCACTTTATTCATGCGCCGGTCAAGTGAAACTGTAAAGTTATTACAAAAGTAATACGTTTTACTATTTGCGTCTGCTTATGTATTAAAAATACTGAAATAAAAATAAATAATTTCGGTATTGACAAGTGTTTACCTAACACTTCTAATTAGGTGTTGAGGAATATAACTACTTTGTCTCCATTGCTACCAACTATACTGGGCGGAAGCAACTCAGTGTGGCCGTTAAAATATTTGCTGGTGAGGGGCAGCGGCATTTTTCAACGCTTGATTTCAAAAGCAATTTAAAGCCTATACATATATTCTAACGATATGCCAATTTTTTTATAAAGTCGCAGCTGTGTTCACACTGGGGTGTTAAGGTAGTCTCGTATTTTATGCAGTGCTAATATATGCTGTATCTAGGATCCAGAAAATGCTCACGTATTACATGTACGTAAAAATAAAATTAATGTAATGTGGAAAATTCGTGTGCTAATATTTCAAACATACGCAGCTATGTGACAATAATCTTATCTTACACCTTGATCGATGCATATTTGCGCTCATATAGATTTGTTTATATTTAGATTTTGGGATTATTAATTTATCATTCAAACACACACAAACAAAATTATTAAAGACTTATCTTCCAATGCAATCTCCTGGTATTAAAAAAAATGGCCGAGTCGAGATGCGATGTTGCCAGACGCTCAACTTCAACCGCCGATTAGGGTGCAACGCAATGGTTTGCTCAACTTTCATCGTGATAAATGGCTTTTGATTTTACGTCCTTGTATTCCTGGACATTCTGTATAATCCCTACAAATAAATATTACGTCTGTGAACCACGAATGTTCACTATTTTATCTGTTGCAGTGTTGAACATTGCACGGGCAATTTGAGGCCATTCCTGTTCAAAAATTTTTAGAAATGGCAATAATTACCAGCTGAAATATTTACAGTACATGAAGAAATCGATTGAGTGAGTGAGTGAAGAGAATCGGACGGTTTTTAACATCGAGGTCTTGAAAGCCGATGAGGGTGATTCAGGTGAATATGGAGCAGCGCCGGAATGAAAGGGCAGGGGGAATGGGAGATCCTCGAGAAAACCCGCCGATCAATGGCAGCGTCCGTCACGATTCCCACATGCGAAAATCTGGAAGGACCCGGCCAGGGATTGAACCCGTATCTCCTTGGTGGGAGAAGAAATAATCGAAATTCTATGAACTTCAAAGTTATATTTCAAAGCAGCCGCGACGAGTCAACTTGATATTAAATTTATTTATTTTTTATACAGATATATTAACACTTTGCGGACCACACCTGAGTGTAGCAAGTGCAAAACCTTTCTGATAATTATTTTTTGGTTTCTAAACAAAATTCGTACGGATGTAGATTCTTTGCTCTACTTTTACGTAACCAAAGCCTACAAGAACATTTTAGCCCAGCAATAATGGTTTTCTGGACTAAAAAACAATACTTTCTTATACCGACTCAAAAAGGCACATTTGACTGCAAACTCTTTTACTCAGGGAATGACACTTGATTTCTGGCAAAATAAACTTGCCATCCAATTGGCCGACGACCAGCCAATAAGGAACGTTGGGTACAGTAGACGTGCCTGACGTCACGTGAACCAGTAGGATGGTCGTGGGTGGCAAAACACTAAAACCAATGATAACTTTGATCCTAAAGTGCTAGCGTCAGGTGATTCACTTCTAACTAGTATTAAATGCCAGTGAACGTGTGCAGACTTCAAAGTGTTAAAGTAAAGTGTAAATATCAAACCCTGTCAGGATGCCAGGCAGACAGTTTGCGGGCTGACTTCACTATGCAATAAAAACCTGTATTTCCTCCCCAGTTCGACAGTTTAGAACACTGAAGGGATGAATATTGAGTCCGGATATTTTTGGTAAAAGAAGACATTTACTTGTTGTGAAGACATTTACTTGCTTAAACTTTCTTTTACTTGAGCGTTAAACCACAGAGTACTGAAGAATACAGAGGTGAAACAGTGGCCTGTACTACGGACTCCAACCTCACACGCCACCAAAATGGCGTCACTCATCAACAAGAAGTTGGTAGACGGTTCGCCAATCAACGTCTCGTAACTTACTTGCCACCCAATAGCTCAGCCAATAGGAAACATTTCGCAGCCAGTCAGACACAAGGCCCATTCCCAGACTTCCACGTATAGCCAATCAGAGAACCATGCCAACAGAACCGCCACGCCGTTTGTCGTCTCTGCGGACTTCTATGTATGTACGCTTTGATTAAACGATTTTGGAAACCTCGCTTGTTATCAGTTACTACAACCGCTTGGAATCTCAATCGTTCGTTGCAAAGATCAGTAGAACACTTCGAAGAGTCACTTTGTGTCCGTCTTCTTACACATGAAAGGAACCTTGCATTCGTCTCATCGACCACAAGTTTCGCTCTTATGTGCAGACGTGGGTTCACGTCGTCACGGAAATTGCGCACATAATACTCGCTCAGAGAATTAGTTGCGTGTATGTGGAACTTCTCTTAACCCACAGCGCTTTTCATTGTTGAAAAAAGGCGAAACATTCATCACTTATAGTTAGGGCACCTGTTATTCGCGAACGTACGTTAGTTCAGAATCACTTTCGTAACTGGGTCATTTGAATTGTTACGCGTCTTATTTGTCCCCCCGCGAATCACAGACGATCAGTATCTGAGAAACTTAGCTTTGATTGCCTCACTCATATAACAGACTGTCGTCACACAAAGACACGAGGACAATAACCAAATGAAGACTGCAAGTGTGCACATAGGCTATTGAAGTTTAGCTTCCGCGTAAATATTTTCGCGAAAAACAGGTGGCTCTACTGATAGACTGTGGAACTCCGTCTAACGCTTAAAATAACGCATTACTATAGAAACAAGATAGTTTCAACTCGCACTGTTTACAACGCATATGTTTTCCATTCGTATTGTCTTATTGGTCGATGTTTACAGATTGCGTGGCCTAGCAGTGAATTATTATATGTTAAGCGACAGCCTGTTTGTATGTATTCAGCGTGTTTGGGACCTAGAAGAGCAGGAATGCTAAGGGCGACAGTGATAAGTAAGTCAGGTGTCTCATAGCCTCTGCGCGCACCATTTTTGGGTAAGATGAACGTGTTCTGGCCGTCACTCTACTTATTTAAACATTCTGTACTGTGATTTCCCAACATAAATGTGACTATAAGCTTTTCTCGGGAAAATGAGCACTTTTGAAAGACCTGCTTAAGATCTACTTGTATGCACACTGGTATTCTTCCACCACCCTTAAAATTAGCATTGCCATAGGCGTGATTTTCTATTAATTCGTCGATGAAGTAAAACTGTAACATTATTAGAAAAGGAAATAACTTAAAAAATCTGATCATTTTTACATTTATACGCATCAAAAAAACAACACCAAAGAATAACATTTGAAGGTATCATAAATGGTTACCTAACACTTTGTATTCAACATTAAGATATAGAACTTCTTTCGATTCAGCGTTACCAACTTTACTGGGCGAATGTCACTCAATGTGCCTATTAGAATATATGCATGCAGGGGCAGTGAATTTTTTCCGAGATTCATTTCTAAAGTTCTCACTTTATAATGAACAGCCTTCATACATTTTAGCTTAGTGTATAAAACATTTATATCAGTTTAATGGAAAGTCCCAAAGGTCAATAAAGACTTGTAGAGAGGAACAACTACATTGGGAAGACCTATATTCGTGTCGTGTATTCGTGCCAGAGGAACTCAACGAAAGGGGAATTTTATTTTACGTATCGCGGAGGCTACAAGGACGACGCCGTTTCACCATCGGTTGGATAGCCTACCTGTTGCTGGTACAACTGCCAAACAGGCGTTACTGCTGTTTGGTCACACGATTGCAGAATGCTAGGCGCTGTGCTTGAGGACGTTAATGGGCAATAAAATTCGCTACAAGGAAGGTTCTCTTCATCTACGGATCATAAAACCCCGCACCGTAAAAATGACGTGCCAGCCCGCAGCCGTAGTATCCACAGGTGAGGTCGAGCATAATTAACAGCGTGGGCTGGCGGCTGAATCAGCGACTACAATCAGTGGAATGCTACTTGCTGAGAAATTTCCTTAGACTAAAGATCAGGTACACCGGTTCACTTCTTCGTATCTCCCCCGCATTAACTTGCACATCGTCCGTCGATAGCGCTGTTAAAAATCACGTTGTCAGTATTGATGAACGTATTTGATTACGATTGATTTTTCGGCGAACCCACCTTTTTATATAGATAACATTATGTTGACCAGTTAGAGAGTAATCTAGCTGCAGTAAAACTAGGTTAGAAGACGTTTCAAAACATTTACATATACAGTGTTCTAACCGCAACTCCCATCCACGTTTAATATCATAATACTGCTATTTAAACATTTCAGACCCACATTAATTCAAGGTTTTAGGTGTTGCAAACTAAATATTTTTTTGATGCGACCTGTACTTAAGCTGACACAACACTTGTTTCGTTCTCGCAACCAATGCGCTGTAAGCTATATGTTCGGCTGCAGTAATATGAACCAGTTATGACCCAGACCCGTAAGACGGTTTACGAATCATTTACCCACAGGTTAGATCATTGGTCATTGAGCTTCGCAGTGTGTAGAGCGGGGCGAAAATTACCTACACGTGCGTAATGCACACCACTGTGCACACTGGGTCTGAATGGGTTAAAAAAAGAGCAGTCCACTGTCGGAACAGGAAGAGTGGTTACTGCGTCTTCTAAGTTAGCACACACTCTCTATACAATATTCAACACCACGAAAATTCACTTAATAAGATGCTAAAGGCTGTTCACGATAAAGTGAGCACTTTTGAAAACAACCGTAGAAAAAAATACACTGTCCGTGCTTGCATATATTTTAACGGGCGCCCTGAGTGACATGCGCCCAGTAAAATTAGTAATGATGGAAGGAAAGTGGTTCCACGTCTTAACGTCGACTAATAAAAGTGTTGGAAAACATTTCTGATAAGTTTAAATTATTTCTTTCGTATTCTGTTTTTTTTTTTTTAACATTGAGGTGTAAAAAATGAACCGATTTTTAAGTATTTATTTTTCTAATAATTTGACAGTTTCACTTTACCAACGCATGAATAAAGTGATGAGGCACATGATAATGTTAATTTTACATAAGGCGGAAGAACACACACGTGCAAACAAGTAGATCTTGAGATGTATTATCAAAAGTGCTTATTTTACTGTGAACAGCCTACACCAACTAACGAGTCAGTATGATTCGCAGTAAGTCAATATAAGGATATATGTCTAGTTCGTGGTTAGTAGAACACTTTTAAATTCAACCTACGAAGCAAGTCACTGCTCCTAACTGCTTTGCCTAAAATAGCCGCACTGACGGGCAGGTGGTAACTTTATAGAAAATGCAGTTTCGTTCTCCTTAGCATCGTATTAACAACACAATGTCTATTTTTATATCCAATGATTTTAATTTATTTATTTTATGTTCGTGATGGGGTGTGGATATTTGGGCCACTCTTAACAACGAGGTCTGGAGAGCATATAAGGGCGAACTGAGATGAGTATGGAGCAGCGCCGGAATGCAAGAGCGCGGGAAAAAGGTAGATCCGCGAGAAAACCCGCCGACCAGCGGTATCGCCCTGCACGACGAAAATACGAGAATCGAACCCGTTTCGCCTTGGTGGGAGTGGGAGGCAAGTAGTTTAACCGGCCCCCATATACCCTATAAGTAGGGCCATGTGTTTTTCACGAAAAGACATTTTATTTCATATGCACGTTCGTGGTTGGATGACATTAAATGTCACGTGCCTCCAAGTGCCTGTTCGCGAATCATGGACGTCCAGTATCGGAGTACTTTATTCTGATTGGCCCAGTCAAATTCAACATGTCTTCTCACATAGATGCGCGGCCAATAACCAAATGACGTTGTAGTTGTGGACGTGGGATATTGAAGTAGGTTTTGTAGCTTGAGCACAAAGCTTTACGCGAAAAATACGTGGCCCTACCCATAAGTAGGGCCAGTAATTTTTCGCGAAAAAAATCTGAGCACACAGTAGACTTCAATACTATGTGCACACCTCAGCTGTGGTTATAACTCCATTGGCTGCTGATGTCGTTTCCTCAATTCACCGAGTCACTCAGAATTCTGTAACTCCGGCATTGAGCAGTAGTGATTGGTGTGATAACAGTTAACACGAACAAGAACATAATTCGACCAATCAAGAAAGCTGGATTACACTACGGTGCTTTGTACTGTATCTTGTCCCGAAATATTTTCGCGAAATATCACTGCCCATACCCATAAGTATTTCAGGTCTGATGTTTGTCTTAAAAATTAGAGATTTTTTTTTTTAATATATATAGTTATCACGATTTCTATTTCATCATTTGAGCGCCTGCTGAATATTAAGTAATATATGGGGTGGAATTGGCAATTACGTGACAAGTTTTTTTATTTTAACTAGAGCGTGACAAAAAAATATTAATGGCATTAAATAAAATTTCTTTTAACCCATTACTAACTGGTGTTAATATTAAGGTTGAAGTAAAGCAACTGCTTATGGAGCACTGCACCCGACTATTCAACGTGAAGAACTCATAAAAAAAAGTAGTACAGACGACATGAAAATAATCAGAAAGTGCAATTTGTGCTGTATATGAAAGAATAATGTATATATTTTGCAACAATATAAAATTATATTTTACTAAAATATAATTTTTGAATCTATAAAAAAAGATCTATCGACAGAGTCCGCATTTTTTTTTTTTTAAGTTTAAGCGCATTTCCGTTTTGAATGCTTCGGAAAGCACAATTTGCAAGAAAATCTTCTTAAAAGAAAAAACGTTATAATGTTTACTGTGATTGTGTGTAATAAAATCATAGTAATAATGTAACATATCAAAATTATAATTAACTTTATTTACGTCAGTTTCAGCCGTAAATGTTTGAACAAATGGATGCTAATAAAATCAACTATAAAAATTATTTCCTGCATTATTATTAGAGTGCTCCATAGGCAGTTGCTTTACTTCAACCGTAATAGTTACTTGGAATGTGAGTGATGATTCGTGTCACCACGTGATTGTTACGCCGAACAGCCTTCAATGGTTTTCAACACCGAGTTGGGTACGCATTTGGTACGTATCAGATTCAACCATCGGAGTATCGCAGACTGTAATCATTCTTAGTGTGATCGCGCCACGTAAAGTTCTATCTAAGCTCCAACCTTTATGTACATACACACACACACACACACATAACCAACATGACGAAACTTAGCTTAAAATTGGTTTCACGTACAGCTACGCCAGCCATGTCAGTAAGCGTATATTAACGGCAGTTAATACACAACACACGCAGAGCGTTTATTGTACAGCGCGACCCAATAAGACGCCAGACAATCAGCTGACTGGTGGGGAGCTCCAACCACTCCGCCTACACACGTTGAACGTAATTGCTTCCCCCACCCCCTCCCCACGCTAAGAAAATCACCGCGGTAAAGGCAGGTGATAGTCGCCCGCCATGTTGGTATTCATGACGTTCGGTTGTTTTTAGACTATTTGCAGTAAAATGAGCACTCTTGAAAACCCTGCTTAAGATCTGCTTGTATGCACGTTATGCATTCTTCCGCCTTATGTAAGATTAACGTTGTCGCGGACCTCATCACTTTATTCATGCGTCGGTCAGTTGAAACTGTGAGATTGTTAGAAAAGTAAACATCTTACAAATCTGCTCATATTTACAATTCGATAAATTAATAAAAAAGCACAAAGCGAAAAAAAATAATTTATGATATCAGAAATGGTTACCTAACATTTTTTATTCGACGTTAGCGCATGTTACACAGAGCACCCGTTAAAATATATACAGGCAGGAGCCGTAACTTTTTTCTAAGGTTGATTTCGATACTCACTTGATCGCGAACAGCCTTTACCTTTGTTGACACAGGAAAATGCACGTGTATGTGTGTATATTCATTTACAACATAGGCTACATATTGAAAGCTAGGAAATGGAATAGTTCGTGAATTTATAGTAGAAGAAGTTACACATATAACACACATTCCTGTCGTGTTTGCAGTTGGCTCGCAGTTTATTAGGCATACCCAGGTAAACCCAGAGCTAATAACAGACCTGCAAGGAAGTAAGAGTGAACCCCTCGCCGCCTGCCGTGAGGCGAAACAGGCTACACACCGGGGCACCCACCAACGAACACAAATATGAGGCTCGGAAATACATAGAACCGTCCATGCAGTCCAGCTTATAGGTCGTTTAAAACGCAAGATTTATTACTAGAGACCCGAGAAATTCGCGAGTGCAATGACCTGTAGGCTAGACTTCGCAGTCTTATGTACTCCCATACATATATCAATTGTTTATTGGTTGATTGTTTTGATAGTGAAAGGTGGTGGTTGGGCGCACAATTTATTGCGTGTTTGTTATTGGCTCATTTATGTCCAGTAGGTGTCTAGCAACACGTCGACCAATTACAGAAGTAACATGATCGCACAAGTGTGTGAATTCCAACTTGTCTAGAAATGAACCCGCGGAATTGTCGGGTCTCTACATATTACACATGAGGGATATTTATTGTTGACACTGTACACAATAAGTAGAGCCCCCCCCCCCCCCCCCGTATCGCGCGAATTCGTTCGGTACCGACGTATACTTCAAATACTTGTTTTTTTCTACCACAACTGTGATTGGACCGCAGTTCTTAGACACGCCCCGTGTAATTGTGAACCAGTAATGAGCAAGAAGCAGTAGCGTGAGTGAGTGTTGAACAGTGCTGTACAGAGGCCTCACTTTATCGCAGCAACCAATAAGCAAACGATAGTGTCACGAGTGTGTAGAGGACTGCCAAGTCTAGTCTGCTGCCGCATCGGCCCTCGAAATGGGGCAGCAGTGGTGCAGTGGCTAGGGTGCTCGCCTCCCACCATGGCGATCCGGGCTCGATCCCCGGTGGGTTCACTCCAAGATTTTCGCATGTGGTGATCGTGTTCCAGCATGCTTGCCGGTGGATTTTCTCGGGGTTCTCCCGTTTCCCCCGCCTTTGCATTCCAGTGCCGCTCCATCCTAGGTCTCATTTCATGGCATACTCGGGGTTCACTCCAATCTCGAATTTTTTTTTTAACCCGCGAAATAATTCCGGCTATAAAATATATAGAGGCGAAAAGTTTCCGAGACTAGTTACAGTTCGAAGCACTGTGGGGTCGTCCAGCTTTTTTAATTTGCTGACGCATGTTCTGGTTCGTGTTAACTGTTTGCTCACGAATCACGAAGGTACAGTGTCTGAGTTACGGAATCCTGATTGGCTCTGTCAAATGGGGAAACGCCACCAGCACCTAATGGAATTATGACAACAGCCGAGGTGTCAAGATAGTATTGAATTCTACTGTGTGCTCCGATGAATCCACGAAAAAAAAAACAGTGGCCCTAACAATAAGTAGGGGCATCTGTTTTTCGCGAAAAGATTTCAGGACAAGCTGTGTTCCGACGCACTATAGTTCAGATCCACTTTCGTGATTGGATCATTTGAACTGTTATGCGTCTTATCCGTCTACCGGCGAATCACGGATGGTCAATATCGGAGAAACTTAATTCTGATTGGTTTAATCGCTTAACATACTCTTCATACAAAGACGAGCGGCCAATTGTCAAATGAAGAATGCACGTGTGCACGTAGGATATTGAAGCCTAGGCTCCGCGTAAATCCTTTCGCGATAATCAGGTGGCCCTAACAATAAGGGATCAATTACTTATGTTTCGAGTGTCTTCCTTGTGAGAAAATTTATTTGTTCAGGTTTTTCCACCTCTGATGTGTAAATGATTAAAGCTGGGATTAATAAGCACGCAGCACCTACATAAAAAATTTAATGATTTCAAAACATAAGCTTGGGAACGAATTCAGGTCGGATTAACTTTTAAAACATAACAAAAATAACTGCGTGAAGAGAAATATTTGTCACGAATAACTCTGGAAAAATGTTTTCGATACTGTAATGTAGATTTAATAGTTGTTAGTGAAAGTGTGTGTGTATTTTTTCTGAGATGGTTGTCACTATCCCTGTTGTCTTAAAGAGTTGTGTCGTTTAAGATGAGTGACATTTGTGGGGAACGGCAATTCTTCTTGAAGCATGAAATCAGGATATTTATAAATAGTGAAACTTGCTTTATAGGTAGGGCCACCTGCTTTTCGCGACAACATTTACGCGAAGGCTAGATTCCAATGACGTATAGCATACGTGCAGTTTTCCTTTGGCTATTGGCCACGTGTCTTTGTTGAGAGACAATTCCTTACCTGACTGGGCCAATCAGAATTACGTAACTCCGACAAAGAGTGTCCGTAATTCGCGGGCAGACACCTGCAACGCGCGACAGTTAAAATCATCCAAACACGGAAGGGGATGTGAATTCTAGTGTTTTGGAGTACAAGAAGTTCTAAAATCTTTTTGCGAAAAACGGGTGGCTCTAGTTAAAGGTATAGACCTTCAAAAGTCGCGTTATTGTTTGAGAACACTTTAAACTTCAAAAACGTGTAAATTTCAATCTGTTCAAATTTGTTATTTGTAGGGCCGCCTGTTTTTTTTTTGCGAAAAGATTTACGCGTAGGCTAGACTTCAATATCCTATGTGCACACTTGCGGTGTTCATTTCACTATTGGCCGCTTGTCTATGTGTGAAGACAGTCTGTTACGTGACTGAGTCAATCAGAATTAAGTTTCTCCGATGTTGACCGTCCGTGATTCGCGGGTAGACAGATGAAACGCGTAACAATTCGAACGATTTAACAACGAAAGTGGTTCTGAACTATCGTGTGTTGGAATACAACTTATCCTTAAATATTTTCCCAAAAAACAGATGACCCTAGATATTTGTATCGCTGAGCTACAAGGAAATATTCAATTAAATATAAAATAATCGAACTATATATTTAAAATTATTAATATTATTTTTAATGGTATTTAAAAGAATTTATCAAGATAAATATAATTAAATTTCATCCTGATTTCGTTACGAATAAAGTCACTTTTGAATTGGCGATTTTACTTCGCGTACAAGCTAAACGCTGGTTATAGGCTATTCACGGTAAAATGAGCACTTTTCAAATCCCTGCTTAACATCTACTTGCATGCACGTTGTGTATTCATCAGCCTTATGTAAAATTAACATGGCCATGGGCCTCATCACTATATTCATGCGTCGGTCAAGTGAAACTGTGAAATTATTAGAAAAGTAAAGTAAAGATTGTACAAATCTACTCATTTTTACACTCTGTTGCATAAAAATACCAAAAGCAAGAGAAATAAATCAAGTTATCACAAACGGTTACCCAACACTTTTTATTCGACATTAATATATGGAAATATTATCCCGTCCATCGTTACCAACTTTACTGGGCACGTGTAACTCATTACGCCCGTTAAAATACATGCAGGTAGGGCCAGTGACTTTTTTTGAAGGTTGATTTCAAAAGTGCCCACTTTATCGTGAACATCCTTTAAATTGTCGTTAGATGGACCACACAGAAGGTGTCAATGTGCGCTGTATCCTTTTCCGCCGGAAGTGGAGGAGATATCGGGTTCTCACGCGACAGCTGGCGTATGGGCGTTCCCTATCAGAGCAGTATGTGCTACAGGAAGTTAACATTCGACATCAGGCCAGGCTCACTCTGGACTCGCTGTCTCTGGTTACGCACGGCGTTGAGAATGACATCCTTCCTTCATGGGAACCATTCGTGCATGTCTTGTTCAGACTTACAAGACACTGCCTTCTGGCTCGCAGCTGCGGAATTTAAATAGTAACTCACATGTTAAGGTGATTTCGCATCAGTGCGTTAGTTTTTAAGATACGCGTTTCAAACAAAAGTATTCTGCACGGAATTATTTAGAAGTTCCCTATGGCGCAGATGTTTCCATAACATGTAATGCCTGTTTGCAAAGAAATTTTGAAAATTAATGTATTACAAAAAAGTATCCATTGCCTATCTAACGGCTGTTCACGATAAAGTGAGCATTTTTGAAATCAAGCTTAGAAAAATGTCATTGCCCTTGCGTGCATATACAGTACTTCAACGGGCGCACTGAAGGACCTGTGTCCGGTAAAGTTGGTAACGATAGATGGAAAGTAGTTCCATATCTTAACGTCTAATAAAAAGCGTTTAGTAGCCATTTATAACAATTTAAATATTTATTTCGCTTTCTGGCTTTTTGCGCCAGTGAGTTAAAAAATATCATATTTATGAAATGTTGAATTTTCTAATAATTTAACAGTTTGACTTGACCGACGCATGAATAAAGTGACGAGGTCCTTGTGACAATGTTAATCTTACATAAGGCGAAAGAATACACATACACAACGTGCATACAAGTAGTTCTTAAGCAGGGCTTTCAAAAGTGCTCATATATATATATATATATATATATAAACTATGAATATGTGAGCCACGACTTTGTTACAAGCGCGAGTGCCCGTCAATGCACTGTAATTGTTTGTAAGTAACTCGGAAAACTAACTGAAGAGTTCTGGGCGCTCTAGGAACTACTATAGGCTATTCGCGGTAAAATGAGCACTTTTGAATGGCCGCTTGAGATCTACTTGCATGTACGTAGTGTATTCTTCCGCCTTATGTAGGATTAACATTTCCACGGTCCTCATAACTTTATTCAAGCATCGGTCAAGTGAAACCATGAAATTATTAGAAAAGAAAATGTTTTACAAATCAGCTAATTTTTACTCCTTCATTCATTAAAAAAAAAAAAAAAAACGAAAGAAATAATTTAAGTTATCAGAAATGTTTACCTAACACTTTTGATTCGACGTGAAGGTACGGAACTACTTCCCATTCTTCTTTACCAACTTTACTGGGCGCATGTCGATCAATGCGCCAGTTAAAATTGTATGCAGGTAAGGGCAGTGACTTTTTTTCTAAGGTTAATTTCCAAAGTGCTTACTTTATCGTGAACAGCCTTTAGTAATGGATAGCGGGGAACGTAGCCTAGACCTCCCTTTCGTTTAGAAGGGTCGGAAATGCGTGTGACGAGGGCGGAGGGAGCCCCCTCTACAGTCCCACTAGTGGCTGCAAAAGACTTCGCAAGGGTGCGCCACGAGAAAACAATTTAGATTAACGTCGATACTTAGGGCACAGAATATATATATATATATATAAAGTGGGGGAACACACAAGCTCTTGTACAGAACTTGACATCCCCGCTGCTACGAAAAGCGCTCTTTTTCAGAATGGATATATATATTCTGACTATTGATTTTAAAATTAAATTTTGGGAAAAGAGCGCTTTTCGTTGCAGCGGGGATGTCAAATTCTGTACAAGAGCTTGTGTCCTCCCCCTCTTAATCGGAGAATGTTCCCACGCCACGTACAGTGCCCCCCCCCCGGGGGGCCGCGGTGGCTCAGCGGCTGGAGCGATCACCTCCCACCAAGGCCGAACCAACCGAGTTCGATTCCCCGCGGGGTCGCTCCCGGATCTTCGCACGTGAGAATCGCGTTGGTCATTCGGTACGATGTGGCGGCTGGTGTAAGCAGCGTGGTTCACAAGTGTCCCGCAGATGGCAGGCGGACATGGGCGCGGCCGAGAGCGGCTTGTCACGCGCCAGGCAACCGCCAAGCAGGCGCCTGGTGCGCGCGCCTAGCATGCTGATGTCCGCTCTGCGCCTTCCTGATGGCGTGGCGCTTTACAGTACATCTCCGCGCTGACCGCGCCCGCGCCTAACCACCGCACAGCAACACTGAGCTGCAGCGAACTGTAGTGAGGCCCGTGCCTCAAGTGCCTGTCCGCGAATCATGGACGTTCAGTATCGGAGTACTTTGTTACGATTGGCCTCGTCAAATAAGAACATGTCTTCTCACGTAGACACGCGGACAATGACCAAAGGAAGTTGTGGTTGTGACAAAGATTACTGAAGTTTAGCATGGCCGTAAATATTTTCGCGAAATACACTTGTATCTATAGTCATCCGTATTTTTTTTCGCCCGTCATTTGAAAGCGACTCACAATAATCCGTCGATTCCTCTGTACGGCGAAATTTCAGCGTGTCAACTTAACATCGCGATCTTTCTTTCGTAGAAGGTATATTTTGGTTGGAAATACATCTTGAACAGATAAACAATTGGGGGGGGGGGGCCATTTTATGTGATAAACTGAATGATTGTTTACTTTTTAAATTCCTGAATTCACCGCCAAGGTAAAACAAACACATATCCACCGCCTTGCATTTTATTTCAAATTGCGTATTCGCCTCTACGGAATGTCGTCATCAGGCGGTGGCCCATCCGTCGATCCGTCGAAAGTTAAAGTTTGAAATATATTTGATGGATTGACGGATAGAAAGACAAAGTTGCCCTGCGATTGGTCGAACATCACGTGACCGGTTGACTGACGGGCGGCTGACGCATGTGGTGGATGGTCGTGAGTCCGTCTTAAGCTCGCATTAGCTGTGTGCTGCCATGTTGCTTGCTATAAAGAGTCTCGCTCTTAGATTGCAGTGTGCGGTGTAATGGGCATTCACTCTCTCTTTCCAATGCATGGTTTCTGTCGTTAACTCTGTCCTTGTTGCTGCGTGCACTGTTGCCTGATGTGTTTTTTTTTCAGCCTAAAAAAATGCCATTTTCGTTGCGTGCGCGCCATGCAGTCACAATGATAGTCTCACATGTGTCACTTTCAAAGGAGCCGCTAATCTTTGCGTCGAATTATTGGATCATCTTAAAGAGTTGTCAAGGAGGTAAACTTAATCAGGCCATTTCCTTCGCCACCCATTTGTTACGCAGATTGCTAGTAACGTCGCAAAGTTGGAGTAATCTGACAACAGTGCGCGCCATTCACTCTGTACTGCAATTCGAAGAATGGGACGCACTATAGTTTACGCTTCCACCAGTAAAACGTAGCCCGGCAGCTGACTCCACAGGACGTGTGTAACGGCTCCCTTACCTGCTCGCTTGTGAATGGTGGGAATACACTCAGTTTCCCCAGGCTACGTGGTTGTTACTGGCTCCTGCTGCGTGCACCGAGAATGTACAGCAAGCGAGCAGGCACCAGCTCTCCTTGCAACACTTCACCACACGCCACTGGGTGAGACGGCAGTCTGTACCGCCAACTCAAGGCCACGCGCGCCACCAACATGGTCGACACTAACCAGCAACGTGTTGGGACTTCACTCGTCAGTCAGCGCCTGGTAACCTATGTATAGTCTGTTCGCAGTTTCGTCACACTTTTTTTAATACAACCTTTGAAAATTCACCCCGCGTATGACGTGGTTAGTTATTTCCTAAATATGCCATGAATCAAAAGAGTTTTATACCTCTGTTAACATTAAGGTTTCTTATTTTTCGTTAAATTTAAGTTTTTACCTGTATTTTATTTCAACATTATACTATTTCATTTATAATAAACACAAATAAAAACAGCGAGAAAAAATTTGTGTTGGTAGCGATTGGTAAGAAATAGCTCCCATACAAAATATTATTACAAATGAGTGCTCACGAATTCGGCTCGTTTTCCTTTGGTGTAATTTTCTAGACTTGGTTAAGCTTAGTTTTGCACGAGGCGGAAGAATATCCTGGAAGTAGAACTTCAGCAGGGCTTCAGAAAAGTGTGAAGTAACCGTGCATATATTATACTTGTCAGCAGGCAGCCTAACCAATAGTGAACCTTTCGCGGCACGAAGTAGCCAGGCACAAATTCCGTCCTCCGTGCCTCGAGGAACCTGTCAGAGTAGAGGAACATACAGTCTAAAAGTAATCCAAACATATTTGACTGTATCACAAAGAAAGCCATTGTTTGAGGCTGTTTTGTTTACAGCAAACACAATGTATCTTTAATTTAAAAAGAATGTTACAGAAACATAAGTTTGCTGCAAATAAATATTTTCTTGATACGTTTTTGTTCTACGACAGTGTTACCTTTCTTTATAGCAAAGACATAAACATTATTTGACCCGCTTTTGTTCACATTAAAGAAATATTTCTTTGTACCAAGGGTAACGTTTTAAACGTTTTCTGTCGTACTTCGTAGTTTTCAGTACGTAACTGTTGCCCCAGCGCAAACGTTCATAAACCAATAAATATATTCTGCAGGTTCGAATCTGCAGCTGAGAAAATTTCTAGTCCTCCTGCAGACGTTTAACGTCATTCCGAAGTTCGGCGATTCTCCACTTCTCCACACCACTAATCTCAATTATTCCCAAGAGGTGGCGTTGTATTCTGGCTTTTGTTACTATCTCAAATAACATGCCTAACTAAGTAATACAAACGCAAAAAGACAAAGTGCAGGATGTTACGCTTATAAAACAAGGTGTGTGGGTTTGAATCTCTGAGGCACCCTAGTTTTTTTGTATAATTTTTAAATATTTGTTACTTTTCTCTTATTTATAAGTTACGTTTGCTTGTCAGAGCTCAAATTTTCTTACGAGTTTCCTTTACAGTGTAACTGACATTACCACAAAGACAGCTGCTGAACTACTGCAACGACAATGCAAGGTTATCATAGTCATTACTATACATATCAAACAAATATTATGTTTGTAGCAAGGCTACTTTGCAGTCGTTCGTATTTAAACAAAATTTTCTTTGCGGCAACAAATTATGTATTGCAGCAGAGAAAGCGATTTTACACTCGTCAAATGAACCGCCACGCCATATGGCCGCTGTGTGAAGTCTGTTAGCAGTATCGTCTCACTTTCGTAATCAAACCTTTGAAAACTCAACACATATATGACGTGTTTGTTTGATTCTTAAATATGTCAGATATCACGAACGTTTTATACGTCTGCAAACATAAAAGTATCTTATGTTTGGATAAATTAACGTTTGCTTACATTTAATCTCAAAACCATAATACTTCATTTATGATTAATATGAAAAATAACACGAGACATTAGGTGTGTTGTTAACGCGTAGTAAGAAATAGTTCTAATGCAAAATCATTTCAAACTGAGTGCGCATGAACGCTGCGCGTTGTACCTCTGAAAGCTACTCAACATCTCCAATTATTTTTATTCCGACTTGGTTGCACTTGGTACTGTGGTCTCACGATATTTTCCCCTTTTTGTTACTGGCTTAGAATCGTCCAGGTAGTGTCAAGAAAACGATTACTCAAGCGCAGTAGTGACACTTAAATTATTCATGCTTGTTGTCTCATTTGTCTCCAAGTGAACTTGAGGAATTCAAGTACCTCAGGCACTTGTGCTATGCGCAGGAGCGGATCTAGACTTTAGATTTGCTGTGGGTCATCTCCCCAGTGTGCAGGTTCGTGGCATGGGAAGGGGGCACTATCTCACCATAGTTCTTGTAAACAATATTAAATTAATCAAATAAAACAAGTGTTTTAAACAATTCTAATATTTATTTCAATTTTCATGCTACAGTTTTATGTCAATGTGAGAGGTTTGGGGGAAAGGCAGTGTCCTCTGTGATCCCCCCCCCCCTCTTTTTTTCTGAATCCACCCCTGGTTATACGACGAGACTGACCCATCATCTGCATGACATCCTCACTTCAAGAGTCTGTAAATTGGCGATATGCAATAAATACAAAGTTTCTAGTCGGTTGGTGTAACACATTTTACACCCTGTTTTACACTACATTACTCTTATCACTTCGAGTGTAATAAGGGTTACTCATTTGCATGTAGTTAGTTACAGAAACCGATTGCACTTCGACCATACAACATATCAAAGGCACATCTTCCAGACGTCGTGAAAGGAATTTTCAAAACATCCTCTGTTAGCACAGATACTTGTGTCATCACGGATATCGCTTTATCACCCAGAAATTTGACGATCGTCTCACAGTCTTCCACGATATGATCACGAAAACTGCCCCTACGTCTTACGCTGGGATTGAACACACGAGTGATTGTAAATGCCGCCACAAATAAAAGTGAAATAGATTCATATTGTGGCTGCGTGGGCGCCAAGGATTTGATCCACCTCCGCCTGTCTAGCTGTCACTGAGACGCTGATTAAGAAACTGATGAATACTGCCATTGAGATGAATGGAAGCTTCATCGTATATTGTTATCTTTGTAATGGGTCGTTTGGCATAACAACAGGGAAGTCGTTCTTCAAAACTGCATTATACGTGTGTCCGTTAAGCCAGGTACCATGTCATTCCGTAAACAACACCAGATCACTAAAGTCAAGAGTTCGCTCATTGTCGGACGCACAAAACCCATGACACGAGGTACGCTGGAAAATCAGTGGGTGATGGAACATTCGCTCGCTACATTGTTACAATTTCTCTCTCTAGAAATTAAGTGGGCTAAACCAAGTTCGTTAAGGGATGGAGGTCTTAATTAAATGAAAGAGGTCATTATAATTTCCTAATTTTATTTACAATATCTACAAACAATATTCTCTCAACTCAACATTTCACAATAAATTGATATCACTTATGTTTATAATTAATGACTTTAATTAATACAATTTATAATTACCTTAAAGAAATCAATGAAATTAAAAAAATTAAAATCTGTCCAATTGACAGTGGAAAGAAACATATTCAATTATTTTATAAATTATGTGTCCATATTTGACAGTTCCGATATTTACAATAAATTCCGTATTACATGTTCTCTCAGTCTCACCTCAGTTTAGTCCATGTCCCGCCAGTCCACAATGTTGTAAAGTTCTCCGAGCGCCCTCACGCACAGTAGGCTTCACTCGTCGGGTTTCACACCCTCTCGTCCATTCGCACCACGAACACCTTGCTCGTCGTCGTACTGCACTTCATTTCGCGCCCGTAATCAAGTAGCAGCTACCTGTTCTGTGCCACGTCAAGCAATAAAGTGAGTTCGATGGAAAGCCGGGAACACTGAAACCAAGTGTTGCACTTCGTGTTATTATTTTATAACCAGTCACACTCGTGGTATGGGATTTCGGTCACGACAGATATGATTGTATTCCACACTAACACGATCCAGCCCGCACGCCATGCAATGTAAGTTATGAAAGCGGGGAGCTCTAACAAGGAAACAAAGAACTTCCAATCCTACATTTACGAAACTCCTCCCCCCCCCCTTTTTTTTTTTTTCTAAATGTGAGAAATATTTTATCACATTTTTTACTTATATTATTACAACAAGTGGCACAGAAAACTGCAAATTTTGTGGATTAACTTGGATAACAGTCTGGGTTAATATTAAATACACAACAAAAAACCACGTTTAGAACACAGTCACGTGTAGTAAAGTTTCTTGCGTCATTGGTGAAAGTATTTGAAGCCCAGGCGAGATGTTTTTCAGTTGAAGGAGGGAGCAGACTCACTTGCCAGGTTGTTTATTAACCGGTTAGTCGTCGCTCATTAACCACAAACTCGCAACGTGCGAAGCCAACAGGCACGCGTGGGGCTGCCAATTACTCCGCGACGCCAACGAAATGAAACGTATCGGATTCTTCTACATCCTGATGTCGGACGACGGAAGCCTGCAAGCTCCTCTCGAGTTCAGACAGTGAGACTTGCTTAAAATGTCTTGGAAGAATACTGTATGCCAAGCGCTGTGGGATGTTCGTTGTTTATCGTCTCGCCGAATGATATACACGCCGATATATCTCTCTCTTCAAAGCAGTTTTTTTCACGATGCAAGATACATGCAAAACTGGTCCAATATACAGGTATTTCATTAATTTCGCATCATAATGTATTGTGCAAGGCAGATATCGTACGAGATTAAAAGGTAGAACATGTTCTATGTTTTAAGCAAATAACAAGCTATTTTATTGGTCCTTCTAAGCAGGTCATGTGAACAACTGTGCTGGCGAATGTAATGCATATGGGTTTGTGGAGGTGGAAAGTATGTTTCGAGTCACGATCAAAACCTACATCGCCAAGAATACCTCGAGCCATGTCATGAAAATTTGTGACTACCTCGAGTGTATGAAGGAGAGTATCGTCGGTCAGCTGGAGCAGGATATCGAGGAATAGGGAGCGATTAAATTTAATATCTACCTTGAATGCGTGCATGGCAAACCAGAGCTACACGAGGACGAGATAGACCACCATGCCTTCAAGACAAAAAAAAGTACCCCTCTACAATGTTAGCGACATTGAAGATGCTGTGATGGCCAGTATAGCCAAGATATGCTAGGAGGAGGACGAGTACACTGAGGGCTTCCTCTTAGATCGCCCTTCCTGCATGCATTGAAGCCAAGAAATCAATTATTAACCCACAGAACCAGGACTAACAGTGCTTCAAATGGTCGATCCTGGTACAATATGTAGACTGCGGGAATACTGAACGTGTCAACCATCGTCATTATTTGTTTGAGACACAATTCAATTTCTGTGGGCTTGAGTTTCCCTCCCCTCTGCACCAAATACAATTATTCAAGAGGGACAATCAAGGGTCTGCATGAACATCTATGCTCGCGACGAAGATAATAAACTGGTCTCAATACGGGTATCGAAGGAATAATTGGCTCGCCTCTTTTATCTATTCCTTATGAAGATGCTACATAGCTGATTTCTCCCGACTGGTACATTCACGGGTGGCTACCACAGAAGAACAACAAGCCTCCTGTGCTAAAGTTTGGTAATTACCATAATGTCGATAAGATACCTCTAGTTGTCTGCACCATCTTTGAGGCTATGTTATTCCCGGTACAGTCATGTCAGCCACACCCGAATGCCTCCTATACCTACAGGTACAAGAAGAAAAAGCCATACAGTTATGGTATTTACATCAAGGTGGATAACACAGTTATACTCACATCCAAAACCACGTGCTTGCCCACAGATGTGTAACTTTACACCAGGGTAGACGTATCGAGGAAATTCATGGAGGAAATCGTGAGGATTGGCAATCTCGTGACGGACTGGTTGTGCTCTGGCCAACACTTGCTGCCACTGTTCCGGGTCCCTTCACCTGCACTAAGTGCAAGGTCCATGAACATGAACATTTGACCAAGCTCTGCCGCCACTTCAAAAGGCTACCAATCCTCTACCACAACTTGACACACGACTCTAATTTTATTATTAAGCAGCTCGGTTATGGTCCAGGAAATATTTATTATCCCGCACACAGAGGGGAAACTTATTACCTTCAGTAAAAGTTAAGTGACAAATTCACGATTCAATTAATAGACACATTTAAATTCGTGTCTGCCCGCCTTGCAACACTTGCACAGAACCTGTTTTCATCCAAGTTTGAAACCACTGCAGCATTCACCAACACTAGTCAGATGAAGTTGGTAACTTGGAAAGGAGTGTTCCCCTATGACTATGTCAGCTCGTGGGGGAAGCTCGCCGAACCACAGCTGCTGCCCATGATGGCTTTTCGCAACCGTCTCACCAGAAGCGACATCACCGATGCGGATTACCACCATGGGCAGGCGGTCTGGGTGGCGTTTGGGCGTCGCACACTGCAAGACTACTCAGAGCTGCACCTGAAGATGGATGTGTTGCTGCTGTGTGATGTGTTCTAGAATTTCCGAGGCTATGTGTGACGTCGTACGGGCTAGGCTATGTCTGCTACATGACTGCCCCCAGATTCTCCTTCGAAGTAATGTTGCAGAAGACACAGGTGGAGTTCCACCTTATTGTCGACTACGACATCCATCTGTTATCGAGGCTGGTATCTGGGGCGGGGTGGCCCAGTGCACCAAGCATCATGCAGTGGCAAATAATAAGAATGTACCTGCCATGTAAAATGACAGCAGACTGCCTCATGGAAAATAAGCATAAAGGCCAGCGCATGGAACTTGTATGCACCGAACTGCATGCAAAGAAACTTATTGCAAAACCAGCTTTCAAATTTATAACTGTATACTACGAATCTCTATCGTTGGTTAAATGATATCATGAAAATATTACATTTGATAAGCCTTGACCTGTCGAAGACTCTCATGTATCGCTTCCACTACAATGTCATGATGGCAAGGTATGGCATTAACATGGGCCTCATATACATGGACACCGAATCCTTTGTGATGGAAATATGTAGTCTATACTTCTACAGGGACCTCGCTTCAGACCCGACACTTATGGCTGAATTCGACACAAGTACTTGCCCTCCCACTCGTCGCTGCTACTCGCCTGCCAATGAAAGGGTGATTGGCAAATTAAATTATGAGTGTGGCAGTAATTATATGTTGGAGTTTGTCGAGCTGAGGGTGAAGTTATATGGGTATAAATGTCAGGATAAGGTTATGAAGTGAGCCAAAGGGGTGCAGAAGTGGGTCGTGAAGTGTACCATCACTTTCAACGACTATAAATATATCTTAGTGGAACCGCAGTTAATGAGCGTGCAGGTCTACAGTATTAGGCCACACCATCACAAAGTGTATAAACAATGTACCAAGAAACTCCCTCTTTTGTGGATGAATGACGAATATGTGATGATGGAGTACATACCGTCCCTTATTATTATAGTAACTGATGTTATGTACACGCACCTCTGGGATAGGCATATATCATCATATATGTGTCTGTCCTCGGGAGAGCAACCGGAGTCGGGATGCATAGTAGGAGGCAATTCCTCGCCCCGGGCTTGTCGAAGCTGAAGCGTTTCCATTCCCCTCTCCCACAACAAGTGATATGGGTGTGATGCTTTGTTCAATTTATGTGTTTCTATTCAGCAGCATACTCTAGCTCATGGAAGAGCCATATTCATCTTGCCATGTATGTTGTTGTTGGTGGATGTTAGCATGCTGTAGCCCATGCAAGAGGTATCCTTATCTTGTCAGGCATGTTACTGATATGTCATGATGTGTGTACTTTTTTTCATTCCTTAATCACTCATGCGTATACTTGTGTACAGGATTTGTCATCTATGTTGGGTCTCCGACATGGGGTTTATAGCCAATTCCTGGGGGACTCGACGTGTATCCTATTGGGGGTTTGCGTTGTGAAATGGTATTCGTATTTCACTAGAACTCCAGTAGATGGTGGTCTAATCGTACTTGCATTTACTCTTTATTTCAGCACTGCCCCTCCCTTCTCTCTGCATGTACCGATACTGTACTCTTCTTCTGTGGCTGTCGTCTTTCTGTGGGTTCCTTTGTAAACTTTGAATTTTTTTTCAGGTGGGTCATTTTACCCGATCGCAGCTCCGTAAGCCTCCTGTGCACTATGCTTGCAATGCCACTGGTGTTTTTTATACACATACATGTACGATACTTGTTTATGTATAAGAAAAATTCCCGGTGTTGTTTTTTTGCTCGCGTAGTGTACTGCCCTGTTCCCAAGCCGGGGAGTCATCCACATGATTATGCCTTGTGAACGGTAAAATGTGAGGGCGATGCTGCGAACTTCATCATCCTTGTGAGAGTGAGAGCGACCACGCTGCTGACGAAGCTGTGTAAGTGTAATTAGTGTTTTTATAAAGCTAGTTGTTACCAAAAAAAATGTGTTTCACACGAGTGTGCACGTGGATTTCTATATATAAATTCGGAACCTGTCAAATTTCTTTTCCAAATGCCAGGATGGTAATAACTACATATGTATTCGACATTATACATCCTCCTTTTCTAGATGTTGCAGTATTCTTGTAGTCAAGATGCTCGACTGCCGATCCATGGGGTGCCGGAACGATCCCTCACACCTTCAGCATTTTCTGAGTTCCGAAACAACAACCAATTTTAAAAAAATTCCAGTGCTCTTAGCGACCGTCATATAAACTAAACTTCCTTATGATAGCACGCCCCTGCAGGCGACATGATTACCACACACAAAATATGGCCACATCATTACCAGCGCTCCTAGCTACGAACAATAGAACTTAGCACACTCTGGTGGCGGGCACGAGGATTAAAGATGGTCACCTACAGCAGACGACTGGTGGCAGGTACTAGAATCAAAAATGGAGGATGTAAAAAGCAAGAGAGAGAGAGAGAGTGAGAGAGAGAGAGAGAGGAAATGGGTGGGAGACGAGAAGGCAAGAGAGAAAATAGGAGAACAGAAGGAATATGAGAAAACCAAGGTATAAGAGTGGATGAGAGAGAATGGGCTTGGTAGAGAGAGACAGTAAGTAATGAGAGAGCATGAAGTAAAAAATCTGAATGCCAGAGCATAAAGAGACAAGGTGGAATGATAGAGCAGGAGGTTAGGAATAGAGAAAAAAGGGAAATTCCGAGGAAAAAAACAAGATGAACACTGCTGACGAGGAATAACAGAGCCTGAGGTTTCGGCATGACGTTATCCAAGATGGCCGCCGGGGCTCCCCGGCTCCCCAGTCCCCAGTCCCTGCTTGTGAATCTACATTCCCCTACTACTAGCACATTACCTGGGGGAAGGTAAAACATTGTAAATACAGATATAAATGAGCTAAGAGTTTTAAAGTTATTCTCGAACATTTTGCTTCTTTTAATTCCATCCGTACTCTCCTGTTACACATTTGACGTATACATAAAATTTATTAGTTATACTAGCTGTTATAGGCTGTTTTTATCACAGCTCCAGACGTTAAATTTTATTAGTGGTTAAATGTATACACTGTGTTCATTAGTCTGACAGCAATGTTTATATTAAAAAGTGCCAGGAAGATAGAAATCTAATGAAAAGAAAATTCAGCAAGGCCTTGAAAAGTGCTCACTTTACCGTTAACAGCCTATACTAAAAATCACCGACAAACTCCGACATGTTATTCCTGACAAATATGTAAGACAAAAATATATGTACACTTTTCCTTAAAGTGATTACTAAGGGAGCTATTTTGAAATGATCTTCGTTCCAAATGTTAAGAACTAATTTATGTTAAGTAACAAATCGGTGAATAGTCTTTTGTAGAACGGAGGTGAAAATGCGGTTGGCAATATCATCCCCTTCATCAGTAAAATATGGATTGCCTCCCTGTGTTTCGTTACGAATCAGCACTCCTATTGTCCTAATCAAAGGGGGGTGATATTACCAATCGCATTTTCACAGGTGTGAGATCTCCGTTCTTCAAAACACTATTCACCGATTTCTTTAATTTCAGGTAGTTCCTGATATTTGCAATGAAAATCATTAAAAAAAACCTCGATTTCTGAGGACACATAGCTTCTTTAACATTCACTTAAAGGAAAAGTGGTACAAAAATTGTTGTCTTATTTCCGTCAGGAATAACCTGCCTAAGTTTGTCGGTGATTTTTAGTATAGTCTGTTCACGGTAAAGTGAGCATTTTTAAGGCCCTTATAAATATTTCCTTTCATCCAATTTCCATCTTCCTGCTCCTTTTTAATATAAACATTGCAATGTGACCAATAAACAGTGTACACATTTCACCACCATCAAAATTTAATTCCTGAGGCTGCAATAAGATATATTTATTAGCGGTTATAGCCTGTTGGGAGGGGCTTTAAAAAGTGCTCACTTTATCGTGAACAGCCTATAACACCTTGTATTTATTACGACAGTCAATAAATTCGCGGACTGACTGGCGCCTTGAGTGTATTCAACCGTGCATAACAGCGTCCAGCACCTTACTGAAACTATATAATCCATTCATGGTTATTCAACTTTTCCGAAGTCATGCTTAAGTTTTACTTCTCGGATATTCCTGTGCCTCATAGAAACAAAGACTGAATAAAATTGCACCAAAGGGAAAACGCACCACATTCATGCGCATTCAGTGTAATAATATTTCTCTCAACAACTATTCGGCATCACCAACATACCTATTTTCATTCTGTTTTAACAACGTTAATTATAAATTAAATGCTATAATTTATAGACAAAATATAAGTAAAATTTTAATTTTACAAAAACAGAGTACTTCTAGGTTTCGACAAGTATAAAACACTCATGATACGTGACATATTTAGGAAACAAGCAAATACGTCATACGCGGGGTGTTTTTCAAAGGTTCCATTCAAAACGTTGAAGTAACCGCGAATATGGTGTACTACATGTATGGGCTAGGGCCGCAGCAAGCATTTAAGCTCGTACCCCGGACGTAGCTGACATTTTGCACAGAAATTAAATCACTTTTAACAACAGGGCACTCTGACGTACTCTGATTTGTGGCTTAGGTTTATTTATAGTCTTTGGAAACAGCATTTCGGTTAGTTCGTGCAGCAGTGCCAGTGGTGTACGAGCCGAAATGAATTACGATCCCTGGGGCATTCTGCTTTGATTCTTAATTCGACGCAGTGAAAGACATAGCAGGCTGTAAACAATTGCATTTCAGTGAGTACTAGCTTGGCGCCGCCGGCTGTTCTATCCACGTTCCAAAGTAGTTCAGCCACCTGCCACAATGTGCACGTGGCGCCACCGTGCATTGCTGCGGATACTTCGATGCCAAATTGTTTATTGTTAGAAGCTATGGATCACTTTGCGTAATCCCGCAAATACGATCAAATGGGGCAGTGGGCAGGTTGGGACTAGTCTCTCCTAACCTATCGCAATCAAATAACTGAAAACTTTGAGGGCAAGAACCCGCTAACCGGGGGCTTGCACGTTCCCCCGCTCTGAGGGGTAAAACCCAGCGATAAGAAGCGACAGTACTTGAAACAGTCTGACGTTATATTTGCCAGCACAAATATCTTGCACGTGGGATATACCTCGGGAAGTAGTCTGGCGTTCTTCTTAAAGAAGCGTGAGTCGTCTAAAGAGTAGTCACTGAAATCGGTTTGTTACAAGGGACGTTTTCTCGCGCAGTGTGTTGTGACGAGGATGTTCGCATATTTGTTATTTCGTATTCAAAATACCTTTGTGTGAATGAAATTTACCCATCAAACAGGACACTTCACATTCCGTGTTGCCTATTAAAACCTTAGCTATGCGTTTGGGAGTTTGGGACAGGGAGTACAAGATAGGGTGTAGACAGCGGCAAGTTTTTCGGCTACAACCCTACCCACTTCCGAATTTAATATGAAAGGGATATATGTATATATATATATATATATATTTTGTGTGTGTGTGTGTGTGTGTGTGTGTGTGGCTATCGGTAAAATGAGAGATTAAGTGTAAATAAAACGGTATATTTAAGTAAAAAATACAGGTGTCCACATTCACTGTTGATCTTCAGCGGAAAATTCTTATAGGCACTGTTTTATCAATAAAATAACCCCCTTCCCCCAAAAAAACATTCTCTAATGCCACTACAATAAAAAGTCTGTTCGTCTGGAGAAAAATTACAACAGTCGTCGTAAACAATAGGTGTGAAAGCTTGGCGGGTAAATGCAACGGAAATGGCGACATGCTCTCACTCTTAAATGTTATTTATTCGCCGGCAGTAGCGGGAGGTACCGTAAACAGCACTTCCCGCCGGAGAGTCACGTGACAAGGGAAGGACGGCTGTGGAGGGAGGAATGTCGGGGCTAGCGGCTAGCGGCATATTTGCGCCTTCGCCGGCGCCGAGGACGCACGATGTTATGTCCCGCCAGTCGTATTTGATGGCCCATTGTCGCGAGGCGTGTCGTCGCGAGGCGTGTTCCATGGAATAATGAGCAGCTGGACGTTCCCTCTCCGGGACAAGCCGGCGCTTCTGCTCATATAGCCCATTCACGGTTTCTTCGGCCTTTTTGAATCAAACCTTTGAAAAACTTCCCCATGTGTGACGTGTTTAGTTATTTCCTAAATACGCTCTGTATCGCAAGCGTTTTATACTTGTCTTCATGAAAGTTACTTTTTTCCTGTTAAATTGAAATGTTATTCATATTTTATTTATTAATAAAATTCTTTATTTATAAATAATTTTTAATAAAAAAACGGGAGAAAATAGGTATGTTGGTAACATCTCGTGAGAAATAGTCATTATACAAAATACTGTTAAACTGAGTGTGCACGAATGTGGTGCGTCGTCCCTCTGTTGTAATTATCCAGGCTTAGTTAAGTTTAGTTTGCACGAGGCGGAGCAATATCTTGCCAGAAGGACTTTAGCAGGGCTTCATAAAAGGCCGAAGTACCCGTGAATTGATTATAGCTGTGTGATGCGGCACCACACGCTATAGGCTGTTCACGGTAAAGTGAGCACTTTAGTGACCTAAGTTAATTTTCTTTCAGCTATATCTTATCCTTTAACCACATTTTAAAAAATATATATATATATATATTGCCATGTAAGTAATAAAGACACTGTGTATATTTCACCACACTCGGAACTAAACGTCTAAAACTATGCCTAAAGCAATTAAACATAGATTTATACTCGACTACAATATCGAGAAAAGTGCTAAGGCGCATTCACGTTTGGACGAATCACAGCTTTAAAAGTGCAATGCTAGTCTTAAACCACAATCTCAAGTGCTGTAAATGCTTTTGAACAGGCAAATATGAAGCGGGCTTCTACATAAAGCACTAGCAACGTAATTAAAATACAAATTTCACTCAAACGTTGAGGTTTCACTGTGAACCCTGCTTTTCACTTTTTATCTGCGAAACGCGGACGGACTGGGCACGCCACCGGCTTTTACCCTCTGTCAAACGGCCGATTAACAATTGCTCAACTCACGAGCACAAGCACCAAGTATGGGACTAGAATTGACATTGACTAGGGTCACTAAAATTGCCACAATGCAATATAAAAAATCGTCCAAAGGGATGGTGAAAGATTACAGCTAATATTAAGTGCTCAAGCCTCAAACACCGCAAAAATCTACAAGTGGCACTAGAATTCATGTGCACTAATATTCCAACTAACACTCAACAAATTGAAAACGTTAAAAGACAACACGATTATTATAATAAGCAGAAAAGGCGGCGGCGTGCAGCCCTACCAAGGCGCCTAATCAGCATGACGCATTAAAATTCAACTTAATAAGCCGTAGCTGATACAGCCTCGTTAGGGGCGCCTGACAAAAATGAAAATATACTAGCAGGCTGAACAAAGCCCTAGAAAGTAACTGAAATACACCGAACTAAATATTAAAAGATTTCTGTGCATTAGAGCAGTGAGCTGACGACACAGAGCAAATATGAACTAGGCTCATGGCAAATGGGGCTAAATATTTAACGAGCAATTTCGTTTCTCACAATCAACAAACGCACGTTCTAAACATATTTAAGAGATATAAAAAAAATGCTTACAAAGCTCCAAAAGGAGTAACCTACCCAATATATCTAAGACAAACTAACAATCTACTAAAAATATCTACTGTGCAAAATCACTAAGGGCCACACTAAGCACTTACACCCTCAACTCACTGCTATTATTTACGGCTCTCACCCGGCATTTCAAGAATATTTCCTATACTGAATATTAAATACAAACCAGATATTACTTTAGTATTTGTTGTACTGATGAAGGTGCGTCGCAGAATCCCGATCTCTCGTAGAATTATGTACCGTATCGGTCTATCCGAGTATCATTATGAAGACCAGCTGATCGCTACTTGCATGGGCAAGACACAGACAAGAAGAGCCCGCCGAATACTCGCTTACAAAAATTTAAGCTTGAACATGTGACGCAAGCAGGGGGGGAAGGGTAGATGGAGAAGCAAGGAGAAGGGAAGGGGAACGAGAGCGTTACAAAGATGTCGCCTCGAGCACTGTCCACGTGCGGAAAACGACGAAACTAAGGAAGAGAGCACTAATATCGGTCCACTAACGAAATTATGCGGAGAAGTACGTAGTTATTTGGCGGCGCCAAGCAAACTACAGCTGAATATAGTTCCAATTAACGCACGCAAACTCTCGAGCGTTGCATATTAAAAAAAAAAAAAAAAAAAAAACTCAAAGCGAAAGAATTATTGTAATTTACTACGAATAGTTACCTAACACTTTTAATTCGACATTAAGATACGGAACTATTTTCCATCCATCGTTACCAGCTTTACTGGGCGTATGTCACTCAGTGCGCCCGTAATGATATATATAGGCAAGGGGCGCGACTTTTTTCCAAGATTGATTTCGAAAGTGCTCACTTTACGGTGAACAGTTTTTACCACTGACGATGATAGGGTAGATTAAGCATTGAAACAATCTAGTATGACTTTCTCAATTCAAGTATTCTGTGGATTTAAGTTTGTGCGTTTTTTTTTCTTTTCCTTTGAATTGTATCTAGTTTTCTTATCCTAATTGACAACTGCATCACGCTATGTTGTTACAAACTTTGGTAACTAGTTTATTGTGTGAATAATGCAAACTGTTTTGCGCCTCTCGAAGCTGAATTATTTCATGTAATCACGACAAATCCGCATAAAAAAATGGGAAATATCTGTACTAATGTCTTTTCGCGGTTTCTTCGCACTTTTTCAATCAAACCTTCGTAAAATCACCCCATGTATTACAAGTTTAGTTATTTTTTAAATGCGTCGTATGTCACAACCCTTTAATATCTCTGTTGACGTGAAAGTATCTTATTTCGCGTTAAATTGAAGTTTTATATATATATTTGATCAATAAATTATAATGTTTCATTTTTAATAAATGTAAATAAGAACAGTGAGGAAACATGTGTGTTGGTAGCATCTGGTGCGAAATAATTCCCATGCAAAATATTATTACACCTGAGTGTGCAACAATTCGGTACGATATCCTTTGGTGAAATTATCTAATACTTAGTTAAACTTAGTTCACACGTAGCGGAGGAATACCCTGTAAGTGGAATCTTAGCAGGGTTTCAGCAAAATGTGAAGCAACGGTGAATGGATTATAGTTTTGTTTCGAATAGTGTTGGAAGTTGCCGCGAGGTTCGCTGCCAGTTCTTGCATGAAAGAAAGAAGGAACTGATCTCGTTGAAGTGGCTCGAGGCCCCGAGATTGCGGCCGACTTAATGGCCATCGGCCAAATGGACTGACTTGGGGAGGGGCGGGGGAGATACACTGATGGTATTGGAGGGGGAGGAGGGGGTGGCTTTCCTCTGTAATCCCACGCAATGAGTAGTCCGCAGAGGGGTTGGCAAAGACGAGGGGAGCTAGGATCATAGTGTGTACGGAAGCGCGGGGGGAAGGTGGGGCTGATACAGATGTCAAGTCGGTCGCTCGCAGCTTCATACAGATATGGGAGACTCGGCACTTTCACAATAAGAATTCATGGTGACTTCGGCAGCTGTCCAATGTGCATTTATGAAAGTCCTGCTCGTTGTTTATTCTTCCTTGCACATGTAACATTCATCTGATGACTGTATACCAGGTCATTTTCATAGGGAGTGGTGCTAGATAAGATTTGAAGCACTTGTGCTTTCTTGTTACTTTGGTTGTTGCTTCATTCGTTCCCGTACACTCCCTGCAGGGCTGTGGACCTTTACTGCGCTAGTGCTCATGTAGAAATATACCGAGTGAATCACGCGTGACCTAATGCACAAGATGAAGTGCCTGCCATGAATGCACCAGCCAATGAACACATGGCAACGCCTGCTTGGGATATGTACAGAACAGTTAAGTTTAACCTTTTTATCAAATTAACTCGCTAAATTTCCGGTTATCTGCTAACACGTTAGCGGCGAGAACATGGTCTCCCAAGTTGTTTTTCCATTGTTTAAAATTGATGTATGCCACTCACCTATACAAGGTAATCCAAGATAGTTTATCGAAGATGGTGGCCAGTGCTCTGGTCCTCTGCCAGATGCCATGTGTGTTCGGACACACCAACTCATACTACTCTACTGCAAAACCATTTCATACTGATTACAAAAGGTATGCATATTTTCAGTCAATGAAAGTACACATCTGTAGTAAGTATAAAATGCATTACAATACTTTTCGCAGGTACCAATTTAACAGAATATTTTCTAGTGACCAAAAATTTCTCGTTCCAGCGATGCTAAGAACTTAATCGTGTGAAAATAATTTCGTCGCATGTTATCATTTTCTACATGACCTAAAACAGTAAAAATTTTATTTTTCACAGAGTGTCATATGCCATACTCCTACGTTTTTCCATACTCGAGCGAAGTATTCAACTTAATAACACCAGACAAATGTGATTCTGACTGTGTTCGCGAAATATCCGCTAACGAGCGCCACAGAGTAAGCAACATTAAAAAGGATGATGATTATTATATGCGATATATTGTTCGTAATTACAATAGTCTAAACTTATAGTACATATAATTATACGTGTTGTTCACTATTAAGAAAGACTACTCGGTGATGCCTTATAACTGCTAAAAACTTAAATATCCATTTTCTGCGCCAGGAATGGAAAAGCGAAATGAGAAGCTTCATTAGAGTCGGTTGGGATCAAATCCACGATCGCGAATGCCCATCACCTAGCGTACGACCAAAACACTCTCGTATGTATGAACTCACAACATTAACATTGCGAAAATTCCACATATTCTGCATTATATAGCTTACAGCATTTATATAGTGTATATACAGAGTTCATAAGAGAAAATACGCCGATCTGACTGGCGTTTCTAAACTTGCAAGCAAGACTTCACATGCGAGCACGCTGGGGTAAGAATTGTTTTTATGAGAGTAGATACCAGTGCAGCACCGAGCTGTAGACGCAGCGGAAATGAAGCTTTTCTTATAATGTGAAAATAATTATCCTCACGACTTATGTTTGTAGAAAAAAACTGACGCACGGAACAAAACTACTTGTCTTTTTTTCTGTCGTGAAGATTAAGTTTGTGTGGAATAACGACCTCAGAATAGTACTCATTATCAACAAAAATTGGAAAAACATGTGAAACATTTCTTGCATACGTGTTACTATAGTGAAAGGCCCGACTTTCATCTCCGATGAAGTTCCGAGCGGCTTGGTGTGAAACTTGCAAGCACAACATTTAAGCGAGTGTGAAATATTTTACAACCAACAAATGACCTAACATAGCATTTACGATCATTTACTTATTCAGTGCTAAAAGTTATTTGTCTGAGACTTTTTATTACGGAATAAAGTTTTCTTAGCATATGTGTATTGTCGTAATGCTCATAACACAGTAAAACAGTTTCAAGTATGACAAATATTTAGAGGGGATAAACAATCTATCGAAAAGATTATAGAACATATTTCAGTTATATTCTAAAAAATGAGCTGACTGATTAGATTAGTCGTCGAGCTTGTGATAACAATCAGATATATTTTATATGGCTGTGAAAATGCAGTGTCTGTAAGCTGAAACGTGTGTAAATAGTTACTTTTATATCGCGTCATCAAAAACAGAGGTAAAAACTGAACACGGGGACAGGTCGGGGGTACCTTGTTGTCCATGGGAGCACCTCACACATGGCAGTGGTGCGCTGGTATGGAATGATAGAGCAGGAAAAACAAGATGGAGTGATAGAGCAGGAAATAAATTAATAATAGAGTATGAGGTGCAAAACAAAATGGCATACGTAAACAATATGGTGGCCGTAATTAAAATGGCATAAACAAAATGGCTGCTGGAAACAAAATGGCGGATACAAGATGGCGGTGGAGCCTTGCGCCTCAGCCCCAGCTGGAGGCGTGCCGATGTCATGTATGAGGTGCTCCCATGGTCAGCAAGATCCCCCAGTTTGTCCACATGTTCACTTTTTACCTCTGTTTTAGATGACGCGATATAAAAGTAACTGCTGCAGCTTCACATATACTATCACGACATGAGCGAAACTAAGACATTTGCTACAGACTTTCCATCAATAAAATTATAGGGTTACAACTTTAAACTCCCATAGCTACATGTGGCGGTACATAAATGCGTGTACCTTGTGTGGGCGAGCGCTCTCTTGCTGAAAGACTGCGCCGGAGTCTTGTCTCGTGAGGAGTAGTGCATTAAGGATGAGGACACGGGGGCTGTGTTCGAATTCACTGCAACGTAACCTCGTTCACTTGCCCTTGGTCCATTCAGTACCCACGATTCCCCACATTCCCTTGATCCCTTGGTGGCAAAATGGGTATAACTTTGGACACTCGTCTTCGTTACGCAATTTTTATAGGATATACCTAAAATGTCAATTAATTAAACGCATTTTCTCACTTTGTTTCTATTTTTTACGAACAAAAGTGTTCACAAAATTGCAGGAAGAAACTGCAAAACTGTCAAAAATAACAGAGAAATAAAACTTACAGTGCAGTGTTTGTGAGGGGGACGTCGCTTATGCCCTTGGCTGAATAGGGCATTTAAGGGTCCATCCATTCCCTTTTCGGACAGGACAATGCGATGTGGCAGCCTCGATGCACTTTTATAGGGCACGGAGCCAGTTAAACGCCCTTGGTGAGTGGATTCGGACATAACCAAGATTTCAATGACGAGCGGTTGTGCTGTCATGGTCCCTCAAATCACTACCGGAGATGAGGATCTGAAGTCACACTCAGTGACTCCTTACACCATGGCCCAAGGAATAACGGCTCTCTGTCTCTAAACAATGCTGCCAGGATGTGTCATTGTCCCTCGGCGTTGCCATACTCACAGGCGACGGTCATCTGTGGTATTGCAGAACCAAGGGTCCACGCTGAACATGACGCGACGCCACTCGTCATCTATCCTTGTCTCTCGGTGGCGCCTTTCCAAACGCCACTGCTTCTGCTCTGATATTAATAACAGCCTAAGCATGTGACGATGAACCCGTGGTACAGCCGATACCAGTCACCTAGACATGGTGCAGGATGATACGGGATGCTGTATAGATTATTAAGTACCTGTCTGTAATGCAGGTGCCGATGTCATGGGGTTGCATAATGCTTGGTGCACAATACAGTGATCCTCCCTTGGTGTGGTATGTCTTGGCCTACAGGAGCATTAACGACTAGTGTGGGTGTACTCGCTTCAGGCCAATGTGACACTGGAATGCCCCACATTCCTAGAAATCCCATTACACGTCCAACCGATCCCATGCAGCCTCATAATGTGGACCCTCTCAAACTTATTTAAGTGCTGGTTATGTCATCTAACACTTCTATGAGGTGACCTTATCTCATTATTTGACAGATTGTGTCACGCTACCCACGTGCCTTATAACTCTATCGCTATAATTGTGGAGAAACCAGTAATGCGCCCCGGTAACGGTTCTAGACGTTATTGCAACTCTAATAATGTGCATGTCCAGCAATGGTATGCGCGTGTACCAAGTTACTTCCACTTTGTGCCATTACTTCTGGATGTTCGCTTTATTTTGTCAGTCAGTGCATTTTAAATTTAATCGGTGCGTCAAGTTTTGCAGTATTTGTGATAGTTTACGCTAACATTCACTTACGCGCGTGTGCTAATGGCGTAGCTTCCACTAGCGCAAGGCCCCCGACGTCGTAGAGAATATTTTCAGTATCCATGATGGCGCCGTTTTGTAGGTATGTAGTGATTATTGATGCCCAGGTTTCGACGTCTGTGCCAACACTCGGCACTAGTAACCAGTTTCGAGCGCATGGGTTATCGCCTTGAAAGCCAGACATACAATTTACGACGATCGTAAACTGTCTGTGGAACGCCTCAAGGCTGTGACGTCATGCATGCTTCATCGCTCTCGCCCGCATGTGGATGAAGGTGCTGTTAGGCTCATCGTTTACCTGAACGTTGCGAGAGGAAACTGTCGTGAAAAAATATTGACATGAAAGTGTGCAGCCTTAGGTTTGCAATCTTTCCTTAAGGAGCTCGCCAGCTGGAACCATTTTCCGTATTTGAGGCGGGTAAGCGCAGGAGCTATAATGGCTACACTGATACGCTCATCAAGTGCGTCATGGCCATTATGTTCACGGCTCTGAATTGGCGAACAGTGTTTTCGTCATGCTGCGTATACCAATAGGACTTCCAGAGGTGAACCTATCATGTTATTGGTGGCAAGTCTGTGACAGCCTTCTATCTATGGCCCATCTAGTACTTCGGTATATATATGACACGCAAATTTTGAGACACAGCGCTCTGAGAAAGTCCATTTCAGGTATGCTGTGAAATAACGTTTCTAATGTGCGTGACTTCTTGAATACACTCAATAGGCCTCGTCTGAAGTGTGTTCTTTTCTTACATCAGTACATTGGACACATGTTTAATAGTTTCACGGGAAACCGTGTATTTCAGACCCACTGTAACACAGCTCAAGTGCCAGAAATGTGGGCCCCTTGAAACAGTTTCCTTACAACAGAGGTTATTCGTTCATAAGACACTGTATTTGTCAGGAACTGTTTCCTGTTCCACACCGCTCCTTGGAACTGATTGTCTCATGTGCCCAAGATCCCGAGAACACTAGAGGTCCAGTGACAACATGTGCATTTTTGGGGAAAAGACAGGATCGTTTACGAACCTAACCGTGACATTACCACGCGCCTAAAGACTGCTAACGTCACAGCAGTTATATTAATTTTTGTAATGTTGATTTACAATACGGTGACTTGGGCTCATGTCAGCTCATAGTTCTTGCCGTCCAAATCGACAATATGAAGGAAATGCGAGAGTAAGCCTGGATTTGGCCGCTCCAGCCCCCCCCCCTTTTTTTTTACGATTTACTTAATTTATCGAAATGTAAAAAAAAAAAAAAAACATCATATGTAAATCATAAGAATCACTCAAGGACGTCTCTTAAAGGCGGTTCACTGTAAATTGAGCACTTTAGAAAGCCCTGTTTAAGATCTACTTGTATGCACTTCGTGTATTCTTCCACCATACGTAAAAATCTGCATTTCCGTGGGCCTCATCACTTTATTCATGCGTCGGTCAAGTAAAATTGTGAAAATATAAGAAAATTTAATATTTTACATATTTCCTACTTTTTACACCTATATGCATTAAAAAAACAAAAAGTAAAATAAATTATTTCAGTACTCACAAATGTGTAAACAACACATTTAATTCAACGTTAAAACAAAGAACTACTTTCCCCAGATCATTACTAAATTAACTGGGCGCATGCCAGTCAATGTGCACGTTATACTGTATGCAAGTATTGGCAGTGATATTTGTCAAAAGGTTGATTTCAAAAGTGCTCACTTTACCGCGAACAGCCTATTCGTAACCTTTCAAGTTCTTCCCTATTCATGACAAACTCTTCAGGAAAAACTATATTTCAGCGTGAGGTGAGGTCGGGTCGTAAGGAAGCATTGCTACGGACCCTGCCAAAGCTGCGCTAACCATTCTCGGGTAGCTGAATTTTTCGAAAAATAAGATATGTACCAGAAGGATATTATTGCACGCTATGAAAGTCAGTGGATTAAACTACAGATGACACTTTCAATGCCTTTCCTTTTCCTAATGGCAACTGGGAAAGAAACCCTAAAAATGCTGGGGGGGTTTTTTTTTTTACACTTTTTTATCTTTGAATATATTTAATAGAAAAAAAAGTAAAAATTGGCTGCTTTAGATAAAAGTAATATATTTTTTCGGCTAAATTGAAATATTATTTATATGCTCTTTAAAAATTATAATATTTCATTTATAACTAATAAGATTTTTTAGCAGTGGTGAAACATGTATGTTGGTAACGCCTAGTAAGAAATAGTTCTCATGCAAAAAATTATCACAACGGAAATGCGCAGGAATGCGGTGCGTTGTCCTCTGGTGAAATTTCCCAGACTTAGTTAAGCTTTACTTTCACGAGGCGGAGGGATATCCTGGAAGTATAATTTTACAGGCCTTCAGAAAAGTGTGAAGTAACCGTGAATGGATTATACAGACAATATTTTACCTTAAGGCCCCCGTCTACATGGTACTTGAACTGCGTTACATACTGTTAGTAATTCATTTGTTTTCTGCGAAACTATTAAGCGCGCATCCAATGTGCTGATCTGCGAGAAAAAAAACACACGCTTCAGACGGTGGCTGTTGAGCGCTTTCAAGACGTCACGCACATTATAAACACCATTTTAGAGCACTCCTAAATGGCTAAAAACAGCTTTTTCCAAAGAGTTGGTAGACGATCTCTGCCTGTCCGTCTTTAATACCTCGAACTCCCTTGAAAATCAACAGAAGTTCTTCATATTTTACAGCGCGAATCCTCAGGATAAAATACAGGTCAAGTTCGAATTTCAGCAAGACTTTTTACCCTAAAAAACTCAATTTTAATTACTTTTTCCTTATGAAAAGTTTTGTAGTAATGCATAGAGAATATTGCATAGAGATATGAAGGTAATGTTTACTCTAAATGTATGGCTTATAAGTTGAGTTAATTTAAATATAATTTTATGTCACTGCAATTTTTTTTTCAGTCTTTGTATGACTAAAGACAAGAGGGGGTTGTTGGGTTGGCTGTTTGGGGGGGGGGTTAGAATGGTAAGGGGTGGAGGGTTAGGGGAGGGGGTGGGGAGGGTGGGGTGGGGAGTTCATGTATGAAACTTTTTTCAGTATTTGTATGATAACCAAATTTTTTAACATGGTAACTCTTCTAGGCACGTGACAATACTAAAAATACGGTCACGGAGTGGGCCCCTAGTCTCAGAAATATACGAGTCAGATACATACAAAAGTACTCAAGTGCCCTGCTTTAAACCTTACTACAGACTTTCCACCAATAAAATGATAGGGTCACCGCTGAGAATAGTATAGGTACACGCAGCACGACGGGAACACTGCACGTTAATGCAGTTCAGAGCCCTTGCGCCTAAAGGCTGTTCATGGTAAAATGAGCTCTTTTAAAAGACCTGCTTAAGATCTTCTTGTATACACGTTGTGTATTCTTCCACCATATATAAAATTAACATTGCCATGGGCCTCATCACTTTATTCATGCGTCGGTTAAGTGAAACTGTAAAACGACCAGAAAAGTAAATATTATTAAAATTTGCTCATTTTTACACTCCGATGCATTAAAAAAAGTGAAGCGAAAGAAACAACACAAATTATCACAAATTATCACATAACAGTTCTAATTCGACGTTAAGGTACTTCCCATCCATCGTTACCAACTTTATTAGGCGCATGTCACTCGGTGCACCTCTTAAAATGTCTGCAGACAGGAGCAGTGACTTTTTTCTAAGGTTGATTTCAAAAGTGCTCACTTTATCGTGAACAGCCTTTACATGGCGAGGATCCTAGAAATTGTGCGGGGAGTTGAGACTGGTTCGTCTTCTTCGGAGGCTGGTAATCTGTATCCTACATCACACCCCCCCCCCCCCCACACACAATAAATACGTAAACACATTGTTTAGGTGAGTTGGTGTGGGCATTTGAAATGTTTAAAACGTTGTCCTGCAGTATCTCAGTTTTTCCATCTCCTTTCTACAAATTAGTGGAGTGAGTGAAGAGATTTGTGGCTTGGATGGAGCTGCGCGTCCAACGTCAAGAAGCGAGGGAGCGATACGGGCGACACTAACACGCACGCCTAGTGCCTCATCGTTCCTACGCGTAGGGCGTGCTCGTACGTTGCACTGTGTAAATTAGATCTGTAACACTGGAACTTTATCACATGCGATGGAAGCCCACGGATTAAACTACGCTCGTATATTTGTACTTCTCTCTTGCCGCTTAATGAAACTGCATACGCAAGCTTTAAAAATGTGATATTTGACCATTTTCGCCAATTTTTTCCTCCATGAATACACTTAATATGACAAAAAAAAAAAGTAGCAGCGATTTTTTTTTTTTTCGTATTTGCAAAACATTTATTTACCGAGATACGCGTATTCACGCAAACAACTATTTCACAAAAAAAAAACCCGGGCCCATCCCACTCTTAACAGCGAGATCTTGAAAGCCGATCTCTGCAAATAAGTAATGAGCCATGAATTAAACGTGAAAGTGTAAGCGCTGCTACTGACAGCAGACAGTCGTACTTCAGCCAAACCATACAAACTCTACCCACAACTAACTCAGGGTACTTGATGAAACACACTCTAAATTCGAATCACTGAGAAACCACTGATTCGCAGTGAAACTCAACTACTCTAATAAGTGCAATTGGCTCCACTTAGAATCAGTGGAAAAGCACGGATTATTTCAATGAAAAAAATTCACTGATTGAATTAGTGACGTGAAACAATTTCACTGATTGAATAAGTGACGGCTGACTGCTGTGGCGAATTAAATATAGCTTTTATTGAATGCACGCAAATAAGTAGGTGAAATAAATATACTTACGATAGTTTGCTATGTATATTGTGCAATTTAACGCAATTAAAAAAAAAAAATCGTAGGTGACCGGGATTCAACTCGCACACCCTTCGACTCTGAGCTGTTGCCTTATCATACGAGATACCACGCCAAGTTGAAATTGCGAGAGGAAAATATATGTCTTATATTTTCGTGTTTGATTTGATTGGTATCTTTGAGCTTGTTAAAACTAATAGTTTGAATGAGTGCGGTCTCTTCACTATATTAAATGCACTTTAAACCTTCAAATAGAGCTCTGTGACGATTACACGGAATCGAAATGAAAGACGTACAAAAGAATTGAAAGATTGTGTGTTTATATTACCTCGTAAAATGTCGTTTTGATAAACGAAACACATTTTAGAAAATATTTTGTATTAGTTTTATTCGTTTCTTCGTTGTTACTTGACTTATTACACGTTTTTTAAAGCTCATTTTTAAAAGATGTTTGTCAGCCATTTTTACACGCAGTTTCACTGATACATCCGTCAAAAAATAACTAGAAATAGAGTAAGTTGCTCAGATGTTTCACTCGTCCGTCAGTCAAAAAATAAACCACTTAGAAAACAGAAAAAAAAAAAGACTGGCGAATCAGTGGGAAATGTCACTGAATCAATCAGTGAAGGAAATATAGCGTTCTTTCACTGGTTCATCAGTTACATTCACTGAAGTGGCTGTTGTGTCAGTCAGATACGTTTAGAATAAACTATAACTTACGTTACTGGAACCACACTATGAGATCAGTAAACTAGGGACAAAATAGACAACGCTGATGAGCCTGTCTTAAAAGGTAAAAATTCGCAAATGGAATGTAGTTTGAATCTTCAGTGGTTACCTTCGAATGAGGAAGTTCCAGGCTCGAATCCCTACCGAGAGTGCTAACCGAGAGTCCCAACCGAGAGTCCCGACCGAGAATCCTGACCGAGATTCCCGACCGAGAGTCCCGACTGAGAGTCCCGACCCATAGTCCCGACCCAAAGTCCCGACCGAGAGTCCCAACTGAGAGTCCCGACTGAGAGTCCCGACTGAAAGTCCCGACTGAAGTATGGATTTACGCTTTTGGAATTAGCTTGGGTTACTTTATGCCACTCTTCGGTGAAGCTACCGGCCTAATTCCAGGAGGTTTTTAAACTGCAAAATCTTATACCAGGACGTCCAATCAGTTGCCTTGCTGAGGCTATGTTGCGATGTGTTGAAAAAAATCAGGGAGATAGTCGTAGATCCCAGAGTTGCAGTGGTAGTAATATTTCGCAACATCATCACGGCAATATAACTCAGAAGCTGAGAAAGTAAGCGCACACGCACAGTAATTGCATACGCTCGATCAACTTTTGTGAGCGTTTCATTGCCAATATAAGTGACTCCAAATGCAGGGCTGTCGGTAACAGTGATAAGTAAGACTGGCAGAAGTCCCGTCGCATTTAGCCTTCATGAGAAATTCACTGGCGACGTTGGACATTCAATAAAATGCAACCAAGGAAACTTGTTTCTTCAATTTCCAACAGAAACTGTCTGATTTACTCTCGGGTATGAACGTTCAATGAAATCTATAGCGTGTTATGAATAAGGCAAACACTTTTAAAATCGTCGTAATAAAATAATTTGCTGCTCGTTGAGCAACGACAGTGCTTGTGCAGCAACTATACTCATAATTCCACCAAAATTTCACGACTTGCTACAGCAGAAATCTTTTTTCCTGTTATGCTTCATTAAAAATAGGGAAAATCCTACTCGCTCAGGTACAAGGCTGGGTGGAGTTCCAAAACGTTACACCGCGAGTAAACTTTTCTCTCTGACTGTTCCAAAACACTTTGAGTGAATGTTTTACTCGCTCTCGGCAGTGTCCCAAAACTGCAGAAAATTTACTTTGAGCATTTTGCCAAAGTAAATCTTTTACATGCAGTATTTAAGCTAGTCACGAAGGGTAAATTGAAAATGGAAGGAAGTTTAGTAGAATTAAACAAATCTAAAGGAAAGTGAATATTCTGTTCACAGACACACAGGAAAATTACAAATGACGAGTGATAAAATTCACATTTTATTTAAAAGTTAACATTTATAATGTTGGTATATTTAAACGTAATGTTTATGATTGATTTAACGCAAGTCAGCCTGTTTATAGTAAAAATAACTAATACAGTATTTCTAAAAAGAAAGAATTTGGGAAAAGAGACAAATATCTTTTGGAATTTACATTGGTTGCTTAATCAGTACATATTTGTAAACACAGAATCCTATTTAGGTACATCATGCTCGTCCCAAAACGACTTTTACTTTTATTCTCCTCAGCTGTTACTCGCTGTTACTTTACTCTCGGATTAAAGTTTTGGAAGGCTGCTCAGCCGCCATCTCTTCACACCTAGTTTACTCCCCTTTACCTCGTTAAGTACCTTGGAACTACATTTCCTTTAGGATCTGGAGCCTAAATAATATTGCTTTCTTGAAATTGAAAATAATTAAATATTTTTTGTCAACAAGTTACACGGAACGCACAAAAAAAATCTTATCTACTTAATTTCAGATAGTTAGAAATCTATTTTTGTAATAGTGCTACCATGCGAAGCACTTAAAGGTCACATACTCACAGCAGACGTCGTGTGACAACTGCCACTGGCTGTGGCAAAAGTATGTTTGCGTAAAGTATTTACTTCCATATTTACCAAAAAGCGCTACAATATATTAAACGGAGAATGGGAGCGCCCTTAGTAGAATATTTTACCGTATATACTTTCCTTTTTCCCGATCAATTTTATAAGTTTTTTTTGTCCTGGTCTAAGTTTGTCTGGGAGCTCAACCTGTAACTCGGCATCAATTTGAAATGTTACAGCGCCACCGCATGTACGTGTGATGTATCGACGTTATAAGCTGTTCACGATAAAATGAGCACTTTTGAAAGTCCTGCCTAAGATCTACTTGTATACACGCTGGGTATTCCTCCGTCTTGTGTAAAATTACCATTGCCAGAGACCTCATAACTTTACTCATTCGTCGTTCAAATGAAACTGTGAAATTATTAACAAAGTTAATACTTCACAAATCTGCTCATTTTTATACTTCGATGCATTAAAAAAAACTGGAAGCGTAACAAATAATTTTTAGTTATCGCAAATGGTTACCCACCGCTGTCCATTAGACGTTAAGATATGGAACTAATTTCCATCCATCGTTACCAACTTTATTGGGCGAATGTCACTCAGTGCGTTCATTAAAATATATGCATGCAGGGACAGTGACTTTTTTCGAAGGTTCATTTCTCAAGTGCTCACTTTATCGTGAGCAGTCTTTACCCATCTTTCGCAGCAGCGACACTCTGAGACTAGTGCAGTTCTTGAGAGCCAGCGATCGCTGGGTGGGACCCTGCGACCGCAGTCACTTGATCTCGGCGGCGATAATGGCAGGGCAGTAAATCAACCCCCCCCCCCCCCCACACATACACACGTTATAACCTCCCTCCCCCCAGCACGTCATTACTGGCTCTGGTCGGAGGGTGCGCGGTGACGCGGTAGGATATATTGCCTTTCCCACGTTCGCCCCCCGGCCCTAGGGCCAGCGCTCATGAATACAAGGGCGGTATTAAGCCGCGTGGCGCCGGGTATTGATCCTGCGCCACGCGGAACTCCCCCCTCGGGCGTGGATCTAGGGGTCGCGCATGCCTGCAGTGCGCTGTCCTCCCGCTGCGAGCGCTGCCCTCGTCCTCACACCGACCCGTCGCGACTCCCAGTCTCATGCTGGAATCACAATTGCGCGAACAGACGCGACGCGAGTAAAGTAATCTTCCAGCCAATCAGGAGCGAGACATCTGTGATGTCAACGAGACGAAAATCGCTCGCGCGACAAGATTCCCGAATAGAAAATATTTCTCAGTTATTCGCGTCGTGGGCACGACATGTCTGTAAATATGTCTTATGCCGGAATCACATAGCCCCGACGAGAACAGCACAACACAACACGACAAAAACCGCAACCACGACCATTTTCAATGTGACTGCTCGGATTTACAGCCCGACAGTTTACTGACATGACACGAGTAGAATTTTTAGGATCCATTTAGAAGGCATTGATTAACTATGCTAGTTTCAAAGGCGGTGGGCAGACGGGAAATTTGGAATACATGATGGTGACAAAGTTTTATAGCTAACGCATACAAAGGTAAAATTATTAATTATAAGAGTTAAATACAATAACTTTCTTAATGTGCTTTCTTTTAAGCTACGTATTTCCCACTGTAGGGAAAGCTTATAATACAATTTCATTTCGCAAGGTTGTACACTCTGTGCGTCGTGCCGCACGACACGACCAAGAATACAAATAATTTCTAATCCAAAAGTGCTTGTCGGACGACAGGATTGTCGGGCTTACGTCAGATCTATATTGTATTTCATTAGTTATTTCGTTTGTCGTGTCGTGTCGTTGCTTGCGGTATCGTGCTGGTCGGGGCTATGTGATTCCGGCATAAGCCGCCATATTTTTGGCGATAAAGTTTTACGTGCGCTATTATTTACCGTATTAACAAGCAAAGCAGCGCATTTCAATACCTAGACGTAATTATAGCCATATTTTCACGCTCAAACTACCAGCGGGACATGTAAAGAATTTTTTGAAACGATTGCAAAATAATAAATTAATGGAAACATTAATGACCATCGTAAAAGAGGTTAGTATGTAGTAGCAAGAAACCATTAATAAAAATATTTTTTAATGTTGATCGTTAGGCGGTAAAATCTAGTGTTCACATTAACGCGAATTTTTGTTGTCGCATCGCGCCCTTCGCGGTCCATCTGTAGCGCTATAGGGACTCCAGCATCACACCGACGGAAATACCGATGTGCGAATTATGACAGTTGCAAAATAGCCATAGACAATTCACGGTCACGTCCAACTTTTCTGAAGCCCTACTAAAGATCGGTTTCCAGACTATTCCATGAAATTCTAGCCTGAAAACCACGCTTTTGTAATTATATCTACAATACGCTTTTGTAATTATATCTATAATAATTTCCTTTCCGCCTTTAAATAACTGTAAGTTTTTTTTTTAGTTTTAGTAAATTTAACATTATTTTGGTTTTCGTGTTACAGAGTATGTCGCTGTTTAGTCTAGTTTTTTCTTTATTGATTTCAACGACTGCAGAAAATACTTTCTTGATAGCATTGCTTATTTTCTTCATAGCAGCCAACAAGAGCGCAAGACAGAAGAGTCGTTCTGATGTACTCGCGCCATCAGTTCAAATCGACATAAGAGATTGCGACCGTCCTGTACATTCCAGACACACTTTCCAGTTTGAACAAGAAGTTATTGTGATGGGAGAGCCAGAGCAACTGTTCACAGAACTAAATATGTTTGAATTGAAGTAGGTAGTTCTCTGTCCCGTGCAACCGCGGCCTAGGGCATCCCAAAGACGCGCAATTTTACTGTTGTCATTAACTTGACAGAAACCTACAGAAGGAGCGAAATTTTAAGAAATTTTCTCCACGTGTCCGGAGATATTTCACTGTCCTTACATAAGGCTGCTATGTAATCGTTTCCGTCTGCCGTTGGAGAGGCGTGCCAAGTTACTTTAGGCGAGCGATACGAACTTGTGTTTGTAAGAGGGTCAATCAAATATGCGTCGCTACAGCGTATAGGTTGTTCACGGAAAAGTGAGCATTTAGGAAATACACCTTTGAAAAATATCATTGCCCATAACTACGTATATACTACCGTATATACTGGCATGCAACAGAGGAACATCTTTTGTGAACAAGAAGGTGACCAAGCTCTTATATTTAAGGGTAGTGAAATTTCGCGAAATGATTTCCAGATAGGTTATATATCAAAACACTGTAGGTTTGTTTACCTATCTGGAGTGGCTGGATTTCTTTATGACACGTCTTAACTGACTGCACACGAATCACGTAGGAGCCGTGCCGATGTTGCCGAATTCTGAGTAGTCAGGTCAAATATGAAAACGCCTTCTCAAGCAAACAGCAACCAATGGAAATAGACAAACTGCTGTTCGATGATTATAGTATTAAAGTATACCGTGTAATGATAATTTTTTTTGCGAAAAATCACTAGCTCTACTTATATTCAAGTCTCATGTACATACATAACATACATCCGTGGACAATGGTAAGGCCACGCTAGTTCCTCCTTAGGTCAGAAAACTTGTCAAATGAAGTGTCAGAAACTACGAATATGGTTTCGCGTAACTGCAATTACCAGAGAAAATTAGCGATAGTAGTTTTAGCACAGTTTTAGTCCTGTAAAATATTCATCTTGTACTGCTGCATCGGTGGCGTGTGGTGAAGTGTTGCAAGGTAAGTTGATGCTTGCTCAGTGCTGTACACACTCGGCGCACGCAGCAGGACCCAGTAACTAGAGTGGAGCCAGGAAAAACTGAATGTACTGCGGCCACTCACGAGAGAGCGGCGAGGCACCCATTACACACGTGCTGCGACGTCAACTGCACTACTACGTTTAAGTGGCCGGTGTGTGAGCTAGCAAACTGTTAGGAATAGCATAGAGCAAAAGACTGCTTACCGCGGAAAAGTTCTCAATACGCTGATCCATTGAGGCGTAAAGGCTGTTCGATAAAGTGAGCACTTTTGACATTAACCTTTGAAAAAAGTCACTGCCCTGCCTACATATATTTTAACAGGTGCGCTTTGAGTGACATTCGTCCAGTAAAGTTGGTAAACGATGAAGGGAGTGTAGTTTCATATCTTAATTTCGGATAAAAAGTTCAGGTAACCATTTGTGATAACTTGGATTATTTCTTTCTTTCCCTTTCTGTTTTTTTTTTTTTTTTTTTTTTTTTACATATCGAAGTGTAAAAACTAACATATTTGTAAATTATTTTTCTTTTATAATAATTTCACAGTTTTACTTTACCGACGTATGAATAAAGTGATGAGATCCATGGCAATGTTAATTTTACATAAAGCAGAAGAATACACAACGTGCATAGGGCCTACAAGTAGATCGTAAGCAAAGTTTTCAAAAGTGTTCATTTTACCGTGAACAGCCTTTAGAAAGTATATTCACACTTTTAGAATCAAACGTTTGAACAATCGCCCCATGTATTACGTGTTTGGTTGTTTTCTATATATGTTATTTACCGTAAGCGTTTTGTATGTTTGTTAAGATAAAAGTGTATTATGTTTGGATGAACTGAACTTTTACTTATTAAATCTATACGCATTAAATCTGAATCAGCGAGAATTCCACTGTTTAAATCAGTTAACAGCATCTGGCTTATTCAACACTGACGTCAGTCAATTTAACTGATGAATTAATGAAAAAATGTCAGTTTTCCTTCACTTATTGAGGGGTCGTCCAGTTTTTTTTATTGGCTGACGCATGTTCTGGTTCGTGTTAGCTGTGTACGCACGAATCACGAAGCTACAGTGTTGGAGTTACGGAATCCTGAGTGGCTCTGTCAAATGCGGAAACACCACCAGCAGCCAATGGAGTTATGACAACAGCCGAGGTGTCAATATAGTATTGAATTCTAAATTCTACCGTGGGCTGCGATTTATCCACGAAAAATCAGTGGGCCTGCTTATTGATTCCGTGACATTTTTTGCTGATTCATTGACCATTTCATTCAATGTTTTTCAGTAATTTGGTTTTTGACGTATGGATCTGTTAAACCTCGTGCATCTAATGAAATAACAACTTATAAAAGGATAAAAAATTCATAAAGTATATATTTTTAATGCGATTTTCGTTTTTATAATACCATTATACGAGACAATATAAACATTCAGTCGTTTATTTAGTTTTTTTAGTATTTCATTTCGTTTTCGCGTGATAATCATAACGATCGGTTTGAAGGTTTAAACTGCATTAAATGTGGTGAAATGAGTGAATTCATACGTACGGTTTGTTTTAACAATCCTAAAGTTACCAATTAAACAATAAACAAAAATAAAGGACATACAATTTGAACCTATATATTTTTATAGTGAATTAGATTACATATATTTTCCTTTATTTAGTCAACGTTAGCTTGGTAGCTTAATTGGATATAAAGTGGACAATTGTGTATAAATGGCGTGCAGTAGGTTCAAATCCTAGACACCGCGGATATTATTTCTTATTTTTTGTCGCGTTAAATTGCACCATACAAAAGATGACTAGCGGAAATAAGTGTAACGTCCACATTTTTAATTATTTCTACATCTTGTCAACATAATTTATGTACTTTTCACACGTTTAAATTTGCTTATATTTAATACTTGTAATTTTCTGTATGTTGTGACATATATTATTTACTTACTTATTTGTCTATTTTCACATGGTTAGGATTTCTAATCTTTAGATGCACGAATTACAATATTCAAGTATTAATGCATTTAGTTAGCTAGTTTTATTTTTTGTTTGAATTTTTAAATTTATATTTTATATTAATTACTTTTTCACGGTCTCAACTGATTGTTAATGTTCCAGGGATATTTTTGTATATTTTTATTACATTTCTACGAGACCTTAAATTCTATGGATTAGGGATTTAGGCCGTTTTGGAGTAAGTCAGTTTACATTTACGTAGCGAGCCATTCGATTGGTCAGCAGGTTAAAACCCTGCGCCTCTATTGGTGGGAGAGTCCAGCATAGGGTAGGCAGGTCCATTTCGGTTAGAATCTTGCTCTCTCTTGCGCCATCTTCCGAAGCGTCAAGACGTTAGAACAGGACGCCCGTCCAGAAGTTGGACGAGGCCTAGGATTTTAAGTTAGAGTTTACGGTGTTCTGTTTTAACAGCTCGCTTTAAGTTTCATTTGTGTATTAACGTCGAGTAGAGCGTGAAAGAGCTCCTCCGTTTCAGTATTAGGCAGCTGTTTAGGATATAGTCAAATAGTTAGACTTCGCTACGTTCGTGAGCTGTGAGCCACGCAAGACAGAAGCCCTACACTTCTTATTGATGCATCCTGAGCCTACAATATTTGATCCTGTCCTGTTTCCTCCCAACTGAATGGCATTTTTCTCCGAGATCAACTCAACAGTAACGTAAGAAATACAGTATTCAATTTTGCTACGTATATAGTACAGACAGGATGACGCTTGTTCTAGACGTTTAAGCCCGACGCCATGTTGGCTAGGCGTCCGTAGCTTAATCCAGCACATATTTACTAACCACAAGAAACCCTAGTGAGAGCTGTAGTGTTCTAACGGTAGCAGCTAAGCCAGAGGCATAAGTTTAGTAGATTTTTGAACTGAGACATTTTTCATTTAGAGAGGATTTTTACAGTGTAAATGTGTTATGTCAGACTTTCATATATGTTAACGACCGTTACGCCCTGCCACTCCCTAATGGCAGCGTAGGTAGTAAATATATTTTCTTTAATATTATCATGGCCATTCAGGGTTGTTTGATTGTTTCATTCTCCAGCATTGATTTTTAAGTTTACACATATCTGAATATTTGTATTGAATAAAAGGATAATTGCTGGAAATTAAATTGTGTCTGACGTGTTTTCGTATTCTCGCCTCTATATGATTTTTGGTTTTAATCCTCTCCTAATGTATACAAACTAAGTCTGAAAGAATGCAAAGTAGGTTTAAGAGCCTGTGCATGTCAGAATAGTTTTTCAGTTGATTGGCAAACTATAGTTTGTCGTGGTGTGTAACGAAATGAATTGGGTACGCAGAGAACGTCTGGAGTCGGAGTCCGCCTGGCTTCGAGCGGGCGTGTTACTGAGTTTCATGAACAGACTGCTAATATCCCATGTCAAATGTTATAACTATAGCCAACAAACTGATGACTGAATTCGATACGAGAGGGAGGTGCATGAGCTGTGAAATTAACCACATATGTACGCAGGTAGAAGTTCATACACACGTCATGCTGGTCAATGAAATACAATCTCAAACATCATTTCAGTTAATTATTCTTGCTTAATTTAAGCTGGCGACCTTTACCGAGTAATATCACGTGGCAATATACCAGTTAATTTCCCCATGACATCAATATTCAGAAATTCAGCCACTCTCCCCACATTAAATTTATATATATATATATATATAATATATATATATACATAAAGTACAGCATCACACGCACTGGAGGTGCCATCATATGTTAAATACAGTGTTTACTCCAGACGTAAAGGGCTGTTTCATTGTTTCATAAGTTTATTTCTCGTAATTATTTGGGTGAATTCATAAAAATAATATTTCTGCCGGTGCACGCACTAGGTCTTCACTTATACAATAAGTGAAATTTTTTTCACTGAAACAATCAGTGGTTTTCCACTGAGTATGAGTAGAGCCATTTTTGCTGATCGAGTAGTTGAATTTCACTGCGAGTCAGTGGTTTTTCCATTTATTCGAATTTGGAGTGTAAATTACAATATTTCGTTTATAGTTAATATGAATAAAAACACGGAGAAATTGGGTGTGCAGGTAATGCCTAGCAATTAAAAGTTCTCATGCAAAATATTAATCAATTGAATATGTACAGATTCAGTGCGTTGTCCCTTTGGCGTAAATTTCTAGAATTGATTGAGCTTTGTTAGCATGATGCGGAGGAATATCCCTAAAGTAGTACTTCAGCAGGGCTTCAGAAAATTTGGAAATGGCCATGAATTGACTATGCAGCATAGTTCCAATCAAAAACAATGTCCTTTACAATAACAAACATTGCATTATTATCGGGGCTGCGGTGGCTGAGGGGTTAGACTGCTCGCCCTCCACCTAGGCGAACCGAGTTCAATCCCCGGATTTTTGCAAGTGGGAATCATGCGGGACGATGCCGCTGGTCGGGTGGCTTCCTCGGGATCTCCCGTTTCCCCCGCCCTTTCGTTCCGGTACTGCTCTATTCCCACCTTGCTTCACCTCTTCGGCTCTCAAGACCTCGCTGTTAAGAGCCGCTCAAATCTATTCACCCATTGCATTTTTACCGTCAACTGGGGTACTATGGTCAGTTTCTCATTCTCATATCTTAAAATAAGTTTGCTATTTACTTTACGTTAAATTGTTTCCATTATATGAAAATAGATGTGATATATTTGAGAACATAGGATATGTTTTTACTAATCGGGTTCCCTCCATTCAGGATGTTATGTATCATCGTTGCCAGGAGTTACGCCAGCTACCTGGACCGATCCCGGAGTCCTTTACCTCTACCTTCCCGTCTCTTTACGTTAACGACCATTGTTAGGGCCATCTATTTTTCGCGAAAAGATTTACGTGGATGCTAGACGTCAATATCTATGTACACACGTCTAGTCTTCATTTGACAATTGGCCGCTTGTCTTTGTGTGAAGAAAATCTGTGTTACGTGAGTGGGCCAATCAGAATTAGTTTCTCTGATACTGGCCGTCCGCGATTCGTGGGTAAACAGATAAGAAGCATATCAATTCGAAGGATCCAATCACCAAAGCTGTTCTGAACTGAAGTGTTTTGGAATACAACTTGTCCTGAAATCTTTTCGCTAAAAACAGGTGCCCCTAATCATAGTACATTCAAATTTACTTCCATTTTTTCGGCAGCCCTGATGAAGTTGTGCTTCCAGGATACTCCACCGCTTTGTGCAAACAAAGCTTAACATAATCTAGAAAATTACACCGAAGTGACAACGAACCGTATTCGTGCGCTCTCAGTTGTATAATATTTTGAATAGTAACTATTTCTTAGTAGGCATTACCAACACATGTTTGCTTGTTTTAGTACATATTAATTATAAATGAAATTACATAATTTATAAATAGCATATAAGTAAAAACTTCAATCTAACAAAAGTAAGGTACTTTTACGTAAACACGAGTATAAAACTATTGAGATAGGTACATGGCTTATTTAGGAAATAATCTAACATGTCACACATAGGGAGATTTCTCAAAGGTTTGATTCAAAAAGTGTGAAGAAACCACGAATAGACTATATAATGTACGTCTATATTGACTAATATTTTTCAGGAGAACTATCTTGCCGAACAGCCGTGGATGTTTTTACATCAGAAATGGACGGCTTTTGAAACTGCTCCAGTTTAGTGTGCTGCGGTCTTAATTTATGCCTATTGTTTATCACGGGAAAGCAGAAAAAAAAGTTTCTTTATTTTAAAATGTAGCTCACTTAAGGTGGCCGTTTTGCTAGACTGAGTTAGTGTGAGTGAAGAGATTTGGGCGGTTCTAACATCGAGGTCTTCAGATCCGATGAGGGTGAAGTGAGGTGAGCATGGAGCAGCGCCGGTCTGAAAGGGCAGAGGAAAACGGAAGATCCCGAGAAAACCCACCGACCAGCGGAATCGTCCGGCACGATTCCCACTTGCGAAAATCCCGGAGCGACCCAGCCGTGAATCGAGCCCGGTTCGCCCAGGTGGGTGGCGAGTGGTCTAACCACTCCACCACCGCGGCCCCCGCATGGTTAGAGGTATTTTGTGTGGCCGAAGCCTAGAAGTACGACGCTAAGGGTGACCCAGGCAAGCGCATCATGATTCGTCTTGGCCTCTACGTGCAAGTCACTGAACTGGCGCGCAGGTTTCTCGTCGGTAGCGCACCTCTATGAGACTTTCAGCGGTGATCAAGGCTGTGTTCGAATTCGCCATCTAAGTGCCCTTATCTGGCTTTGTTCCTTGAAAAGTGCATCCCGGATGTGACGTCCCATTGCTACTGTCCAAATTCACAGCAAGGTTACATTTTGCACCCTAGAAAATCCCTTTAACCGCCAAGGGCACGAGAAACTTGCCCTTCTCGAGCCCTAGATCGTTTTCGATTCGAACTGTTTGAAATATTTCATTTGTTTGTGTTGGTTTTGCGTTTACAACTCTGCACGACAGCGGAAAAACACTTGAAGACGCACAAAGAGAAATGAAACTCGCATAGAGCGAAATTCGACATAGTAGAACTCGAGGTGGAAACGAACACAAGCGTCCGAATTCACTATAGAATATATCTCATGAAGGGAACAAGGGCTCGTGAAACGGGAAGGGATCAAGGGTAAGTGATCAAGGGCACATTTCACCGAAATCGAACACAGCCCATATAATTTTATGACGCTATACTAAAAATAATATGTGCTAAATCTGTCTATGCCGTTTCGAAATTCTGCAGCAGGTTGCGCATGCCTGCAACTGGCCCCGAAAACGAGAGTTTTAACCATTTACAGATAACCTGAGGAACTGAAATGGGCATAAACACGTGTAACTGTTTTAGTTGATATTCCTAAGCTGACATAACTCACATGCGTTGAGCAGTTTTTCGTGAAAAGATTTTCTGCCGAAGGTTTTCACACAATTTGGCGGCTTGGGAAGATGGCCACCTTAAGGGTGCTGCCTGGTGCAAGACCAGACGTGTGAAGGATAGTTTTAAGGCGTGTTTCAGCCACTTTCTCAGCATAGCTTTCAAACTGTGGCATCCTCTATGTCAGAGGACGCAACAAGGGGGCAAAACTCCAAGCTTAAAATATCAATGAAACCTGAAAGTGAGTATACTTCAGAAAAACCCCAACGAGCAAAATGGACTGTTGTAATGGGAGACACACGCACTGTATTTCAATAAGAAAACATTAATTAACTTCCTGTGTTTTACTTATTTTTAGTTTGGACTCTTTCTTTGTTCTGTTTTTTGAACATTCGTTACATTTGAGCTCCAATACAACCTTAAAAAAAACACTATTAGATTAAATTGTAATATTTTCAAAATGTCTCAAAACAGAAAACACTTTGCGCACTTTAAAGAGAAGAGCCATTCGAAGTAAATTAAGATAATTTTTTTTTTTTTTTTTTTTTTGTATTTCTGTGGAGTCTATACACATTAATCTACCCGCAATTTCCAGGGTATTACAATTCACAAAAAAATATATAGATACTTGAGCCGGGTACAAATGGACGAAGCGGTTTTTTTTTTTTTTTTTTTTTTTTTATAGCAATGTTGTGACAGATGTTTAAGACACGCCTAAAAAAATAGGGTTTCGCTGTGTTGGGGACACGGCCGTTTGTTTTGCGTGAATACGTCTACGTTGACGCGCTCGTACGCCTTGATGTATTTTTTACGTTCCCGGCACCGCTTCACTCGATCATATTGGGTTTTATGGATATCACTGGATTGCTTTTGAGATGCTCTTTCCAACCGTATACGATTTCTGTATTTCGACTTGGCTTTTTGACGAGTATAGACCTACATTGTGTTAAGTTTTCTTAATTTTTTACATTAAAGGCATACAATTTCACCATATCCCTGCAACATAAATGTTTTTATACACGCAGTCGATTGATATTGACGATAGATGTCGATTGAAACTTAAACGAGCGTCGTAGCTTCTCCTAGTCAAAAGTCAAAGTTATAATACAACGCGGAAATTATGATACGATGCGAAACGAATTAAAAATTGTGCCCTCCCCTCCCCCCCCCCCCCAACACACCACTAACGATGCTTCTCAGTCCTCGCTGAAAATAATATATTCTTTGATCCTTTATAAATCGAGTGGTGTAATTGAATTTTGAATTTAGACTATAGTCGTCGCTTGTATGATATTGGCAGGCCTCGCTCATGGTGATCCAAGTCTGATCTCGTGCGAATCCCAGTCCGGATTTTCTCAAGCCAGAAACCTGATTAACACGTTGGGCGACGGGTTTTCCTTCAATGCTGAAGTCCGTTGTCTCTCTATCCTTAGTGAGCGAGTGGGCGAAGAGATTTGGGCGGCTTTTCAACAGCGAGATCTTGAGAGCCGATGAGGGTGATTGAGGTGAGTATGGAGTGGCGCCAGAGCGAAGGGGTGGGAGAAACGGGAGATCCCCGAGAAGACTCGCCGACCAACGGCATCGTCCGGCACGATTCCCACTTGCGAAGATCCGATGACCCGGGCGGGGATTGAACCCGGTTCGCCTCGGTGGGAGGTGAGCCGGGTAACCACTCAGCCACCGTGGCCCCATCTATCCTTAGTCTTATTCCATGTTTTCAGTAGCAACGGTGGCCTTTGGGGCTTCATCCACCGGAAGAGTTTTCAATGTCCGTGGGCCCCACCCTTGCCCTAGAGAACAAGTATCTATATGCACTACCGTGTACTCCACAGAATCCAATTCACTCGATTCATGAACAGGTCGTTTCAGAACGCCCACTTTACTGGTAGAACATACTGTTTATACGCGTAATACCTCCCAGATAAACTTAATGCTGACGCAGAACAGTGCCACGCGAATTCCACGTGATTGTTATACGAGCTTATTTTGCGAATTTCCATCTGCTTGTAATGATAAAATTCCACAATTCCATAAACTACAGCACTGAACAGTCACTGCATTAACGATCGCCTCATTACATTTACCATAATTCCGCAGTTAATTTTCGTCGGTAACCAGACATGGCTCTAAGACATTTATTTCATTTAGTAGGTTGTTAGCAATTACTGCAATTATAAAAATATTCTAGGCCTTCAAAATAACTTCCTTTCCACGGGGACTCATGTCCATGACAAGTTTTATGCACACACGCATTAAAACTTCATTTTTCGCTAAGAACTTGTCTTTCTGTTATAAACACAACACATCATTACGAAATAATAAACGCGTGTACACCCTCATCACAGACTACTAGTGTAAGAGTCGCAGATAATCCCTTCTAACGAACTGCTAGCGATAACTGTTCAGAAATGACTAGCATTTCTTGCATAAACAACACATTAAGGAACGGTTTGAGGTATATAACACAAGTATCCGATGTGTGGGAGAGCGGATCCAACATGTAGACGATGCAAAAAAAGTTGTATAACTTCAGTAACCATAATATCAGATACGCTTAAGAGAAATAACCAGGCATCACTGGTCAACCAGTGCGTGATAGGGTGCGGTAAAATATTCTATAGCAAGGAAATAAATGTATGTATAGTCCATTCCCGAATGGAAGCGACTTATGAAAATCAACCTTTGAAAAAAACACTCTATACATAATATGTCAACCTGTTTTTCAATAACCTGTATTCCACAAATATATAACACTCTAGTTAGCTTTAGAGTACTGTATTATTGAATAAATGAAAATTTACCTTGATATCTTCTATAAATTGTAATATTTATTTCTTTTTAAATATGAATTAACAACAGCAGGAGCAGCGACGCGTTGGCAACGACCGGTAAGAAATAGTTCACAGTTAAAATATTATTTTAGCCCATTTTTTTTTTTTAGTATACTATTTGTAAATTAAACGGTACCCATTGAAATATTTGAATATTTAGGTAGCCCCGATGGGTACATATCTCATTTATACAGTTTAAAATAACAGCGGAAAGTATTGTGAGTAGGCCGTAATGGATACTGTGATGTTTTATCGAGCGAGATGGCAACTGAAACCAACTGTCTGCTGGGCGAGGCTTGTCACGCTCTCTCTCGTTCTTTATCTCTTTCACACTCGGGAAGTTTCACTTCGCTAGTGAGCAGGTATATTATACATGTTTTTAATTGTATCATATTTCATACTTATTACAGCAAAATAATGATTTTTGAATTTGTAATTTATAACTGAAAAGAGATTTTAATGTTTGAATACTTATTTTATTATATTTAGACATGCCCGCGTGGCAGTTACCAAGTGAAGTTGGCAGACGTGGCGAGCCATGGCATGGCGTGTTGCGTTTTGCCAAACGAAGCGTAAATTATTCTTACTCCGAAAAATACTTCAAAATACCGCATCACGTTTGTAGACATGGTGTTTTTTAAACCTACCTAGACAAGTTACGATGTTGTGATAAATCTGTGATCCACGGCAGTAATAAATATACTGTGACGTGTTTCGTTAATCATTGCGTCTGTGAAATGGCGTGCCTTTGTGCCTCGTGGTCGATACGCTGGCCCTATGTGTGTGCGTGATTTCAAATATTTGATTAGCACTATGCAAACGTTTTAACTGTGAACTGTTTTTATGACGAAGTTTATTATTTTGATGAAGTTAATTATTTATATCCACGTCTGTTTATTTATCACAACGTTGTACCTTTGCCCTAAGGGGTTTGAAATACAGTCATGTAACGTAATTTGCCACAATCCCTGAAGAAAACTACTAAGCCCAACCCTATAAATTTCAATAAACATAATAAACTAATAAACAGTAAGTAGCAATGAATATAAATATTAGCGTAACAAAAGATACCGTAGGTTTATTTGTGTGCATGTTTACCGCTATATTTTAAGTTTCTGTGACGAAAATGAGCCACACGAGTTGCGTGCTTGATTTTAATGTGCATTTTTCCTTTGACTGGTTGTTCCTTCGTTTTAATATTTGTTCAAACAGAGGCCATCCTTTCAAATAAATAACCCAACACATATCAATAACAAAATGATAATTAGTACAGCCCTTTACCTCGTAGTTGTAATAGTGTTAAACACAGTCGCGGCAAAATACTAACATGCATTACACGTATTGTGCTACGTCATGGAAAACAAATATGTTAATGTAAAATAACCGTAAGAACTGTCTTCAATTCAGGCATTTTTAAAACGTCATAAAGCTGACCTAAATAATGTTAGGGGCCTAAACTGTGAATATTCATACGGAATGGTTTTTGGAATATGACAGAATTCTTTGAAAAGCTGTACACAGTAAACAACACATTTAACAGGTATAAAAGTAGAAGTCACATCTCAATATTTATGTTTAGGTGTAGCGAAAGTATACGAACACATGTACACACACAATGGCATGTAAACAGTGATTTTACAGGTGCTACATGGCAGTCACATGGCAACGTTTGTTTACATTTGGCGGAAGGATACGAAACGGGCCTGCAAGTAGATATTTAGCAGGGCTCTGAGAAAGTTGCTTCCAGTGGGGAATGGACTGTACATACAATATCTTTGTCAAGCATTTTTTTTGTAATGTGCAAGTATTGACTGTTTTCATGAATTTTCCTCTTTGTGTATGCAACTTGTTGAGGTTCTGATTTTTTAATCATACATAAGCCGTTGTTCCGGAAAAAGGAATGAGACAGAAAAAAAAAATATATATATATACGTATCTCCGAAGCCGTTGCGTTTGTATCGTTAACTCTTAGATTAGTTTAACTCATAAGGGAATAGATGCTGCCACCTTTTGACTAGAAGTGACACCACCACCATCATAATTTCCTCGCAGAAATGGGGATGATGTCTGTCCGGCATCAGTCCCGTTAATGACAATCAGATCGAGTGCGCATGCGAGCTGCACAGTAACCATTCTGTGTGTGCCAACATTGAACTGCATTTGTGGCAATAGCGCCATCAGAAACAACATGGATAGGATTTGAGGCCAGAACACTATAGACAAGTGAGTTCTTTGGGATGTTTGCATGCTTCCTGTAACTAAGTGTTAATGCCCACGTTACTTTGACGCTGTTTTGGTGGTGGGCGGATCACTGTCGGGGCATGCGCAGAAGACGAGAATCTGTCCACCTCACATTTAGTCTGTGATTAGTCTCAGCACTGCACGGGGGCGCTAAGTGCAGGTAGTGGCCATGCAGCGGCGGACAGCGGAACTACTTGAGCAGCGTGTTGGAACCAAGCTAGCAGACTCTCTTTAAGAGTTAGTAGTCCTGAACTTTTTTTTTTGTTTCGTTCGTGGTTTGCGCGGTGGAAATCAATTATCTAATTCGGTATTTCTTTACAGTTATCATATTAAGTATATTTAAAAAATATGAAAAATTATAAAAAAAAATTTGAGTTTTTAGAGTTGGCATGCGCAGTTTCCTTAAGATGTCGGAGAAGATTAGAACCATGCGGGCGTAGTTAAATCTATAGGATGTTCACGGTAAAATGAGCACTTTTCAAAGCCCTACTTAAAATCTACTTGTATACACGTTGTGTGTTCTTCCACCTTATGTAAAATTATAATTGTCATGGGCCTCGCCACTTTATTCATACGTCAGTAAAGTGAAACTGTGCAGTTATTAGAAAGTAAATATTTTACAAATCTGCTCATTTTTACACTTCGATGCATAAAAAATACAGAAAGCGAGAGAAATAATTTATGTTATTACAAATGGTTACCTAACACTTTTTGTTTGATGTTAATGTATGGAACAACTTTACCCTCTATCGTGACGAACTTTACTGGACATGTGTCACTAATTGCGCCCGTTAAAATTTATGCAGCTAGGGGCAGTATCTTTTCTCTGAGGTTGATTTCGAAAGTGCTCACTATATCGTGAACAGCCTTTATGGGCTTTCATCGTGTATAATAAAGCCCCATAGTTACAGATCTGATGTGCGCAGTACAGCTCACCGACGGAAGCACTGCGCACCTTGTGCGTAGGGGCGGCGAGGCGCTTGGCGTGCGTATTAGTGTCGTCCGTATCGCAACCTCGCTACTGTGCTTTGAAAGCGTAATAAGAGCTTCCGAGCCCACATATTCTCAAGCTATTAGTATGCGTCTGCAGGTTGTAGGTCGGGGCTGTGCTGGAAATGGTGCCACGGCAAGGTGTCATCCAGGCGCACAAACGTCGCCTCGACCGTCCTGCAGGTAGAAGGTCTCTTTCGACTCGACCAATCGCGTTGCGCGGTCATCCGCCTACTTTCCCCTCACGAATCGGGCTAGGTGCCGGGTGGAGGGGGGGGGGGAGGCTCGCCCCTCTTGGACGTCGGCACGAAAGTTGTATGTGCAAGGCACAGCAATGTTCTGCAACAGCAAGTATATAGGCTGTTCACAGGTAAAGTGATCACTTTTTAAGGCCTGCTAAATTTTTCCTTTGAGCCGATTTTTATCTTTTCCGCACTTTTTTAGTATATACATTATTATTTGACTAATAAACTGAAAGTATACACTTCACCAATCTCAAAAGTTAACGTCAAAAGTTACTATAAAACCTAATTATTAGAGATTAATGCATGTTGGGAGGGCCTTAAAAAGTGATCACTTTACCGTGAACAGCCTATACAACAGAAGTGACACGTAGAGAGAATCTTCAAATCCACCTTCACGCCCATGAAGTCGTCATTCAAGAAGAACGCAGAAACATACTTACTACTGTATGTTTATTCGCGGAAGTTTACCTATAGTCTAAGGCTAAAATAGATAATATTTATTAACTATTATTTCAAATGATAGGGGTTTCAAAAGTGATCACTTTACTGTGAATTGCCTATACATATCTGTCGGAAATTTGTTGCGTGTATAGCGACGTGAAGAGAGGATTTTAATTGGGCTGTCCTATAGAGAGTTCTCCCCCCCCCCCCCCCATAAATTTGCAAGAAGTCGTGTTTGTGTTAGGTTATTTATACAGTGATTCAATTTAATTTGTTGCGTGTATTATAATTTACATGAACGTTGGAGCAGCTTTGACCGGAGTATGATTTTTTGGTTTAACCGCCTCCCTTCCCGTTACTGTGAGGTTACTTTAATATTGTCTAGTCAGAAATATTAGCCTTACAATACTATTGTTTTTTTTTTTTTTCATTCTTCGTGGCCATTAGTAATATAGGTATTTGCGGAAAACTTCATGGTTTCTTGAGTTTGCTATAAGTATTATGCATGTTCGAAGATTGTTCATCGAATCAAGAAATTACTTACAAACCATTTGTTTTGAAAGTGGCGTTTCCTAATTTAATATACTCTTCTTCAACTTATTGAGTAATCAAGTAGTACACTTTATTAATGACTTATTATTACTGAACACAAACCACTTGATTTTTTTTTTTTTCCTTGCTGTGTCTGCTCATGATCACTCACGATTTTCGTGGCACACATAAGATAGAGAGTAACGTGCAAAGTGCCTGGCGTCTACCGGTCGTCTGTCAATGAAAGATAAAAGTTGACAATATTCACCGCGAAGACGCCACATCTGCAACGACAGCAACGTCTCGGCCAAACAAGCCAATCAAATATCAGAATGGCAACGACACGGCGCCAACTGCCATAGCACCGGCTCATTACAACGTGTGGTAGTAACGTCACCTTTAGCCAACAAGTGCCACCATCTCTTCATGTATGCATTTAAATTATACACAAACGTAATGGTCCCGGGAGAGGTATTTTTTCTCACTGATAATGCAAATAAAGTTGTTTGTTGTGGTGTTAGCCAGTTCTCCGAGATAATCACACGTACGTGTGACATGCCTCAAATGCGCTGTAACTAAGGGCACCTGTTTTTTGCGAAAATATTTCAGGACAAATTTTCTTGCAACGCACTTTAGTTCAAAACCTCTTTGGTGATCGGATCATTAGAACTTTTACTCGTCTAATCTGTCTATCAACGTATCACGGATGTTCGGTATCAGAGAACCATAATTCTGATGGACTCACTCATGTAACAGACTATCTTCACACAAAGACAAGCGGCGAATAGCCAAACGAAGACCGCGAGTGTGCACATAGGATATTGAAGTCCAGCCTCCAAGTGAATCTTTTCGCGAAAAACAGGTGGCCCTAGCTATAAAGTAGGAAAAAATCTTCAGGCACACCCACACGTAAAATTCTTGTAGGATTTTTTTTAGCAGAAAGCAGAAATTCTCGCCAATTTGAAACCTCGTAGTTTCCCCGGGCAGGGCCGGAACATAGGCGTCGGTAGATCGGGCAGTCGGGTAGGGCGGAGGAAAATTCCCAAATTGAGACGCCGCGTCTCATCCTCCGCCCTAAGAAAGCGATGGCTCCCGGTGAGGACCCAAAGTCAGCAGACAGGATCTCCGTCGAGTTGACCAGATTCGGCAAAAGCCCCAAACCAAGCTTCTCCAAGGAAGACACCAGGAACGAGACGATCTTCTAGACGTCCACCCTCTATACTCCATGCTTGAAACAAACCAAAACGCATATACGAGCCCCAAAGACAGCAACTTCCGTTAGCCTGTCAATAAAAACTATCCCTCGAACTACTCACAAGGAGGCAAAAGAAACGAACTCCTGGGAATTCCCTAACACTATTTAATCCCTGGATAGAATTTCTCTGCATGAAAAAAGAAGCAAACGCAACATCTTACTTGCTAAATGAAGGTGAAACACTAGATGATTAATAATGATCATGAGTGGTGGAGCAGTTACTGGACCTCTCCCTGAGACTAAAAACAATACAATACATAACCCTGGTGAGGATACATAAAAACATATTCATAAACACATATTACAAAACCCAATCTTAAACACTACAAAGGAGCTCTTCCTCCAGTAGTTTCACATGAAAGCTAAAAGTAAGGAGACTTTTTTTTATGTATTGGCAAAGTCTAGTTAGAACTTGTGATACATTTGAAATCTATAATTTTCAATGGTTATCTAAATGAGAGATTTTATAGAATTGTAAGATAGTTTGAAATTGCTATTATTTAATCCAGAGAGTATTTTATGGCTGTTAATATTTTTATGTTTTTTTTTTATGGGAACGGACATGTATCAGTTTTATATGTATTTTCGATTTGCTTAAAATGCCAAGGTATGGTAATGGTGTATTTCCAGCTGTTTGCGCATAATTTATTAATGCTATTTTATATTATATGCTTTGTTGATTTACCTAGTCAAATGTGTAAAGTTATAAATGACGTTTTAAGCATATTAAAAATTAGTGTCCTGCAAAATACCTCATATTTTGTTTACGTAATGTTATATGTCAGAAAAATTCATCTTTAGGGTTACTCTGTGGCCTGTTGACTGTTGTCAATATTGGGCTGGTGTTACGCCCCTTTACGCAGCAAACTCTACTTCTGCGAGCAGGGTAAGTATTATCTGACAGCTTGCTTCGCTCGAGTGATTTTATTTCCTTGTTTTTGGTCACTCGAAACTTGAAAGGAACTATGGAATTTGAAAAGAAAACCGCCAAGTCGTCGTCGGAAAACCTATATAAACCACACTACTACTTTATGAAATACACAAAAAATGGAAGCGAGAATAAGAAAACGGATGGCACGTACCGCAAAATGGAAGCGAGAATAAGAAAACGGATGGCACGTACCGCAAAATGGAAGCGAGAATAAGAAAACGGATGGCACGTACCACAAAATGGAAGCGAGAATAAGTAAACGAATGGTACGTCCCACAAAATGGAAGTGAGAATAAGAGAACGGATGGTACGTCCCACAAAATGGAAGCGAGAATAAGAGAACGGATGGTACGTCCTACAAAATGGAAGTGAGAATAAGAAAACGGATGGTACGTCCTACAAAATGGAAGCGAGAATAAGAGAACGGATGGTACGTCCCACAAAATGTAAGCGACAATAAGAAAACGGATGGTACGTCCCACAAAATGGAAGTGAGATTAAGAAAACGGATGGTACGTCCCACAAAATGGAAGCGAGAAAAATTAAACGGATGGTACGTCCCACGAAATGGAAGTGAGAATAAGAAAACGGATGGTACGTCCTACAAAATGGAAGCGAGAATAAGAGAACGGATGGTACGTCCCACAAAATGGAAGCGACAATAAGAAAACGGATGGTACGTCCCACGAAATGGAAGCGAGAATAAGAAAACGGATGGTACGTCCCACAAAATGGAAGCGGGAATAAGAAAACGGATGGTACGTCCCACAAAATGGAAGCGGGAATAAGAAAACGGATGGTACGTCCCACGAAATGGAAGTGAGAATAAGAAAACGGATGGTACGTCCACAAAATGGAAGCGGAATAAAACGATGACTCCCACAAAATGGAAGCGAGAATAAGAAAACGGATGGTACGTCCACAAAATGGAAGTGAGAATAAGAAAACGGATGGTACGTCCTACAAAATGGAAGGAGAATAAGAAAACGGATGGTACGTCCCTACAAAATGGAAGGAGAATAAGAAAACGGATGGGACGTCCTACAAAATGGAAGCGAGAATAAGAGAACGGATGGTACGTCCCACAAAATGGAAGTGAGAATTAAGAAAACGGATGGTACGTCCCACAAAATGGAAGCGAGAATAAAAAACGGATGGTACGTCCCACAAAATGGAAGCGAGAATAAGAAAACGGATGGTACGTCCACAAAATGGAAGTGAGAAAAGAAAACGGATGGTACGTCCCACAAAATGGAAGCGAGAATAAGAAAACGGATGGTACGTCCCACAAAATGGAAGCGAGAATAAGAAAACGGATGGTACGTCCCACAAAATGGAAGCGGGAATAAGAAAACGGATGGTACGTCCCACAAAATGGAAGTGAGAATAAGAAAACGGATGGTACGTCCCACAAAATGGAAGCGAGAAAAATAAAACGGATGGTACGTCCCACGAAATGGAAGTGAGAATAAGAAAACGGATGGTACGTCCTACAAAATGGAAGCGAGAATAAGAGAACGGATGGTACGTCCCACAAAATGGAAGCGACAATAAGAAAACGGATGGTACGTCCCACGAAATGGAAGCGAGAATAAGAAAACGGATGGTACGTCCCACAAAATGGAAGCGGGAATAAGAAAACGGATGGTACGTCCCACAAAATGGAAGCGGGAATAAGAAAACGGATGGTACGTCCCACAAAATGGAAGTGAGAATAAGAAAACGAATGGTACGTCCCACGAAATGGAAGCGAGAATAAGAAAACGGATGGTACGCCCCACAAAATGGAAGCGATAATAAGAAAACGGATGGTACGTCCCACAAAATGGAAGCGAGAATAAGTAAACGAATGGTACGTCCCACAAAATGGAAGCGAGAAAAATAAAACGGATGGTACGTCCCCAAAATGAAATGTGAGGCGTGCGCGAAGTTGTAACCACTCTTCGCAGCAAAATTTTCCGATGAAAATATATTTATAAATTTGCTATATTATTTATCAAATTTCTTCACTTTACATTCGGTACATATTGCAACTGAAGTCCATTCACGGTTACTTCCAACTTTTCTAAAGACCGGCTTAAGTTCTGCTTAGAGGATATTATTCCGCCTCATGCAAACAAAGCTTAACTGAGTCTAGAAAAGTACACCAAAGTGACAATGTACCGCATTCGTCAATAACAATCGCATAAGAACTACTTCTTACTAGGTATTACCAACATACCTATTTTCTGCCTGTTTTTTAATTGCAATTGCACAATTAAGAAATTAAAATTTATAGATAAAATATAAGTAAAAGTTCGATTTATTAAAATGTAAGGTACTTTTATGGTAAGAGAAGTATAAAACGTATGGTACGTAATTACTTAGGAAACAACCAAACACGCTATACTTGGGTGATTTTTCAAAAGCTTGATTAGAAATGGGTGAAAAACGGCCAACAGATAATGTGCTACATTGAGAATACTATTAAACTATAGACTATTCATGGTAAAACGAGCACTTTTGAAAGCACTGCTTAAGATCTGCTTGTATACACGTTGTGTATTCTTCCGTCTTATTTAAAATTAGCATTGCCATTGGCCTAATCACTTTATTCATGCGTCGGTCAAATATAACTGTGAAATTACTAAGAAAGTAAATAATTTGCAAATCTGCAAATTTTTTCACTTAGATGCATTAGAAAAAATTGAAAGCGAAAGAAACAATTTTAATTTATCGCAAATGGATACCTAACACTTTTTATTTGACTTTAAGATATGGAACTACTTTCCATCGATCGTTGCCAACGTTACTGTGCAAATGTCACTCAGTGAGCCTATTAAAATATATACATCCAGGGGCAGTGACTTTTTTCTAAGGTTCATTTCCAAAGTGCTCACTTTATCGTGAACATCCTTTAATTGTGTAGGAACCACATCTAACATTCATTCGAACAGATGAATATTAACATAAAATAAAACTATTACTGCTATGTGGCTAGGTAATCTGGTGCCACATTTAGCAGAGGTTGATATGGGTCTATCTGGTGCCAATCCGGAACAACTAATCTTCAAACATGGTGTTTTTTGGGTAACGTCCCTTATTAGATTTTTTATTTATATCGGAATCAGGACTTGTTAGTCGCTTTTTCGCAAAGTAAAAATTTTGGGTTTAAAAAACTACCACGAACTTTCCATGCGAAACTTACGAATGAGTACGGAATTTCGGGAGGTACTGGACATGGTATGCGAACGCGTTGAATTATTAGAATTGTTTCAAGTATAGAGTCATGGTTAATGTTTTTTAAGTTTTTTGTATTTTAAAATGGTGATACCACGTCAAATGAATTGTCGCAAATGTCTGATCGTATTCCTCAGTTGGTACACAGGCACTTCATTTTGATTACAGTCATAGTTGTAGTCGTTAGATTCGATAATTATTAATATCTAGAGACCCAAGAAATTCGCGAGTGCAATGACCTGTAGGTTAGACTTCACAGTCTTATATACTCTCATACAGATATCAACTGTTTATTGGTTGATTGTTGTGGTAGTAAAAAGCGGTGGTTGGGCGCACAATTTATTGCATATTTGTTATTGGCTCATTTATCTCCAGGAGTTGTCAAACAACACGTCGACCAATTACAAAAGTAACATGAATGTAGAAGGGCGTGAATTCCAACTTTTCTAGAAATGTACCCGCGAAATTCTGGAGTCTCTATTAATATCTAAGCTGCAGTCTCAAAAGTAGACTTTTGAATCACAAAACAAGTTTCAAGTTAACTGAAAACAATCTCAGCTGAGAGTTTCATCTGCGTAAATCTCAGAAATGATTCTGAAACTGTGTTTTATTAATACGTGTTCTCACGACAAGTTTCAAGTGTGGAAACACAACAATGTATACGGGGCTAGGGGGCCATATGTATTAATATTTGGGTCGGAGTTAGTCTCCTTACTCAAAAAACTAAAACATTTTCTGGACAATATTTCCTGGACAGCTATATACTAAATAAATGTTTTGCAAGCCAGATTGTTGAAATGGCAAACATTTTACACTTTAAGGACTACGCTCGCGTGTAGCTCGAACAAAAATATTTTGAAATCATATTTTTCATTGGCAATAAAACTAGCATTTTCATGCAGTCGTTGTACTGCCTCTGTTTAACAGGATCATATAGGAACTCTACAGCATCTACATCTTACACATATAAAAACATTTCAATGGGGCAAAATCAACTCAGCGCCTTAGTGATTGATTACCAGCCAATAATGAAGGTCGCAGAGCACAGTAAGCGTGTCCATTGTCATGTTGGTCACTAGAATTGTAGTGAGTGGGAACACAGAGACCAATAGAACCGGTGTTCCTGCAGTCGTGGATATAAGTAACTCACTTCTAAATTGCTTCTAAATCTCTGCCGACCTCAAAGTGTTAAGCTGAAGTTACACTCTGACTTGACTGCATACACCTACAGGATAGACATGTACACAAAAATGAGAATGCCATTAAGTAGACGCACCCAATCCCTGACTGGCTGTTCGAAAACTGGAACGAACCTTGTGTCTGATTGGTTACTGCGCGCTACGAAAGATTCTCTATTGGTCGTGCTACCGCTTGGAAAGTAAGTTACCTCGTGCTGTTTGGCATCCGTAGTGATGCAATTTCTATGGCGTGTCAGGCTTGGGTTCGTGCTAGAAGGGGCTGTTTCGCTTGTATAGTCCGTTCGTCGTTTCTTTACACTTTGAATCAAACCTTTGAAAAATAACCCAAGTGTGACGTGTTTGATTTTTACCCAAATATACCACGCATTACAAGCGTTTTATACTTCCGATAACATGAGAATGCATTAGTTTTTGATAAATTTATTTTTTTTCTTATAGGTACTGTGACACACCGATGTTTCTGATGCTGTTCGCTGGGTCGTCTAGTGAAACCCTGTGTACGGGGAGGCATCTCGTGTCCTTGCCAGGAAACGATATTCGATGGTCATGAACTGCCTGTGATTGTTTTGTGTTTTTAAATATTATTGAACAAAAGTTGGAATATATGTGGTCACTTTTATGAGTTGGTCTGTTGAATTTTACTTATTAATACAAAAGCAGTTATGAAGAATAAGTTTGTCTGTTTTATTCTAATATCAATAATTATGGTTAAAAGCTGCTATGTATATTAAACACAAAAAGCCGTCTCAGAAAACCTGTAAGTGATATAAATTTGTTTTGGTGGCTAGTTTCGGTAAAGCGTATTTCGCAATTCGAATTTCTACAAAATTCTGTAAATACAAAATTACTTCCAATATTGGTTCCAAAATCTATTATTCCTACTCTGGCATTATCATCCACGAACCTAAAGCTAGTCGCGCATCAAATTACCAATTCATTAAGTACACTTATCAATTAAATTATTATTCAATACTCGTTACTTTGCGGGGTCTTCGTGATGTTGTACATTCATATTACTTATAAATTATAATAGTACATTTATAATTAATATATACACAAACAAGGAGAAAATAGGTGTGTTGCTAATGATTGGTAAGAAATAGTTCTCACGCAAAATAATATCGAACCGAGCGTGTAGGAATGGGGTACGCTGTCCTTCTGGTGTAAATTTAGACTCAGTTAAGCTTTGTTTGCGTGAGGTGGAGGAATATTCTGAAAGTAGGGCTTAAGCAAGGCTTCAGAAAAGTTGGGAGTAACTGTGAATGTACTATACAGTCAAGTATTCTGTGGTACATCTATGCGTTTGACCCAAATATTTGTACAGGGTTTACATGTGGAATGGTAAATATGCAGAAATAAGGGAAAATACAGCAAAATTATGTTTACTAGTCAGTCAGGGAAAGTATACTTTTAGGAATAATTAGGGCAACTCTTTTTTTTCCCGAAATATTCCACGGCTAGTTGTACTGCAAAACACGTTAGTCCAGAACCTATTTCGTGGTTGGATAATTTCACCTCTCACACGTCTTAGGTGTCTGCCAGTCATTCACCGGACACGTTAATTCAAATTGGCGCAGTAGAATAAATATATTATTGAACAAACACAGAGAAAATAATCCATTCACGGTTAATTCACACTTTTCTGAAGCCATGCTAAAATTCTACTTCCAAGATATTCATCCGCCTTGTGCAAACTAAGCTTAACTAAGTCTGCAAAATAACACCAAAGGCCAATGCACCGAATTCGTGCGCACACAGTTGTACTCATACTTTGCATGGGAACTATTTCTTACTAGGTGTTACCAACAAACATATTTTCCCAGTGTTTTTATTCATATTATTTGTAAATGAAGCATTAAAATTTATAAAAAAAATAACATTTTAATTTAACCAAGAAAATTATTTTATGAACATAAGAATTAAACACGTGTGATGCACGGGCTATTTAGTAAATAAGTAAACACGTCATACATGGCGAGCTTTTTCAAAGGTTTCATTAAGACATATACTATATCAGTATGATAAGTGGCGCTCACTGTAAACGGAAAACATGTGTGTATGTGTGTGTGTGTGTGTAGTCCATTCCCCATTGGAAGCAACTTTCTCAGAGCCCTGCTAAATATCTACTTGCAGGCCCGTTTCGTATACTTCCGCCAAATGTAAACAAACATTGCCATGTGACTGCCATATAGCATTTGTCAAAATCAATGTTTACTTGCCATTGTGTGAGTACATATGTTCGTATACTTTCGCTACACCTAAAAATAAACATTGAAATGCGACTTCTACTTTTATACCTGTCAAATGTGTTGTTTACTGGTTACAGCTTTTCGAATAATTCAATCTTAGGTCTAATTCACAAACCATTTCGTGCGAATATTCACAGTTTAGGCCTATAACATTATTTAGGTCAGCTTTTTGACGTCTTAAAAATGCCTGAATCATCGATAGTTCTTACGGTTATTTTACATTAACATATATGTTTTCCGCGACATAGCACATTACACGTACTACACGTTAATATTTTGCTGCGACTGTGTTAAACACAGTTACAACTGCGGGGTAATGAACTGTAGTATTTAACTTTTTGTTGTTGATATGTGTTGGCTTATTTCTTTAAAAGGACAACCTCAGATCGAATAACGAAGGAATAGCCAGTCCAACGAAAAAGAGACATTAAAATCAAGCACGCAACTCGTGTCGCTCATTTTTTGTCATACAAACTTAAAATAAAGCGGTGAACATGCACACAAATAAGCCTACCGTAAATTTTATTCCGCTCATTTTTACATGTGTTGCTACTTACTGTGTATTAGGTTCATTGAAATTTAATTGGGCTGGGCTTGTTTATTATGTTGGGATTGGTGGTAAATCACGTTACACGACTGTGTTTCAAACACTAAGGCAAGGGAACAGCGTTGTGATAAATAAACAGACGAGGATGTAAATAAATAACTTCGTCATAAAAACAGTTCACATTTACAACGTATAAATAATTCACATCAAATGTTTGAAATCACGCACACACACAAATCCAGCGTAACGATCACCACGCATCCACTCCACGCTATTTCACACACAGCGGTTAACGAAACACACCGTAACAGTATATTTATTACTGCTGCGGAAACACAGATTTATCACAACCTCGTAACTTGCTTAGGTAGGTTTAAAGAACACAACTTCTACAAACGTGATGTGGTAATTTGAAGTATTTTTCGGAGTAAGTATAATTTACGCTTCGTTTGGTAAAACAGCAACACGCCATTACATGTCTCACCACGTCTGCCAACTTCACTTGGTAACTGCCCCGCCATCATAGTTAAATATATTAAAGTAAGTATTCAAACATTAAAATATCTTTCAGTTGTAAATTTCAAATTCAAAAATCATTATTTTGCTGTAATAATTATGAAATATGATGCAATACATGTACAATATACCTGCTTACTAACGAAGTGAAACTTCCCGAGTGTGAAACAGACAAAGACAGAGAGAGAGCGACAAGCCTGGCTTAGCAGACAATTGCTTCAAAGTCACTCTCTCTCGATAAAACAACACTGTACCATTACGGCCTACTCACGATATTTTCCGCTGTTATTTTAAACTGTAAAAATGAGACATGTTGCCATCGGGGATACCTAAATATTTCAATATTTCAATAGGCACCGTTTAATTTACAAATAGTACACTAAAAAACTAGGTTAAAATGATATTTTAACGGTGAATTATTTCTTACAGGTCGTTGGCAACACGTCGCTGCTTTCGATGTGGTTAATTAATATTTAAAAATAAATAAATATTACAAGTTATATAAGATATTAAGGTAAAGTTTCATTTATTCAATAATACAGTACTCTAAAGTTAACCACAGTATTATATATTTGTGGAACACAGGCTATTGAAAAAACAAGTTGACATGTTATACCTAGAGTGTTTTTTTCAAAGGTTGATTTTCATAAGTCGCTTACAATCGGGAATGGACTATAGGTGTGTGTGTGTGTGTGTGTGTGTGTGTGTGTGTGTGTGTGTGTGTGTGTGTGTGTGGGTGCGTGCGTGTGATGCGGAGACTCCTCGACTCTGGACTTGGTCAACAAGGGTTTGATGAATGAGGGAGGGGATAGGGGCAGCAATCCGACCTGGACGTGAGCGACAGCTCACCGGCGCACTCCAATTCCAGGCTCCAGGCGTGTCCCGCTGTAGAAGTGAATCGGCGGGCCGGCACGACAGGTGGCCGCACGCGGCGGCCATATATGGCCAAACTCTACCACGAAACACACTGGGGCACTGCAGCAGCCGGGAGCCTCGCTTATTGACTTTACCCTTGTTTGGACTCGAGGAGGCCTTCCCCGGCTGCCGCCGACCCTCCAACGCTACGCCCCGGCCTGAAAACATCGCGCTGGCCTCCCCGTAGGCACCGCAGAGCACTACACAGTACAGAAGGGGAATAGCCGCTCGTGCTGCGAACAACAACAACAACAAAGAAATTACAAATTTGATCAGTGCTCGGCCATTGGCCATAACTGAACTGAATTATATTTTTAAAATTAAAGTTGATTAATGTACTTCCTATATACCGTTATTCATTTCTCTTATCGGGTAGTAGTCTAGAAGGGGATCGCTAGACATCTTTTTAATCCCACCACTCCCCCACTTTGATCCCAATTAAAAATCGTGAACTTTGTTAAATAATAAGTTAAATTAAAATAAAATTTGGTTTTATTTTGAGGAGTAGGTGTAATATTGAAGGGAGTTATTTAAAATATTTTTTTTAAAGATATTATGAAAGAAAACACATATTTGATAATATAATTAAAATGATTAAGAAACCATTGTCAATGGAACATTACTACAGAGGGTATTGGGATGTTGATTGATGGGTTGACATATAAATGGGATACTATGCCGCGAACTACAGATGCATACGGCAGCATAGTGGCTTCACTTGCCAGGAAAATCTCTAGACGGCGTTCGCCAGTAAGCGCCTGGTTGGTAGCCTACTCGCCAGCCAGCAACCCAGACGAAAGAGAACTTATCTACAATAAAGACTTATCTAAAACAGCTCGTCCGCAGTCTAATTGTCCACATGTCCCAATGTGCGTGTCTACAATAACGATGTCCGAAGATAAGCTTTCGGATACTGGCACCGGAGTGCAACAAATTCGACGCCTTCCGAAGCTAAACGTTCAAACATTGAAACTATAGTGTACCCTAATCGGAGAGACAGTAAATTGCATGCTTTTACTTATAAATATTTATATTTCTAGCTTATTTTATTTTGTTTTCTAATTTGAGTTATGCGAATGAGAACGTTTTGACTTTAATTTAACTTCATTTGGAATTTTTTTCTATAATCAACACGCTTATACACACACACAAACACATACACACACACACACACACACACACACACACAACATACATATATATATATATATATATATATATATATATATATATATATATATAATTTCAATCCACGCAAACGGTAAAAGTATATAATGATGTGACATCAATATTTGTTTATGTGTTGTTTAAAGTATAGGTTACTCTGACAGCACCATCCATATTGGATTCTATTTTAAACACATACGTAGTATCGAGTAGGATGCCTGCTATCGGCCTGTACCAAATTGTGACATTGACTATTCCTGCAAATAACTTAAATTGTTTATATATATATATATATATATATATATATATATATATATATATATATATATATATATATATTCATAAATGCGAGTATCATTATTTAAAAATATTTCTTATATATAAGGCATATCATTTTTACATTAAATTAATTGTACACAATTAAATATACGGGTTTATTGATCTTCTTCGACGTTCGCCGTTCTATATCCGTCCCGCCGAAACAGGAATTGTAGCAGGTAGGGAAACCCCACCACTTGAAGCTGGCGAAGTCCAATCGACTCATAGTATGTAACCCGCCTCCTTAAGTTCTTCGATGATTATAACTATCTCGTTGGCGTGGGAGTAATCGTGAACAGCCTATACCTAGAGACCTGAAAAATTTGCGAGTTCAGTGACCTGCAGGTTAGACTCTACAGTATTATGTACAAATATGCAGATGTCAACTGTGCATTGGTTGTCTGCTGTAACAGTGGAAGGCGACGATTGGGCCAGCGTTCTCCAGGAGGTGTCAAAACACCGTGTGAACCAATGGGTAAAGTTACATAAGCAAACGTGTTTTGAATTCTGACTTGTCCCAAAATGAATCCGCGAATTCTTCATACCTGCTCGCCAGCCGGCAGGTCAGCCAACAGGGAACCTTCCGCAGCACGCAGTAGCCAATCAGAAAATAGGTACGAACACATCAGAGTAACCGCCACGCCATTTCGTCGCTGTGTGTTTGTGTACTCTGTGCCCATGTTGCAATTTCCTGAGTAAAACTAGCTAAAGGCTGTTCACGGTAAAATGAGCACTTTTGAAAGCCTTGCTTAAGATCTACTTGTATGCACGTTGCTTGTTCCTTCACCTTATGTACAATTGTAATTTGCCATGCGCCTCATCCTTTTTTTCATGCGCCGGTCAAATGAAACTGTGAAATTATTAGAAAAGTAAATATTTTAAAAATCTGTTTATCTTTACACTTCGACGCATTAAAAAAAAAAAAAAAAGCGATAGAAATAATTTTCAGGTTATCACATATGATTACCTAACACTTTTTATTCGACGGTAAGATATGGAATTACTTTCCTCTCCATCGTTACCAACTTTACAGGGCGCATGTCTCTCAGTGCGTCCGTTAAAATATATGCAGTGACTTTTTTCTAAGGTTGATTTCTAAAATAGTGTTCACTTTATCATGAACAGCATTTACTCATGGTCAGCTGCCAATTAGCATGTGGTTGAGACTCTATACTTTATTACTTTATTCACGGTTACTTCCAACTTTTCTGAAGCACTGCTTAAGTTCTACTTCTAGGATATTCCTCCGCCTCATTTAAACAAATACGTAGAAGATTACATTAGAGGGCTAACGTACCGCATTCAGTTTTATAATATTTTGCATAATAGCTATTTCTTACTAGTATTTTATTTGTAACACAGTTAATGATCGATAGGTAGGGGTAGTGAAATTTCGCGAAAAGATTTCAAGACAAGTTATATTTCAAAACACTGTTGGGTCGTTTACCTATCTTGATTGGCTCCATTACTTTTGGACGCGTGTTAAGTCTCTGCACACGAATCACGTAGGAGCCGTGCCGATGTTGCCGAATTCAACGTAGTCCGATGAAATATGAAAACGCCTTCTCAAGCAGACAGCAACCGATGGCAATAGACAAACTGCTGTTGGGTGCTTATAGTATTGAAGTCTACCGTGTACTCATATTTTATCGCGAAAAGTCACTAGTTCTATAGATAGAAGCACCTGTTTATCGCGAAAAGATTTACGTGTAGGCTAGACTTCAGTATCGTATGTGCATATTTGCAGTCTTCGTTTTGACTACTGGCCGCTTGTCTTTGTGCGAAGACAGCCTGTTACACGAGCGAGCCAATCAGAATTAAATTTTTCTGATACTGACCGTCCGTCATTCGCGGACAGGCCGATGAGACGCATAACAACTCAAATAATCCATTCACGAACGTGGTTTCAGAACTGTAGTGTTTTGGTACACAATTTGTCCTGAAATCTTTTCGCGAAAAACAGACGCCCCTAATGATCGATAGTCAAAGCTCGGAACAGCCCTGGTGGCAAGAAGCTATTGCCAAGAGAAACAGCCCAGCTATAGGCTGTTCACGGTAAAATGAGCACTTTTGAAAGCCCTGCTTAAGATCTGCTTGTATGCACGTTGTGTATTCTACTGCCTTATGTAATAAAATGAACATTTTCATGGGCTTCATCACTTTATTCGTGCATCGGCCAAGTGAAACCGCGAAATTATTAAAAAAGCAAATATTTCACAAATCTGCTCTTTTTTACGCTTCGATGCATTAAAAAAATTCACAAAGCGAAAGAAATAATTTAAGTAATCACAAATGGTTACCTAACACTTTTTATTCGACGTTAAGGTATAGAACTATTTTCCAAACATCGTTACCAACTTTACTGGGCGAATGTCACTCAGTGCGCCCATTATAATATATTGAAACAAGGAAAGTGAATTTTTTCTATGGTTAATTTCAAAAGTGCTCACTTTACCGTGAACAGCATTTATACGCGGTGATGCAGGCGAGCCTCACTGCACGCACATTAACATAGCGGTCGTTACTCGTTCTAATACCCTGCCTTCCTGCGCCAACTACTCCATTACAGGCCATTCCGCTAATGAACAGGTTCTCATAAGCCTGCTAGTCGTCGTAGTTAGCGGCGCCATTCTAACCACTACATAGCTGTAAGGCTAATCATTACAACACATGCAATACGGTATTAAAAAAAACTCGTTAGCAAAATGCCTTACATTACAATAATCGTGAGATCCTGGTTCGCCTTAGAGGGAGGCGAGTAGTATAACCACTAAGCCAACGAGGCCCCCTACAAAAAATAGCGATAGCTCGTATTTAAGACCATTGGCCACGGGAAAATGTGTTATTTTATATTCGAGCAGTATATTGTTCAACTTAGACACTGTCCGTGATTACCATATCCTCAGATAATAAATTTTTTGACTGCATGTATTTTGCAAAATGACGCGTCAAAGTCACAATTTTTTTACTGTTTTTGTGATGTACAAATAATAAAAACCATCTTATGTATACAGAAATAAGATAATTCATACTGAAAGAAGTTGCCACGAGCTACTTCGAGAAGATTATACAATTTTACAAGGAAATGTTTTTTTCAGTTTAAAAAAATTGCTGAGAATCAGTTTTTTTTTGTCGCCAAATTTTTAGAAAATAAGTTTCACTAAACTTATCTTAAAATGAGTAACGATAAGATCTTTCAGATGCCCTTTTTAAATTCTCTGCGAATAGTTAGTTTTACTATATTTGTACGTACATAAAAATAAACTATAAAATTTTGACTTTGACGTGTCATTTTGCAAATACCACGCAATCTAAAATATGTTATCTGAGGATAATGTAGTCAGAGCCAAAGCCTGCAAGTAGACCAATATATGGCTCAAATATACAATAACACATTTTCCCGTGGCTAACGCCCTTAAGGAGTGCGAGTCTCCTCCATGTTGAACTTATTTCTGTTTTCTGGGAATACTTTTTCATTGCTCACAATAATTATAAAAACTCTTTGTCAGAGCACAGAGCATATCTATACTCTAGACCTAAATCAGTGATATCAATCAGTGAAATATCATTCACTGAGAGTCATTTGATAAGCTACTGTCGATTGGCGAATCAAGCAAATTAACTGGGAGAAAGTGACTGACTTATGACAGTGGAATTCTTGACATTCAGTGAGAATCACAAATAAATCAGTGAAATTTAGCCACAATAGCAATTAGTTATCAGGTACTGATTTTCAGTTGCTCAATTGTACTATTTTCTCTGATTTGGCTCAATTCTCACTGATTCATTTTGAAGTTCAATTCGTTCAGCTGTTCTTACAATATTGCAGATTTAATTACGATGGAAATGTGTTATTTATTTATTTCTGGATCTCATGAGGAAATTCAGATAGACGTCAACTGATACAGGCTTCAGAAAAGTAATTACGCGCGTAAAAGAAACCTTGATTTATAAACGCCGAAGTTGAAAATTTTGCACCGAAGAGATGAAAGCAAGTCCAATTTGGATGTAATATTTCCTCCTTTAATTCAATACCAACTCCTCTAGTTCGACAAAAAACTAAGGATACTTCAGAGGTGTACGTTGGTTTTCATCTAATGAGGAGGGGGAAGGGGACAGAACCTCAAACCAAGTGATCCAACAAAATTAAATATTAATCAGCAATCGGAATCAGGAAATGTACTGTATATTCTACACATACGCGCACACACACACACACACACACGTGCCCACAGTATACGTATATAGATGATTTATAAACCAACAAAACTACAACTCTTTTCACCGCCATTGAAGCATTTTGGCGTGGGACCTTAGCTCAAAACTTTTTTATGCTCGAAGTTATAGGAAGTGGCTCGCTCTGACTTCTACAATAGCGACCAAAGCAGCTTCGATATTTCTGTTTTGTCTTCTTTTGTTTGGTGGGAATGGTAAATTGTTTATGATTTTTTTTGGGGGGGGGGGATATCCCTCCATCCCTCTCCCTGCGTACACCCCTAGGATACATTCTTCCTCTATTTCTGCACATTGTAGCACACGAGAAATATGTATTGTTTTCAATGCCTAATTAATTTTTCTTTCACGCGTACTATTTTATTTGTGTAAATTTTTATGCTTTTCGTATTTGAATATTTAATTGCAGGATTTTTATTACTAGATGTAATATGGCAATTAGGTATGCTTGAATGAGTTAGTTTAGCTGTTTTTTGTTTTTTTTTTTTTGTTTTTTGTTTTTATAACTTATTTATATTTATTTCCATATTTATTTTTCGGTCTCATTTTGTATGTTTCGCGGTTTTTCATTTTTGTGTTGCCATTTTTAGATCGCTTACTCTTCGGCTTTAGGTCGTTAGTATCGTTAGAGAGGTACGTTCATGTAGGTTTAAATTTGCAGCCTTCCGATCGGCTGGCAGGTTCGAACCCAGCGTTAAGCTAGGCTGGCATTGTATGTTAGCGTTCACTTTGCTCACGTTGTCTTGACTTTTCGATACGTCAGGACTGCTGTAGGTCGCTCGCCCGAGTGGGGGCAGCGTAGGATTTTTAATTAGCATATTAAGGAGTTCAGTTTGAGTTTTAGCCGCGAGGAATTTAAGACGGCCGGTAAGCCCCCTCCGCGTATTAGATGTTCAGGAGTTAGCAGGTACCAAAAACGACCGTTGGTCCGTAAGCTGCACGCTTACGTATTAGAGACTAACCTATATGCTAATTGTCCCTGCTGCAGGAGAGGCCCGCATTCTGCCAGTTCCTGATAAAATAAAACAGAATCCTACAAGATCGTCAGAATTAAAAAGATAAGACTGAGTTTGGTTTCTCCATTAACGTATTACAGGATATGTGACATTAACTCCGTTTCATTGGTTCTGCAAGGTCTATACCGACGACATTTTGGTGTTTCTATTAAGGATACGTATCCCAGCCCTTTTAGAATAGCTAACCTAAGCCAGAGTTTCTGTTTTTCACTGAGTAGAACGCGATAATATTATTCAACATTTTAATTATTTTCAGAAACGGTGCAAGCTTTGCAAGTTATTATTTACTTTGAGGAACAAGTTAAAGACGTTTAATTTTCCTCGCCCTGAATCTTTGGGCGTAGGAACGACCACAACCCAACGATAATAGCTTGTTCTTATATTAAATTATTTTGCAATTCCCATAAAGGATTTTTAAAATAGTTTTTCACTCAGCATTTCAAGTTTTAAAACTGAAAATAAATTAATTCCTCACTAAATGTCCAAATGCTGAAACTAGCCATGGTGTATCCTATTCATTCAGTAGTGAGATACTTCACCCCATTCCTCTTAAGCATGTTGATCATTTTCCTTGTCTGAAAGTGAATAACATAATCATGTGTGTGTGTTCCTGATCGCTTACAACGGCTGAATTCAACGGAGTGAGTGCAGAGGTTTGGGCGGCTCTTAACAGCGTGGTCTTGAGAGCAGATGAGGGTGATTAATGTGAGTATGGAGCAGCACCGGAATTAGAGGATGAGGGAAACGGGAGACCCCGAGAAAATCCTCCGACCAACGGCATCGTCCGGCACGATTCCCACATGCGAAAATCCGGAGTGACACTGCCGGGCATAGAACCCGGATCACCTTGGTGGGAGGCGAGCAGGCTAACTGCTCAGCCACAGCGGAGAGCTTGTAAGTAGCAAAGGTGTCTGCTGTTCCACAGCCTGCAGGTTGCCGGGCTATAGTTACCCATCAGGTTATATATAAAGTGTTCATCTTTACACGTAAAATTTAATCACCTCACAGAAAAATACTGTAAAGGTAATGAGAGGGGGCAAGGCAGCTATCAATGGAAAATACACTACACAGCTATTCTGTTATGTAACACCTGGTTTTTCTTCCTAACTTGGTGAATCATATTAACGTAATTTGAATGTCACAAGTTGTGCATATGTGTAAGTTCGGCTTAGCTCTTGAGGTAAAATAGGTGTATAAATATTTAAACACATTCCTAGCTTTAAATTTGTGATATTTGACCCTGTGATATTATCTATTGTGATATTATCTATTATAATATTTTGTTTAACAAAATGCTTTCTGTTTAAAAACATAAATAATACTGGTTGATATGTACAACTTTTATTTTAATGTCTGGATCGTTTTAGAGATGTCCGAAACGTTTTAGTATATGGAACTGAAGGAAGTATGACGCTTCTATTTAATGTGTTTGTTTAATGAAGTTATTTCAACGTTGGTAATCAATTTCAGGTTTTTTTTTATTATGAATGAATGTAACCAAATTTAAGCCACAGAAATATGCAGAAGGAAAGATGTGAATGCATAACAGTGAGTCGTCAGGAACCGAGGTGTCGACGACAAGCTTCAGGGTGTTCGAGAGCTTCGTAGTTTGGTTTTCCGAGTAACTTCTAGGCAAGGAGGCAAGTCACGAGGTGTAGTTCCTTCCACCTTCGGGGATATTGTCAGAGCAGTGGTGCACCGCTTCAGTGGTTGAGTCGGAAGTCGACTCCACGACCTTGACTGATGGAAGGATGTCGGAGTACCCATGCCGTCATGGAATCGCTGTCGACAGGTAGTTGTGATGTAGCAAGTTCGAACCCAGGAGGAGAACCTCAGATCCAGTTGTGAACTACATGATTTCTCATCAACAGCTAAGTCCAGCGTACTCCATATTATGTATAAACTTTTTGCAAACGCTAATTAGTAGTACGTCTTTGAAGGATGACCCTGGCATTTAACTGGAGTTATTCCTTACATATGAATGTTCACGTTGTTGACTGATTCAATAAAGTAAATCCATTTTCTTTTTAAATAACGTAATCTTTTAAGTTTTTTGCAGAATAGATATAAGTACATTTAATTCATTTTTATAATTTATGGAAAACTTAAAGGAACAAGGAGCATCCATTCTGTTAGTCATTCCAATTTTTCTTTCATATCCTTCATAATAAATAACATCAAGGGTTGTGTGAGTTTTGGTATTTCTTCTAGTATTCTTTCATATCTTTTAATAATATGCATATTGAAATTTTTCTTTCATAATTTGATGTAATATCGACCTTTGCATTTTATCTCGAAGAGTCTCATAGCCGAGGATAAGTGAATAATGAATACCTACATGTATTAATTTGCGAATAACGTCCTATATATCCATATATGTGAAAACTAGTAGTAACACGCACGTTATGCTTGATAGCTTTATGTTTTGCATATTTGACCTGTCAGATATTGAACCATATTTAATGTAACAGTTCAGGTTAGTAGCACTGACTGTTGCAGAAATGCCAACCAAACGTGGGGCCTGCAAGATATTAATAAGTACCAATCCTTATCTGGTACAGTTATCTCTACTGAACGATATGGTACGGCGTTCAAAGTCACCGGATTGGCTCGCAGTGATCTGTATCGCCATGCCTAACCTTGTGGCTTATGCAAATTAATATTTTCCTGTTAAATATTCACACCTACGCAAACGACCTTTGCACAGAGTATTGTTGTACTGTAGACCTACATGTTCGAGGTTTATTGGGGTCCCGGTAAGTACCACATATATGTGTATATCCTTTCAATACATAATTTGCCTATACGGAAGATTTGTATAGTGCCTAAATCCTACACCTTACACTTCAATATCCCTTTCAATAAGCTCAAAAAAAAAATCACATTTAGAATTTGCAGAAAACAGTTTGGGAAAGTACGAATCCTAATTTTTATCTAAGCTACACGAGCATAAATAAACCACGGCACAAAACCAGTTTTTTTTTTTTTGCGAACGCATATCCGTAATTTTCCCCCAGTTCTTATACAGGATGGGTCCTTTAAAAGAGGCCCCGTGGGACACGTGTGTAATGAAGCGAGGGAATGAGGAAATGCAGTCCAGTATGACAACAAAATACCTGGAGTAGGTGCTGGAAATGGCCGCCATTGACCTCGAAGCTGGTGTGGCAGACGACAAGAGTTGTGAAAGGCACTTGCGAGGACATGCTATGGGATGACATCGATAGCTGTGATAATGTTGGCCTGGAGTTCTTTGAGTGTGCGCGGGTTGTTGCAATATTGGACAGAAACCACTCACAGGGCTGAACTCGAGCTGCCTTGTCCACATCAAGCAACTGATGCACCATAGTAAATCTGTACGCTTCACCGCCATCAAACTCCTCGTTTTTGTTCGCAACGAAGTTTGGTGTCGTCCCGTTTCGAAAAAGATATCCAATTCACACGGTGGACACTACCAGCGCATTACTCTATATGTTGTGGTTACACTGGTCTGTATTTCCTCGTTCACTCGCTCCGTTACACATATATCCCAAGGGGCCTCTTTTAAACGACTCGCCTTGTATTATAGTTGTATTATCCGAATCTGTGTAGCCTTCAGTTCAGAGCGTAATGCAACAAGAAGAAACAGGCTAACTAACGTAACGTACTAAAAATACTTCTTCGTTCTCTCAGTTTTTCTAACTGATTTGACATTAATAACGGTAAAATTCCTTAACGTCCTCTGTCTGACAATGCAAAAAAGTTCATGTCCAGTACATTGTCCACGCTCCTGACTAACTGAATGTGTGTGGCTAGATTCATTAAGGGACTTAACACGTGATTTACTGATTGGTAAATTGAACTTCCTATTTTATTTGCAATATTCCAAAATTGTACTCTAATGTAACACGAGAAGAGAGAAGAAGAGTGTTTTAGTATTAATGATTTATTATTGCTATTGAAAAATTATAACCAATGCATGTATATAGTATATTCGCGGTTCTTTCACAATTTTTAAATCAAACCTTTGAAAAATTACCCCATTTATGGCGTGTTTAGTTATTACATAGATACGCCATGCAACACAACCGTTTTATACACCTGTTATCATAAAAGTATCTTATTGTTCGTTAAATTGAAGCTTTACTTATACTTTATTTATAAGTTATAATATTTAATTTATAATGAATATGAATGGAAACAGTGAGAAAACACGTGGGTTGGTAGCGCCTGTGAGTGCGCAAGAGTTCGGTGCGATGTCCTTTGGTGTGATTTTCTACACTTAGTTCAGCTTAGTTCGCACGAGGCGGAGGAATATCCTGGAAGTAGAACTATAGCAGGCCTTCAGAAAAGTGAGAAGTAACCGTGAATGGAATATATATAATTTCCATGTTTCACCAGTAACGCATATCTAGTCTGCAGTTTAAATGGGGAATCAATGTTAAATAAATTCCCCTTAGTGCATCAGTGTTGAAAGATAACTGTTTGAAAGAAAAAAAAATATCCAACGTAACATCCCGAGAGAATGCTGCCACAGAGAAGATAAATACACAAAGACGAATTGGCGTGGCGGTTCCTTTGATCTCGGTGTACGCATTCGCTGATTGGCTATGTGAGAATCTGGGAACGGCCCTTGCGTCCGATACGCTGCTGCGTGCAATGGGAGATTCCTTATTGGCTGGGCTGCCGGTCGGCGAGAGAGTCGCTAGGAGCTGATTGGCGTACGACGTTCAGGCATGTTGCCGACTAGCGACGCCATTTTGCTGGTGCGTGCAGCTTGAGTTCACGGAACAAGCGGCCGTTCCAACCTCTACATTCTCAAGAACTCTGAAATCAGAGCACGAGGAGACATTAGAAATCCGCGAATGGACATTCCCATCGTGGCAGGATCCCGTACACCAAATAGGCTGCGTAGTTAATGCTCACCTCACGAGTAGGGACGTTGCGATATTACTGATATGAGTATATATCGATACTTTTCTTTCGATATCCGATTTGTTGGTATCGATATTCTTTTTCTGTATTTATGCTGTTATCAGTACATTTCTTCCGTTGTCTTGTCACATTCGTAATTAATTATTACGACGTATAATATGTAGGAACCTGCAAATTTCGCGAATTAAGTGACATGTAGACTAGAATTCACAGTCTTATGTTCAAACAATCAGATATCAACGTGCCATTGGTTGCTTGCTGTCAAGGGGGATGGCGTTGATTGGGCATGTATTTTGTTGTAAGTTTATTGGCCCAGAGATCTTAAGTAGTAATAAAATAACGCGTGGACCAATTGTAAAAGTGGAACATGCGTACACGTTTATGAATTCTAGCTAGTCCCGAAATTAATCCGCGAATTTTTCAGGTCTCTGATAATATGACATAGGCCTATTCTAAAGACTTCGGTTGTAGAAAAATTCCATATTTTGATTGTAATTAACAGTGCATATCTTGATTTTTATAAGTACATTTTCTCACAAATGTAAAATTTTGGATGTTTGTTAGTATCGATAATTTGTATCATTATTAACAATTTATTTTTTAATTTTAATATCTTATGAAATATACATACTCTGCGATAGTGAAACATCCCTAAGTGTATTAATGGAGATTTTGCAAATATCATTCGATATTATCGGATATCGATATTTTGTTTCGATAATATCGAAATATAGATAGTTTTACTCAGTATTGATATAGAAAGAAATAGATAGAATTGGACGTGGCGAGGTCCCTATTCACGAGGATCTATATGGGTGGTCGGGCAGGAGCGTCCTGCGAGTGCGGCCGGGCTAGGTGATGACATTCAGACAGGCAGGCAGGTGAGGTGACGTCAGGGCCTGTACCTGGCCGGGATGGTTTATCGCGGCGTTATGCGTCGTGACTGGCGAGTTTCGCACCTCCGCTGCCAAGGTCGCAGCAGTTTCAACACCGCCTCTGCTGCGACACACACACACACACACACACATCTTTCAACCGCTGTCTCCGGGTGTGCAGTTAGTTAGTTGGCACTCGTGGCACTACTGCTTTACACCCGCTGTGTATACTTCCCCCCTAAGTCGATATAGACTGTTCACGGTAAAGTGAGCATTTTTGACGCCCTAATTACTTTTTACTTTCAGCCGTTCCCCCCCCCCCCCCTTTAACCACCTTCTTAAATAAATATTGCCATGTAAGTAATAAATACAGTCTGGCATTACACCGCACTGGGAAGTTAACGTCCAAAACTAAAATAAAATATATTTATTAGCTTTTATTCTAAATGAGAGTGCTTTCATAAGTGCTCACTTACCCTGAATAGCCTATACAAACATTATCACGGACCTAGTGACTATATATAGCCCGTTAAAGATACTTCCAACTTTCCTGCACAAGTTCAACTTCCAGACTATTTCTATACCTCATGCAAACAAAAGTATAGATATTTCACCAATAGCAACGCACTGTATTCGTGCGCACTTCATTTAATAATATTTTGCACCAGAACTAGTCCTCAAAACATATTTTATTCTTTTCAATCATAAAAAAATGTATTATAATTTATAGAAAAAAATGTAATTAAAAGTCAATTTTAACTAAAAATAAAATATTTTTATGTTGACAGAAGTACAAAACTGTTATAAAATACGTCATACATGTCATACATTATGCTGATTATTCACAGATTTGATTCAGAAAGTGTGAAGTTACCGCGAATATACTATAGTATCCGTGCTTTAAATGATACGTAACTACCGCGACACACAGACGTAGTAGTGAGGGTACAGACCCCCCACACACGTAGGCTATAGGCTATCCACGGTAAAGTATGCACGTTGGAAAGCCCTCTCATTTAAGCAACGTCAGTAAATATTTTTTATTTTAGTCTTAAACGTTAAATTTCGATTGCGCTGGAATACACACACTGTGTTTACTACTTACACGCCAATATTTATCTTAAAAGGTGGTTAAAGGATAAAAAATGGCTGAAAGAAAAAAGTAACTAGAGCCTCAAAAGTACTCACTTTGCCGTGAACAGCCTATATAAAGACTTTCGCTGGTGTTGTGTTAAATTGATGGCTATTAACAATAAGGTCTTGAGAGCCGATAGGGGTAAAGCGATATGTGTATGGAGCAGCGCCGGAATGCAAAGGCAGGGGAAACTGGAGATCCCAGATAAAAGCCCGCCGACCAGCGGCATTGTCCGGCGCGTTTCCCACGTGCGAATATCCGGGAGTAAACCCCGCCGGAACCGAACACGGTTCGCCTTGGTGGAAGGCGAGCACTCTAACCGCTGCTGCACTACGGCCACCGAATTACTATAACCCCTTCACACCTCTGAATCATACTTGCATTTGAATTATTTTATTTTACTGCAACTTCCATATAATCTCTTTTTTAAAAAGGGGGTTCAGTAACGAACAAGATTTAAGGTAGCGTATGCGTTCGGGATTAGGCGAACATCTTAAGGCAATGCATTAAATACAAAAAAAAAAGCCACTAATTTGGAAAATAAAAAAAATCCTGTTAGCTCTGTCACGAGAAGAAGTTTTAGCCACAAGACGCACAAAGTAATTTTTTTGGAACTAATCAGTAATTAAATAATTACAAATTCCGCAAAGAAAAATTGTATCTCACGTAATTAGACCACCGTTTTTATTCTCATAAAAATTTCTCAAAATAAACTTTTAATTTATAAAATGTGACTCAGTAGTGTTGGAGCTTCGACATTAACAGTTTTTAGAAATCAACAGAAGTACGTGCCCTCGCATATTTTTAAAAGAACTCCGAAACAAAATTTGTTCACAGAGGTAGCCACAAAATATAGTGAACCACACACTGGAAAAAAAATCATGCTTTCTACGTCCTTCCACTGACTCAAATGTGTATGCAACATGGGATAGGTATATACTGACAGTATGCCCAACCGACCGTATTTTCTTCAAGATACTCCCATTAGGTGTATGTCTGCCAGTTCCCAATTGCTGGAAGCTTCCAATGCATACTGTATCTTGTGCAGAGCGCAGCACTGAACTAGCGGGTTGTGAGTCCATGGCATACGACGTGAGACGGCTGTCAACAGTTCAGTGGGACAGGTAATAACACTCACACCATTCCAGCTGATCACATAAACAGGCACATCTTGTAAAAGATCGACTATTACCAATATTTGTGCCAGACAATTATGTTCATTGAACATCTTGTGTTGTTTTGGGGTGTACTATCCACTCCTTGATTTCTTCCGACATATTTGGAACATAGTGTATTATAAATATTACACGTTTGACAAAACGTCAATTCATGCAACTTTGGACTTTACGTGGCTAACTAAGCCATTTGAAATCTACCTTTGAAAAAAGTCCCCATCCCCAACTGCACATATTTTAACGGTCACATTCACTGAGATTCCCCCAATAGAGATGCTTGCCCACTGGCGCGAAGCGAAGAGAAGAGGCGAGGTGAACTGCAGGAGAGGCGAACCGAAGCGAGGATGCCAGAAGAGGCGAGTGCACTGGGAATAGTCTAGAGGGTAAGCGAGCGGCTCGTCGCACGTCACCTCGCTTCTCGTCGTGGAAGTGGGCCGACTGTAGGAGAAGCGACGCGGCCTCCTCAGCAGCCTTTGGCCAAGTTCGGGGCTGTTCGACCCAGGACGGCGGACGCACTTGACCGCTGCATCATGTGGTTACAACCGTCTCGTGTGTTCACACTAAGTTTTTTGGATCATCCGTCACATAGTACGCAGTTTTTGCGACTACCGATGTCTGTAAGGTATGTTGAGTGCACTAAACAACCAGCATTCGAAAAAAGAATCGCAAAACCAGAAAGACATTGGGTACAATCTAAGTCGTGACATCTCTATAGTTTTCGTTTTGAGTTAACAATTATATTATTTTGTAATAACTGACGTGAAATGTAATATTATGTTAATATCCTATTTATTTTTAGCCACTCAAACATGACAGATGAAGAGTTAATAATTTATATACAGGAGTACACATTCCTCTTCAAGATCCTAGATACAGTAATCAGCTGATTAGAGAAAACGCCTGGGAGGAAATAGCTGCGAAACTGCAGAGTAAAAGTAATGGTAATATTTATTAAATATTGTCAAATTTTTAAATAACTGTCATAAATTTTAACTATTTAATTAATCCATTGACATAATTACTAATATTTTTAATTTTACACAAATACAAGCCCTTTCACATCAATTGTGTTATGACTATTAAAGATTTCAATCTTACGATAATCATGTTTCTGGGTTATATAAAATACAAATAACATTAGAAGAAGATAGATAAACGTTTTTGAAAGCGACTTAAATGACTACATTTCAGAAGGGCATGAAGGGCATTCATGAAGGGCAAAAAATTAACATAGCTAAAAATCAATTTTCAGAGTTTTTCTCCAACCTATTATTTCGTATTGTCATTTCTAATGTTGTTTCCCTTTTCGTACCATTGCTGTTTGCCACTGCACTGAACCTCGTGGTGAGTTGAAATAGTGTTTGAATATTTCCCTTGTCAATAATGCGGCACCTGAAAATGATCCACCAATCCCCGAGAAACCTTCCAGTACACAATCGTTTGCTGTACTTTCATTTCCACATGTTTCTGCGAAGACAGTTTCGGAATCATTTCTTAAGAAATTGTGAAGGCAGCATGTTTCTAAGGCAATGCAGGTGTTCTGGCGACATCTCTAATCTTCGTTTGTAAACACGAAACTTTTTTGTAAGGATTCTGTAAGCATCTTTAGAAATATTTCTTGCTCTGCTCAATCTATAATTATGATTTTTTTTCTTCATCACCCCGAACTTGATCACTAGGATACGGCATCATAAAGTTTCTGTAAAGATGAAACACTTCATCCCCTACTATGACATGAGGCATGGGTGTTGATGTCCCTGGTAATGGCTTGTGATGGGGGAAGTCCGTACGTCCTACGATCAATTTTCTTCCAAAAGAACAACGCGGTAAAACACCCCCATCACTGTTTTTGCCATATGCTCCGACATCAATTAGTGTGAACTTTTAGTTTGCATCAACCACTGCAAGAAGGGTTATGCTGAATTGTTTTTTGTAGTTGAAATACAACGATCCACTGTTTGCTGGTTTCTGGAAAATTTTATGGCTTCCCGCAATGGCCCCCAGGCAATAGGGGAAATTCCTTGTAAGTCAAAATTCTTCTTCTTTTTTCATCCACATTTTTGAGTCTGGTTCAGGAATGACAATTGGTTGAAGGACATTCCAGATTGCGTCACATGTTTAGTATATTAGGCGTCGAACAGTAGTCTCCCCAAGACGATAGCTAAAATCTATGGTTCCGCATGAGTCTCCAGTCACTAGAAACGTAAGGGGAAAAAAAGAGAAGTGATACTTACTACGATTATTTCTTGTATCCTATGTTATAAATAAGTTCGTTATGCAAATTGATCTTACAGGAGCTGTTCACCAAAAAAGGAATTTTTTTATATTTGTTTCAATTACAGACCATCTTGCTCGCATACAAATAATTGAGACTGCATAATGACATGTAAATTTCGCAATTGTACAGTATTTGGGCTGTACAAAATTATAAAAACTTGGATACTAACATAAAGTACATAATTAACTCTCGAATTACATGTAGTGAGCTGTTTCAAGAAACCTAACACGCAATGAAACTAAACGTATATGCAATTTTCATAATTGGCTGACAAAAACGAGATTTTCGCATAATTATGATTTGTGTCAGTCCCCGATTTTGTGAAAAATAACATTCGCTAGGTATACGTTCAAATAAATTAAGACAAGTGCTTGCAGTCACACTTGTAACATGTTTTGTAGATTGTATCATAAAAATTTGTATGCCAGAATTAATTAAATAAAAACTATGTCTAAAAGTTGAACAATATTTAGTACAAATTAATTGTTATCAATATTACCGTGAAAATCACATTTTAGGGGGAGAGTTAGATGCTAATTTGGGTTTAGCATTTTTACCCAATAACATTTGTTTCAAAAAAATTTCGTAAAAAGTTTCAATGTTAATGCATAGAGAATTGTTGGAATTAATTTTACTGACTATAATAATATTTTGCATATTGTTCTTTCATTGCATCTGTTGCCATTTTTAAAAGTTAGCCGATAATTCCCTCTCAATAATTCAACATGATAAACTAATGAATCAACTCCATTATTATGAATTTCAAGCTATTTATCAAGAGATATTTCATTATGCCTTGTTGAAGAGAAAATGTTGATAATGGTTTCGCTCGAAAAACTTGTATGACAACAAAACATATAACACTTCACCTTAAATAAGTATTTTATGTAGTAAGTACAAATGTCATTTTTATTCATATCACTATTATATTTTATTGAATTACTGTTGTTACTTTCAGGCTCAGACTGCAAGAACCGCTGGAAAGCTCTTCGGGATTGCTTTAGAAATTTTCTAAAAAGTCGGGAGACAAGGTTTGGACAGACTGCAACCTACCAAAAACCATGGAAATGTGAGAAACAAATGGAATTTGTGAAGCCATTTTTGCAGAAACAAAAGGAAGGAACGAGCAATGTTCAAGCACAGACACAAATTGACAGTGATACTGAAAAGGACAATCCAGCCAACAACGTACAACGATCATCTGCAGAAGCGTCACCTGCAAGCTGCAATTCTATGATTACAGAGGGCTCGCGTTCTATAAAACGATGACGGGCTATAACATCTCACGCACCAACTGCTGCTACTCTACTGGGCGATTACCTCGAGTATAAAAGCTCCAGAGGCAATACTTCCGATCATTTGTCTAAGTATTTTGCAAGTGTTGAAGAGACAGTAAGAACATTTCCTCCTCAGCTACAAATTAAAGTAAAATCCCAAATATCGAACATTTTGCACAATGCAGGATATGAAGCAATGACATACGCGACTCATCCTGGTGGCTTTTAAGATCACGCCCCTTTGGAACGACATAAGTTTCAAAGATTCGGATAACCTGAACCATCCAACTATGATCGGCCAAACCTATCAACTCATCATCATACCAACAATGAGTACACCCAAACCCAACCAAATTGTCCACTACCAATTGAGAATAACAGACAGGAAGAGAGCTTCATGAACTTCCCCGAACATTCAACTGAAAATGACAATATACCACTACAAACCAACCAAAATTCAGTGGAGACCACCCGAGTTTATTAACAGTTTGAAAAACACGTGGAAATAACTAAAACCATTGTCAGGAAATGCTTTGTTTAATAATTAATGTTGTCATGTAAAGTAATTGAAGATTTCCTGAAATATAATTTGTCAATCAAAACTACCATGCTTTAATTTTTTTCTTTTCGGTTATTACTAAAACCAAAAGAATCATTTTGTAATTTATATAGCTTATTATTAAGTGCCTTCGAAATGAGAACATAAACATTGATATATAGTACAAATTTGAACATTTTGTTGTTAGATGCATTTAACAACTTTTTATACTGACTACTGCCTCATATTGAATGTTATATACATGCAGGACATACTCATGCTAGTTAAATAAAAACTACAACATATTACCTCGAAAACTTATAATGTTAAGATTACAATTAAATGTTGAATCCATTGAAATTCTTTTTTTATTGTTCGTAAAAACCACAGAAACTGCTATTGATTTGAGGCGTTCCTCCAGTTACACGGCATGTCAGTAATTAAAGCATTCTCACCTGAGACAAACTGCAAGTCTTTCCTCAATGGAAACAGCTCGTCGCAAAGTTGTGTTTTTACATTCTATTGACGACCTTAATGACATTAATAACTCAAAAAACTTTTCCTCTGACATTCGGAAATACTTGAAAAATTCCCTCTTGTCTTGTCTTAAATCTGTAAATAAGTGGCGAAATTCTCCAAAGGTGTCTCTTTCCTTATTTATGTCATGCACCCACACTCGCCTTCTTATGTTTTCTTCTTCCCCTATCGCAAAAGCACTAAAAACAAAAAGGTCCTTATCTGATGAACTGCTAATGACGATTGCAAACACTACTAAATGCGAAACAAGCCCTCAGTTGTATTGCTCGTCGCCTCGCGCCTCTTCTCTTAGCGCCAGTGGGCGGACAACCCGGGAGCCTGGCTTCACTTCTCTTCTCTTCGCTTGTTTTCTCTTATCTTTGCTTCGCGCCAGTGGACGGACAACATGGGAGCCTGGCTTCGCTTCTCTTCTCTTCGCGCCAGTGGACGGACAACACGGGAGCCTGACTTCGCTTCTCTTCTCTTCGCGCCAGTGGACGGACAACATGGGAGCCTGGCTTCGCTTCTCTTCTCTTCGCGCCAGTGGGCGGACAACATGGGAGCCTGACTTCGCTTCTCTTCTCTTCGCGCCAGTGGGCGGACAACATGGGAGCCTGGCTTCACTTCTCTTCTCTTCGCGCCAGTGGACGGACAACACGGGAGCCTGGCTTCGCTTCTCTTCTCTTCGCGCCAGTGGGCGAGCACCTTCAGGCAGCAAGGTAGAAAATATAGCTCAATTAGCAACGTAACTGCCATCACAAAAAGAGTGTTGTTTGATTAATCTGGTCCATATAAGTGTTAATTTTACGTGCGGTGGAAAGATACAAAACTGACAGAAGTAGATCCTATGAACGGCTTTTAAAACTGTTTAGTTAACAGTGAATAACCTATTCGCGGGCAACATTACAGTAAACACGATGATCAGAATTTACGTCAAGATATGTATATTAACGATCCGGATAATTTTTCTGATGTTGATTTCAAAAGTATGCTGTGCAATTAATTAGCCATAAAGCAACTCACACTCCCTTGTCAGGTATTATCATTTTTCCTGCACTCTTAGGTCTCGTCTTGCTGCAGTTGTTCTGCGAGATTGCAAAACACAAGAAATTGGACAATAAAGACTGCACAAAAACGCGCATCAAATGTCCGGCGTGCATTCGTGCAGCTATGGATCTTGAGTTAGCAGAAAATTAAAGGTTTTTTTTTTCCCCCTACTCTACTTTATAGTTTCTCTGCAGGCATTCACTAAATATCTCCCTGAATATATCAATTTTATTTAATTTTCATTTCTCAAAAAAAAAAAAAATTTGGAATTCTAAAAAATTCAAAATACTGGCGCTTTTAAGTATTAATATATATATATATATATATATATATATATATATATATATATATATATATATATATATATATTTAAATTTTTTTTTTTTTTTTTTTTTTTTTTAAGTATTCGTCAGCAAACTACAGAGCAGAATGCACAGTACTTTTTCAACTAAGGACATTTCAATACAAAAATACGCAATCTTCAAGATATACCTACCTATATCTATGAAAACAGTACACGCCCTCAAGTGACTTCGTTAAGAAACATTCAAAATGTAATTATAACCAATTATTCTGTAGCTTACCGATATATCCAAAAGCCACTTATTCGAACTGATATCTTTGAAAACTTCTGAAGGGAAGTAAAATATACAGCTGAATTAATGACTATGCTGCAGACTAGCACCATAAAAAAATGTTGCGGTCACCGCTTTACGTCTCATCTTAACTTATTTCTTTAATCGCGTGACTAAACGGGAAGAAGTGCAGCCGACATTCGAAATTTCATATAAGTAAACTCATAGGCCAATCTCAGAAAATTTTTTCTCAAAATTTTGGGGAAGCGGTGGCTGAACGGTTAGCCTGCTCGCCTCCCACCAAGGCGAACCAGGTTCAATCTCGGGCCGGGTCACTCCCGGGTTTTCGATTGTGGGAATAGTGTTGGACGATTCCTCTGGTCGGCGGGTTTTCTCAGGGATCTGCCGTTTCCTCCGCCCTTTCATTCCGGCGCTGCTCCATACTCACCTCAATCACCCTCATCGGCTCTCAAGATCTCGCTGTTCAGAGCCACCCAAATATATTTACTCTTCATTCGAAATAGTCGCATTTTTTTCCGCAAAATATTCGCCTGATCCGTAATTAGTTGCAAAAACTTTACCCAACCTTACCTAATGGCCACTCCGAGCGACCAGATCAACCAATACTGATAAGCCATATCACCCCCACCCCACCACCCACCCTATATCTTACTAGCCACCTATACAAACCATTCATATGAGCCAACCATATGAGCCATCCCTGCCAAACACCCGCACCAAACAACAAAGCCAACAGCCCGACAAGACCGACTGTGCATACGAAATCAATCACGATGGACGGCTCCAGGCTCCGATCACTGCATCCTCGGACGAATCCGAACTCCCACTCCGACGATTCGTGTGCCCGAACATAGCAAATTACACTACTTGCAAGTACAGATGCAAGTACAGCAACGTCAAAAGTTGCATACCGTGATAAGTAACTTAACCGCTTAACGTACACGTTAAATTTTTCATTCCAGGTGGTACAAAAGAAGAAATTTATGGTTTGAAGAGTACTCGCCAATATCTTGTAACAACTGACACTTCGGAACCTACGGAAAGTATCCCAGTAAATCCATGGCACAAGAAACAACAAATTGTAAAATAGTTGTATCGGGAGCAACCAGTAGCATTGCCAAGGGAAAGCAGATGTCCGTATTGGTGCTCGCTTCTGAATTTGCACAGCACCGACCAAAAATGTATCTATTTTGCAAATATCAGCTGTGAACGTGTATACTCGGAATAATATGTTAAGGGGTTAAAAATCTCACATTTATTAAAATTGTTTCTTCCCCTTTTATAAAAGTATCCGTTTCCGAATACACCGATTACCAAATTTTTACAGCTGACCGTCTATGGAAAATTTATCTGCTTATTGATTTAATTACTTCCTAGCTAACCAAGCTTCTGTTTATCAGACACTCAAATTGCTTACGCGTGGAGGGTTTAAAATATAATTATTTTGCTATCTTGTTTCTGGCTACACGTGATTTACTTCAATCTCGTTATCTACAGGCTACTCGAGTCAGAATGACTGTAGTGTTGCAAAGCATTGTTTTTTTTATATATCTCCGTGCAGTCAGTCTATTCTTACATTAAATACAAGAACAACATGAGAAATTCATGAGTCACTGCCAGCTTAGCGGCTCCACCTGTGCCAGCAAAACACTTCACGTATTTCAGCCGTCTGCCACTGCACTCCCCAGCATGTACTTAGCGCCACTGTGCAGTGTTGCCACGCAATGGTGTTACAGCTGCTGAAATAACACGCAGAATCGTTGCTTCATTCTGGTATTTGATAAGCCCTCGCACACAATAGACACATGCACGATGTACTTTAAACAATTCGCTCATTGTTCTTCTGTGAGAGGAACAAGTATTATCCCGACCACAATCCCGAGCGGTCCAGATTACCAGCGAATGCTAACTAAAAAACGCGTGCATTGCGTTTATTCCAATGAGTCTTGGGGCCTGACGAAGAAAGTGATCAACCCTGCATCTTGAACAGGATCCGCGACAAAAACATAACAGAGAAATATAATTTACTTTGTGTTATAACTCCCATAGTAATTGGAGGGGGGGGGGGATAAAAAAATATGCCTTGACTTACACGTAACATTTTGCGTAAATGTATCGATTGCATGAGCTAAAAAATAATACTAGTGTTCATTCATAAGGAATGAAGAAAACTGAAGGAAAGGCAGTGTAAAAAGAGGAATCTGTCCCAGTCTGTGGCCACGGAGTAGATAACTATGCAGAGGTGAAACGGTTTGGCGGTTCCTTTGATGTACACTTTAAATCTGAATCAGCGAGAATTTCAGGGTTTCGATCAGTCAACAGTATCTGACTAATTCGGCAGTCACTTCAGTGAATTTAACTGATGAATCAGTGAAAAAATGCCAGATTTACTTCACTTATTGATTCAGTGATATTTTCCACTGATTCATCAGTCATTTTTTCACTGTTTTTCAGTGGTTTGTTTTTTCACTGATGGATCAGTTAAAGAGCGTGTAAAATTGGCCGTCAAATAACTTACAAAAATGGCCTTTAAAAACGTGTATCAAGGGAATTAACAACAAATAAATTAATAAAACCAATGCAAAATACTTTATAAAATATGTTTCGTTTTTCAAAACACCATTTCACGAGGTAAATGGACATTCAACCTTCGATTCCCCTTTACGTTTTTAATTTCGTTTTCATGTAATCATTGCAGCGCTCTGTTTGAAGGCTTAAACTACATATAATGTCATCAATATACTATTCGTTTTAACAGTCCTAACGGCACCAATTAAACAAAAAACGAAATGCAAGGACATACAATTAAATGTTCACGATTTCGATAGGAGTATAAGACATATTTTTCTCATATTATTTTATTTGTCTTGGTAGCGCAACAATCTATAATGCGTAGTGTAAAGGATGTGTGAGTTCAATCCCGGCCACCTTCGTAAATTTCTTTACTTTTTTAAATTACGGTAAACTGAGCAACATAAATAGTAAACTGCAGTCGGCCATCACTTATTCAATCAGTGAAATTGTTTCACGTCTCTAATTAAAATTTTTTCACTGAAACGGCCAGTTATTTTTCAATGATTCGAATCAGTGGCGTTTATCCCATAGACGCAAGGTAAGCAATGCTTACCCTATATATTGGAAATGTTTGACACTTTATAGTTTTCACCTGAACTTTAAACACATTTAATTCTGAGTATCCAGTTTCCAATTTGTGAAACAAAGTTTTCGTAACTCCGGTACTGTACACACACAGTGCTGCTATCTAGTATTTATTTCCACAAGCGGGAGCGACTAGAGATGAATCGAACTTGGAAGAAACAAAACGCCACCGCGTTCCTTCGGTAAAGTAAGCAGTTGTTCTGTTTGCGTCCTCCAGTTCTACATTTTTCCTTGAGAAAAGAATGAACGTGTTCGGGAAAACGGGAGTTTTCTTATAATTTGTAATATACTCTTTAAATAAAATTAACTTGTTGCTTTTAGAGCATGTTTTTTAAATACAGTTGTCAATACTTCAGAAACTTTGAACTCCGCGTCGCGCTTGAGTTTAGCGAACGTACCTTTGAGTTTTCTGAACCATTTGCATAAATGTTGATTTTTTTTTACAAATGTCCCACGCTTTATACTGGCTGTAGAATAATTTGGGCGAAAGCATGAGAAAATACTTTGCAAGTTGCCCCTTTCAGGCACGATGTAATTTGTATTTTCTGATAGTGGAAATAATAAAAAAATTTTATGTTTGCTGTATTTTAGACAACACTGCAGTGTTTTTAGTTACCACACCAATCAGCTGTAGGCTTGAATTCATAAGTTGTAACACGGTTTACAAATCAGGTACGCCCAGGAAAGATCACTGGGTACTGAACATCGCAGTGTACAGTGATAACCAAAAAATTATATTTATATACATTATGTACACAGTTATGTGCTGTGGATCTGATTGTGTTAATTTAACGAAAAAAAAAAAAACATGATAAATAATATTTATTTGGTCATAATAGAACTTGTTTCGTGAGCTGTCGTCCTAACCAACTGTGCTACAATGCTATCATTTTAATCGGGTAAGAGATACTTGCTTGCATGACCGTGAAAACCAAGAAGAAAAATCAAAGTTTGGGGTGAGTGACTTCTCACATGAGAACGCCAGGGGGGAGAGAACGTCGTCGGATGAATGAAGTTATGAGGGACGGCCGGAACTAGTATGTGCAGGGGTGTGCGCCCCCGCAGCATACCGCTACGACCACCCTCTCCTCAGCAACAACCCCTGCGATCATCCCATCACCCGACACGTGACTCACTTGTCGCTCGCCATCTGGCCTGCCGACGTGGCCAGTGGGGTCGGCATGGCGCCCCGCGACCATGGCGCCGCAGAGTACTCGACCCTTTCATGCTCATAAACTGACAAAGAACTTATTTCTTTTTCATAGATAATAATATGTAAGCTTTGTGCTCTGTGATACTGATATTAAATAATTAATACTGTGGGACCGCTTTGGTTGAGCGATTAGCCTGCTCGCCTCCCACCAAGGCGAACCGGGTTCATTCCCCGGCCGGGTCACTCCCAGATTTTCGCATGTGGGGATCTCGTGCCGGACGATGCAACAAATCGGCGGATTTTCTCGGGGATCTCCCATTTCCCCCTCCCTTTCATTCAGGCGCTGCTCACTACTCACCTCAATCACCCTCATTGGCTCTCAAGATCTCGCAGTTAAGAGCCCCCCAAATCTCTTCACTCACTCAATGAATAACGTAGAACAGCAACATGGTGCCGGCTGGCAGCTGCGAAATTTAAATAGGAAATCCCATGTTAAAGAAATTTCGCGACAGTATGTTAGTTTTAAAGATAGGCATTTCAAACAAAATGCATTCTTCACAAATTTTTTAGGAGAAGGTCCTTACGAGCGTATATTTTCAATATAGATAGGCAATATAACTTTACGTAAAACAAAAATTTTAAAAAATACTTGCAAACAAGCTATACATGTTAAGTAAGGAAACATATCCGCTGTATAGAACTTCCCATTAAAAATTCATCAAGAATACATTTTGTTTGATACCCCTGTCTTTAAAATTTACGCTCTGGCGCCTAATTTCCTTAAAATGCGATTTCCTACTTAACTTTCGCAGCTGCCGGCCGGTGAACAGTGCCCTTAAAAATCAGCAACACGCAGATATATCACTGGTCAGTGGGCCTCGTAATGTACAGAGCTGGCCGAACTGTCTACGCCGGGAATGAAAAGGCTAAGAATACAGATGTGCAACAGCTACTCATTCCGCCATCTCCAGCTGCACGCGCAAACAAACCGACGGCCCTGAGCAGCCCAAGACATTTCTGAACGCCGCGCCACGTTCGCCAATCAGCGCCTCATATCCTACTTGCCAAGCCGGCAGCGCAGTAAACTGGCGACTTTTCGCGGCACACGGTAGTCAGTTAAGGCGGACTCACAACTATCTGTCTCATCAGTCAGTCGCAGTCGTCCATCACTCTTTCTGTACGGCAAAATGTTATTGTGACAACTTAATATCGTGATCTTTCTTTTAAAAAAAAAACTCTGGTGGGTAGTGAACCCAGGGCGAGGCAATACTCTCCGAGGGACGGGTTTTCCAGCTGGGACCCATAGGTGCCCGTCATCCCTGGACATGACATGAAATGAGAGTCTAGGATGGAGCGGCGTTGGAATGCAAGGGCGGGGGAAACAGGAGTGCCTCTGGAAAACCCGCCGGTAAGCGGCATCGTCCAGCAAGATTCCCCCATGCGAAAGCCCGGGGTGAGCCCACCGGGTATCGAGCCCGGATCGCCGCCGTGGGAGGTGAGCGCCCTAGCCACTGCGCCACCGCTACCCCTTTCCTCAACTGGAGGAATATTTTGGTTGGAAAAACATTTTCAACGTAGAAACATTTTGGGGAAGTTATTTTTTTTACGTGAGAACAATTTATACTGACATATTGTTTGCATTTTAAATTCCTAAGTTCAAAAAGAAATAAACACAGATCCACCGCCTTGCAGTTTACTTCAAAGTACGTATTCGCGTCTACAGAATGTCGTCAGAAGGCAGTGGCCCATCCGTACGTCCGTCAAAAATTATAGTTTGAGAAATATATATAGAAAAAAAAGGTGCCCTGCGATTGGTTTAGGAACACGTGATCGCCAGACAGACGGATGCGACGGGAAGTCGTGAACATAGACTAAATATGAAGTAGTCGATCTAGCTGGATGTACACAACCAATCTCCGTGTCCCAACATTGAAGTGGGTTTCTTCCAGCACGTATAGCAAAATTAGCATGGTTTGGATTTTAGGTTAAAAAACTGATTTGTAAACAAATGATTTGACATGTATATATACTTCGTCTAATAAATTTGTAATGTAGTTTGATTAAATTGAATCTGGTAAAAGTATTTTATTCATATAATAGTGTTTGTCATTTAGAAATTAAGATGTGAACAAGCACGTTCATCACTGTTGACCATGTGACAGTTGTGTATGATTGGGGTAGGTCAATGTTGGGTACATGCGCGGAAGACGAATAAGAGTTCTATTTCATCTTTAGTCTATGGTTGTGGGTCCAGCTTAAGACACAATATCTGTTCGTAGAGCCTATCTCAGACAATTAGAGAGTGGGCACGCTTTCATCAAAGGAATTACCACGTCAATTTCGTCTCTGTGTATTTATCTACTCTGTAAAAGCGCCAAGAACACTCCCTGCCCTCGATCGTGACAAGTGTACATCTGAAAAACATGTGGACTGCACAGGGTCGCACCGTATTCTCCTTTCCCTATTTCACGCCTCCTTCCCCCTTTAAACCATCCAGTCCACCTATCCATGTTAGAGGACATGTTGCAGATGAAGGATGTTTATGGCCGGCACTGCACGCAACAAGGAACCGGTGCTCGGTGTGTTGGGAGTCTTCGGACCAGTAACCCGCTGTCATTTGCGTAAAAAATTTTTACTTGATCTTTTATTTTCAATGCTGGAATTTTCGATAGAATGAAAATTATGATTCGTACTTTCCCAAACTGTTTTCTGCACCTCCTACGTGTGAAATATGTTTTTTGAGCTTATGGAATTGGAATTGTTATTGCATGTATAATGCCAACTAAGAAACAACGTTCTGTCAAATTTGGTTACCACTGTTTTAAATAAATTTTACCTATTAACAAAAAAAAATCAAAAATGTGTTAATCCTATTATTTTCCATCATGTTCCACTTCACATTACGACCTGAAAATCCCACTCGTAGATATCGAATTCGAACTCGTACCTTTTGGATTAGCAACCCGGCGTGTTATCCACTAGAATATTGTAACTTCTTTTCGTTGGTGAAGAAGTAGATACATATTATTATATTCCAGTTCAATATTTGAGTTGTATCTTCGATGTATTTATGTCAGGTTTTACTACTCTAAAGTTGAATTTAAAACCTACCAGTTACAAGAATGTATATATTCCAACTAATGACGAATACACAACCTAACACAGACAGCTTATTTAAGGATTTCTGTTCAAAAAACTTGAACCATTAAGCAAATTAAAGGAATTATACATAGGTTTATTTAGAAAATAATAATAATATACTATAATGGCATAATGTCTGCAATGCAACGTTTTCCCAAACAAAAATAACCAGTCACCAACTGTTATGTTCACAGCATTATCTAATCACACGAGAATCAAAAAAACAGTTTAATGACAATTTACATTTGGTAATTCTTTGTATGTTGTGAAAATTAAGATGTTTATTCCATTTAAAGCGATTATTTTCTATAAGTGCATTTATGCTGGTTGTACAATGTTGGCCCAACAAATGTATACAGTACATACCAAATGCCGATGATATGTTTTCCGATAAGTAAACAAGACATAAACGATGAAGATAAGTTGAAATAAAACATCGTTTCTGTGTTTAAAACATTGCATTTGAATAATCATACGAAATTTTAGTTTTATTTCATAAAATATAATGGCAATTTCCTTTGTTGGCATAATATTAGTCACACAATGTTGGCCCAAAAGAAATTTACACGCCAAACGACAACAGTATGTTTTCCGACAAGTAATCAACACATCACAAACGAAGTCACTTTTAAATAAGACACTGTTTGTGTGCTAAATATGTTGCTTTTAAACAATCATAAAAAATTATAGTGTTATTTCATTCGAAATATGGCACTTACATTTGTTGTTATAATTTTGATTACACAATGTTGGTCCAACATATATTTAAACTCCAAATGCCAACAGTGTGTTTTCGAAGTAACCAACACATCACCGAAGATGTAAATTTATAAATAAAACATGGGTTGTGTATTAAAACATTCATTATACACAAAAATACAAAATTGTAGTTTTATTTAATAGGAATTATGGTAATTACCATTGTTGTCATAATGGTTGTTACGCAATATTTTCCCAGCCTAACAATTAGTACCAATCACCAACTGTTCTGTTCCCAACATTGACATGACATATTATCAACTGATCATATTTTAAAGAGAAATATTTCAGGCGATGAAGTACCTTCATATTCCACAAAATACAAGAAAATGGCACAGTTTTCATTCAAAGAGGTTGTTCTGTAGATTTATATAAAAATTTTGTTGCCGAGCATTGGTTAAACAGAAAATTACACACATATAACCAACAGTATGTTTACCAATTTGTTACCAACCAAAAATCAACCATTTAAAATTACAATTGCACTAGGTTATGACATTTTTTATTTAATTACATCAATGTCTGGAGTGTGCTAATTAATCTCGTAACATTGTATTTGAACAACACTAGCCCAACAGAAGAAAACATACCAATTATCAACAGTATGTTTCCCTTCTTGTTACCAACCATTTGCCAACCATTTTCATGTTTAAAATAATTGCATTCACAGTATGTTCTGACTTTCCCTGATTTAATGACATCATTTTCATGAGAGTGCTAAGTAATCTCACAAAATGTCTATGGTAGAAATTTTTCGTGTAATTACATTGGGCCAAAGTAGTTTTAATATTCGTGTTCCAGCCCAACGTTCAGCCAACTTTGCCAACCAAAGTCCAATCGTTTACCTTATAAAGTCTTAAATTGGTCATTAAGGAAATTTATTATAAGTAACCATTAATATAAGTAATGCAGTAAATATTAGCATTACATAAAAACACCTGAGAAGTGTTGAGCTTATACATAACAGGAAGCAATTGAATTAAGCTTTACCAACTTAATTTAACTTGCAAACAGATAACACGAAATTTAAAGTTTTCAAAACCAATAATCTGTTTTAATTCCACAAATAAATAAATAATAATAAACAATCGTTTCATGATTGGTGTCTTTTATTGGGGAAGAGCTCTTTCTTTTCCTCATCCCTTAGTACCACGTACAGCATTCCATAGATTCACTGTGGCATGCTTGTGATCAGTGCTTTGATGTCATCTTCAGAAAGAAGTCCCATTCCAACTGGGCAGCTCTTATATGTAAGGTATCGAAATGTTTGTGGAGGTAGTGGCTGATTAAAAACATATTTATCAACATGTTCCAGGTATTCCCAATACAGTTCATGTTTTGTGACTAGCTGATCAATTCATAGTGGTGCTGTCTTGGGACACATGGCGATCGTTAACGATTTTTCATAATGCACCCAGCAATATCATCGGCAAAAACCAATCCAGCAACTTATTGACTCTAAACTGTTGGGCAGATGCGCATAGAATATCAGCTACATACTATCAGATACACATCTTCCCTACAAAAGGTACAAAAGTGTACGATACTCGTATTTTTATTCTGTCCAAAACATCTCACTACCAAATCCAAATACAAAGACTTATTGAACATTGTAGTACCTCCGCAGCGTTCATTACGTTTCCATTACTATTTGCCATCATGCATTTGGTATGTTATCCTTGTTTTTTTCTGAAAAAAAATCGCATGTATATAATTTACGCACTCCCCAATATGTACTGGTTGAATAGCCCAATATTTCTACTCCGATTAATTTTGAAGATTGACTGAAACATATCGTTTCGATATGGATGAACACAGCCGGCCACTATTCAGACAACACCTTATATATTTCGCGGATGCACGGACTCGGGATGCCCTCGACATGACGTCTCTTTTTTTTTTTGAGTAGTCGATGTTAGCCTTCTCATTGCCATTATGCGTATTTATCGGTCCTGAGTTTTCATTGCCACATTTAAGGGTATATATTCCGTCAATCACGACATTGTTGTTCCTATAGCCTACCTCTTCCACATTTCGCAAACGGCACTTTTCATACCCCTGATCATGCTTAAGGAAGCCCACCTTGAATCAACGCCACGATTCTGCTTCTAAGTTTTATACGCATTGTAAACACTGCTTGTCAAACCCAGTGTACACACTGGTAAAGGATGTTCACGATAAAGTAAGCACTTTTGAAATGAATATCAGAAAAAAGTCACTGCCCCTGAATGCATTTATTGTAATGGGCGCACTGAGTGACATTTGCCCAGTAAAGTAGGTAACTATGGATGGAAAATAATTACATATCTTGACGTTAAATAAAAAGTATTAGGTATAACAATTTGTGATAACTTAAATTATTTCTTTATTTTTCTGTTTTTTTTTTTGTTTTTTTTTTTTTTTTTTAATCCATCGAAGTGCAAAAATGAGCAGATTTGTGTTGTAATTATACTTCCCTAATAATTTCACAGTTTCACTTATCCGACACATAAATAAAGTGATGAGGCCCATAGCAATGTTAATTGTACATAAAACGTAAGAATAAATAACGTGCATACAAGTAGAGCTTAAGCAGGGCTTTCAAAAAAGCTCATTTTACCGTGAACAACCTATATCTGCCTTCACCTCAAATAGTATTGTTCCACGAAATACATAACTCCTACCACACAACTACTAATCGCACAATGTTGGAACAATTTGTTTCGTGTAATGTGAACATTCAGTTATGCGTAGATTTTTCTTCACGAATTTATTTCAAAGGTTTACAATTATTTGTGTTCCAACTACGGTTCTTTTCTCTTTTTGAATGGACTTACCAACCAGTCTAGCTATTATCGGTACTTAGCCTTCTTGTTTTGAGGTAACGATAGGTCCCGGTTCGATCCTATACATTAGCAGAACTAATTAGGAGATTTTCTGAAGAGGCTTCTCGTGGATGCGATGAGAGGTACACTGCCGTAATGTATTATTTTCTGGGTGCTCCCGTTTCTTTCTACGACTTTATTCGGTATTTGAAGCAACCCCATCTCATCTCATCTACTATTGGAGCCTCTCACGTATTTTCTCGCGCGGGATCGGCTTTGAAAGTCATTCTTACCTAGCCTCAAGCGGAAAAAAATATTACTGATTATTTTCCCTTGATGGTTTCAGTAGCATTCCTTGCATGCTATCAGCGAAGTTCATCTTGGAAATATGTACTGCATTTTTGAAGAGATAAAGCTCGAGCGATGTTATATATCTGGATAATATCAAACCACACTCAAGTCTTTGATATTAAATCTCCATTAAATATATGATGTATTTCGACAAATAGTTTACTACGTGATATTTCTGAAGTATCTCAGTTGCGATAAGGCACACATTATTCTGGCGCTACGAGATCTTCGGGGTCGTGATCGTCTCTCATGTGGCAAGGAAAACCGGATCAATGATGGTTCGAAGGCCGCTACCCTCCCCCTCCCCACTCCCCCCTCCCAGCAGTGATCAAAGTTTCTGAGCGTTAAGTAGGGTCCAATGACGTAAAACAGACCCCTGTTTTTTGTTTTGTTTAGAATATAGCACAGTTCATTGTGATGTAATACAATATTACGTTGGAGATATCCCAATACGGATGATACTCTAATAGTAACGATATTCCGACACTATTTATTACGTACTGTTGGAGAATTACTACTATGTACTTGTTGTAAAAGTGTGCTGAGCGATTTGAAGGCGCTTTAAAACTATGTATTTAGAGCCCATGTGGCGAAGTTAAATGGGTATGGAGCAGCGAAGAAATGCAAGGATGGCGAAAATGCAAGAACCCCGAGAAAAAATTGCCGGCTAACGGAATCGTCCACCGTGTTTCGCACGTGTGAAAATCGGCTGTGAGTTCGCAAGTAATCGAACCCGTGCTGCCTTGGTGGAAAACCGTATTGACATGGGTATAATTGGCGTGCATCGAAACTATGCTATGTATTGCACAAACATAAACCCCATAGTTCGGTTGAATTCTTGACGATATGCACATTGCCTATAAAATTCCGTAGTCATTCATCAGTAAGGGAAGGAAGAAATGCAGTTCGTGTAGCAAAACAACTGTCCAAATCATTAGGTCGTAGAAATTTTATCAGATTTAAATGATAGTTCAGTAAGTAGCACGCTTCTTTCCTCGGAAAAATTATTCTGGCAGGCTTAATAAGAAATGATACTGTTACTTCTATACATACACATTGTAAGTTTAAGATAGTCTCGTATAGGTTCTTGCGAAACCGGTGCATCGCACAAAGCCTTTGTTTTTCCAGTGGGGTGAATTGCACATTTCAGCCAGATCCCCATACTCCTCCTTCAAATATGTTACCTATGACAAATTGAAGAAGCTTTAACGGGGATATGTTAAAATCACAGTAAACAATCCCGTGTTGCTGTAGAGGTTTCCTACTCCTAACCGAACGCAGATTTTATTGTTTAATTAAATCCTGATTTTCTTACAAATAAATTAATTATTTATCTAGGGGTTTGCAATGTTTAACTAGCTAATATTTAGAAACAGGAAAATAATGTTTGATAAAACTGCTAAATATGTAGGTAAGTTTTAAAATTTAGATAGTCTCGAAAATAGACAGTATGCTAATTAAAAAAAGAAAAAAAGAAATTGAGCCATGGTAGCCATGTTTAACTGGAAAAATTTACCGTCAATTTTACCTTAAATGTAAGCGGAAATTCTATCATGGATTTATAGGTGGGGGAAACTATGTCTTGCGTACTCTCTTAATACATCATTACATTGGTCTGGTCAATTTTGTACAATTTCTTACAATGCATTGTGAAGTTACTGAAAACAAAGCACTGCATTGATCTGAGATTACAATAATCTGACTGCTATGGAACTCCTTGAACTAAGCATTTGATACGTGATATTTATCGTTATGTCCAGCCCTACGGCTTTTTCTGTTGTGTCCTTAGCCCAAAAATATTGACGATATGATATTAATATACTGTTGCAATATTATATTACCTTGAACGACTAAAATGTGCCCATGGATTAATCATTTGAAACAAGGTTTCAGTTTTCCTTCTTTCCTTTCACTTGCCCCTTGCCTGCTACTGCAAAAAATAGTTTTGTTCAGCTGCCAACCCTGGACACCCCGCTAGTTAAGAAAGAAATGTATTGTACCTTCGTGGCATATTACACGGGGAAACACATTCTCAATACTGAACGTGTGCTGCTCGTATAGCCTTTTTATGCAACACTTATATGTGACTGACTTCGAAAGAGAGATCGCCCTGGTATTTCTAACAATACCGACGCAGTGTTAATCATGAAACTTAATAACAACAAATTATTATTATTACGTGAAATGTATTATAAGTAAATGAGTTTTGTGTAGTATTCTAATTTCTGTATTAGAATAAATATTGATACTTAGTTCTTGGTAGACAATTATATAGAAAATTATTATGAGCTACCATCGGAAAGTGAACGAAAAAACTTCCCGACAGTCTTGACAGGATTTCGTAAAACAATTACAGGGAAACAGTCATAATTTTTTTGCAGAAAGACTTAACGTTCTTAAAGTTAATATGCTGCATTTTTCCTCATAAGAAAGAGAAATTCAAAGAGGCAATAAACGTGAAGTACTAGTTGCAGTGTGCCTCCACGTCTTGTATAGAGCTTGTTAAGGTGTCCGTGAATCCCACTTCACTGAGGTGTGATATGACTGTGCCGTGGGCGAAGTAATCCTCCGCCAGCTCGGCTGCCATACAAGTTCTCCCCCGAGCCAACATGGCCGCTACCCCCGCCTGCCAGGGTCGCACAACCACGCAAGTCTCCCCTCCATCAGTTCGCCCAACTGCAAGCAGCATGCTGAGCAATTTTACCAAGGCCGTGCAGTGCATTTCCTTCTGGAATAGTTCCTTCTCTACGTATAAGTTTGTTCATGCTCAACCACTTTGGAAGTTCTACATGTTTCATCTCCTTGCGCATATTACCATAACAAATACTTAAAGGATGTTCGCGATAAAGTGAGCACTTTTGAAATCAACCCTAGAAAAAAGAGACTGTCCCTGCCTGCACATATTTTGACGGTCACACTGAGTGACATGCGCTCAGTGAAGTTGGTAATGATAGATGGAAAATAGTTCCATAACTTAACGTCGAATAAAAAGTGTTAGATAACCATTTGTGATAACTTAAATTTTTTATTTCGTTTTCTGTTTTCTTTTAATGCATCGAAGTGTAAAGATGACCAGATTTGTAGCATATTTTCTTTTCTTATAATTCCTCAGTTTCACCTGACCGACGCATGACTAAAGTGATGAGGCAAATGACAATGTTAATTTTACATAAGGCACAGGAATACACAACGTGCATACAAGTAGATCTTAAGCAGGGCTTTCAAAAGCGCTCATCTTACCGTGAACAGTCTATATCGATAATGCCATGTATCTGTGACAAGTATTATTGTTTCGATGAACTGTTACTGTGATATTGTTACTTCTGTACTCATTTCGACACTTTAATATGTATACAACAAAACTAAATTAATGGAAGTACGAAACAATTAAAAAATTACAGTTTTTATATGAAGGTAATATGTACGTAGTATCTATTACTTTTTCAAATTCACTGTGAACGTTACTAAGCACAAACACACACACGTTTGTGTATAGCTGTCAGAGCTTACATTAAAATGCATGTAATTCTGTGCAATTTTTTTTTTTTTTAAGATTGATTTTAACAATATTCATTTAACTGCGAACAAACTTAATACCGCACTACACGGGAAAGAAAATATAATTTCACTTGGATTCAAAACGTAATATTTTTAGTAACGGTTACTGTTTTATCTTGCTAATATAATTCTGCAACAAAGTTTTAAAAATTAATCAGGTGCAGGTTCAACTATGTGTCTAGTAAATTTGAAATGGTATTTCGTTTGGCGACATGCAGGTATAAGCAAACAAGCTCAGGGTAACAGCACGTTCTTCTGGTTGTAGTAAGATTTTTACTACCAATGACTGGCATGTAGTTTTTCATAAGTACATTTAAGGCTCTTGTGTACGTGAAAGTGTTTTGCCCGTTCAAAATCCAGAAGCGAGGGAGCAATAAAGGCGACATTAACACGCGCACCTAACGCCCCATCTTTCCTATAGGCTGTTCACGATAAAATGAGCACTTTTGAAAGCCATGATTAAGATCTACTTGTATGCACGTTGTGTATTCTTCCAAATTATGTAAAATTAATATTTGCATTAGCCTCGTCACTTAATTCATGCATAGTTCAAGTCAAACTGTGAAATTATTAGAAAATAAAACATTTTATAAATCTGGTAATTTTTGCACACTGAGGCGTTAAAAAAAACAGAGAAAGAAAGATATAATCTAAACGATCGCAAATGGTTACCTGACACTTTTTATTCGACGTTAACATATGGAACTACTTTCTATCCATCGTTACCAATTTTCCCGGGCGAGTGTCACTCAGTGTGCCCTTTAAAATATATGCAGGCAGTGGCAGTTATATTTTTATGATGTTGGTTTCAAAAGTGCTCACTTTATCGTGAACAGCCTTTATACGCGGAAGACAATGAACTGGCTTGCAGCACTTCCGTAGTCATGCTGTACTGTGCCAGTTAGATCTGTAACTGAGGAACTTCATTACACGTGGTGGAAGACCAAAGATTTATCTCCAGACTCATGGTTTTATTTTTCTCCGGCCTCTGAAGGAAACAGAGTAGGCAGGCTCTACAAATAATTTTTTTCCCCCCAATTTCACCATTTTTTTATATTTCACTACACTTAATATGATAAAAGCAAAACTGTAAAGCATTAAATAATGGGTTTTTACTTTTCTGTCGAAATATCGTATTCCTAGAACATTTATTTACTTAGATACACGTATACTTGTAAACAATGATTTCACAGAACATATTGCAGTGCTTTTTAGCGCGTTCGAGGCTCAGAAGCAAGCAAGCCATAATGGCGACACTGACGCGCGCGCCTAGTGCCTCATCACTCCTACGCACACGGCGCTCAACTGGCGTGCAGTGTTCTCGTGGGCTGCGTGCACCTGTATGAATAAAACCTTTCAAAATTCACCCTATGTATGACGTGCCTAGTTATTTTCAACATATGTCACGCGTCACAAGCGTTTTATACATCTGTTTAACAAGAAGGTATCTTATTGTTCATTAAATAGAAGTTTGCCTTATATTTTATCAATAAATTACAATGTATAATCTATAATAAATATGAATAAAAACAGTGAGAACACGTGTGTGTTGGCAGCGCCCAGTAAGAAATAGTTCTCCTGCATAATATATTATCACAACTGAGTGCGCACGAATTCGGTGCGTTGTCCTTTGGTGTAAATTTCTATACTTAGTTAGGCTTAGTTTTCACGAAGCGGAGGAATATCTTGAAAGTATAACTTTAGCAGCAGAAAAGTTGTTAAGTAACGGTGGATAGTTTATAGGCGCGGTATATCGTGCTGCACAGAGAAGAAGGTTTTGTTGAATCAAACAAGATTTGTTTGGTGCAACCAAATTACTTGCTTGTATAGGGGCAGTTAAATATTTAGTTGCTGAAACAAAAAAAAAAATTATTCTTTTGTTCTCATTTGGTTGCCCCAAAAATGTAAGATTTGGTTGGTGCAACTAAGATTTGTTTGTCTACATGTACATTAAATAGTTTGGGCCGTTATAAAAATATATCATAAGTACGACCGAGTTTCGAACCGAGATCGCCCGCGCCTGAGCGCTGAACCTCAGTAATCTCAGCTGATGTGAGCACTGATGACGACTCAAAGCTTTCAAATAGATTAACTGTAAATATTGGGCAACGCATGCCAAAAAATAATTTCAAGTTTTACAGCTTTACTTGTTGCATTGTTTTATTAATGTGTTTATACGATTGTTAAACATGAATAGGTGCACTAACAAACACGGTTCCTAACCTAATTGTCACAAAAATACAAACAAACTCTCGAGCTGTATTTTGGAACGAAGGCAGTCAGTCAAATGAGTGGCCAAACAAATATATACAGTTGATTCAACAAAATATTTAGTTGACAGTCAATTTTTTTTGTGCCCAGCGCAGAGATTTTGTTTACTCAAGCACATATTTTGTTAGAAGAACAAAAGTAATTTTGTTGCTTTCCAAATTTTGTTTGATCAGCAATATATATTGTTAGGGCGACTAGATATATATTTGGATCTATATAAAAAATATATATTTTGTGCGATTTCCTCTCAGTGTGTTGGTTCTGCCTTGTCGCTCAGCACGTTCTCCGGCGGCTCGGCGGGAGAGGCCGACAGTTTGCGGTAGCCCGCAGGTACATCGTCACGCTAAGCTGCACAACTGACGTCGTTGCACAACGGCTTTCACGCCTCGCCCCTGCGGCGTCGACGCAATACGATACCCGCAGTGACTGCAGCAGCACCGTCTGGCTGGACGACGCGAGCGTCTTCACTGGAGTAGCGCGCGCTCCAGGCCAAACATGGAACCAACCCGAGCTTGGAGTGCTCCCGGGGCGCTGCCACGCGGACAGAAACGCTTCACTTCCAAGCAGACTATAACCTGTTCACGGCAAAGTGAGCACTTTTAACCGCTTAACGTGCACATTAAGTTTCCATTCCAGGTGGTGCAACAGAAGAAATTTATGGTTTGAAGAGTTCTCGCCAATGTCTTGTAACAACTGACACTTCGGAACCTACGGAAAGTATCCCAGTAAATCCATGGGACAAGAAACAACTAATTATAAAACAGTTGCTGCATCGGGAGCAACCAGTAGCATTGCCAAGGGAAAGGAGCTGTCCGTGTTGGTGCTCACAGCACCTACCAAAAATGTATCTGTTTTGTAACATGTCAGCTGCGAACGAGTACACTCGGAATAATATATTAAGGGGTTAAAATCGGCCTATGGAAAATATCCATTTACAATAACTGCGTATGCTACATTCACGATTACTTCCAAATTTTCTGATGCCCTGCTAAAGTTCTACTTCCAGGATATTCCTCCGCCTCATCCAAACAATCCTTAATGAGTCTAGAAAATTACACCAAAGCGACCACGCACTGCATTCGTGCGCACTCAGTTGTAATAATACTGTCTATTACTATTTCTTACTAGGCTCTGGTTTTATGTATATTATCTATAAATGAAATATTTTAATTTATCCACAAAATATGAGTAAAATATCAGTTTAACCAAAACTACGTTACCTTGATGTTAAAAGAAATATATAACGATTGTGGTACATATGACATATTCGGAAACAATCACAAACGTCATATATTGGGTGGATTTTGAATGGTTTGATACAAAAAGATGCGAAGAATCCGCGAATTGACTGTCTATATTACCGTACACGCAGAGGCATGCCGGCTCCCATTAATTTGGCAGCGATTCAAATGAAATGGTTCACAGTTTTGAGGTTGTAATTTGAGTGTAATGTTGAAATCAATTGCAAATTTAGTTGGTGTATTTTCTTTAGATTTATTAGTGTACGAAATGGTATATTGGTAACACATTTATTTAGGTTCCTAACAATTTTGCGTTTTCACTTCACTAGACGCATCGTGACGTAAATTTTACGTATGGGAGAACGATCACGAACGAGAAAGGAAGTAGCTCTTAGGCCGGGCTTTCAAAAATCCTCACTTTACCGTGAACAGCCTATAGTTACGAGTACGGAGAAGAAATAGTCACTTATGCTGCGAGCTCGAGTCTCACACACCAGCGAAATGGCATCGCTGATCGGGGAAATGCTGGAACGCTGTTGGCCGCCTGGAGATCTGCTCGCTAGCAGGTAGCGCGGTCAATAGAGAACATTATGCAGTGTGCAGTAGCCGAGCATGAACAAGGTTCGCTCCCTAGAGCCTCGTGCAGCCGATCAGAGGGTGAGTATACACTGTAAAAAAAATTCCCGGTAAACTTCATAAACTGTAATGGAAATTTTTAACCTGTACAGTGTATGGTAATAGTATTGCGTATCAGGCTAAAAATATAGGAATGATAGTATCGCAAGTATACAAAGTTGGGAATTTTCCTACGCATTTGACTCTTTCCTGAGCAACTGTAGGAATGTTACCATGAGAGTATGGGAAAATAGTTTACTATTCGAGCTTTGTAACTCTACGTATATACTGATATGGTAAATTTACAAATAATTTATTAGAGCGTACCCACATCAAAGGAATCAGAACTCCATTTCGTTTCTATGTACGTAATTTTATTCTTGTTTTCTAGCAAGTTTTTCTATTGTTTCAGAGTCCTGCAGTGCGCGTCTGACAAACTGAGATCCAATTTAGAAAGAGATTTATATTTTTTAAAGGTGGGGAAGTGGGGAGGATATTTGGAATCTTGCTTGTAGTGAAATTTATTTACAAAATCTTCCCCTCCCTGCATATCGTTAAACAAGATATTCGTGGTAACGTAACCGACATAAACAAGAAAGTGCTGACACTACTAAGTTATTTACTTCTGTAACTTTTTTCAAGTCTTCCCTGTTTAACCAACTACTGAAATGTATCGTACAGATAGGTATACCAAAATAAATCTTGAGAATATTAGTTGTCAAAACTCCTTCTTGCGCTCTACGTGTGTGTATATATATATATATATATATATATATATATATATATATATATATATATATATATATATATATATATACATATATCCAAAAAAATTTTCAACCGTATATAATATAAGACAATCTTTATGGAAATTAAAAATTATATTAAAATTTCAAATTCCATGTTTTAACAAGGGTTTCCTCACTCACTGACAGGCATTGCTACACACACACACACACACACACACACACACACACACATATATATATATATATATATATATATATATTCAACCGTATATAATATAAGACAATCTTTATGGAAATTAAAAATTATATTAAAATTTCAAATTCCATGTTTTAACAAGGGTTTCCTCACTCACTGACAGGCATTGCTACACACACACACACACACACACACACACACACACACATATATATATATATATATATATATATATATATATATATATATATATATATATATATATATATATATATATATATATATATATTCAACCGTATATAATATAAGACAATCTTTATGGAAATTAAAAATTATATTAAAATTTCAAATTCCATGTTTTAACAAGGGTTTCCTCACTCACTGACAGGCATTGCTACACACACACACACACACACACACACATATATATATATATACACACATGCATACTTAGGCCCAGTTCTATTTTTCCACCATTACCTGTTTTCTATTTTTTACCATTTTAACCATTGTAAAACATTTCAGGTGAACTAAGTTTTTATTTTTAATACACGAAAACATTAATGACCCCTTTCAGTTCTCTACAGTAATACCGAAGAAGTGGTAAACAAAGTTATTTCCCTACCCTGCCAAAAAAATGACAAATATTGAAACCATATGAAATACTATGGAGGGCACGTTAGCATCACTTCTGTATTGGCGTGTATGAACAGAATAACTACACAATATTTAACTGTTGGTAAAGCGTAAAAAAATAATAGTAACGACCTAATTTGATTGCGTGCAGGTTTTGGAGACATAAACAGGGGAAATGGGGCACCGGGGATTTAGCCAAAGAATACTGGCAGAACTCCAGCACAGCGCAATGGAAAATAAGGCCTTGAGTTCGCTTACAATAAGTCGACGAGAGAAATCAAAGCACTCATTTCATCAAGGCAGCAGCAACAATGCCATGTGTTTATATGTCATTAAGAATTGGGAGTTTTCCTATAAATTATTACGGAAAGTTGTGAATAATAATTTGTGCTGAATTTCAGTGTCTTCCACTGCTTGGGGCACTGGCCGCCATTGCAGTCTACTGTTTGGCAAATCAGTAAAACGTTGTTAGCTAAGTACTTAGCTCGTCGCCGACTGAAACTGCTTATCCAAGTCTGGTGGCGATAACCAGGCAGAAGTATGATGGGGGGGGGGGGGGGGATGAGTGGAAAATCAACGATGACAACATGCTCTGTGCGCAAAAAAACTCACTAATTACATGCATTTATTGAAATGTTTATAATGCCCATTTATTATTCTCCTGCCTTTTACTACTTGCTGTCACGCGTGTTTATCGTGTTCGTGTTATATATTCTTGTCTATTTTCCCCCTTTATTACGGTTTTTTCCTGCGTATTTTCCTAGTGAACGTTACTTTCAATCAAATTTATTTCTTTTTTTATATACTCATATACTCTTCTTTACGGTTGTGGTTGGGATTTATACAGTAAGAGCTATTTAAAACTGGAATTATGAGCTTTTGTTTCTCGCCGATATTTTATAAGAGAGTCTGTTAGGCTTGTCTGTACGTATCCGTTTTTCAGAAGTAACTATTTTTTCTAACCGGGTTTTGAGCCGTATTTATAACATTCGTCTCTATTGTTACCGTAAAAAAAATATCACACAGCCATAATTACTGTAATGAAATCTGATATAAACCCGTTCGCGGTAACACATTTTGTTTTGAGTTTTGATTTTGTAATCGCGTAATTTTTCGGTATGCATTGTACTTGCCTTCAGCATTTTTCTTACAATGAACAAAATTATGCTCGATGATATTGGCATTAAACACTCATCTCAGAGAATTCCACAAATTACATTAATAATAAGGATGCCTTGTGTAGTACAGAACTGGCCATAAGTAGAGGCGGTTCACGGTAAAATGAGCACTTTTAAAAGCCCTGCTTAAGATCTACTTTTATACACGTTGTGTATTCCTCCGCCTTATATAAAATGAACATTATTATGGCCCTCGTAACTTTATTCATACGTCGGTCAGGCGAAACTGCGGAATTACTAGAAAAGAAAATATGTTAGAAATCTGGCCATTTTTATACTTCTAGGCATAAAAAAAACAGAAAGTGAAAGAAATAATTAAAGGTATCTCAAATGGTTACCAAACAGTTTTTATTCGGCGTTAAGATATGGAACTACTTTCCATTCACCATTACCACCTTTACTGGGCACATGTCACTCAGTGCGCCTGTTAAAATATCACAGGGAGGAGCATAACTTTTTTTTTAAGGTTGATTTCAAAAGTGCTTACTTTATCGTGAACAGCCTTTATCACTCGTATGCAATGCGTCCTCGATCGTAGATACGGTCACGGTACTTGTTACATTCTTGTTGTTTTTTGTGAGAGTGACAAAATAACCGAAAGCACAACTATAATACATTCACGGTTACTTCACACTTTTCTGAAGCCCTGCTAAAGTACTACTTCCTGGATATTCCTCCGTCACCTGCAAACTAAGCTTAAATAAATCTAGGAAATTTTACCAAAGGACAACGCACCGAATTTGTGCGCTCTCAGTTGTAATAATATTTTATATGAGAACTATTCACTACTAGGCGTTACCAACCCACACGTTTTCTCTTTGTTTTTTATAAATATTTATAACAAATGAAATATTATAATTTAGAAACAAAATATTGGTAAAACATCACTGTAACAAAAAATAATATAATTTTATGTTAACAGAGCTATAAAACGCTTGTGATACATGACAGATTTAGTAAAAAATCAATCACGTTATATATGGAGTGATTTTTGAAAAGCTGGATTTAAAAAATTGTAAAGAAGCCGCTCATTTACTATAGTTTGTTCCCTCTTGTTGCCCGATAGGAAAAACTAGTATCTACCACACCTTGTCTGTTCATAGAGGGAATCGTGGCTTCCACGATTTGCACGGTTGTTGTCCGGGGCTAGAATTTCCCTGGGGTGTCGGTGACTTATTGATCTCGGCTCGCTGTCCCTGGCAACCAGGCAACCAGCCGACCAGGTACAGTCGCCATATTGCTGCCTCTGTCCGGGACTAACCCATTCCGTTCGAGGGGGTGGTAGTGCAGAATTCCTTCCACGTCATCTATTAACTCAGTCAGTGTTAGTCTCCTTTATTCTGAACAAAGCGATTGTTTTGTGTGTTTCAGACAAAGAAACACTGAAAATAGCATCGCTCTCTTCGTCGCCTATCTGCACTCTAAAAATATTCTTGCAGAGTTTTCTGTACGGCTAAGAAAACAATTTCCTTGGGACTCCTTTGTTCATAGTAACACAGTATTGCTTTAATTCAAAGATAAGATTACAACATAGGTTAGCAGTTAATAAACGTTTTCTTTGTAGTTTTCCGGTCTATGGAAATATTACATTACTTTATAGCAAAGAAATAAACATTCTTTGAGCTGCTTTTCTTAACAGTAAAGAAGTATTACTTCATACCGAAGGTAACGATTTATTAATGCTTTTTTTTCTGTCATACATCGTAGTTTAGTAAGTAACTGTTTTATCGACGCAAACATTCGTATAGGCTGTTCACGGTAAAGTGTGCACTTTTTCAGACCCTGCTAAAATTTTCCTTTCAACTAATTTCTAGCTTTCCGCCACTTTTTAACATAAACATCGCAATATGACTAACAAACACAGTGTATACATTTCACTACCCTCACAAGTTAACGTCTGGGGCTGGAATAAAATATATTTATTAGGGGTTAATGCATTTTGAAAGGGCCTTCAAAGTGCTCACTTTACCGTGAATGGCCTATAAACCAATATATTCTGCAGTTAGAAAACTGTGACTCCAAATCACTAACCTCTATTATTCCCAAGACGTAATAATATATTATGGCCCATTACTACCTGACACAACCTACCTATCAAAAGTAACCGGAACACAACAATACAGTGGTCGTGTGGTGAAAGGACGTTAATCTAGTAATATGGGGGATGTGTAATCGAGTATCAGAGCCATAATAGTTAATTTAGCGAACATAACTTTGAAGTCACTGTTAATTCTCTCTTATTTACTAATCGCGGTTTTTTTGGAGCACAAATTTCCTTTACAGTGTAACTGGCATTGCCACAAAGACGTCTGCTGAACTACTGCAACGACAATGCAAGGTTATCATAGTCATTACTCTATAGATCAAACAAATATTATGTTTATGGCAATGCTACTTTGCAGTGGTTCTTATTAAAACAATTTTTTCTTTGCAGCAACAAATCATAAGTTGCAGCCAAGAAAGCGTTTCTAGTGTACGCGAGGTACAGTAGGCCTACTGACTAGAAGTATTTTCGTCATGATGCGATAACCATAGATTTTAAGCAACGAAAATTACGTTTTACTGATTGAATGTCTACAGCGAGGTTTAACGGGTATTGATTTAACATACGTATTTTAATAAACAGCAGTCTGAAAAGTCCGCTGTCGACTAAACCGATAATCTCGCAAATAACTCTGGCAATACCCGTGTCGTCTTGAAAATTGTATCATTGAGTAGTTATAAATGTGAGTTCGTTTCATAAGAAAAACAGACTGTGTAGACACTGTCTTTATTTTATTTAACTTTTAGTACAAATACTCTGGAACGCATTTCACACGCACGTATATGGACGCATAATCACTTTAAATGAACACGTCTAAAATACTTACCTAGCTTACTTTCCAATAGAAAATGTTCCCATTGATGCACATTGCAAATTCGTAACTAACGTTAGTCCACATTACTATAACCAATTAATTAATGTTTCCAAACCATAAAACTGTTCACATTACCTAAAAAAAAAAAAATGCTTGAAGCAATGTGAGAATAACGACATGCAGTAAAGAATACCATATTAATGTTAACACAGTTAATTACATGTTGCATTCGTAAGACTCCAGATAACTTCACTTAACTTGTAATCCACAAGGTTTATTGTCAAAAATAAGCATGATAAATCGTTTAACTTACGTTGGCTGTCTCTCAAAAAAAATTTTTCACAGCTCGCGTGAAATAACTGCACCCGTCTCAACATCATCAACGACCCAGAGCTCTGTGTTACTGAGACGCTACGGCATGGCTACGGCATGAAATCGGCGGGTAATGCATTTCTTATCTAGCCGCTTTACCACAAGAGTGAAAGAATCTTTTCTCCTGATGGATTTTAAGGCCGTGTGTCAATTATTTTAGCCCCCGCGAGCCAAGTTTAGATATACTCTCTCTGTTCTCTTCGTGTACCTCCCACCAGGGTTGCCAATTGGTTGTTGTAAAATTTCCGCATCCAGATTGTAGTATTTCCGTCCCGTCGCCAAAAGTACCTTACATGTGTAAGAGGGCACCGGAAATTAAAAAAAAGCACAATAAGTCACTGTAGCAGTGGAGAAAAATTCCATACATAGATATACATAAACCTGTTCCAATATTATATGCTAAAAGGAGTGTTTTTACTTATATGCTTACAAGAATGTTTTAAAAACATCAATATATCTAGTTTGAATGTCATATGTTATTCCTGAATTAAAATATGTAGATTTGTATACTTTTTTCTTTTAACTGTTAATGCAGTGGGGTTGTTGTTCGAAATACCTAACATGCAAACTTTAGTATTGTGAATCGGCCATCCGAAACTTGCACAAGTGAATATTTCCACACAATTTGTGTACAGTCCGTACGTTCATAACACTTTCCGTACATACACTTTTTAACGAAGGAATTGCCGTACGTTTATGGAAATTCCCGTATTGTTGGCAACGCTGCCTCCCACACAGTCTTAACACTGCTCGTTCCCTCAGCAAATTCAAGGTTCCGCCGTAGACCTGCCTTCGATACAGAGACTACAGAACAGTACCGGAGCTACGCCGTTGGCCTAAACGTCCGCACGTCATGACAATATGGAATTCCTCCAGGCATGATGATGTGTCAGCTAGAATCTTCACAAGAGCAGCCTGTGTGTTCGAGTGATAACGGCACACTCGCAGTTACCGGCGTGATTATCTCATAATATCCCATACTTACCAATTATCTTGTTGGATTGCGTACCTTTAAATTTCCGCCGAGATTTTTCTCGTCGATATTCTGGGCTTTGTGTTCCAGCATTCTATTTGCACAGTAGCTATTTATCTCGTCTGGTAGGCCTTATGTGTAAAACATCGTTTCATTAGTTTGTCAATACAGACTGATAAATAATATGCCATTTTTGATAACACATGAGTGTACCTGCGATATGGTATAGACCGTTCTCGGTAAAGTTAGCTTTGTAGAAATCTACCTCTGAAAAAATGCACTGCTCGTTAACTACAGCTATGCTACTGTATGCATTAAAAAGCAAGTTGCCAGCTAAGTTGGCGACAGTTTAAGTAAAAGTTATAAGGGTTAACGCCGTATTGCGAATGTGGCTTTTAAATTGTGACAAACCAAGTTCGTGTTACGGGCATTCCCGAATTCCCGTCCACTTGATCAACCCTTTCAGTCACAGTGTCCTCTATCTGGGACGTTGCACATGAAGTGGCTTGAATGGTCTGCACTGTACACAGCACAACATACCGTCCAATGAGAAAGGTTCCCTACGTGTGGGAGACATCAGTCGCTGTTGAGACAATGTTCCGTAGCCTCTTAAACCACTGCTGCCAGTAACATAAAGCACAGATAGGTTTCTGTCGGTCCCGATGTGAGTTAAAGCCTCGTATGGATATTAGTACAGTACCGAACAAAATATTCGTTTGCTGCAACGCCGAAAACTATATTTTTTATTTTGACTGAAAGGGTTAAGATATTGATTATTGGTCGGTGATCTGGTGGTCGCCCTTATGAGAACTCTTATATATGTTGGAAGTTTCTGCACTTATGCGGGAGTGGTTTAATGCTTACATAAACGAATGCATAGCACTAGTTCACTGGTCGAGAAGCATGCTTGACGCGAGTAGAACGTACGTCAGAAATGTTAACAAATGCAACGCCTGAGCTTCCAAATGAATTGGGTTAAAATGGGTTATAGTCCATTCGCGGTTATTTCCAACTCTTCTGAAGCACTGCTAAAGTTATACTTCCAAGATTATTCTTCCACCTCATGCAAACAAAGCTTAACTAAGTCTAGAAAATTACACCAGAGGGACAACGTACCGCATTTGTGAGCACTCAGTTTAATAATATTTTGCTTTTGAACTATTTCTTTCAAGGCATTAAGGACGGTTCACAATAAAGTGAGCACTTCCGCAATCAACCTTAGAAAAAAGTCACTGCCCCTACCGGCATATATTTTAATGGGCGGCCTGAGTGACATACACCCAGTGTAGTTGGTAACGATGGATGGGAAGTAGTTACGTATCTTAAGGTCAAATAAAAAGTGCTAGGTAACCATTTGTGATAACCCAGATTATTTCTTTCGCTTACTGTTTTTTTAATGCATCGAAGTGTAAAAATGAGCAGATTTGTTAAATATTTACTTTTCTAATAATCTTACAGTTTTACTTGACCAACGCCCTAATAAAGTGATGAGACACATGACAATGTTAATCTTACATAAGGTGGAAAAATACACAATATGCATATAAGCAGATTTTCAGCAGTGCTTTCAAAAGTGCTCATTTTACCGTGAGTAGCCTACCAACACACGTGTTTTCTCTTTCTTTGTATTCATCTTAATTTGAAATGAAATATCTAAATTTATTAGCAAAATATAATGAAATGTTAAAATTATGTGTGTGTGTGTGTGTGTGGTGTGTGTGTGTGTGTATATATATATATATATATATATATATATATATATTTATTTATTTATTTATTTATTTATTTATTTATGACCACGATTATTTATGTACTTATACTTGTGATACATGACATAATAGGGAAACTACGTAACACGTCTTAAATGGGACAATTTTTCAATGGTTTGATTTAGAAAGTGCTAATATACTGCACGTAGGCTATAATCACTTAGAGCGGGACTTCCTTGACCGGACAACCACGATCTTTCCCAACCAAGAGTCAAGAAAGTGAATAGTTGTTAGTATTATTTTGCACTGAGTATCCATGACTAGGGCCATTATGATTGACGTCTCTTCCTGGAAGAAGAAACCCGACTCTTACCAGTATAGTGGTTGTTTAAAGTTTCCTTTTTCTCGTTTCCTCCGTATCGTTATCAGATATAAGATCAGCTCCACATTTCAAGGACAAAATATTGTCTTTTCTGTGTTTGGACGCCGATGGATATTGAAGTAGAGAGAATCGAAAGAGATTATGATTTTTGGATGATTTAAATGTTTCTGAAGCTGGAAAGATTTTACAAAAACTGTTTGTTACCTGAAAAGGTTAATCCTAGACACACTAGGTCCATGATAATCAGAGACCCATATTACATTCTCGAAGAACAGGAAAAACATAAAAGCAAAACGAAGGGAACTGGTTTTCTTTTCCTTCACAGTAAGAAAATTTGTCATCATGTCATGTTCATTCAGTTTCCTATGAGAAAAAATAAGTGGAATAGTTTTTTTATGTTCTTTATCATTACGTGCACGGACTTCAGTTTTCTAATAGTTTTTTTGTTTCAGTTTCATGTATAAAACTTTAAATTAATGTACACAATGTTTTAAAACCTTTTTAATGAACTAATTTTTTGTTGCAAGGAAGTAGAAGTTTAACATTTTAATAAATACTTTCTGGTACATCACAACTTTCGTTTGTAATACTTAAAACCCAGCCATATTAAAATCGTTTAACATTTGTAACTGTAAAATGAAAATCTTAGGAATTCGTATGCATTTGACTTCACAACATTAATGATGCAGTTGTGTAGTTCTGCATTTGGGTTACGTCTTAGCTTTGCAAACTATGTATCATTTTGAGGCATAACTCCAAACGTTTGGTTTACCTTACATTTGCAATATACATAACGAAGTAATAATAGGTGATTCCAAGTAGTGGCACGGCTTCTTTTCAACAAGGAGAGTGATCTGAGTTAGGTGTACATTACCATGGGCTGCGTTGGAAGTAATAAATTGTTGACTGCATGCACCACCTGTATCAAAATTAAATACGTAATTCTATTTGATTTGTATAAACGTAGACAACAACTAAAACTCAAATATTGTTTTTTATGTTATTTGTTTCCAACTCTGTAGAATATGTTGTATCACGCTATTGAAAGTTTATGATAATGTTATCTGCTATTGTTGGGAAGCAATGGGTGTTTTATCTTGAAGTTAATGTACGACAAAATCAATATTCGAATTATTTATTTTCTACACATTTATAAAATTGAAATACATACTGTTACAGTGAACTATCAAGTACTACATGAGACAATTTTAATTTATATGAGATCTAAAATTAACACAAATTTTGTTCTTTGGTAACAAATTACAAAATATAGACCTGCTTTAATGAAATATGTTTATTCAGGACCCAAAACGTAATACACATGACTCAGTATTTAAGGTTTTGGAAAGTCAAATTATTGAAAGTAGACAATCTCTCTTCCGATTGGCTGTAAATAATTTTTATCTTATTTAACTCATCGTAAATCGTAGCACCATATGTTTAGAAAGAGTCACGTATGCTTAAACACTCCGCTATTCATGAATACATTTCTGTAAGCTTCGTAACAATGAATGCTTGTGACAAACAGGAGTGGCTACATTTAAATTAGTTTTCATTACAATATGTATATATAACAATATATATGTAACAAGTTATAATTGAGGTAATAGCATTTCAGCATAGGTGAAGTGCACATAACATATTAAAATAGAAAACCGTACAACGAATCAAGTGCTGTTTGAATTGATTGCATTTAATATAAAACTTCTGCCACAACACATGGCAGTAACAATTGCACGGTTATTGTACTAACTTGCCATTTTTTTTTTTTTCAATTTTTAATTGTTTTAATCTATTTTCATTCCAGGAATTTTCTGCAACAGTATTAAGTTCCTAATTCTGATAAATGTTCGGGTTCGAACAAAACATTGTACAATTTCGTATGGCATGTGGTTCCCAATCTTGTGTACAATTGCATCCGCCACTGTCCTAAATATGTTTTTGTAGAAACTGAATTAGAAAATAGCAGTACCTGGTGTGACTTTTGTCTTGCACAGCCTACTACATCCAAGGGGCGCTGAGTTAGTTTAGGGCTATTTTAAATTCATGCTTTGAGTTTTTAAATAACTTTAGTTGATTTTGTGTCTTTCCATAGTAAATCCTTTGTCTAAAAAGTTATTTCTTGCAAGTTTTATTAACTGAGGATCGTCAGCAAACACAAAATGTTCCTATTATCGTCAAATGGTAAAGCGAAATGCAAGGACAGAATAAACTATTACGAAAGAATGTACGAGGACTGCAGTGGTGAAGGAATTAGGATGGTAGGTGTAGTATATTTTAAAATAAAACAGAAAGAGTGAACAGGCGGTGCAAGATGTGGGAGCACTGAAGGGCGGCGCGCAGGGGCGGAGGGAAAAAATAATTTCGGGTAAGTATAAAAGCGAAATGCAATAACAGAATAAACAAATATGTAGGTATGAACACTGAATGCAGTGGTGAAGGAATAAGGGTCGTAGAATAAACGGTTATGGAATGGCGGTGAAATGAAGTGGCAAGTGTTATTCCGGAATCACATAGCCCCGACGCGCACGACACGACGGCCAACAGACAATGAAATACAGGATAGATCGTCGTATGCCCAGCCGATTTTGTCGACCGAGCAGCAATTTTGGATTAGAAATGATTTCTATTCGTCGTCGTGTCGTGCGACACGACGCACAGAATGTACAACCTTGCAAAATGAAATCGAAATGCAAGATTTCCCTACAACGGTAAATACGCAGCTTAAAATAAAAATCAATTAAAAATTACTGTATCTAACTCTTAAAAATAATAATTTTACCTTTGTACGTATTAGCGATACCAATTGGTACCATTATGTATTACAAATTTCAGTCTTGTCCACCACATTTGAAACTAACTTAGTCATAGGCTGCGCTATATTCATAGCGCCTTATAAACGTTAAATGCCGAGAGCGTGGTGTCAGTCGTGCTGTAAATTCAAGTAGTCACATTGAAATGTGTCTGTCGTTGCTGCGTTTTTGGTCGTGTCGTGCTGTGTTGGTCGGGGCTGTGTGATTCCGGCATAAGGCTGGTGTGGACTGTCGTGACGAACAATAATTATCGCGGCACGTCCGCGCGGGCTAGCATGTCTGACAACACGCCTGTTCTTGCCTGGACACTCAAGGTTATCGTCGTCACGGAGGGTCGTGTCCCACAATGTGCACTGTCACGCGTGCTTCGCGCCCTGCGCTTTATGCAATCCCCGCTACACAGCGGTGCTGCGCGCACGCCTATACAACCAGGGGCACATACCTATCACTTGACCTGCCTCTTCGAGCGTTTCGATTTACTCGACTTTAAAAGTGAGCAGAACCTAAAATGACAGCCTTAATAAACAATATTAATTTTAACCAGAAGTTTCCAGAATTTTTAAATGTACAAATTTAATGAGAATTACAGTATCTTGTCGTATTTGATGCAAATAAATGAACTACATTTTTCAAAAATCTATTTTAATGTTGTGAAATTTTATAATAAAGAAGTAATTTTGATGATGGACAATTCCTGTGACACTGCCTAAAAAATAGTGTCCAGCAACCTCTTGTTGTAAATGTATTAGCGACTCTTTTATGCTGTTCTAAAGAATACATTCAATAATTTTTTTGTTATATATATCACACATTGGTACTATGAATAGTGTACCCGCAAATTATTAGAATTTTAAACTAATGTTAGGTATTTCAGTAGCTTCTGGAGAGAGAGTGTGTTTTCGAACCACGCCGAGGCATTTTCACTCCAGACCTTTTATTTTGTTCTCATCACTCGCGAGCGCGAGCTTGGTGACGGGTCGAGGGGGGATGGGTGATATTGCTTACAGGAGAAAGTTCATAGTACTAGGGCAAATACAAGGTAGGCGCTTGCACGTCTTTCTTACCCCCTCCCTCCTGCCCCACCACCCTTCTAAGGGCCTCCGTGTCTCGTAGTTTTTCGTGTAAAGCTGGAATCACATAGTCCTGACAAACACAGCACGACACAACCAAAAACGTAATCATGACACATTTCAATGTGACTACTTGAATTTACAGCACGACGGACACTACGCTCTCGGCATTTACCCTAACTATTTAGAAGGCGCTGATAGGCTACGTTAGTTTCAAAGGCGGTGAACAAGAGGGAAATTTGTAATACATAATGGTGACAAATTGGCAAAAGCTGTTCACGATAAAGTGAGCAATTTAGAAATGAGCGTTAGCTAAAGGTCACTGCCCTTCCATGCATATATGTTAATAGGCGCACTGAGTGACATTCGCCCAGTAAAGTTGGTAACGATGGATGGAAATATCTTAACGTCGAAGTAAAAGTGTTAGGTAACCATTTTTATAGCTTAAAATTATTTCTTTCGCTTTCTGTTTTTTTTTACCGCGTCAAAGTATAAAAATGAGCAGATTTGTAAAGTATTTACTTTCTTAATAATTTCACCGTTTTATTTGACCGACGCATGAATAAAGTGATGAGGCCCATTGTAATGATAATTTCACATAAGGCGCATGAATACACAACGTGTATACAGGTAGATTTAAATCAGGGCTTTCAAAAGTGCTCATTTGACCGTGAACAGCCTATATCGCTAATACATACAAAGGTAAAATTATTATTTTTAAGAGTTAGATACAGTAATTTTCAATTTGTTTTTCTTTTAAACAGTGTATTTACCATTGTAGGGAATGATTGTAATACAATTTCATTTTGCAAGGTTGTAAATTCTGTGCGTCGTGCCGCATGACACGACGAAGAATAGAAATAATTTATAATCCAAAACTGCTGGTCGGACGACAGACTCGTTCGGGCTTACGACAGTTTAACTTGTATTCCATTGGCTGTTTGCCGTCGTGTCGTGCGCGTCGGGGCTATGTGATTCCGGCATTACACGCGCATGTGTGCAGACAGCGCGCACACGAGAGCCAAACATACGAAAAGAACGTTACCAAACTTAAACGTACGCACTTCGTAGATATTTCGTAATAGGCTGTTCATGGTAAAGTGAGCACTTTTGAAATCAACCTTAGAAAAGAGTCACTGTTCCTACCTATTTAGGCCCCTACACTTTAACGGGCGCGTTGAGCGACATGCGCCCAGTAGAGTTGGTAAGGATGGATGGAAAGTAGTCTCACGTCTTACCATCGAGTAAAAAGTGTTACGCAACCATTTGTGATAACGTAAATTATTTCTTTCGCCTTCTGTTTTTTTTTTTTTTATGTACCCAAGTATAAAAACTAGCGGATTTGTAAATTATTTACTTTATTGATAATTTAACATTTTCCTTTGACCGACGCATGAATAAAGTGACGAGGCCCATGGTAATGTTAATTTTACATAAGGTGGAAAAATACATGACTTTCACACAAGTAGATCTTAAAGCAGGGATTTCAGAAGTGCTCATTTTACCGCGAACGGCCTATATTCTCGCTACAGCAGCCAACATTCGCTTGGTAGCTGTATTGGTAACGTGACAAATTAGAAGCGAGATGGCGTGGGATCAAATCCCGGACACTGCTGTGTTTTGCAATAATTTTTGTAAATTACGTCAAATTGCATAACATAAACAGTGACTAACCGAAATACTCTTATTTCTAGTAAGGATTTGGCGAAATTCAATCAAAATGGTATTTATTTGTCCACACGCTGTTGGCTGTCACTTATTCAATCAGTGAAAATGGTTTGACTGAATCAATTAGCGGTTTTCCACCGAATCAAAGTGGAGCTATTTTCACTTATTCGAGTAGGTAAAGGCTATTCACGATAAAGTGAGCACTTTTGAGATGAGCATTAGTAAAAGTCACTACCCCTGCCTGCATATATATTAACGGGGGCACTGAGTTACGTGCGCCCAGTAAAGTTGGTAACGATGGATGGTAAGTAGTAACACCATAACATCGAATAACGAGTGATAGGTAACCATTTATAACTTCAAATATTTACTTCGATTTCTGTTATATTTAATGCAACAAAGAGTTAAAATGAGCAGATTTGTAAATTATTTACTTTTCTAATAATTTCAGAGTTTCACTTGACCGACGCATGAATAAAGTGACGAGGCACATGGCAACGTTAATCTTACATAAGACGAAATAATACACAACGTGCGTACAAGTAAATCTTAAGCAGGGCTTTCAAAAGTACTCATTTTACCGAGAACAGCCTATAGTTGCGATTCACTGCGAGTGAGTGGTTTTCCATTGATTCGAACGTAGTGTTAACTTCTACAGTAGAAGTTAGTTTTTTTTTTTGTACAAGGCCTTTCTTCCGTCGCCGCAATACACGGTAAAAAAGATAATTTGCGCAGAGAAAATTTTGTCTTGCAGATCAATATTAACGTTTGGCCTGACCTTGGTAATCCACCCCGAATCCTAGCGTTAATAAACCTGTTACGGTTTTAATTTACAAATACGGAAGTAATATTCCTCCTCGAAAATATCTGAAGCCGCTGAAAGAAAGTTAAGACAATAATGTGCGCTTTAGCTACAGTGGTAAATTGACATAATTCGTCAGTTATTCTTCATATCACAAAAATTATGCTTACATCCTAAACATGTTCACTGTAGAAATGGTACCATGGTGGTGTAGTGGTTATACTGCTTGCCTCCCACCTCGGCGAACCTGATTAGATTCCCTGCTGTGTCACTCCCGGATTTTCGCATGTTGGAATCGTGCCGGACGATGCCGCTGGCCGGCGGATTTTCTTGCGGATCTCTCGTTTGCAACGCCCCTGCCTTCCGGCGATACTCCATTCCCCCCTCAATGCACCCCCTCATCGGCTCTCAAGACCTCGAAGTTAAGAGCCGCCCAAATATCTTCACTCACTTTCAACTCAACTGGAGTTCGCAGTGTACAGTACTTATCAAATATAACCTTTCTTTGCGATGTGCAGATCATTGTGTAGAATGGGCATAAAAAGGTTAAGAAACAAAATATTTAGTGTTCGCAAACAAGCCCTTGCCTAAAAGGGTATGTGTGTGTGCAGAGTCAACTGCAGCGGGAGATCACGATACCGCAGTTACACGTAGCCCCGGAGTGAGACATGGGTTCTGCACGATCCTCCCACTTGATTACCACCCGTCACGAGACGGGGGTGCGGCGCCCTGCCGCGGGAAGATTGTGACGTCATGTCGCGTCCACGTGACCTCCCCTCGGCAAGCCACGCGACTTCTATCGATCGTTACGCAAATGAGGACGCTCCGGGACTATTTGTGCTATGTGAAGAAGGGGGGAGGGGGTTGGCCGCCCAGCTGCTCCACGTGGCGTCCATCTGCTGTCGATGTCGAGTGTGGGAACCCCTGCCCCCACCCCCCTTAATTCCCGTGGGTAACGTGGCGTGCGCTCCCGACTTCGACTCTTGCTCCTAGATCCTCTCCCAGCCGCCACGAGGTCCCCCGGAATATCTTGTTGGGACGGGTCCTCATTGCAGTACATCCCTTCCGTGTGCCTACTTACTCCGTCTCGAATGACTTCGCTATCGACGAGACGTCTAGTGGAGAGTGCGGAGAGATTTAGGCGGTTCCTAACATCGAGGAATGCAAGGGCGGGGGGAAACGGAAGAGCCCAGATAAAAACCCGCTGACCAGCGGCATCGCCCGTCACGATTTCCACGTGCGAAAATCCGAGAGTGACGCCACCGGGAATCGAACCCGGTTCACCTAAGTGGGATGCGCGTAATCTGACCACTACACCACCACAGCCCCATGAGACGTTAAGCCCTACCTACCCACCTATCTCAAGGAAGAGAAATGTTTGTACTAGTGTAACCTCTGCTATACAATGCATAATTCTCGAAATGTAAGAAATACTTTGTTTTATGAACATTTGGAGGAGGGAGTTTGTTTTGATTGAAAACTATATTATTATTATAATTTCTCCTTTCCAAAGCCTTTGGTGATTCTGGATTGTATTGTGTTGATACTAGTATACTTGGCTAGTGTTATGTTGCTTACAGGTACTTCCTGGATACAAGACCTCCCAAAAGCTAAGCTACTTCCATTTGATACAAGACCTTAAGGTCCCTGGTATTGATCTTGAGAAAACAAACTGGATCAACTCCGTCAAATCTCTCATAAGTTGGCGACTTCTCCTCCTTCTATAACCATAAAGGTTTATATAGGTCCCCTGATTTGCCTTTGGCTTGTTCTACAGGGGCTGACTGATATGCTTTGAAGAAACATTTAGTTTCACCCCTGTTGAAGAATGTGCCTGTTCTGAAAGATGTACATACCTACAACTGAAAATATTTTACATTTTTTAATTGCTGTTTAAGAACTCATTAAAGCCAAGGTTCGGTCTAAAGAGTATTTTTGGCATATATTTATGTCGTATACAACGCCCATGTGCATCTCTGACAAGTTATGTTTTAGACGTAGTGTGGTATAGTGAGATATTTTGCATGACGTACTCTGAATCAGCGTTTGTCGAAATGGTGATAGACAATTTACCACATAATGTTAAACCCTATTGCTTGTCGTCTTCACCTGCTTCATTGATTGAACTAAAGGATTTATTCAGTAAAGTTATTGTTATATTAGAGGGGCAAGAAGTTGATCAGGAAATGGGTGGGGGGGGGGGGGATCGGTCTCCTTTAATGAAAATGAAATAGACTGTTGGGCATTGTTTTGTCTGTGGGAAAACAAATCATTTGGCTAATAAGTGTTATTATAAGCATAGTAAGGGATTGAGTTTTCCTAAAAACAAACACAAGGATAGCTCTAGTCGTGGGGCTGATCATAATCAGGAGAAAGTTAAGGTAGTCGCCGAAGCTTCAGAAAAGAGGAAGGAAATAGTTTGTTTTTCATGCGGAGAGAAAGGGCATATTGGTCCGAAATGTCCTTAGGTAGTGTGACGGCTATCCCTGCACACGAACGAAAGCTAAAACCGATAGAGCCATATTAAGTTGATAAAACGTTGACCATTTGGGATGGCTTACCTTCGCTGCAACCGGGGGGGGGGGGGGGGGTGAGAGTTGACAAGCTCCACGCCTCACGTTCGCTGGGCGGGCCTGCTGGTCTGCAAATGTGGGCGCCGCGGGGCTGTGCCGCCCGCGAAATTTTGGGATTCTTTCCCCTCCCTTGTACGTCACCTTGACAACGTGACGCCAGCCAGCCATTCACGTAACACCAGGGTGCCCTTCCAGGACTTCCGGATATCGACAGAGAGATCATTTTGTAATGTTCTCGATGGTTTTGAATAAAATATAAATAGAAGTGTCTCGTCCAGGTTCGGGGAGACAGCACAGGGTATTCACTTGGGTAGGAACTACTGTTCTCCCGTTTTAAGGGAGGCCCATTGCTGCCATTTTAAGTTAAGTATAATGTAAAGGAAAATATTTAATGTAACCTGCATATAGCTGGGAAGAATTGTAATTTTGTAAAAATGTAAAAAAAATGTAAATTTTGGGGGAAGTTTTAAACAGAAATCTATTTTTGATACTATTTATTTATAGTGAGATTGGGGGTAACTATGTAAACGTTTATATTATGTTATAAAAGCAAAGGCAATGAGTATTTTACCTTTTCGCTGGAACCAACCCAAATCCCTTTTTGACACCATTGGGGGGCTCTCAGCTGTTTTCAAACCTAAACACCTACATTCAGAAAGCACTGAGACAAAAGGGCAAGGTAAATAATATTGCATCTGACTCATTTGCATTGACTGTTGTTACCCTAAATATCTGGGGGAATCGTGTCAGGGCTTTGATAGATACCAGTTCCACTGCTACTTTAGTCGACCATGACTATTATAATTTTTTGTTTCGTAATTGTTCTGTAGGTTCGTTATATTCAGCTCCTGTTAAGACAGTTAAGTTCAGTTTGGCAAATGGTGGGGCAGTGAGTACTGATGCTTACATCATTATGACATTTAAGATAGCTACTTTTTGTGATAATATTCATTTTTGATAATTCGCAATCTTTCCTTCTAAGTTATCTTGGTTATAGATTTCTTGGCACATACTGGTGCAGTGGTAGAAGCGAAGGCTGGTGTTTTGTGATTCGCTTTTGCTCAGGATACTATTCCATTTTGTGGTGCTTTTACTATGCCGGCGCTTAATAATTTACCTAAGGATGAAAATGATTCCCTTTTCAGCGCATTTTCTGATGTTATTACTCCACGTATAGGTCGCTGTCATGAGGAACCTTATAAGTTTGTTCTTAAGTATCCTACTCTGGTTCGCTGTAAGCTTTATAGTGTGGCTAAACCAAAAAAAAAAAAAATCTTTAAAGGCATTTGGAATAAATTGTTACATGAAAATATAGTAAACCCTTCTAAGAGTGTTTACGCCAGCACTGCCTTTTTACGCCAAAGAAAACACTGGGGGAGTTCCGTTTAGTTATTGATTACCATCAGGCCAATTCGCGTATTGTGTTAGATCCTTTTCCATTGCCAAGTTGGATCACATTTTCCAACAGTTAGGGGATGCCAATGTTTTTGCGTTGTTAGATCTCAATCATGCTTTTCATCAGTGCGTGCTACACTCTCAGTCTAAACCTGTTTTGGCTTTTGTCACCTCTTGGGGGTTGTTCTAATGGAACCATGTTCCTTTTGGAGTTTCACTTGGGGTGCAAGCTTTGTCCAGGGTTCTTGAGAAGTTTCAGGGACCCTTTCAGGTTCAGTTTGTAGTTAACCACCTTGACGATGCCATTATATACAGTCAGACTGTTGTAGAAAACCTGCCCCATAACAGGCAGATTTTGGAAGCCTTTATAAATGCAGGGTTGACAGTAAACACTGAAAAAATCGTGTGGGCAGCTGATCATACCAAGCATTTGGGATTTATAGTTTCTAATAGTCAAGTGTTATTAGATCCAGACTGGATTCGGCCTGGACTTTCTTTCCCTATCCCCAGAATATTAAGGGGTTTCGCAAGTTCCTTGGCATGGTAGGTTATAATTCTAAATTTGTACCATAGCTGGAGATATAGTTGCTCCTCTGAACCAATTAAATAAGAAAAATAAGTCATTTATCTTGGGTCCCAAACAAATTTCTGCTTTTCATAAATTCAAGTACTGTTTAACTTACCCTCCTATTTTGCAGTTACCACAGTTCGACAAAAATGTATCTTGCATGTGAATGCCAGTGGTAGAGCCCTCGGGGCTGTAATATCCCATCAAGTAGAAGGTGCTGCCCTTCCTGTTGCTTATGCCAGCAGGCTTTTGAAAGGTGCTGAATTAAAATATATGGCTTATCAGAAAGAAACTTTGGCGTGTGTATGAGCCATTGAATGCTTTTCCGAACTATCTGGAAGTAGATGAATTTGACCTATGTATTGATAACCAGGCTTTTTCCTGGCCTTGGAAATCTAAGAAACAGTTAGGGAAGTTGGGCAGATGGGTTGAATGTTTATCCTGTTTTAGATTTACTTTCCTTCAAGTAAAGGTATCCTGCAACAATGTAGCTGATCCCTCTCTAGTATGTATGACCCTGCAGAGTTTAGACTGGTTGATAGTGTTGATGCTGGCAGTAGCCTTAGTGATGATGATATCGAGACTTTAAATGTGTTACAGTGCATACCTGAGTACTTTGTAAATCTGCATTATTGGCGGTCTTTAGATTCTGAATGTCAGCAGCTCATTTTAGATCTTCAGTAAGGCAATAGTTCCAACTTTGAGATGCATAAAGGTATTTTAGGTAAGAAAACATGTAGGGGTAGATTTATAGAATACGTGTCTTTGAAATTGGGGGACATAATCTTCGAATTTACCATCGTATATACTTCGGTGCTCATTTTGGGCCAGAAAAAAAATGTGTGTTTTATCACTGCCTCCTATTTCTAACCAAGAATGTATGAGGACATCAGGAACCTTGTTCTTGCCTATTTGATATGCCAGCATTGTAAGGTTAAAAATGTTGAAGATCTGGGTTTGTTCTCCAGTAGGCCATGGACATTTGTTTGGGAGAAAGTGTACATAGACTGTTTGGCCCTCTTCCTCGTTGGAAAACATGGAACTGTAGTTTACTTGTCTTAGGGCAAGTTGCACGATCGTGGTTCGAAACTCGATCCGAGATCGCAGCTAAGATCGACATGGAAAACTGTTACACCATTCGAGTTCAGAACTGGGCTGTAGATCGAGATTAAGTTCATTTCGAACTGCCGAAGTTGGCAGTTCCAAAACTCGATTCGAGCTTAGCAGCCATGTCGACAAATGTAGTTCCAAAATACACCTACAGATAGAACTATGGTCGATTGTTTTCTTGGGAAATAAAAACAACATTATACACACTTGAATATTATTCAGTAAAATTCGTACAACAATAATTCATTAAAACAGATCAAACATCGCACATCTAGTTATATCTATAGTAAAAAATGCGACTACTTCCATTACGTCATATATTGCGGACCAATAAGAAAATTAGTCTCATACTTAATCTCGATCTCTTACTTTGGAACCAAGATCGATATGTCGGAGATCCAGAAACATGAAATTTCGTTAGTGCAACTCTTTTACATTGGAACCAAGATCGAACTGGATCATTGTTCGGAACTAGGATCATTTTATCTCGGATTGGGGGCGATGTTGGTACAGCTGGCCCTTAGGGGATGTTTTCACTAACTTTTTGTTAGTCCATCTTATGAAAGACCGAAAGGCTACGACTATTGTATGTATTCTTTCTGAACAGGCGTTTGCCTACTTTGGGTCCCCAGTTTATAACATTAGTGATAATGCTAAGAATTTTACAACTTCTTAAATGTGTAATTTGGCCTTCTCATGGTACATTCATCTGGTGCAGATAAGTCCGTATCACACAGAGAGCAACATGGTTGGTTTGAGGCCTATTCATCATGATGCTAATCAAGATTGGGATGTTTCCATTCATTTCCTTGTTTTAGCTATTAATTCTAGTCATAGTGTTTCTGTAAACAATACACCATGACAGTTTTTTTTTAGAAGGGACATTTCACATCTCCTTATCAACTCTGGGAATATCTACTTCACTATAACTGAAGATCCTCAAATTGCTGCGAAATATTACTGGTCTGATGCTACTGGCGATTTAAAATAGATTATGAGAAAATGCAAACGATTCATAACAGATATCGTGATGAGCGTAGTTATCAAATTGGGGGTAAAATTTTGCTGCAGTCGCATTATTAGTAAGGCAGTTGATACGTTTATTGTCAATTTACCCACATGCGAAAATCTGGGGGCAGCCCCACCGAGAATCGAGCCCGGTTCACTTAGGTGGGAGGCGATTAGTCTAACCACTATATCACCGCAGCCCCCGTGTGATTCTTAAGTTCCTTGCCCCTGTTATCTGTTACTCTGTTGGTTCGCGATTGTCGGAGAAGTTTTGTTATGAAAGTTCATGTAGCCAACACTAAACCTTTTGTTGAAGGTAATACTGCTTAATGCCAGTGGCGTCTATTTTATTTGTATGTTTACTGTACCTTATTTTGTGTACCTGATGTGTTGTATTAAATTTTTTATATAAGTGTTATTCTGATTGTGTGTATATATATATATATATATATATATATATATATATATATATATATATATATATACGGATTTAATTTTTGTTGCTAGATCCGCATCGGAGTAGGAGCCCCAGGTGCCTGGTGTCAATTATTCCCCCTCTCAGCTGCGACTGCGTCTCTTATGCCACACTCTCCTTGTTGCGTGTGCGCGCCTAGAAGATGCCGCTTTGAAGATGCAGTATTGAACACACTTGGTTTTCATGTTGAAGATATTTCTGCTTTCCTTCTACTACAGTACTACAGTGGACACTTCAACTCTGCTTTACTCTGGACACCTCCTTTGTGTTTCGATCTGTGCTGAGTACATTTTTCCTGCCTGCTGGAGGGGTTCCTCCTTGGATTGCTCACCCAGGTGGGAGTGTCGGCTTCAATGGCGGCTGAAGATTTTGTGGAGGGGATGTAACGTGGAGTACGCAAGTTACCCTATTCGTCGTTTGAATTTGCTCCTACTGAACTGTTTTGGGTGGTAAACTATGAAGATGCAACAATTTATCCATCACTGAATGTAATCTGGTGCCCCAGTCGCCGCCGCTGACGCCATGAGCTGCATTTTCGATGGATAAAACTTTAGCTAGGCCTCAATTGATTGCGAGGCTGTTCTATCGAGTTGGCTTCGCCCCCTTGGCTGCCGACGAACTTTTCGCCGCGCGTTTCAGGGGAGTGTGCGTCTCGCTGGAAGAGGGGGCGAATTTGTCTATAGGGTATTTAAAAAAATAAGTATTCCATATTTCGAGAGGAGATAGTATGCACCAAAACAAGAAAATAAGTCTATTAAACATGGGTCCGAAAATCCATATAGTAAACGTTATGAGCACTTGTTCACCATCGCTACAGGAGGTGCTCAATGTGACGTCCATTCATAGTAATGCATCCTTGTGCCCTACGTCGTAGGGAATCACGCACCCTTTGAAACACTCTTGGTTGGTCTAGGATCTGTTGGCAGGCATTAATGACGTATTCCTGTAGTGCTTGTACGTCACTGATGGGGGTTGCGTTCACCAAAACCTTCAGATGTCCCCACAGCCACAAATCCAAGGGATTAAGGTCAGAGGAACATGAAGGCAAACTTACTGGACCTTCCGGACCAATTCATCTCCCATTAAATGACTGTGTTAGATGTTCTCGAACATTTCGGGGAAAATGAGCCGTTGCTCCATCATGCATGAACCACATGTCTAGCCTTTGGAGGTATGGTACATCCTCCAGTAAGATAGGAAATTCGTTTGCTATGGAATCATTATACATTGCATCATTCAGTCTGTTTGGTGGTAAGTAAGGTCCAGTGATTCTATCGCCAATAATGTCTGCCCATACATTGATTGATAATCAGTGCTGATGCATTGTTTATTATGGAGAATAATAATCCCAGCTCACGTTACGGAGATATGAAGTTTCGCATTAGCGATGGTGAACAAGTGTTCATAGCTGTTAAGGTATGGGTTTTAGGAGCTATGTTTATTAAAAATTTTTCTTTCTCTGGTGCATACTTCCTTCCCGCAAAACATGGAATATTTTTTTAACATCTGGTATATTCCAGGCCTGGCACTTGGAGGTCGCTCACTTCTGCGAGCTCGTCATGGGTGTTCCAGTTCATATTCCTGGTCGGCATGAGTATTTGTAGGATTCCACTGCAACGTGCACCGAGGAATGCAGTCTGGTATTTTTTTAAATATATTATTAGTGAAGGCAGACATTTTGTCGGCTTTGGCCGTTTGTTCATGATACACATAATCACCATGTTTTTCACAGAGTGCTGTAATTTTTCGTCAACCAATGACTTAGCTCTGAGCAGACTAGTATGATTATTACTGCAAGGGTACCAGAAGGCAGGCTGGTTCGCTCCACTACCTTGAGGCGCTTAATGCCTTCTTTTCGACTGCTACCTTCGTGTACGTCGTGTCGCTAATTTTCCTTTACTTTTGGTATAGTTGTGGGCCGGCCAGGAGGGGGTTTGGTTTCCCGCTTATATTTAAATTGATTTGTCCCGTTTCTTTCACTTTTTGCAGTCAGTACTTGTTAAAGTCATTTGAATATTGAGGATTTTGAGTGTTGCATATGGTGATTTAATTAAACATTGGTATCTTTTACATTTGTCGATTTCTCAGGCCCAAAAAAAAAAAATTATAATTACAACATTGCCTTGCTGTATTACTGTAAAACAAAATCAATTTATTGTTTAGTAAATACTTTCATCGTACTTATCTTGTTTCTTACACTCATTTTACCTTTACGTACCGTCACACTCCGTCATACTTGAGTCTCTATAGGTCACTATGCATAAACCACAGTGCCCCATTGGTAAGAAATGTATTATTTATTTATAATTTATTATTATTAATATGAATGCAACAGGGATGAAATAAGCGTGTAGGTAATACGTGGTAAGAAACAGTTCTCATGCAAAATATTAAAAACTGTTTGCGCACAAATGCGGTGCTTTGTCTCTTTAGTGTATAGGCTATTCACTGTAAAGTGAGCACTTTGTGAAGCTCTCTCATTTGGAATAGTAGTCGATAAATATATTTGATTGTAGCCTTAGTTATTAACTTTAGAATCCGGTGAAATATATACAACGTATTTATTATCTACATGGCAATATTTATTTTAGAATATGCTGGAAGGATAAAAAATGGTTCATTTTAAATGTAATCGGGGCATCAAAAGTGCTCACTTTACCGTGAACAGCCTATAGTAGTCACGGCTCAGTTAAGCTTTGTTTGCATGAGGCGAAGGAAGAGATTGAAATAATAAGTTTAACAGGACTTCAGAAAAATTGAGAGTAACCACCACTGAGTAAAGGTATACACTAGAGTGGTCATGGGATAGGCAGAAGTCTGACCAGTTTTACGTGTTAGTTCCGCTAATGATCCAAGGGAGCGCTAGTGTTCTCGACGACGTCATCCTCGCGTTGTTGCCAGTTCCTGACCTCGGCTCACCCACGTGTTTGTTCAAGTTCTACCAGAGGCGAGCCTGTCACACGCGAGTTACCAACAATCGTTGCAGTTGTGAATACACAACTCATGATTCACTAATGGCGACCATGGTATGTGTTTCGTTTATGTCGTAGAATTATCTGTTTGCGGAAATTTGAAGCGATATAAACTAATATTTGATTTTATTTACCTCTGTTAAAATGAATTATCATAAATATATGTTATGGTCATTGTTTTTAATTATAATATATTATTTTACTATAATTTAGGTGTTCATGATAAAATGCCACTACCATTAGCACTTATAATTACTCACGTCATATTAATCATGAATGATGTCATACATCAGAGTAAACTTTTCATTCCGTTGTTATGTGAAAGGAAATAGACAGGAAATAATTGTTCAGTAGTGGAGAAATATATGTTAGACGCACGACGGTCTACAATTGAACACAATGTTTACAGTTTGGGGTAGCGACCTATTACAAAGGTGACTTTTCGTACAAATAATCAGTACGTTCAAAGTGTCGATTCAAGCATCATTAAGGCTGTGTCCGAACCTAGGAATGCACTTGTGTATATAAGCATACTCCACTCGGCTCGATACGTGATACATTCCGATAGACATACTTATCAGCATCCTTTACAGCAACTATTTAGCTGATAAGATTCTGAACAAGCATTTTGACGGAAAACACATACTGAATATGACTGGAACGTAGGCTCATAGCTTTAGAGTTATCGATCCATTAGGAGCTGTAGCTGGAAAGAGCATGATAATGAAAGTTTTCCTATTGACCAATAATAGACATTTTTGCAAGAAAGGAATTAATATATATTTGAGCCAGTAAAAGCAGTTATCGATAGTGTATCATTAAAACTGGTAACAACAAGAGGTAGATTTCCGTTGAACACTTAACATTGATATTCATAAAAATTAAATGTTGGATTTCGATATAACGTTTACACTCATCCATGCCTTACCTTGTAAAAACATTGTCAGTGTTCTCACTGATCTGCACATTAACTATAAATTCAATGCCACGCTCGGTTTATAACATATCACGAAGAAAACCGGTTATGTTTATCCCGGCTCTTCTAGATCATTAAAGGTTAAAGAGGCATACATTGTTAAGAACATTGTTCAGTGGCGTTTTTAGAAAGTTAATGCCTCCATTCCATTCTTTATGAAGAGAAATATTTGGAATAACAATTATGAACTACATATAAATCGATTTTCAAAATAGTAGCTAATGGGCTGTAAGGACGCGAGACGTACACACATTCGTTTCCCCGTGCACGTGCGTTTGTAATTTCCGGAAACATGTAACACATTTGCGTACGTAGACGAATTCGAACGCTGTATGAGCGTGCATCTCATTAAGCAGAAAACCGTATGCACACTGTTGGTGCGCCACCGATCTGGGGTGCGGGAGGCTCTGTGTTCGAATCCCGGGTAAGGCATAGTGTTAATTTAAGTTAGGTTATAAGTTAGTCTGTAAGCCGTCCCCAGCTAATCTTTGACGTACAAAACCGGGGGACGTTAAAAGGCCATTTACAGTTACAACTACAACTTATACACACTGCGGGAAAAGGACATTAATGATCACGTATAAGGCTCAACTCTAACAGATGTTTGTTTTAAAGCGACAATACAACTGTCGTCTCTGTAAGATCCAGGTTTATAATAATGGTGTGCATTAGTGGATATTGACTGAGAAGTTGGCAGCTCTGTGTATTTACATTTACACGAGTGTAATACAGCACACCATTGTATATTCTACGCTGAAACCTCGGACTCATAACAGTGCGAAAAACGTTGACACTGTAGTGTAAACATTGACGAACACATGAAAACTAGACATAACAAAGAGAGTCGCAATATTTTACTTCAGACTACGTACATTTCAAAATATAACTATTTGTATACTAAACATCAGTTGAATGCAATGACTGGGTGCCAATCACTAATAGTCAAGCTAAGGCCATGTCCGAAAAGACAAATTCGTTATTTTGTAATGTCATTTCGTAGGTTTCAATCCGGACATTGTTGAGTCACTTGTTTAGCACTCGCGGCAACACAATCTAACATTAACAGTGAAAATTTGTTTTATATAAATTAAGTGCTTACAAAGGACGTAATATTTCCGTTCTACAATCATCACTGGAATGCTGCGAATTTGTTAATAAACAAGAAAATAATATAATATCCAATAACGACTTAAAATGAAACATGTGTTGTGAAATATATAAATAAACCACAACACTTACTTACTTACTTTTAAAAACTTGTCTAGCGAATTTCATGAATAGTTATTCGTTTCAAAATACGTTTTAAGTACGCATTCGCATGCGTTTTGAGTGCCAAAACCCTCATGGCACTGATTTTGTCATTTTGTATTTTTGCTAACAGCCGCTATATACAGATACGAAATATCAATTTACCAAATACCTCACAATGATTGTATGCAAAACCGGGTCACCTGATAATTTTTTCAACACAATCTGCCATTTCGGATACGGCCTACATTTACAATACCAAAACTAATGCATTTAGAATTATGCAGTAGACACTTATCTGTAATACAGAAACACGTCTTCTGTATTTGTGGTTTTCCATTTATTTTCTAATTGTTAATTCTCGCCGAATGGAAACAGGCAGCAAGCCTGTCATGTTTACTTTTGTTCCTAACACGACCTCGTATAAAACATCCATATTGAAGGCGATTATACTTAAAGCAGACATTTGCTATCAAAGACGCTTATTATTTGTGAACGAATATAATCGTCAACAAGTGAATACACACCACTTTGTCATATTGTTTTATACTTACATTACTGTAAATAACAGTTTCCCGCCAACAAAACCGACTGCTCTGTGCTAATTGGCCATAACCTCATATTTTTTTTTTCTAAAGATGTAAAAAACAACTATTTCTTTCAACGCTTAAGGAAATCCCACCAATGCACACGTCATGATAAGGTTCCACTGGGAACCAAAACATAAAAGAACACACATTCGTTTCTTCTGCACACATCTTAACGTATAATATAATGCTTAAATATTTCTATTGTAAACCCAGCTTTACTTCAAACGTCACAGTTTACTCTGCATTACGGTGTGCAGGTGTGTTTAAACGCAGTACAATCAATACATTTCTCTATTCATAGTGTAGAGTTGTTACCAAGTATAATATAAATATTATTAAATATTTTGACTGCGTTAAAAGTTTTCCATGTATTCTGGAACGTTTGTTGTCTCCTAGCCTACAGATGGATAATGACAACAATTTACGACAGCTGTGTAAAAATTGAATGATTTGTGACAGTAGGGCATTCTTGTGTGTTAACTTTGTGGCATATTTACATAATTATAATTTACTTTTTTTAAAGTAGTAATGTTCTGTGTGCAACATGTTTTGTTGAATGAATAAATACTTTTTTCGTTAACGACCGCTCATTTTGTTTGTATGATTATACTATACTAACGAAATATATTTTATAACATTTACGATCATCTTCATAACAAGGAGTGTTAATTCGTACAGTAAGTGTAGACTCCATTCGTTTATCGTGGGTATTTTCACCTTTTTACTAGCATTCTCCTAGCACTTGTAATATGGTAGTATAATACTAGCAGAAAGTAGTGTATCATATTTTCAAAACCGTTTGTCTTCCGATAATTAGAAAGAATTTAAGATGCTTCTGGTGCCTAAATTCTAAGAGTCGTGAGTCGTTTAACCCGGCCTTACACAATACCCAATTTCTGCTACTTTCTGTTTATACCCATGAGCACAGCAGAAGGCATACAAGTTTCTATAGCATAAGGGAAGAAAGAACGCATCGGTTCATACCCACATGTTACCTAAAGTGCTAATAGAAACTTGTAAATGGCAGGCAAAACTACTCGCAGGGGACAGGGGTAAAAATGCAACCAAATTATATATGTTAGCGCTTTCTGGTGCATCTACATCGTACGAATATTGTTTCTTTTTTCCCCTGAAAACTACATTGGTTTAGGTTTTACCGTACGAGTACTATTAGCGTATGCAAAATTATATGAGTAACGGCATTGCTTATGTATGTAAAACAAGGTACTGTATTCACATGTATGTATGACGTACATTTATGCCACTCATTAAAACATTGGCATATTATTTAAACAAGGGCGTAGCTAGGAATGTACTCTATTCGGGAAATGGGGGGGGGGGGGGGATTTCTTATTTATAGTTTTAGCCAAATACAAAACCTGTATTATTACAAATTTATAGTTACATCATTATTTATAGTTAATGTGTTCATGAACAGATATGGAACCACAAAATGCTATAAACATTCTTCATGTTCAAGGAATATCACAGATTCCTTGAATTAAAATAAAACAAAACTTGTAATTTTGGTTTCAAATTTTATTTTTATTTCGGGGGGGGGGGGGATATGTCCCAATATATCACCCCCATCCCGGCTACGCTCCTGTTTTTTTAATGAGCATTTTTAATTAGCATAATAATCAAACTTGTGTTCTCTGTAATTAAACACGTTTTTACGGTTGTACGACCAAAAGAAGACAGAACTGTTATAATATTAAACTTACGTCTTTCATGTGTGCATGTTAACATTATTTCGCTATACAGCTCAAATTCTCTACTTTAGAAACCAAACTATGTGGTTAGCGACCACAGCTCGTAGACTGTACTGTGCTGGTACTTGCGTATTATTACTTTTAGACAAAGATATTCTGAAAATAAACATTTTTTGACAATAAAATAATTTATAAACAGCCATAATATATCACATAAAAATCTCGATACCCGTCGATGATTTGAACTCTAAAACCTACATCTGAATGGCGCACACTTGCGCACTAACTCACTGAGCTACACAAATTACTTACCTCATAGACGTGTGATAAGGTGCATATAACATACATCCTCAGTTATTGCGAATTTTATAAAGTGGTGTTTATTCTTTTAGTATGACTGTGTGAGTAATACGCAACGTTTTTCGTTAATTAAGCGTACATTATGTTTTATTTTGTTCATACATATGTTTTACAGAACTTGTAATATTTTCGTAAACGGATACATACGAATTGAGTTAGGAAGTCAGTTGTCCACCACCTTGTGGATATAGCAGACATACAGAACACTTTCTACTGTTGCGGAGTTGGGACTGGGGGTGACAGAGATAGAGTATGAGCGAGAGAGAGTGTAGATATCAATGTGGCAACGCCGCCGACATTCCCCACGCTCACGCCACGAAAGTGAACTAGCGCGACTTGGTATTCATCCCTCGAACTACAGCTGGAGTGGTCAGAAAATTTAACCTGGGGAAGTCCTCTCTAGGTATATCTCTACTCGATGTAACCACGGATGGACCGTAGGCAGGGACAGGAAAATTTGACGTTTGAAATGAACTGTTGGCTAGAATCCACGGTCCTATGCATTTCGAGCCTCAGATTTGTGTTCATTAGGCTGCTGCTTCAGTGTGTAGCTAGTTTCACGTTAGACCAGGTGGCACGAGATTCGGCGCTTGTTTCCTTCTTGAAGGTCTGTTAAGCTGGGCTCACAATCATCCTTTTCATTCGTCAGTCGCCCGTCTGTCCGGCGGTCATGTGATATTCAACTAATCGCAGGGCAATTTTTTTTATATCCGTCAATCCGTCAAATATATCTCAAACTTTAACTTTCAACGGACCAACGGATAGTCCACCGCCTTGTAATATCGTTCCCTGAACATGGCTGTCGGAAAAACAGCCACTTGTTTATTTGTCTGAATAGATTTATTTATAAATACACAAGGCAGTGAAGTTGTTCACTTTTTTTTTACGTTTCAACTTTGAATTGAACTGAATATGAGTTTTAGATCTTCTGAGTAAGTGCTGATAAATTATGTTAGGGAAAGAGAATATATTTATGACATTCGTTAAAAACATTTCTCTTTGCGCTAGAATTTTCGTGTTGTTGGGTGCTGACACAGCATTTTCTGGCCTGACGGATCGACGGACTACGTTAGAGAGCACAGGAAGTGTTTCCATTGTCATGTTGGCCACTAGAACTGTAGGGCCTTACTCATAGTCAGAGCTTCGTCCAAGGAGGAGCCAGAGATGATCTTCCTCGGAGTTGGTCTGAGGTCAGTCCGGACTAAGGGTGGCCTAAATATATCATATTCATAAACCGCGACCAGAGTAGGACTAACTTTAGTCGAAGGATCATGGACGTATACTGTTGTCAAGTTAACTGCACATGCGCATTGCAGATTTTCTTATCTAGATAGCGCTAAATACAATATAACTTATTGATAAAAATAATGTTTTTCGTTTTCGAATTGAATAGTAATTTTCAATAATCTTAATGTACGTAACAAGAAAGAGAATAGAATCTATTATGCTGTGTGTTGAATTGAAAATAAACGTAGACGTTTTGTAAACATGAATATATTTTACACAGCAACTTTGGAATAGAAAACGTGTATATAAGATATCTTGGCCATGTATTCGGTTTTGATTATTTCCACTCAAAAGTGATGCTCTCAGTAATGTGCTGTTGCGTGCTCGTATAAACAAATCACATTATTCATTACATTAACGTCGCTACTTGTTTTAACCATGTTTTATGACTCTATCATATATGGCAATACTGCAGAATGGAGGGCGATAAAATTAATAAACTAATATCTTATTATTCGATATTGATTTGTTAAATTTTCATAGCACGCCCCTATGCACTTGTAATAAGGGCTGGTTTCATTTTATTACGCCAATACTGTCTTTATAATGATGTTAAAAGTGTATTGTAATGTTAAATACATTACAAAAATACATCACAAACTGGTTTAAATTCTATTTCTCAGAAAAGATTTGAACCTGCATTCTTCTGCTTTGTCAGCCCACGATGTTACCACTGAGCTACCAATACAGTTTAGCTATAAATATATACTTTCACATATATATATATATATATATAATATAAAACTAGATATAGGAAAATTTCGCGGATTCACTAAAGGACAATATAGAGTTTAAACGCGTGTGCACTGTAGTCACCTTTGCAATTGGATCACAGATTATTAGAAACACCCTGGACGACTCTGAGCCAATAGCGGACTTGCAATGAAACAAGAAGGTAATCCCGTACTGCCAGGCTTAGGGTAACATGGGGGCAGCAGCCAGTGAACAACACTCTGAGTATCGACTGTACAAAGGAGTGTGGAGTCTTGCCTACAGGTTATTGAACTCGCGAAATCTTCCTATCTCTATATATAACGAACGTTAGATTTGAATTAAAATTCTCTTTGAGTGTATTAATATCACGTCTCTTAATAATCTGTTTTTAGAAAAGGCATTTGATTGACACAAAAATAGAAAGGTATTGCTGTAGCTAAAAACTCATGTATTATTAAGCTTATAAGGTAAATTTCCTTTGAATTATTGTTCACGGAACATTTCATTCATTAGGTCAGCATATTTAAGCATACAGATTGACAGCATCGGCCTTAAACGTAATATTTATGTTTCGTAAACTTTATCTAGCTTTCACTGGCATGTAATATTAACGAAACTGTCGTATTGTATGTTCGCCATGTTTCTATTTGACGTTAATACTTCGTTAATCCTACCCTCAGTCTGGACTAAAAGCTAGGCCGTACTAAAGAATGATGATCCTCGGATTAGCAATGAAATGCTCTCTGAATACGAAAAATTTTGGTCGGAAGATGATCTTTACGAAACTACCTAAGGGCCCAGCAGTGAACCTTCCTACAGCCTTTCTACCAGTGAAATAATATGGTCACCGGTGAAAGTCCCGTATAGTTCCACGTAGTGCGACGAGAGAACTGCACATCCCCAGTTCAGAGCCTTGCGCTTAACGGCGATGGTGGACTTGATTCGCGTGGCAGTGTCGCCCTTATCGCTCTGTGCACTTCTCGGCCTCAAACGCTGAGGAAAAATGTCCAGTTAGGCGAGCGTTACGTTGAGGGTGTACATGTGCGTTCGTGGTAAAGTTAGAGATACGCTGTTCGCGATACAGCGAGCACTTTCGAAATCAACCTTTGAAAAATATCGCTAGCTCAACTTGCGTGTATTTTAACGGGCACGTTGATTGGCATTCCTCGAGTTAAGGGAAATTAGTTCAATATATTAAGGTTCAATTATTGAATGTACTTGGTAAAAGTTTGTGAAAATTGAAATTATTTCTTTTACTTTATTTTTGTACATATAAGTGAGAGAAATACCACATTTGTAACATATTTTCCAATCCTAATAATTTCACGATTTTACTTAAACGACGCATTAATAAAGTGATCAGCCCAGTGGCCAGGTTAATTTTGCATATGGCGGAAGAATTCACGCTGCGCATACAAGTACTTTATCTTAAGCAGGGCTTTTAAAAGTTCTTGGTTTACTGTCAACAGCCTGTAAGAAGTGAAGTGATTAAGGAAAGCAGTGTACCTATAGTCTATTCACGGTTTCTTCACACTTTGTGAATCAAACCTTTGAAAAATCACCCCATGTAAGACGTGTTTAGATATTTCCCTAATACTCCGTGTATCATAAGCCTTTTATACCTCTGTTAAAATGAAAATAACTTATTTTTCGTTAAAATTGATTTTTACCTGTATTTTGCTTACAAATTATAATATTTCATTTATTATATATATATATATATATATATGAATTAAAACAGTAAGAAATCATGTATTTTGGTAACGCCTAGTAAGAAATAGTTCCCGTGAAAAAAAAATATTACAAGTGCGCACGAATTCGGTGCGTGTAATGTTGTCGACTTAGTTCAGCTTAGTTTGCACAGGTCGGAGGAATATCGCGCAAGTAGAAGTTTGGCAGGGCTTCAGAAAAGTGTGAAGTAACTGTGAATGTATTATAGGCGCGAGTGCGCGCACGCGCGGAGAGATATGATTAAAGGCCCGTCTACAATCACGTTGACGTTACAATAACGCGTTACAATGATTCATTAATACGTGAATCGTATACGCTCTGGCTACAACCGACGTTACACGTTTCATGACGACGCTAAACGTAAAACGCAACTCGGTAGAAGTTGGATAACATTCAAGTATTTGCTTCTGACGTTTGACGCTACCCAATCAGAATTCATGGCGTCACAAACAAGCGAAAACAAATGTTTCAGACGATTGGCAACACAGAGCACCACTATCGCCGTACATATATATTTTGTTAATGTTATACTAAATAAATATAAAAATAATGCAAAATGCATTAAAAAATAATTGAGTGTAACTATAAGTAAGGATAGAAAAATTTCGCGAGTTCAATCTCCTAGACTCCTTAGTCCTGTGCATTCTAGAGCCTCAGCTGTGTGTTAATTGGCTATTACCCCATACCTGGCAGTTATGGGATTTGCTAGGTGTTTCCTTGCAAGTCTGCTATTGGCTCAGAGACGTGCAGGGCGGGTCTAATGAACTGTGATCCAATTGCGAAGGTGACTTCACAGTATATGTGTTTGACGTATATCTTGTCCCTAAATGATTTCGCGAAATTTTTCTATCCCTGAACTATAAGTCTTCGGAATATATATATTTTTTTAAGAAGAAAAGGTTCTTTTTAAAGTTCAAACCGAAACAAAAAATTTGTATTGCACCTACATTATTTTATTTTTATTCCGGTTAACGTCGATTGAAGACACGCCAGTTTTCTTATGGCGACGTTTAGCGTTTAACGTTTTTTGTTTATTTCAAATTGATTGTAGACGAGCCTTAATACTCGTGTGTACTGTAACGTTTTCTGTGAAATCGTTGTTTGCGCGTAAACGCTTATGTCGGTAAATTAATGTTCTGAAAATATTACTTTTTTTCAGACAAGATTAAAAAAAAAAAAAAACAATTATCTATAGCCCTACATTTTTACTTGTGTCATATGAAGTGTATTCTTGGAGAAAAAAATTGTGAAAATGGTCAAATATCGCATTTTTAAAACTTGCCTATGCAGTTTCCTTAAGCGTCAAGTGAAAAGTACAAATATACGGACGTTTTTTAATCTGTGGGCTTTCATCTCGTGTAATGAAACCCCTATGTTACAGATCTAATTTGCAGAGTACAGTGTAACGACGGAAACACTGCACGCCTTGCACTAGGGCACTAGGCGTGCGTGTAACTGTCGCCCATATCGCTCCCTCGCTTCTTGACCTGGGACGCACAGCTACAAATATCCTTAAGGCGCGGGTGGTGGCAGCGCCGACCTGCAGGCCGAAAATTTCCCCGCGCACGCTGGGTTACCGCGCCACCTGGGCAGAGAAAGCGGCGCCGCGCAGCTCCAGGAAGGAAGTTTGGAAAGGCGGCGAGATCACGACAGCGGGCGCCAGGCGGCGCAGCGTGACCGCCACGCACGGCGCACCACGCTTCCAGCCGCAGTGCACTTGTGCACGGCCGAGCGACGATTGCTGCGGCGCCGTGCAGCTTCCCAGGGCCTGCTTACCGGTTACACGCCGTTCACTAGTGAGCACTTTTGAAATCAACCTTAGAAAAATGTCCCTGCTCCTACCTGCATATATTTTAACGGGCTCACTGGGTGACATGCGCCCAGTAAAGTTGGTAAGGATGGAAGGGAAAATAGTTTAATGTCTTAACGTTGTATTAAAAGTTTTGGGTTAACATTTGTGATCGATCACTTAAATCATTTATTCAACTTTCTGTTTTTAGTGTATCAGTCAGATTTGTAAAATATTTACTTTTCCATTAAGTGCGTAGTTTTACTTGACCGATGCATAAAGTGATGTGTAGGAGCACCTGTTTTTCGCGAAAAGATTTCAGGATGTTGTGTTCCAACGTACTTTAGTTCAGAACCATTTTCGTAACTGGGTCATTTGAATTGTTACGCATCTTATCTGTCCGCCCGCGAATCACGGACGATCAGTATCGGAGAAACTTAGCTTTGATTGGCTCAGTCACGTAACAGACTGTCTTCACACAAAGGCAAGCGGCCAATAACCAAATGAAGACTGCAAGTGTGCATATAGCATATTGAAGTTTACCCTCCGCGTAAAACTTTTCGCGAAAAACCGGTGGCCCTAATGATGAGACCCGTGGCAGTGTTAATTTTACATGCGCCGGAAGAATACACAACGTGCATACAAGTAGATCTTGAGCAGCGCTTTCAAAAGTGCTCATTTTACCTTGAAAGCCTATAGTCACAAGAAAGACTGGGCAGTGATACATTGTTGTGTGCAACACAGGTCATGAGTATAGTTCATGTGCAACGAATCCACTATCGTGGGCACGATAACTAAACGGGCAGAAATACAACGAAATTTCAATTAAGCAATCCGGTGGCGTAACTATGATTAATCACCCGTGTGAATCATCAGCACAGAGTACTTATTAATACAGATGTGAAGCGACCGTTTGTAACGCTAACTACAGCAGCACTTGCAGCGAAATGTTTGAACACCGTCCACCAGTCAGCGCCTGCGGTAACCTACTCGGCCAGCCATCAGCACAGTCAACAGGGGATCTTTCATAGCATGGCGTAGCCAATCAGACACGAGGCCCATTCCCAGAGGCCCGCGCAACCAATCAGCGAATGGCTACGCCCCACATCAATGGAAATGCCGTACAATTTCGTCTCTAAGTACTCGTCCACTCTTCATCGTTATCAAGAAGTAAAAGTTTGTGTTGCAAAGAAGCTGAAGACGACGGTACCTGAAGACAGCAAAGTGTGGTGAAGTGTTGCAATTTAAGCTAGGTTTTGCTCTGTGCTGTACCTAATCGGTCGCTAGTTTACACATCGGCCACTTGAACGTAGTAGTGCAGTCGACGTTGCAGCATGTGTGTAATGGGTATCCTCGCCGCTCTCTTGTGAGTGGCCGCAATACATTCTGTTTCTCCCCGCTCCACTCTGATTACTAGTTGCCTCTGCGAGCGCCGGTGTGTACAGCACTGAGCAAGCACCAGCTTACCTTGCAACCTTCACCGCACGCCATTAGTAGTAGGTCCGGGGGTGTTCTGAAACACTTTTGATTAATCGGATTATCAATTTGATATCATGTTGATGGTCGGATTAATCATTAATCTGATCAATTTTTAATCCAATAATCTTAATCCGATAAATTTAATGGTATGATAATTAGATTGATAGACCCAGTTAATTTAATTGAATAATTCAATTTTTATTTTTATTTTTGGATTTTGTGTGAATTGATAAGTATATAGTTTGGCACAAGAGTGTTCTAAGGACTTTATTTATTTATTTATTTTGTTGTTGGGGAGAGGTCCTCACCCTTGGAGCTTTGATGTTGTGCTGAGGTGTGATGTGTTGGGGAAGGGGTGTATATAGGTGCTGTGTAATATTAATTTTCAATGGTGTTGAATTCCTTCCCGTCTGGCAGGCGACTGAGGTAATGGTGTATTTCTGAGAAATTGAATTATTAGGAAATACACAATGAATTAAACAAAAAGAGACGTAAATACGATTTATGTAAGTTTCCTAACCCATCCTGTATGATAATGATGCCAAACAAGAGAGACTGGTGGACAAACAGAAGATATTAAGAACGATTGACATGCAAATACACAGCGACTTTTTAAAAATCCAATTAAAACGAATGCAAGTGCATGACTATCCTGGTGTCATAAAGAAATCAAGTAACGAATTGTATCTACAACGATTTCAGAACATGTAGCAATATATAAATTAAACTGTACTAGACACAATAGCGTACGTTAAATGAATTAAAAACACGTCCGCTCAGCTGGGAGGTTGTTGAAGCAATGAGTCTAGTCTAGCATTTGCGGCGACTTATAAGCTGTGTGTCGGGAACGAGAGAGACTATGTCTGCTTCAGGCAGCTGTCGACATAATAGTCACTAAAAATTTCCTGTTTACGAATTCACCAGTTTATATTTCGACAGGGAGCTAATCCCAATACTAGAGACAAAAAAAATTAAGATTTCCAAATTGAAGAGAAAGTCGCATTCTGAATTATACCCACAACAATGTCAAAAACATAGCGTACAAATATGTTTAGGTTTGCGGAGTTTGTATAAAGTATGTGTGTTATAGCAGCAGACATCTTCATGTTGATACACAGTCATGGTAAATTGTAAGTAAAAATTATGAATTTTTTAATAGAGTGATTTATAATTTATTACCTGTTCATAATATATATTTTTTATTTAGTTATATATACATAGTATATATAGTATACAGTCCGACAATATTATTTTCTATTTTTACTTTCATCGGGTGTCTGACGGTCGGCCTTGCTTGGCCGTAGAAAAAAATAATAAACAACCTTAAAAACAAAATGTTTTGCGGATTTCACTACTGATATAAATTTCAAATTGAGCACATGTTTTTTACGTGTACATTCTGGTTATATGGTAACAGAAAGCTAATGAATTAACGAAGAAAAATATTTGTGGAAAAAAAACTACTCCAAAATCCAAAAATGCTTCGTTTATAAAGTTATCAAAACGAAATAGTGTACAATTATTTGTGATTTATTCACACTTCATAGCAAGTTACTGGCCATTCTATTCTAGGATCTGCTGAAAGCCACGAACCACTTGTTGGGAGGGAAACTGTTGGGGTATTGTAAAAATGGAACTAATTTTGGTGGCGGAAATGGTGTGGCTGTAACGTCATGTCTGACTGCCAGGACGACCTCGTCGTGGCGTTGTAAATCCAGCATAAGGCTCCAACTGTGGCCACACAAGAGAGGCGCGTTATGTTTGACTTGATCATTTGACTTGGCCACAGAGAAGTATATAAACGCGAAATGTCGTGGCGGCTCCTTAGTTGTGGCCGTACTCATTCTCTGATTGGCTGCACAAAACTCTGGAAGAGGCCTTGTGTCTCTGATTGTCTATTACATGCTGCGAAGTTTTTCCCTTATTTGCTGGCTGGGCTACCGGTCGGGGAGTAAGTTACCAATCGGCGTGATAGGCAAACTGCTTTCCAACATGTCACTATCCGATGACGCCATTTTTATGGCGTGTTCGACAGGATTTCGAGGTTTAACCGGCTATTTCACCTTTGTGTTATTAAATAATCTGTCATTAGCTGTTCACTGTAAACTGAGCACTTTTGAAAGCCCTGCTTAAGATCTACTTGTACGTACGTTGTGTATTCTCCCGCCTTATGTAAAATGAACATTGCCATGGGCCTCGTCACTTTATTCAAGTGAAACTGTTAAATTATTAGAGAAAGTAAATATTTTATACTCTGCTTGTTTTTACACTTTGATGTTTTAAAAAACACAGAGTGTGAAAGAAATATGTAAATATTTGTGATAATTTAAATTAACACTTTTTAATCGACGCTGCCATCTTTACTAGGCGCGTATCACTCAGTGCACCCGTTAAAATGTATGCAAGCAGGAGCAGTGGATTTTTGCTAAGGTTGATTTCAAATGTGCTCAGTTTATCGTGAGCAGCCTTTACTTGGCTTGTGACTACTGCCCCGGACGAACAGTGGGAGGGAGAGCAGATCTCCGGCCGTAGCTGGCTGGACCATGAGTACTAGAGCTGAGAATCTCGTAACAACGCGCGAGTTGTTCCACGAGCGCCCTGAGCATGGACAGACTGCTTGCTTGGTCGTCTGTCTGGTCAGTTGGAGGTTCGCTGACTGTTCCTCAACCCTTGATCCTTTCACAGTCTCCTGCATCTGGGATGCTGCGCAGAAAGTGGCTTTAACCTCTTAACATGTTATCCCGAGTATACTCGTTCACGCTAGGTATGTTGAAGAATAGGTGAAATACAGCACAGGTCCAGATGGTAGCGCCAATGTATTCATTACATTTCCCTGTACGATGTTATTGGTAAAGACCGGCAAAATTCGCGTTATCATTTGAGGGCATGTTAAACTTAAAATACTTTTCCTTTGCAATGCGTGTGTCATTGGAGCATTCTTTATTTGACACGCCCCGGGTAACTCTGCGTCAATAAATGAAGACTTCACAATTGTGTGCCCCAATCACGTGCAGTTCACTCAGAAAAGGCGTGACTTAACATTTAGGCCGCAACCAATGCAGAAATGACGCCAGATCGAGTATATATAGTACTGTGAATTTTAGCTTGATGTCACAAAATAACGCGAATTTTACAGGTCCCTAGATATTGGTTACCACTGACACACAAACAAGGTGTTTTATAGTTGGCGGTTTCTTGTGTACCGGATCTACTGACTCCCTTTCCATAGGTTCCAAAATGTCAGGTATTCTAAGGAATTTATTAGTACTTCCCACGCCAAATAATTTTTGTTTTGCAATATCAGAAAGGAAGAATTAATGTGTACGTTAAGGGGTTAATGGTCTGCACTGTACAGAGCAGGAAACACACGTCCAGTGAAAGAAGTCCGTGGGTGACGTACTGTAATTCGTTGCTGAGTCACATAGCCCCGACAAGTACGACATGACAACCCCGACACGACACTAAACAACCAATGAAATACAAGATAGGTCAGACGTAAGCCCGACAATTCTGTCGTCTGGCCAGCAATTATGTTTCCGTCGTGTCGTGCGGCATGACGCACAGGATGTGTAACCTTACAAAATGAAATTGTATATCGATCTTTCCTTATAATACAAAATACGCAGCTTAAAAGATAAATATTTTGAAAATTACTGTACTTGACTATTTAAAATAATAATTTTACCTTTGTATGCATTAGCCATAACACTTTGTCACCATTATGTGTTCCAAATTTCCCGTCTGCCCACCGCTTTTGAAACTAGTGAAGTTAATCAACGCCTTCTAAATGGTTCCGAAGAAGTCTACTCGTCGTGTCGCGTCAGTAAACTGTCGGGCTGTAAATTCGAGCAGTCGCTTTGAAAATATAACTGTTGTGTCGTGGTTGCGATTTTTGTCGTGTCGTGTTGTGTTTGTCGGGTCTATGTGACTCCCGCTTCACACACAGGCACGTTTTTATTGGTCACTACATGACAGAATGTTATACCTACACTAGAACAGTTCAGGACAAAAAAGGGCCTTGGATATATTTATTTGGTACTGAAATTGTTAACGGGACTCCCTTGTAAAATATAGTTTGTAAAATCAGTGTGCATGTACGTGTATTTCAGCAAATAAATGTTCTATAAGTGTGACTTTCCCTCCAGGAATGGTATTTAAAAAAAAAAAAAAAAAATGCATTTTTTTTTTAACTTTCGCCCTATTAAAATATATTCAAAGAGAAAAAAATAATAAAAACAGTTACAAATTGCACTTTATATTTTTTTAAGCGCAGTTTTCTAACCCGTTCCAACGTACATTAATTTTTGAGTTGCAGTTATGTAAAGTTTTGGTATAGGCTATTCACGGTAAAATGAGCACGTTATGTAGTAATAGACTTTATGTGAAATTAACATTGTCATGGACCTCATCACTTTATTCATACATCGATCCAGTGAAATTGTGAAATTATTAGAAAAGTAAGTATTTTAAAAATCCTTTAATTTTTACACTTTGATGCATTTAAAAAAACAGTCAGCGAAATAAATAATTTAAGTCGGTACAAATAGTTAACCAGCACTTTTTATTCGGCGTGGTTATATGGAACTACTTTCCCTCCATCGTTACCAACTTTACTGGGCACCTGTTACTCAGTGTGCTCGTTAAAATATATGCAGGTAGGAGCAGTGATATTTTTCCGAGGTTGATTACAAAAGTGCTCACTTAATCGTGACCAGCCTTTAAGCAGTGCACTTGTGTTGCAGCCAGCAAACAACGTGCTGCGTGTTCGGTGATATGGGCTGCAATCATTCTTGTCAAAGAGACGCAAACAATTCCGCAAATAATGTTAGTCAGAAGGAAAGCAAGGCACTGATGCCATGCTAACACCTGTCGTAAATCTCGTTCCGAGTCCACGATCGTGTGGACACGATGACTGAACGGATTAACCCGTTCGACCAAAGCGATTAATTTGTGAGCAGTAATTTGGTGTTACTGTACTTGTGTCTACTGTCCATTTTACAACCACTGAACAACGCGCGGTGTTAATATAGACGTTACCATCATCCAGTCATAAATGAGAGGCGTGGTAACGATCACAAATCACGTTAGCCGTTACAAGACTTTAAAGACATTGGGTACTGATTCATCGCTGTGTAACGTGCCGTCAACATGTCCACCATCGTGGACACTCACTGAACGGGTTAGCACATTGAGGTCTGCACAAATTTGCTGGTACTTAAGACGAATTTGAAGCGTCACCTATATCCACTATTGCAAGAACACCGAGTCTGTTGGGGTCCGTGTAATAACTTACAATATTCCTGTTGGTTCATACCACACCGGGCAATACCCTGTGCTTTACAGCGTTCATAATTGGACGTCCATCAATCAATGGAGAGCCAAGCTGGTATTGGCCCAATAAAATGTCCTTTATCATATTAATATGATTTACAATCAATCATGTCCCTTTGACTGGCAAAAAAAAATTAAATTCTATCGTTAGCAATATCATTGTTACTGCGCTGCCGTGTTCTTGTGAGGTCATGTTAAAAACTAGCCGAACAAAGACTGCCTATCCATGGGAGTTTTGTTCTGAATGACAAAGAGATTTTCAAATTATCTTTGCTCGAGCTACACTTGAGAGTAGTCAACTAAGTTTTAAGCTCTACCTACCTAGATCTGTCATTTGTTATCATTTATTCATTTGATATCTACAAAATTAGAAAATATTCAAAACAAAATGCTAATGAAAACTGTGTAGCTCCACGCTTCAAACAAGAAGTAGAGTTTAAGTACTACTTCACACGATTAGGCACAGAAAGATTGGAAAACTATGGAACCCCAAAAAGTTTAGAGGATATGCGAAGCTATCTCATGGTTTAGCCTGTCTGCTACAGTTGAAACAGATGGACCTCGCTGTAAGATATGTTTTGAGCTGTATGAGTATCTACAAAAACGAACTAGACTATTTCCGGTTAGATTTTATTATTTTCCATTTTGTTTTCAGTTTCATGAAATACATCAATATATTTTTATTTTTCTTTCTATTAAACAAAAAGTCACTTTCGCACAACCCTAGAATATTTTGAAGCTTATTTTCAAACTTAAAAAGTAAAAAAATATATAGTCCTATATGGTTCATTAAACTCGTCCTTTCCCATACACTTAAACTAATAAACATTTTAACTGACATAAAAAATTAATAAAACTCTAACGCGTTGTCTAGAATGTTTCCTGATAATTTGGTTGCGGTTTAGTAAAAGTGATTATGAATATGTCCTTATTTCGAATTAAAATAGAATCGAATTAATTGGTTACGTGTTAACCCATTCAGACCCCAGTGTACACAATTGTGTACATTACGAACGTGTAGGTATTTTTTAAACTGTACTTCACACTGCCAAACTCAATGACCTAAGAATTTACCTGTGCGTAAATGATTCACAGACCATTTTACTCGTTTAGGTCATAATTGGTTCACATAACTGTAGCCGAACATATAGCCTTACAGCTCATCGGCTGCAACTGCGAAACAATTGTTGTGTCGACTTACGTACAGCACGCATAATAAAATTTATATTTTGCAACACCTGAAATCGTAAATTAAATTGAGTCTGAAAGGGTTAAAAATCCCCTTTGTTTTTCATATGCAGGAGAACATGTTTTGTAATTCCAATACAAATAATAATACGTAAAATAATGATACAGTTATGTTTCCAACAGACGCGCAGTTTCCCCTAACACTTTGTACACTATGCCCGAGTGTAGCTCGAGTAAAGTTAATTTGAATATTTCTTTATTGTTCAGAACAAAACTCGCATGGATGTGCAGTCTTTGTTCGACTAGTGTTTAACACGACCTCACAAGAACACGGCAGTGCAGAAACAATGCCATAGTTAACGATAGAATAGTTTTTATAGCCACTCACAGGGACATGATAGATTGTAAATCCGTTTATACGATGAAGGACATTTGATTGTGCTCGGCTTTCCATTGGTTGATTACCGGCCAATACTGAACGCTGTAAAGTACATGGTAGTGTCCGACGTGGTACGGACCAATAGGAGTGGCGATGGTGAGTTCTACCACAGACACCAACAGAACCGGTGTTTATCTCAAGAACGAGTAAATGTGTGCAGACCTCAATTTGTTGATCAAAGAGGGCCAATCTCTCTTTTTTTTTTCATGTGCTGAGAAGGATATGAAACGAGCAGGAAGAAGAGAATTGCAATTCGTGTTCACGTATTCCAGTTACACTGTGCCTCTCCTTGCAAAACCTTGTTGGCAGTGCAGCCAAGCTTCCTCTGACCGCAGAAACACAGTGTCTTGCGCGGCGGAGGAAGAGGAGAGGAATGGGTGGGGATGTTTGCTGACCAAGGAAGTTATGTTCGGTGTACAAGTACGAGACATCGCCGGTGCTGAATCGCGCACGCAACCGGACGACGCTACGTCGACGAGCACGAGCGTGCGTCGACCCCCCCGGGCAGCAGACATTGCGCCGTCAGGCGTGCCACTACAGCCACGCGTGCCCCCTCGTCTAGACGTCCAGAGGGGAGGTGGGGGAGGGGCTTCCGGGGCGTGTCAGCATCTCCCCGAGTCGCCGTCTCTCGCATAACTTTTTTTTTATATTTATCTTCCGAGCGTGGCATTGACACGACTTCCGTGACTTCCTTGCTAAAGTATATTCACTGTGTCTTCACACTTTATGAATCAAACATTTGAAAAATCACCCCATGGTTGACGAGTTTGGTCCTTTCCTAAGTATGTCGTATATCATATGCGTTTTATACTACTGTTAGCACAAAAGCTCTTATTTTTTGCTCAATCTACTTTTCACTTATATTTTATTTATAAATTATAATATGCTATTTATAATTCAAATGATTAAAAACAGTGAGAAAATAGGTGTGTTGGAAAGGCCTAGTAAGATATAGTTTTAACGCAAAGTATTATTATCCAGAATGCTCACGAATGCGGTACGCTGTCCCTTCGGTGTACGTAATTTTCTAAGCTGTGTTTGCACGATGTGGAGGAATATACTGAAAGTAGAACTTTAGCAGGACTTCAGAAAAATTTTTGAAGTAACCGTGAATGGACTATACAGACGATTTTGCTTGGAAAAAGCACTGAATGTTATATAGGATTTTCACGATTCATTAAACATTTATTCGAAATAAATCTTTGAAAAAATGTATTGCCTCTACCTGAACGGTTGCACTAGCTGGCATACGTCCTTTAAAGTTGTTAACGAATGTAGTAAAGTAGTTATGTGTCTTAACGCTGAATTAAAAGTGTTAGGAAAGCATTTGTGATAAATGAAAGTATTTATTTTGCTTTTTGTATTTTAACGCATGTACGTATAGGAATTTGCAGATTTTTAAATACTATTTGCTTAACTAATAATTGCACACTTTCACTTGACCGACGCAGGAATAAAGTGAACAGGCCGATGGCAATGGTGGAAGAATACACAATGTACTTACATACAAGAAGGTCTTGAGCACGACTTTCAAAACTGTTCAGTTTACCGCGAACAGCCTATACCACCGTCGGAAGAGCCTAGAGAACGGAATAGCGAACCGATAATCGACAATGCAGAAACGGAGGAGGGTAAAATAAAGCAAAGTTATGGCAAAGCTTGACGTGATCTTCAGGTGGACGACCCACTTTAATTTACGGTTCCAGGTGTTGCAAACAAAAAATTTCATGATGCTTGCTGTACTTAAAATCGACATAACACTTGTTTCGTTGTCACAACCAATGAGCTGTAGTCTACAAGTTCTGCTACAGTTATATGAACCAATTATGACCTAGTCCAGTAAGACGGATTGCGAAGCATTAACCCACAGGTAAGATCATTGGTCACTAAGTTACGCAGTGTGCACAACATACAAAAAATTACCTACAAGGGCGTAATGTACACAATTGTGTACACTGGGTCTGAATGGGTTAAGGCGGATTACCACCCGCCATTTTGGATTTATCGATAAGTCAATATGACCTAAATCTCGCGTACCATAATAATGGTAGGGTGTACCATAACTTCGGTATTTCATACTATAATTGAAAAAATGCGTACTACTTTTTCCGTTTTCACGACCAATCAGCCGCAACCAATGTGTTCGGCTATAGTGAAACTAATTAGTCACAACCAGGGCCAGGAAAAGTTCGCGTTTTAAACGAACAGCAAGTTAGACTCCACGGTGCTACGTATTTTAAAGACCCTAGCTTTGTGCCCATGACTGTTCTTCTAGTGTGTAGCCAGTTTTACCTCAGGCCGGGTGGCGCCGGATTCGCTGCTTGTTTCTCTGCAGGTTTGGTATTCGTTCAAGAGTTCACCTGGACGTGTCTAATGAACTGTGAGCCAATTGCAAACACAACAGAAATACACGTGTGTGCAAATTATACCTTGTTCTAAAACGAATTCGCGGAATTTTCCAAGAGCAGTGAGAACGGCTTACGTTTTAGTTACCCTCGCGGGAGATCACTAAACACCGAGCCTTGCAAAGTAAAATACAGGCTGAAAATAATCTTCCCGTAGTCTATTCGCGGTTCCTGCACACTTTTTGAATCAAACCTTTCATTTTTGGTTCGTTCCTAAATATGTCATGTACAGAAACCTGAAAAATTCGCGAGTTCAGTGACCTGTAGGATAAACGCTGCAGTCTTACGTGTATGTATGCCGATATCAACTGCACATTGGTTGTCAGCTGTAACAGTGAATGGCGACGATTGGGCCAGAGTTCTCCAGGAAATGTCATACATCGTGTGTACCAATGAATAAACTTATATAAACATGCGTGTTTTCAATTCTAGCTTGCCCCGAAATGAATCAGCGATTTCTTCAGGTCTTTAGTCGTGTATAGAAACCTGAAAAATTCGCGAGTGCAATGACCTGTAGGTTAGACTTCACAGTCTTATATACTCTCATACAGATATCAACTGTTCATTGGTTGATTGTTGTGGTAGTAAAAGGTGGTGGTTTGGGGCACAATTCATTGCATGTTTGTTATTGGCTCTTTTATCTCTAGGAGGTGTCAAACAACACGTCGACCAATTATAAACCTAACATGAACGTACATGTGTCTATAAATGAACCCGCGAAATTCTCTGGTCTCTAGTCACGTATTACAATCGTTTTGTACTTCTGTTTGGATATGAGCATCTTATTTTTTATTAAAATGATTTACTTATATTTGTACATAAATTATAATATTAATTATTATTTAATATGTATGAAAATAGAGAGAAAAGGTGTGTGGGCAATGCCTTTTAATAAATAGTTCTCGTGCAAAAAAATTATCGTCCCTTTGGGCTAATTTTCTAGACTTTGTTAAGCTTCGTTAGCATGATGCAGAGGAATATCCTGTAAGTAGAAATTAAGTAAGACTTCAGAACAGTTGTAAATAACCATGAATGGCTTATATGCGTAAAGAATATGGCCACTGAATTTCGTTAGTAAATCGAAGCACACAGTAGACTTCAATACAATAAATACACCTCGGCTGTTGTCATAACACTATTGTCTGCTGGTGTCGTTTCCGCATTTGACAGAGCCACTCAGGATTTCGTAACTCCAACACTGTACCTTCCTGGTTCGTGCGCAAACAGTTAACAAAAAAAAGATCATGCGTCAGCCAATCAAAAAAGCTGGACGACCCCTCAGTGCTTTGAACTGTAGCTAGTCTCAAAATGTTTTTGCGAAATATCACTGCCCCTGGTAATGCATAATGGGTCTGAGTAGGTTAAAAGTGAAATACAGATGAGATAACGCGACAAAAGAAGTTTCAGACTCGCAGTCATAGGAAGCAGTAATATTATCTTTGAATAATTGACATAGAATCACTGTAGTTTCAAAAATGTCCCATCTCTTGATTGCCGTATCAATGAAGTCAGTCGAAGTCAATGTTATACGGAGTAGATAAGTACGCAGGAGCGAAATGGAGTGATGGTTCTTTTGAGGTAGGCTAACCCCTGTTTTGATTGGCTGGGAGAGTCTCTGTAAGTGAGATTCGTGTTCTAATTGGATACTGCGTAGTACAAAAGGTTCCCTATTAGCTTGGTTTCTGGCTGGCAATTTACCAGGCGCTGATTGGCGAACCATGTTACGACATGTCGCCTGCCAGTGCTGCCATTTTGCTGGCCCGTGCGGCTGGAGTTCGCGGAATGAACGGTTGTTTCACCTCTGTAATGTCAAGTACTCTGTGACCGCACATCAGTGGTAAAGGCTGTTCATTGTAAAATGAGCACTTTTAAAAGCCCTGTTTAAGAGCTACTTGTGTGTCCGTTTTGTATCCTTCCACCTTATGGAAAATTAACACAGCCACGTGCCTTACCACTTTATTCATGCGTCCGTCAAGTAAAACTGTGAAATTATTAGAAAAAGTAAATATTCTATATATCCGCTAATTCTTGCACTTAGATACATTAAAAAAGAGAAAGCGAAATAAATAATTTAATTTATCACAGATGGCTACCCAATAATATTGAATCCGACGTTAAGAGTTATCCTTAATACTTATCCTCCATCGTTACCAACTTTATTGGGCGCATGCCACTCAGTGCGCCCGTTCAAATATATGCCCGTAGGAGCAGTGATATTATTCAAAGGTTGATTTCAAAAGTGCTCGTTTTACCGTGAACAGCCATTAATCGCTGACACACTTGTGAAACTGGGTCAATGCATTAATCAACAGTGCTTCCCTTTGTTCAGTGACTCACATTTCACCGACTGGTTTTTATTTCAAACTACTTCAGATAGGCCGCAGAGTGTATGTAGTACATACATCTGGTATTTCTCCGGACTTTCTATTTCGAAATGAAATACCATGACACTAACTTAAGTACTGGCGACGAGGTTTCTTCTGCAGTGTCTTGCGCCGACAAATATACGTTTCGTAACGCAATGATGACCGTCGTAACGATAAGTTGTAGTGTATTAAGTTTTATATATATATATATATATATAAAACAATGTTTAGAAAATTTTGGGAAAGGTTTATTAAAGTTAAAGTTTTGTGTACAAAAGTAATGGTATTCATTATTTTTATCCACAACTGAGCCATCGCATTGGAGTGCAGAGTAAAAGCCATCCACACCCAGAGCAGTCGAATTGTATTCTTGAACGTAGTCGGCCGGGATCGAGGAATCAAGAATTCCTTAATAGTCTGTGCTTTCTAAGTATTTTGGAAGCTATTATTGTAGTCCTTTCGAGGTTACTCCACACCTTTTTGGAGTTCTGCTAAAGTTCTACCTCCAGAATATCCATCCGCCTGATGTAACCAAAGCTTAACCGAGTCTAGAAAAATACACCAAAGGGGACAACGCATTGCATTCGTGCGCACTCAGAGTAAGAATGTTTTTAGTGAGAAGTATTTCTTACCAGGTATTACCAACGCACATATTTTCTCCCAGTTTTCATTCGCATTAATTAGAAATGAAATATTACAGCTTATAGACGAAATGTAAGCAAAAGTTCGAATTGACCAAAAAAAAACTAGAAAATTTTATGTAAACACGAGTGTAAAACGTTACTGATACATGGCATGTTTCGGAAACAATCAAACACGTCGTACACACGGTGATATTTCAAAGGTTTGATTCAAATTGGGTAAAGAAACTGTGAATACACTATAGTTAGAGACCCAAGATTTCGCGGGTTCATTTCTAGACAAGTTGGAATTCACTCACATGTACGTTCATGTGACGTTTGTAATTGGTTGTCGTTTTGTTTGACACCTCCTGGAGATGAATGAGCCAATAACAAACACGCAATGAATTGTGCGCCCAACAACCGCATTTTACTATCCCAACGATCAACCAGTAAACAGTTGATAACTGTATGAGACTGTGAAGTTTAGCCAACAGGTCACTGAACTCGCGAATTTCTCGGGTCTCTAACTATAGTAAACATGCATCTACTAGACCACAGAGTGCCAAAGAATACAGAAGTAAAATAGCTTACTTATTCAGTGAACTCAAGCAACATACGACTAGCGAAATGGCTTGTCGCCTGGTCGCAATGTGTAGGAAGGCCTTTCGGCAGTCAGCAACTGACAACCTGCTTGCTAGCTGGCAGTCAAGCCAATGCGGGAGCGTTGGTAGCACGCAGCAGCCAATCAGACACAAGGCCTATAGTCCATTTACGGTTAATATAGGCTGTTCACTGTAAAATGAGCACTTACAAAAGTCCTGCTTAAGACCTACTTGTATACTTGTTGTGCATTCTTTCGCCTTATGTAAAATTAACATTGCCACGGGCCTCATCACTTTATTCATGCGTCGGTCGAGTAAATTATTAGGAAATAAGTATTTTACAAATCCGCACATTTTTACACATCGATGCATTAAAAAAAATCAGAAAGTGAAAGAAATAATTTAAGTTATCACGAATCGTTAGCTAACACTTTTTATTCGACGTTAAGATATGGAACTACTTCCCATCCTTCATTATCAATTTTTCTGGGCACCCGTTAAAATATATGGAGGTAGGGATAGTGACTTCTTCCTAATGTTGATTTCAGAGTTCTCCCTTTATCGTGAATAGCCTATAGCAACTTTTCTGAAGTCCTGCTAAAGTTTTACTTCCAGGATATTTCTCCGCCTCGCATACAGAACGCTTAACGAAGCCTATAAAACTACACCAAAGGGACTGTGCACCATATTCGTGCGCACTCAGTGTGATGATATTTTGCTCAAGAACTATTTCTTACCAGGCATTGCCAACACTATTTTTTCTCGCTATTTCCATTCGTATTAATTATAAATGAAATATTATCATTTGTAAATAAAATAGAAGTTGAAAATTTATTCGAACCAAAAATAAGATACTTCACGTTGTGATGCATGGCATATTTAGGAAACATTCAGGCCAGCGAAACAGGTGATGATTTTTTCCAAAGGGTATATTTAAAAAGTGTGAATAAACCGCCAACAGACTATATCCCCAGAGCCCACGCAGTCAGTCAGTGTGCCCTCTTCGAAGTAACCACCACGCCATGTCGTCTCTGATTGCCTTGGGAAATCTGCAGGCCAAGTTAATATTCAGGCCGCTGGATAGTTTGAATGGGAGAAACCGTTACCAAAACAAGACGCAGCCACAGGATAGCCAAGTATACGGAAGTTCCTTTCATGTTAGCAAACTCGGTCGCTCATGGGCTGCGCCAAGCTGTGGAAATGGATCTTAGGTATGATTGGCTATTGCTAGAGCTAGTGATTTTTCGCGAAAAAAAAAATTAGTACACGGTAGACTTCAATACTATAAGCACCCAACAGCAGTTTGTCTATTGCCATCGGTTGCTGTCTGCTTGAGAAGGCGTTTTCATATTTCATCGGACTACGTAGAATTCGGCAACATCGGCACGGCTCCTACATGATTCGTGTGCAGAGACTTAACACGCGTCCAAAAGTAATGGAGCCAATCAAGATAGGTAACCAACCCTACAGTGTTTTGAAATATAACTTGTCTTGAAAACATTTCGCGAAATTTCACTACCTCTAGCTATTACACGTTATGGAGTATTCTGTGTTGTTTTCTTTTCTTTTGTTTTTTTTATTGCATTCGTAAGATCTTTTTTCAATACATAGCTGTACAAAGATATTGGACAAGTCAAATTACAGAATACAAAGTTTATGCACTGGATATAGCAAACACACGCAGATATATGTCAGATTACAAGTTCACGCATATCATAGCTCTTCCTCACAATTTGACTAATCTTCTTCCAACATGCTGTGGGACGTCGTCGTTTGACTGAAACAGAAGAAACGAGAAAAACTGGAACAAGAAATGCGTACAACGACATATTATACAGTCATCTCTTAATATTTGTAGTTTAGATATCCATCTACCCTATAAAATGTTAGTTTAAAAAATGCTTTCAGCTGTTTTTTAAGGAGTTTTTGGTTAGAGAAGTAAATTTCTTGAAGGTGTTGTGGTAACTTATTGAAAAGTTGGCTACCAAGGTAGCACGGCCCTTTCTGGACAAGTTTTAAGTTAACTGAAGCCACGTGTAGTTTTTTTTTTTTTTTTTTTTTTTTTTTTTTTTTTTTTTTTTTTTTTTTTTTTTTTTATTCTCGTGTCTTGCTTATGAAAGGACTAATTTTTCTGAAATAGAAGACTGTTTTTGGACACGAATATAAGTACTGAAAACATGTACTCACATGCAAATGTTAAAATCTCTGAGCTCTTGAAAAGAGGTCTACATGAGTCTGCCTTTCTTTTGCCATTGATTATTCTTACAGCTCTCTATTGCATGTGAAACACTTTTTTTCTGTCAGTGGAATTAACCCAAAAAGTTATACCATAACACATGATGGAATGAAAATATGCAAAATATGCCATTTTTGCTGTATTTTGGTTCAAGACCTCTGCAACACTCCGCAGAACGAATCATGCTGAACTTAGTTTAGGCAAAATATACGCAATGTGAGATTTCCAGTTAAGTAAATTGCCTACTTTTAAGCCAAGAAACTTAATCACTGCAGTTTCATTAATTTTTTCTCTGTTACTGCTAACATATGAATTAATGTTTTTCGTGTTCTTTGTGAGGAAATTCATAAGATATGTTTTATCTAGGTTAAGATTTAATTTGTTTGTAGTAAACCATGCATTTAGGTCTTTAAATGCTGTGTCCGTTTTCTGTGCAAGATCATTTACTGAGTCTGCAGAGACTAAGATGCTAGTATCATCTGCAATTAAAATTGCAGTAGTTTCTGGGGTTAAGGCACAAGCGAGGTCATTCGTATAAACTAGAAAGAGTAGAGGCCTAATATTGATCCTTGTGGGACCCCATGCTTGATTTTTCCTGGTTCAGAGTAGAATGAAGTAGTTTTTCCATTGATCCGCGCTTGTTGTCTGTTTGAAAGGTATGAACTAATTCTTTATTTGGTGTACCTGAGACTCCACAAAACTTTAATGTTTCTATAAGTATGTTGTGATTTACACAGTCAAATGCTTTAGTGAGGTCGCAAAATATTCCATTAGATGGCATCTTTTTATCAAGTGGATTAAGAATGCTATTTGTTAGTTTGAAATTTGCATCATTGGCTGACGTGTTTGTCCTAAAGCCAAGCTGGAAATTTGGTAAGATTTTGTGATTCTCAAAATGTTGTAACGACCTCCTGAAAAATTAGTTTTTTAATTACTTTTGAAAAGCGTGTAAGAAGTGAGATAGGTCTATAATTGTTTACTTCGGTCTTGTCTCATTTCTTGAACAATGGTGTTACCATAGCCCATTTGAGTCTATCTGGCAACAATCCTGTACTGAAGATAGCATTACAAATATGACTCAATGGCACACTGAATTCAAAAGCGCATTGCTTTAATAACCTACACCTAATTCCATCATAGCCACTGGATAATTTTGGTTGCAAAGAATTGTTTGTTTTCTCCACTTCTTTTGGAGTTGTGTTTGTAAAAGATATAGCAGGGTATTCTGTGCCCTGAAGTGTAGGAATATTGTTTATATCTTGTTTAATCTTTTTGTTAATCATGTTTTCTACGACATTTAAGTAGTATGAATTAAATGTATCTGCTACTAATTTTAGGGTCTGAATATGCAATAATTTACTTTTAGGTTTACAACTGGACATTGATCTGTTGTTCTTCCTGTTGTATTTTTTACAATATTCCATGTCATTTTTATTTTGTTTTGATAATTCTTAATGAGTTTTCATAAAAAATCCTTTTTTTTTGCAGATATTTGGCCTTACTCAAAATTTTGCAGTATTTCCTATAGTGATTCATTGTATCACGGTTGCTGCTGGTTCTGACAGCATTGTATAGTTTTATTTTGTTTTCACAGGAAATTTTTATTCCTTTGGTGAGCCATAAATTTTTCTTTGGATTTGTATTACTGTGGGTCAGTCGGGATGGGAAACATTTTTCAAAACAATGGAAAACTTGGTTTAAAAAAATGGATCTTTCATTTGCTTCAGTACAAGTAGACAATGTTGACCATTGCTCCCTGATGAGCTCACTTTTGAACTGTTGGTCCGAGATACTGTCTGACAAGTTGGGCTTCACTAGCTGAATGGTTAACAATGTTCCGCCATATTGGGGCCACCGTGGTGTAGTGGTTAGACTACTCTCCTCCCGCCTAGGCGAACCTGTTTCGATTCCCGGCGGGTTTCCCCCGGATTTTCGCATGCGGGAATCGTGCCGGACGACGCCGTTGGTCGACGGGTTTTCTCGGGCCTCTCCCGTTTCCCCCCACTCTTGCATTCCAGCTCTGCTCCATACTCACCACGCCACCATTTCACCTCTGTATTCTCAAGTACTCTGTAACGGTAACAGTGGAAGTTGAAAGGAGGCGTCACGTGTGACCGATGTCGTCAAAACGAAGCTTCTCCTCTTGAGTTCGAGCCCCGGGAGATTCCACCCAAGACTCCACTCGCTCTCCCTTCGCTCGTCGTGACCCTAAAGTCTGCGTTTATAGTGGAGCGCCGAGTGGTGAGGAGAGCGGCGCGGTGAGCAAAGAGGTGAAGCCGCCCGGCGGCGAAGAACGAGTTGTATAATTGGTTTGATTCCTTCACGCTTCATCTCTTTGCTGACCACGCCGCTCTCCTCTCCACTCGCCGCTCCACTATAAACGCACCCTAACAGGTTAGCGCGCCTGCAAAGGTTCGTGTCATAACTCGCCGTTAATGTGTTGGGCGCGGCCTGCCGAGCTTCACAACCATCCCGGCCCCATCCGTCAGTGACGATGACTGATGAGGCGCACATGTTGGAGATGCCCTCCACCCCCTGGCGCGTGAATGTGACCTCTTGAGCGGGCAACCCCTTGGAGGAGGTGGCATGGACGTCGTCATCTCCCCGGCAGACAAGCGCCACGCCTGTTCCAACCCTCACACAGCTGCCCTTGTTCGGGCCCGCGAGTGTGTTTGCCCAGCCCGATAACAGCCCTGCCTCCGCGCGACCTGTCTGTCAAACCTCACTCCATACTCCCCTCAATGCTTATATACTACTCTTATTGCACTGGGATAAAGAGAAATTCCTGTATCCGTAACCCGTTTTGACAAGTAATATAAGGACAGCAATATGTTTGATTGGAGCCCCCACCTAAATATTGTTAACCTAGACCGTAACTTCAGCAGAAATGTGTGTTGTGGTCTTGCCTGTGATAGTATCTGTTATAGAATTATAATCCATTCACGGTTTCTTCAGACGTTTTAACGCAAACCTTTTAAAAATCACCCCATTAATTACGTATTTAGGTATTTCCTAAATATGCCATGTACCAAGCGTTTTATACATCAGTATACACACACGTATCTTATTATTAGTTAAATTGAAGTTTCGTCTATATTTTACTAATCAATTATAATATTTATTTTGTAATAAATATGAATATAAAATGTGAGAAAACATGTGGGTTGGTAGCACCTAGTAAGAAATAGTTCTCATGCAGAAAATTATTATAAGTGAATGCGCACGAGTTCGGTGTGATATTCTTTGCGGTAATTTTCTAGGCTTAGTTCAGCTTAGTTTGCACGAGGCGGAGGAATATCCTGGAAGTAGAACTTTAGCAGGGCTGCAGAAAAGTGTGAAGTAACTGTGAATGGATTATACTATCACTATAGTTCAATAGTTCTAACGGTCGAGCCCTCTCTTGTCCTTACAGAACAGGTAGTTGCTTCAACAGAACCACTTCAGCGATATTTGATTGTCCCCGCTCAACAAACAGAACTGCAGTATTCTAACAGAACATCCTGTTGCTGGTACGGAAGAATGCCCTGAAGCCCGTTTACAAATCTTGTTCTGTTGTCACTTCTATGATGATATTTCCCAGTGCGTCTGACATAAAGAGTGCGTCACACGGCTGCTCCGAGACAGTTTGTTCTATCTTAAGGCTATCGTCTACTTGCAGCTATTTTCGCGTTTTTGGCTCGGAAACGCCGGGCCCATAAGGATGACACTGCCGCGCATATCGAACGCGCCATCGCCGTTAACGCTTGGCCTTCCCCTCTTTTTGCAGAAATTCTTCGTTTTCGTGTCATAATTTCGAATTCAGAGTAATTACTTACAATGTACGATAATAGAACATTTACATTTTAAAAAATGTTTATTGTTTATGTTCTTAATTTTAATTGCGTTTTATTTGCTTGTAATAAAAAGTCAGGATCATATTTACATTTTATCAAGAAATTTCTCACATTTTGCAAGCACGAAATAAAACACAGTGAAAATTAAATACAAAATTATTAAACGACTAGTAAATTGTAAATTTTCTATAGTCAAAAATTTTCAATAATTAGGGCCACTAATTTTTCGCGAATAAATCGGAGGACACAATAGACTCCAATATTATATATATACACACACACACACACACCTCGGCTGTTGGCATAACTCTATTGGCTGCTGGTATCGTTTCCGCATTTGACAGAGCCATTCAGGATTCTGTAACTCCGACACTGAACCTTCTTGATTCGTGCGCTAGCAGTTAACATGAACCAGAACGAACATTTTTCAGGCAGTAAAAAAAAAAAAAAAAAAAAAAAGCTGGACCACGCCACAGTGCTTCGAACTATATATTGTGTCGAAATCTTTTCGCGAAATAATCACTGCCACTAGCTATAATTAGAAACCTGAGAAATTCGCGAGTTCAATGATATGTGGGATAGACTCTACAGTCTTATGTACATATAGGTCGATATAAACTGCAAATTGGTTGTCTGCTTTAATAGTGAAAGGCGACGATTGGGCCAGCGTCCTCCAGGAAGTGTCAAACACCTCGTGAACCAAAGGAAAAATATATATAAACAAGCGTGTTTTGAATTCTAGCTTGTGCCAAAATGAATCCGCGAATTCTTCAGGTTTCTACCTATTGTTGTACTAGTGGAAAGTCTGCAGTGTACGAAAGCATGTTTTCAGCTATGTTGCCGTGCTGTGAAATGGAGAGTGAGTGAAGATATTTCGGGCGGCTCTTAACACAGAGGTCTTGAGAGCCGATGAGGGTGAAGCAAAGTGGGAATGGAGCAGCGCCGGAATGCAAGGGTGGGGAAAAACGGGACATCGCCCGAGAAAACCCCACCGACCAGCGGCATCGCCCAGCGCGACTACCACATGCAAAAATCCGGGGGCAGGACGACCCTGTCGGGAATCGAAACCGGTTCGCTTGGCGGGAGATCTGAAATGGTGTTCTACTGCACGTGACGTCTAGAGCGCACACGAACAGCCCTTCCTGTGAAGTGCGTGTTCGTTTCGTAGATCAGCACATTGGCTGACGCACGTTTAATGCTGTAAGAACGTGTATTTCAACAACTTTGCAAGGAATTTCAAGAATCCAAGGGCTAAGTTGGCGGGAGTTTATGACTATACGCTATTCACGGCAAAGTGAACACTTTTGAAAGCCCTTTCTTTTGTAATAATAGTTAATAAACATATTTTACTTTTGCCTTAGACGTTAACATATCGAGTGCGGTGGAAAATACACACTGTGTTTATTACTTACTTGGCAATATTTATATAAAAAGGTGGATAAAGGATCAAGAATGGCTGAAAGGAAAAAGTAACTAGAGCCTCAAAAGTACTCACTTTACCGTAAACAGCATGCACTCTGGAAGTAAACGTCGAGAACAAACCAACGCACAACAAAATTGGTTTTTCTTACAACTTTGTTATACTAAATGAAATATAACTGCTTGTTCCCAACAAGTAATTACTCTGGGAACACGAACGTGTCAAAATATTTTGACTTCACACAGGCTGTATTTAAAATTACAAATAAAAGCAGCTTTTGGCGAAACTCCTGCGACCGGAAGCAAAGTGCTATATTAGAGATTTAAGAGTTTACTTTTCAGATGATGTATTTGAAAATGAATGCTGCCAAGGCATGAGATATTTTGAAATACACAATATTTTGTCTTTCGTATTTTTGTTGTAACTGTAATAAATATTAGCTCATTATCTATTATTTCTCAGGCTAGCATGAGAAAATACTGAATCAAATAAATCGATTATGGTTTCAGGAATTTTGTAAAGGAGTTCTGCATATAAAAATAATTTGCTAATTTTAATATTTCATTTTGAAGAAGTTATACATTTTGGTTTCGTGACAGAAAAGGCTTTTTTGCCTTAACTGTCCCGCCAAAAATAAGTCAAATATTATAAAAATATTAAATAAATAAATAAAAGTAGAGGCAAGGATTCCACCACCTTAAATCAAGAGGAATGACTCACGAGGAATACAAGGTACTTATTACCCGACCGTGGGTGGCGTACTAGGTTTAGACACCACTCGGGGCCGCGGTGGTATAGTGGTTAGACTAGTCGCCTCTCGCCAAGGAGAACCGCGTTCGATTCCCGGTGGGGTCGCCCTTGGATTTTCGCATTTGGGAATCGTACCGGACGATGCCGCTGGCCGGTGGGTTTTAACGGGGATCTCCCGATTCCCCAGCCCTATGTATTCTGACGCTGCTCCATACGCACCTAATTAGTAGAGACCCGAGAAATTCGCGAGTTCAGTGACCTGTAGGCTAGACTTCAAAGTCTTATATACTCTCATACAGATATCAACTGTTGATTGGTTGATTGTTGTGGTAGTAAAAGGCGGTGGTTGGGCGCACAGTTTCTTGCGTTTTTGTTATTGGCTTATTTATCTCCAGGAGGTGTAAAAAAAAGCGTCCACCAATTACAAACTTAACATGAACTTACATGTGTGTGAATTATAACTTGTCTAGAAATGAACCCGCAAAATTCTCGGGTCTTTACTCATTAGACACACTCATTGCATACGCAGATAATATATAAGTAGTAGGGGCCGTGGTGGTTCTACTTCGCTTTTGATTTATCAGATTATCGATTTGATATCAAATTAAGGGATTAATTCTTAATCCGATCAAAATTTTTAATCCTAATCTTAATCCGATTTGATCGGATGAAAATATGATCAAAGAAATTTAATCAAAGTTTTTCCATCATACTTGTTTGATCAAATTTTTTTGATGTGATTTGGTTATGTATAGTTTAGTGCAATAGTGTACTAAGGATCTTATTTTTATTTCTTTTTTGGAGAGCCGCATGGTACGTCCTCACCCTCAGAGCTCTGGCATTGTACACAGGTGGGGCTGTGTTGGGGAAGGAGTATATATGTATTGTGTAATACAAATTTTTGGAGAGCAGCTCTGGCAGATGTTAACACTCGGAGATCTGTCGTGGTACTGACGTGAAAGTGTGTTGGGGAAGGGATATCTATACGTATTGTGTAATATCTTAATTTTTAGAGTATTTCGTCTGACGGGCGACTGAGAGGCGTGAAGCGCGATCAGCAGGTAATGACGGAGTTCGTAAAGGTGTATTTAATGAAATTATTAAGTAACGAAAATCAAGTAAACAAAAAGAGAGATGAATACGTCTACAACGTGATTTTACTAACCCGTCCTGTATGGTAGCAATATAATTTACGACAGACTAAACTATTACAACTATGTGAGTCTCCAGGTGTCATAAAGAAATTAAGTAACGCGTTCTACCTACAACGAAGGCAAAATGTCCATAGCAATATATAAATTGCATTACTTTAAATAAACGTCACAATAAAAACGGATTTGAAAACACGTAGGAAACTGTGCAAGCACCTATCCCAAAACATGTCTGTCCGGCTGTGAGGTTAGTGAAGTAATGCCTTGAAATTACGCGAAAAACTCGAAAATGAACGAAAAGAGAGTTGAACAAACAGCTACATGAAAAATGGATTAAAATTATGTTTACGACGCACGTACTTGATGAAACAAATTTCGATAGCATTATATAAATTACACTACTTAATTAACAACGAATTAAAAAACACATAATTAAATCATACAAGCAGGAGAACTCGTCCGTTGGGTTGGGAGATCGCTGAATGAATGGCTTATAAGCTGTGTCGGTAGCATGACTAGAGATTTGGAGTGCGGTCGGCGTCTGGCAGGCAAACGGAGCAAAAGACAGGTGAATACGATTTACGTCCAGTTACAAAACGACTGTTTCCAAATAAATTAAACCGCTGACGTTACCCATGAGAGAAATCAACGAAATGAAAAATTGTAATTTGCCAATAGTATAAGGAACAGACCAGAAAATGAATAAATATATATTTCAAACAGCAGAATGAATTACTTCCTGGTCTCATAAATAAATTAAGTGTTAACTCACTAAACAAATTAATAGAAAATAAATTTCCACATCAAAATGAAAACTCGTTTATCACCCGCATGAAATCCTTTGTAGATTGAAAAACATTTATTTAACAAAGGCAATCTAGTACTCAGAAAAACCTGCCCAGATTTTTAACACAAGTTTCACTTCCATGGGAAAATTAAATTTCACTCTTGTAAGAATAATTCATTTTTAAAACAATTTCCGTCGAAGCGTAGGGAGACTTGGATAGTGTGAAGAAGGGCTTTATCCCGCAAGGTTTATTTAAAAAAGAAATAAAAATATGACCCTTAGTACACTACTGCACCAAACTATAGACAACAAAATCACATTTAAGAAATTTGATAAAACAAATTTGATGGGAAAACTTTGATCAAATTTCTTTGATCACATTTTTCATCCGATTAATTCGGATTCAGATTTTAAAAAATGATCGTTTTAAGATCGGGCTTAACATTATTTATTGGATTAAGAATTTATCGGATTAATTTGATATCAACTCGATAATCCGATTAATGAAAAGTGAAGTAGAACCATCACGCCCCTACTACTTATATAAATATGCTGCTTCATCACTACCAACATTGCAGTTAAATATATATATTGATGTATTTTTAATTAAGGAAATGGTAATGTGACCTCACGTCAGTATTTTTTCAAGTAACCGATTGCTTAATATCATATCGTGTAATTAAATTATATTTTTAAGTTCAAGTTATGATCCGCTTTGGAAAAAAAATCGTGAAACTTTGAAATCAACTCCATAAATTCTTGTTCAGTGTATAGAGTGCGGCACTACCGCTGCGTTCGCAATTTTAAATATATATGATTTGTATTTTAAAAGGCTTGAATTAAATTATTTGTTATGCTGGTAATGTCTTAAGTCTATAGTAAAATCTCAAAGCAGTTCTCGTTAACATTAATTGAATCTGACCTATTTTAAAATTATTTTAACAAATTTTACCGCCTGTATGTATTATTGGAGGCATCCTTTCTAGTTTCATCAACTCATTTCTAGTGGTGCGAGCGTCCAACGTTCTGAAACTGCAATATTATTGGTCATATACTAAAGTTGATATGGAGTCCGCCACAGAAAAGAAGACATGACCTACTAATAGTACCATCCCCGGTGGGTTCACTTCCGGATGTTCGCATATGGGAATTGTGCCGGATGATACCGTTGGTCAGCGGGTATTCTCGGGAATCTCCCGTTTCCCCCGCTTTTTCATTCCGGCGCTGCTCCATACTCACCTCAATCACCCTCATCGGCTCTCAAGACTTCGATGTTAAGAGCGGCCCAAGTCTCTTCTCTCTCTTCTTTCTACTAATAGTACCAAACCTGGTATGGAATACAGCTATACAAAGCGACAATGCCATGATGACTGCCGTAGTACCTGGTATAATAACTGCTACGGCAAAACTTGCACAAGCTTGTACTGAATCTGGAGCAATATACAAAATAGTCCTGAACTACAGGTACAAACCCTATGAGGTAATTTCCTATGTAAAATGGGATAGAAAACATTATGCGAACTATTTCGTACTGTAACTCGTAAGGCAGGTAGCCACCCTTGAATATCGACATTTCAAAAGGTTCTGTCGGAAAATAACGGAACCTACATGAGACCAAGACCTGAAACCTGCCAACAGTTGTGCCGTACTATCATCCCCTACATCGGGACATTAGGGGGTGGTATGTTATTATCCTACGTGTCTCAATGTAGGGAATGATAGTACGCCATAACTGTTGCAGGTTTCGGGTCTTACTTTAAAAAAAAAAAAAACGTTATTCACAGAATGTTTCTTCTATCTCATGTAGGTTTTATAATTTTCCGGTAGAACCATTTGATGGAATGCAAGGACGGGGGGAAAGGGGAGTACCCCGAGAAAGACCGCCACATGCGGTATCGTCCAGCACGATTCCCACATGCGAAAATCTGGAAGTGAACCCGCCGGGTATCGAATCCGGATCACTGGGTGGGAGGCGAGCGTCCTAACCACTTTGCCACCGCTGCCCCTACTTTGCTGTTGAAACGCAGGGACCTGCAAGATTCGCGTTATTATTTGGCATCAGGCTAAACTCCACAGTACCGTATATACTCGAGCCGGCGTCGTTTCTATATTGACTGCAGTAGAGATGTGATGTCACTCCCTTTCTGACTGAACTGTACGTGATTGGAGCACACAGCAAATTGTGACATTTTCATTTATTGGAGCAGCGAGAATAGTTACCAAGAGCGTGTGAAATAAAAACAGTTCCAATGCCAAACGTATTGCAAAGGCACGTGTTTCAGTTTCAACGTGTCCTCAAGCAATAACGCGAATTTTTTAGGTCTATTGATATGACACTCAGTACTTGCATTTAACTGTATATATTTAATTGGAATAGATTTATTTTCAAAGTTTTATTCCAAAGTGCCACAAAAGAACAATATAAAATAGAACTTAGCTTCGATACATACACACACATTATATATATATATATATATATATATATATATATATATTATATATATATATATATATATATATATATATATATATATATACACACACACACACACACATGATTAGAGTCTGGACTTATGTCTGAGCTTCAGAGAACAACTCGTGAACATGTATAAAAACTCATTTTTAGTTTAGTACTTCATTACTTTATTATTAGTAAAGGGTACTTGGGGCCACGAGATAATAACATTACAAGAGTAAAATTAAGAAAAAGAAGTTATAAATATTACTTCTTCAGCAATCACATAGAAGTATTATGAAAGATGTTAGGAAATGAAATTAGTGTTCTACTTGGAACTAAACCAGTGATTTACGCACGCCTTAGACCAAAAGCGGCCCGTCAAGGAACTGGCAGTGGCCCACCAAGCTACCATGGGACAGTTGGCTAAATATCAAACAAAAACGACTACAGGAGTGTTAAGTAAAGATACATCAAGCGACAAAGGAAATATGTGCGTGTGAGAGAGAGAGAGAGAGAGAGAGAGCGAGAGTAAGAGAAAGATATTTGGGTGGCGCTTATGTCTCCCGCATACCTGGCACTTGAACACTGCAAATTATTTTTAATGTACTTTTTTCCCCTACCAAACTATGAAACGTGCTTCCAGCGTGCTTCTCTACGACAAGAACACATACTGCAGACCAGGGTTGTTGAGTCCTTGGCTTTCGAGTTTGGCATCTTTCTACCTGATCTACGAACGCTTTCACGTCCTCCTCCTCCTCCTCCTCCTCCCCTCCTAGTGCTTCTAAATGCAAACAAATGATTCATGAATGAAGTGCAGAACACTGCAATCTACAGTATATCCATCCTATCCTCCTCGTTACTAACCTGGACAAATTCGGAGGGGTTGAACAGCCTAGACATAGCAGGTATCGACGACACAAATGCGCACAATTTTAAATCTAAATGGGCGAGCCCCATTATCCACCTGCCAATGTTGCCTGGTTGTCAGGAATGGGAAAATACCACGTAAAGGCTAATTGTCGATTTCCAAATCAAATCCTGCAGCTTCTAGTAAGCAGCAAATGTTTCTACTCCATATATGCACGCTAAGGCATTTTTCCTCGTACACAGTATACACGTTTGTTCAACATCTGCGCATGCCCTACTAGCCCACTTTTCCCGGTACACGATAAAGTGAGCACTGTGGAAGAGAAACTTACAAAAAAAATCACTGCCCCTGTATGCCTATACTGTAACGGGCGCTCCGAATGGCATTCGCCCAGTAAAGTTGGTAACGTTGGATGGAAAGTAGTTCCATATCTTAACGTCGAATATAAAGTGTTATGGTATCCATTTGTGATAACTTAAAACTAACTCTTTCACTTTGTATTTTTTAAATGCATAAAAGTGTAAAAATTAGCAGACTTGTAAAGTATTTACTTCCCAAATAATTTCACATTTTCACTTGTCCGACGCATGAATAAAGTGATGAGGCCCATGGCAATGTTAATTTCACATAAGGCGAAAGAATGCACAAGCTGCATTTAAGTAGATCTTAAGCAGGGCTTTCAAAAGTGCTAATTTTATCGTGGACAGCCTATAACAACATCGCCCCAATTTCGTAACGTGTATAACGTTATGCAGGGCATACACCTAAGTCTATACCTACAATATTGTGTATTACTATTTTGAATAATTCGTCACCTATTTCAATGTTATTTTCGACGATTCTTATTCCAAGTGTCTACATCACACCACACACAACCATTTCTCACAAAAAAAATGCGATTTCCGCTACAACGGCAAGATTGAGACAGTTTCACCACGACACATTTTTTTGTTAATTTGTATCCTGTGTTTAATATCTTGTTATCAAATACCGATAATACTTTTGTATGGCACATTTATTTACCCGAACAGGGGTGCCAAACCCTATTTATTATACGATGAGTGTGGGCACCATGTACAGTACACACAAACAATACTGTCGTTTTTATTGAAAATCTTGCAGACCTCTCGCGGTGCAGTCGTTTGGTGCGCCTACGATCTGGGGTGCGCGAGATTCTGGGTTCGATGCCGTCCCCTGCTAAGCCTTCAGCATAACACCGGGGGACATTAATGAGCCCTTTCGAATTCCAATCCAGTCCAATTGAAGATCTTGGTTTAAGTAATTGGTATACACATTTTAGTTCTTCAGGTACTTTTCGTAATATCTTATGTAATATACTTCTCGTCCTCTATTTTTTCAAGAGTTCTATATCCCTTCATATTTGAGACCGACCTTCGGTTTCCTGTACCAAAGTGCCAATTTTTTTTTGTGGATAGTAACCTGTCATATTAATAATTATAGTAGTCCTCTTTCGTATTGGGAGGAATGGATAGGCGTTGTCATATTTTTAAACTGGAGTGATAAAGAAATTAATTAGTTCACCGTAAAACTGGCGAAACATTGGCATTTTAAATACAATTTAGGAACGAAATCCTGTACACAGTTAGATTCTGAAGATTATACGAACATAGATTTATGCTTGACCAACGAAATTATTTTAAAAATATACATTGATTTCACTTTGGCTGTTTTGTTGTAACTTTTCGCCCTCTCTTCCACCCACGGCTCTCAATTCCTTTACTATGGCACGTGACAATGAAAGTCCCTTTCAAACCCCGTACACCCCCCGCTGCGACCAATTAAATGTTATCTTGAGGTCCGCTGCGTTGTCCTCTTCGACACAGAGAACAAGAGACAGCATTCTCCTGATTCCCAACTGCACAATAAGTAGGGACGGGTGTATTTCGCAAAAACTTTTATGGCCAGGCTAAACTCCAATAGCCTACGTCCACAACCAAAACGCGTTTTTTTTTCTTCGTTTAAAATATATTTTAGTATTATAAATATAGTGTAGCACGAACTATTTTTTAAATTAATTTAAAAATCAATTATAAAAAAAATTCGTGGTGAATTTAATAATAATATTTACAACCTTAGTTAAAGAAATTTAAAAAATTTTAAGTATGGCGTTGAATTCCGGAAAAGCATATTTACAACGTAAATATTAAAATTAAAAAATAATAATAGTGGTACCTCTGTAATTAATTAGAAAATTATACCTATTTGCAACCTAAATTTTAAATTTTATATAGGGGATAACCTCTATTATTATTTTAATTGCGTGATTTATGCCAATATGACACTCAAATTTATAACAATTTAAATTTTAATTAGTTTTATAATTCTTTTTAAAGAAGGTTTCATTATATGTAAAATGGTCCGTGCTACACTCTATATGTACTACTAACATACATACAAGCGTGTGCCACGTGCTACCCGGATGTCGCCGCTGCAAGTGGGCCGGCACGACGTACTCTATGTAAGTGTAACGCCGAGGTCGGCGGGCTGACGTGCAGCTGGGAAGTCCTACACAGCCGATCACAGCTGTCCTCACCTGTCCCCTGCACCCCTCCAGATAAGACGTGTGCCTGCCGTCATAGAGACTCCGTCTGTTGCGGAGCCAGCCACCTACGACGACAAGCCTTGGACGCGGCCTGCCGACAGACCCTCCACGCCAAGCTCCGTATCTAGTCATGTTTGTGAACATTCCCGTTGACCCCGCTAGTAAGAAAATTGGGCGTGGCTGTAAGTTGGGGACACGGCCGTTTGTTTTGCGTGAATACGTCTACGTTGAGGCGCTCGGACGCCTTGATGTTTATGTTACGTTCCAGGCACCGCTTCACTCGATCATATGGGATTTTATGGGTATCACTGGATTGCTTTTGAGACACACTTTCCAACCGTATACGATTTCTGTATTTCGACTTGGCTTTTTGACGAGTATCGGCCGACATTGTGTTAAGTTTTCTTACTTTTTTAAGTTAAACTTATACAATTTCGCTATAACCACGCCACGCAGATGTTTTATATACACGCAATCGATTGACCTTGACGAGAGCTGTCGACTGAAACTCGAACGAGCGTCGTGTCTTCTCCTAGTCAAAAGTTATACTACGCGGAAGATATGAGACGCGGCGAAACGAACTCAAAATTGCGCCTCCCCCCCCCCCCCTTTTCCACATGATGCTTCGCACTCCTTACTCAACTAAACATATTCTTAGATCCTTTGACAATTGAGTGATGTAGTTGAATTTTGAATGTAGACGATAGAATCGGAGATGCATTGCCAAACTGTATCCCCGGAGTTTATGATCGGATTTTCTGGATTGCCTCCCACTATGGTCGCAACTTTAAAGACGTATTCGCGTCAAAAAAATCTAACATCCAAAGGTTACGTCCGACCGTAAGGAAGTATTGCGACGGCGATGGAAAAATAGCATAAACAAACTTCGCACGTATTCTGTTTGCTGGGAATTTCAAGCGGTGACTACGGCATTTTAATGCAGCAGAGCAGTCTGATCAGGAATAATACAGCATCGACGCTATAATTTAAAACGCTGTTTTACAGAAGAAAAAAATATGGAAAATAGGGGGGGGGGGCTATTTACAGCCATCTCAGATGATTTTGACGCTCGTCTACATCCATCATTTAGTTTTCAGTAACGAAATTTATGAATCGGCACCAAATATCGACTATTATTTCTATTTTTTTTATATTTAAGCTGAAATATTGCATAGTTTTTTTTTTTTTTTACTGGAATAGTCACAGGTGCTTACAATAAGATCCATATGACAATTAGTGAGGCTCCCATATTACAGCTTTTGCGAGAATCAATTTTTAAAACCAAATCTGAACCGATATTGTAAAATCCTCTAGCCATTTTGTTACAATTTGTTTTATTATGTTGTCTAATGTTTCCAACACAAAAAAAAAGCTATAATTTTATCTAATTAAGTAACGAAAATTTGGTTTATTTTATAATTAGTTAAAATTATATAGATTTGTGTTGAAAAAACCGACTTCTTAATAGAAACAAGTTGTAGCAAAATGGCCAGAGCGATTTTACAATATCGGCTACCTTTCGGGTTTAAAAAATCAATTCTCGCAAAAGCTGTAGAAATGAGAGATCGTGGACTATGGGGCCCCGTCTAATTAGACGTATTTTCTGTGTTCAAAACAGAGAAGTGAGAGAAGGTTAAGGGCGACCAGTAACGCGCGTCGAATGCCTTGGTCGCCTTTACGCAGAATGCAGTGAACTTGCGTGGCATGCAGTCTCTTTTTTTCGTCGACTCACCTGTGTAGGGCTGTCTGTCTGTGGTAACCCTATCACTTTGTGGTATAATAATAAAGACAGAGGTTTCCTTAATTTACGTATGCTTTATTAAATAGCACGTAGCGTAAGTTGAGTACTTAAAATGATTGTAAAAATGCGTATTGACATTTTTTCACTTTTAAAAAATACGCGTTAGGGAAAAAATGAAACGGAAACTAGTATGAAGACGGGAAAGACTTCACGCCATTTCAGTTATAGGCTGTTAACGATAAAATCAGCACTTTTGAAAGCCCTGCTTAAGATCTACTTCCATGCAGGTCATGTATTCATCCGCCTTATATAAAATTAACATTGACATGGGCCTTATCATTTTATACACGCGTCAGTGAAGTGATATTGTGGAATTATTAGAAAAGTAAATAGTTATAAATCTGCTCTTTTTACACTTAGATGTATTAAAAATAAAAATCTTAACGCGAAAGAAATAATTTAAGTTGTCACATACATTTGCCAAACATATTTGATTCGACGTTAAGATATGGCACTACTTTTCATCCATCGCTACCAACTTTACTAGATGCGTGTCACTCAGTGCGCCCGTATGCCAGGCAGGAGCAGTGACATTTTTCTAAGGTCGATTTCAAAAGTGCTCACTTAATCGTTAACAGCCTTTACTTGCATGTACTACAGGCGACGGATCAGTTATTGCTAGAGCCACGAGTATTTCGCAGATTGACTTGTCTGCAGCTAGACTTCACAGTCCTCTATACAATCGAGACACTATCGTTTGCTTATTGGTTGCTACGATCTATTGAGGCCTTTATACAAGACTGTTCAACACTCACACTACTACTTCCTACTTGTTACAGGCCCATAGTTAAACGGGGCGTGACTTAAGAACTGCCGCCCAATCACACAACATCAGGAGAAATGAACAAGTGCGTAAAGTCTACCTCGACGCCGAAGAATACGCGAAATACCCGGGGCTCTAGTTATTGCACGTGCCTGGGTCGCACTTTGCTCCGCCACATCGCAGTTAAGTATACAAAGATGAAACAGGCAGTTATTTCACGAACTCCAGGTCCACACTCCCGCAAAATGGAGTCACTGACCACCAGCACATCGGAATACCATCTGCCAATCAGCGCCGTGTAACTTACTTGCCAGCCGGCAGTTCAGCCAATGGGGAACCTTTCGCAGAACGCAGTAGCAAATCAGAAACAAGGCCCACTTCGAGAGCTTCGCACTGCCAATCAGAGAAATAGTGCCCAAACATTAACAATTTGTAGACTACGCTCGAGCGTAGCTCGAGCAAAGCTAATTTGAAAATTTCTTTGTCATTCAGAACAAAACTCCCATGGATAGGCAGTCTTTGTTCGGCTAGTTTTTAACATGACCTCACAAGAACACGGCAGCGCAGTAACAATGATATTGCTAACGATAGAATTTAATTTTTTTTTTTTGCCAGTCAAAGGGACATGATTGATTGTAAATCATATTAATATGATAAAGGACATTTTATTGGGCCAATACCAGCTTGGCTCTCCATTGATTGATGGACGTCCAATTATGAACGCTGTAAAGCACAGGGTATTGCCCGGTGTGGTATGAACCAACAGGAATATTGTAAGTTATTACACGGACCCCAACAGACTCGGTGTTCTTGCAATAGTGGATATAGGTGACGCTTCAAATTCGTCTTAAGTACCAGCAAATTTCTGCAGACCTCAATGTGTAAAAGGAGCCGCCACGGTGTTTCGCCAACCGATCGCCGGGGTAACTTAACTCTGATAGACCCAGTCAAATAGAGAATATATCTTCACTAGAGACCCGAGAATTGCGGGTTCATTTCTAGACAAGTTGTATTCCACACACATGTACGTTCATGTTACTTCTGTAATTGGTCGACGTGTTATTTGATACCTCCTAGAGTTAAATGAGCCAATAACAAACATTCAATGAACTGTGCGCCCAAACACCACCTTTTAATACCGCAACAATCAACTAATAAACAGTTGATATCTGTATGAAAGTATATAAGTCTGTGAGGTCTTGACTACAGGTCACTGAGCTCGCGAATTTCTCGGGTCTCTAATCATCACACAGACACCCGGCCAATAGCAAAGGATACCTGCGTGTATGTACGTAGAGTGTTGATGTCTATCCTGCGCACATTTTTTTTTTTGCAAATACCAGGTGGCCCTATTTATCTTGTATCCTGACTTCTGATCCTGTGCTAAGAATAATAATTTATCCCATTCCCATCTCGTTTGAATATCGCATAGATGCCATTCGGGCTGCTCGTGGTGGTTACATTGAACATTTATGACGATATGGTAAACAAACTTCACGGTTCCACGGTTCATTTGATTGACCAACCAAAGTTGTAGGTTGTTTGGTTTTGATATTATAGACCTTCAAAGATGGGGTATTCTTTCATACTCATCCTGTACAGAAGACGGCGCCTGTGATCTCAAAGCACTTGTTGGGGGCCGCGGTGGCTGAGCGGTTAGCCTGCTCGCCTCCCACCAAGGCGAACCGGGTTCTATCCCCGGGCAGGGTCACTCCCGGATTTTCGCAAGTAGGGATCGTGCCGGATAGTTGGCGGGTTTCTCGGGGATCTCCCGTTTTCCCGTCCTTGCAATCCGATGCTGCTCCATACTCGTCTCAATCACCCTCATCGGCTCTCAAGACCTCGCTGTTAAGAGCCGCCCAAAACTCTTCACTCACTCAAAGCACTTGCTTCATTAAAAGTTTTCCATAGCCTATTCACGGTAAAGTGAGCACTTCTTAAGGACCTGCTAAATTATTCATTTTAATTAATGTTTCTTTCCACCACTATTAAATATAAACATTGCAATATGACTAATGGACATAGTGTGTGTGTATATATATATCATTACTCTTAATATTGACGTATATAACTTCAATAAAATATATTTATTAGGGTTTAATGCATTTTGTGAGGGCCTTAAAAAGTTCTCACGTTAACGTGAATAGCCTATAATCACAAATCTTATCCACATCGTTTATGATATTCGTACTAGAGGCTGCTCACTGTAAAGTGAGCACTTTTGAGGCCTTAGTTACTTGTTTATTTCAGCCATTTTTTATCCTGCTATCAACTTTTTAAATAAATAATGCCATATAAGTATTAAACACAGTGTGTAGATTCCACCGCACTTGGAAATTAACGTCTAGGGCTAAAATTAAATATATTTATAGACTGTTATTCAAAACGGGAGAACTTTCAAAAGTGCTCACTTTGCCGTGAATAGCCTATAGAAGAAAAACTGTTCAATGTTGGAGCACGGAGACTAGTTTAGCCGCAGTTAGCGTGATCAGTCTACGCCATATTCATTTTACGGGCAGAAATGCGTGGACACAGCCGTGACCGCTGAGTAAGCGTGGCCGGCGGATCGTGTTCGCGCAGGAAGTGACGGTGATGATGGCTTCTTCTGTTCGGGAGAGGAAGGGACTCTGGACCACGCCCAGCTACGTCAGTGCTGAGTGGGGGCGGGCTTGAGTTCGACACCCTCTCGTAACCTCCGGGTCGGGTTCGTGCTGGATCAGGAGGAGGACTGTCATCTGGCTGTGAGAACGTCGTCACACTGAGATCTATTTTGAAAATCCAAAGGCCACGGTTATACACTGTAAAAAATGTTTCTGATAAACTTCCTAAACTGTAATGGAAGTTTTTAACCTAAACAGTGTATGGCAATAGTACTACGTATCAGGCTGAAAAATGGGAATGTTTAGCATCGCTACTATACAAAGTTGGGAACTTCCCTAAGAATTTGACTCTTTCCTGAGCAACTGTAGGAACATTATCACTGATGTATGGGGAAAATATATTACCATTCACGCTTTGTCACTGTACGTATTCATTGACATGGTGAATTTACAAATAATTTATTACATTGTAATTAGTTGATTTGTATCTGAGTTGCGAGTATACCTTTTTACTTGATTTGATACTACCTTTGTTTAACAACAATTTAAGTTGTCACAAATGATTTCCTAACACTTTTTATTCGACGTTAAGATATGGAACTACTTTGCATCCATTATCACCAATTTTACTAGGCGCATGTCACTCAGTGCGCCCGTTAAAATATATGCAGGCAGGGACAGTGAATTTTTTCCAAGGTTAATTTCAAAAGTGTTCACTTTATCGTGAACAGCCTTCAGACGTGTTGGCAGGAAAGCAGTTCAATGTTGGGACACGGAGACTGGTAGTGCGCAGCCAGCGAGATCGCTCTACCTCATCTGTAGTCTACGGTCAGGGCAGTTCAGTTCACTAGGAATCTGTAGAAAGAACTGCTTAGTCGTTGAATACCAGAAACTCAAATTATCAATAGAATTTCACTGATTCAAGTGGAGTAGTTTCAACAGATCTCCGCTCAATAGGCCTGATTCCATTTGAAAAATTCTACGCATCGGTGGTATGCATCGATCCCCGATATCATGGGTGCGAGGCAATAACGCACGATACCAAATTTACCAGAAAAGATAAGTTACAAGAATAATGCCGTTTTTATTAATATTAATTGTGACTGTTACAACTCTGACAGATTTCAAGTGACATTTCTAATAGCATGGCTATCCAAACCGACGCACACAAATTCAAGTCCACGCCTTATGAACCGGAAACCCCTTTACATTGGAAGTCGACCACTACAACACTGAGACAAACTAATAATCAATTAGTAAATTTTTTTCCACGTGTGGGTACGCTTTGCAGATGTGAGACTGACTCCGTACAAAAATTGCACTTTCTCAACTAAGATTCCATTTTGTATCAGTGTTTCAGTTTCACAGCATATATATATATATATATGTGTGTGTGTGTGTGTGTGTGTGTGTGTGTGTACGTATGTGTGTGCGTGTGCGTGTGTGTGTATTCGTAATGAGGAGCTATGACACTAATTCATCTTATGAAAGACCGAAATACTGATAGCATTACTCTGTTCAGACTACTCACCCCTAGACTCAATATCTCAATATTCTTCCTGTAAATATACGAGTATCCTTCGGAAACGTCGACATGGTAATCTATTGGGAAAACCAAGATCAGACCAGCCTTGAATTCTAGACCGAGCTAATCCAAAAACAAACGTCTGTTCGTTGAAAACGTCGTCGCTAACCTGGTCCTATGAGATTGACTTTCTTCTAAATGAGATTATGTCCAAACTATACTGTATACGTCCCGATGCCTGTGGTTCTGCACCTAGCAGATACTGAATGCATTTTACTTATAGTATTTGAACGTAGGTATTGGAGCAAGTACACCTGCTGTGTTCGAATCCACCCTCGTTCACCTGACCTTGATTACTTCAGTACCTACAATCCCCCACATTCCCTTGATCCCTTCGGGACGAAGTGGGCAATATTTCGAACATCCGTTTCCTTTTCGCTGTTGTTACAACTTCCAATGCATATGCAAAAAAAATCAATTAATTAAACACATTTTCTTATGTTGACTTGGTTGGCGCACAGTGTCCAGCAAATGGCAGCAAGAAGTTGAAAACCTGCTGAAAACAATTTTAAAACGATAGCTAAGAGTGTAGGACATGTGAAGGGGGAGTTGCCAGTTCACTTAGCTGAAGTAGATATTCTAGTGTGCATATGTGCCCTTAAAGCGTATTCGGACAGCGACAATCAGTACGCTTGTACCGTGAGCCAAAACCTGAGTTTAGGAAACCCAACTTTCCAAGCTGCGGTTTCAGTGAATAGTTTATACCTTCACACGAAACTCAGTTTTGGAAAATTGCATTTCGTGAATTATTTCCTGCCGGAAATCACTGGTATCTAAATAATGAACCGATTTAAATTTCTTTCTGTTGTTCTGATACGGAAAGGAATTTACATTTTACCGAAAATCATAAATATGACCAGAAAGCTATTTATAGTGGTATACATTGCTTTAAGCAAAATAAAATTGTGTCATTTCGTAGATTTTTAAGCTGCCGCATATTAATTGTGTATTTTTTATTGTCGTTCTTACACCACAACTATATAAGCACTTTGCACTTACACACATTATTTTTAATCAATTAATCATCTTGGTTTACACGTTAACATATTACAGCAGCACATTTAATACCATATTTACGAACTAAACCGAAGTTCCATTGTTTATACTGCATCCGAGACCTAACATTCGACGCGAATCTTGAAAAACAAACCTCGGTTTCGAAATACGGAGAAACCTTAATTTCGTGCCGTTTATAGAGTACAGAAACTCTACTTTCAGAAACCGAGGTTACCGTACGGTTTCAGCTGACGGTATAAACATACTGAATGTGAAGTCTCATGCTCGACGCACATTTATAGGGCACGGAGTCAGGTAAGAGCCCTTGGTGGGTGGATTCGAGCACAGCGACAGTGGCTCGAGGCTTTCGTCCCGCGATGGCTCTGTTTACATTCTTCACTTCGCTCTGCTGATTCTCGTCCCCAGCCGTACTTACGGTTATAGCTTTTACTGAGTTAAGGCAGGGGACACGTGAGAGGCAAAAAGAAAGTCTCCTTCAACCTACGTTTTGCTCTAGTCTTTTAAAACGAGACTGTCATTTGTTTATGGTTAATTGTACTCTTCCTGAAGTACTGCTTAGTCTGTTCTTCGTACCTTTCCTTTAACATTCGCCGCGTGTAAAAACTTCAAACTCCGTATACCTGAATATTATTATCCATGCATCATTCAAGTGAATTTGCGAATTTTTTGGACACAAAGACATGTTAGTATAGGCTGTTCACGGTGAAGTGAGCACTTTTTATGGCCCTCCCAACAGCCTTTAACCACTAATAATTATACATTATTGCATCATCGGGTATTCAATTTTGAGGGTGGTGAAATGTATACACTGTGTTTATTCGTCACAAAGCAATGTTTATAATGAAAAGCAGCAGGAAGATGGAAATAGGATGAAACCAAAATTTTAGAAGCGCCTTAAAAATTGCTCACTTTACCGTGAACAGCCTATATCACACAAACTCTTGTACGAATGTGTATAAAATAAACACAGTCCACTTCAGTCACCACCATTTGGATAAAAATCTATTTTTTTTCGAGAGCTGATCCTAGAAAAAAAAAAATTTCTAACCTTGCCAGCAAATATTTACCCAGTGATGCATTTTTTTTTTTTTATTTATTTCGTACGCCGTAAATTTGCACGTTTTAGTGCGGCTTAAGATATCGCCCTAAAGGAATGCATCGTTCCGTCGCAATATTTACTAACGAAGTGAGCTTCCAGGAACCTGTGAACCTAGCTGCAGCTATGATAAAGCACTTTCGAAACTAACCTCTGAAAATTATTTTGGTGCTCATTACTAGCCGTATCTAAAAGTTAACAATTGTTTGGACTAACAATTTTTTTCCCCCTAAGTTGAAATTTCGCCACCTGACAAAATTTTTAAATTTTTATAGTAAATTGTATATCAATTTTATATACCGTGAAACACTCACATAACGAAAGAAAAACATTTTTTGTTAAAACTTTTTATAAAGAGCAAATTAAAAAGACTTGGAAGTTTATGGACACTTTCCCAGAATTCACGGAGATTTACGTGAAATTTAAGGAAAGAGCGTTACTGAAGGCAACGAAGAGTCCGTAATTTCAGGAAGATGTCTTGGGTAATTTGTAAACGGTACGTTCCGTAATTTTACGGGCAAATTTTCTAACAGTGCAGGAAAGGAAAATGAGTCGGCCATGGTCTGTAGTATGGAACCATACAGCATTTCGCCTGGAGTGATTTCGGGAAACCATAGAAAACTGGAATCAGGACGGCCGTACCGGGATTCGAACGCCTGTTCTTCGGAATGCGACTCCAATAGTTTACCGCAGTGTCCCAACTCGATTTGGTCCGTCTGCACTCTGGTTGACGACACTCGGTTATAGTCCATTTACGGTTACTTCACGCTTTTCTGAAGCCCTGCTAAGTTCTACTTTCAGGATATTCCTCCGCCTCGTGCAAGCTAAGCTTAGCTAACCCTGGAGAATTATTACGCCAGGGGGACAACGCACCACAATCGTGCGCACTCTGTTGTATAGTCCATTCACGGTTTTTTCGGCCTCTTTGAATCAGACAATTAAAAAATTTCACCATATATGACGTGTTTAGTTATTTCCTAAATACGCCCTGTATCACAAGCGTTTTATACTTGTGTTCATAAAAGTTACTTTTTTTTCCTGTTAAATTAAAATTCTATTAATATCTTATCTATAAATTGCAATGCTTTATTGGTAAATAATTTAAATAAACTCAGGGAGAAAACAGGTATGTTGGTAGCGTCTAGTGAGAAACAGTTCTTATAGAAAATATCATTACAACTGAGCGCGCACGAATGTGGTGAGTTGTCCCTCTGCTGTAATTCTCCAGACTTGTTAAGCTTAGTTTGCACGAGGCGGAGGAATATCCTGCAAGTAGAACTTAAGCAGGGCTTCAGAAAAGTGTGAAGTAACCGTGAATGGATTATAACAGTATTTTGTATAAGGACTATTCCTCACTAGGCGCTACCAACATACCTGCTTTCTCCCTTATTTTTATTCAGATTATTTATAAATGAAGCATTATCATTTATAGAAAAAACATTAATAACATTTCAATTTAACAGAAAAAAAAAGTAACTTTTATGAACACAAGTATAAAACCCTTGTGATACAGGACGTATTAGGAAATAACTAAACACGTCATACATGGGGAGATTTTTTTAATGTCTGATTCGAAAAGGCCTAAGAAACCATGAATGGGCTATTCCCGATTTCTCACAGCTGCCGCCAACCTATATAGTCCATTCACAGATACGTCCAACTTCTCCGAAGTCCTACTTAGGTTCAGCTTCCAGGATATTCCTCCGATTCATGCAAACAAATCTTAACCGAGTCTAAAAGTTTACATCAAAGCGACAATGCACCGCATTCATGTGCACTCAGTGTAATGCTATTTCGCTTAGGAACTATTTCTTAATACGCATTGCCAACACACCTATTATCTCTCTATTTTTATTAATATTATTTATGGGAAATATTATAATTTATAGATAGAATATATAAGTTCTATTTAACCAATAATAAGATACTCTTATGTTAACACACGTATAAAACGCTTGTTATAAATTACCTGTTTAGGAAACAACCAGAATTGCCTTACACGGGGTGATTTTTCAAAGTTTTGATTCAAGAAGTGTGAAGAACCCTCGAATATTTTATAGGATTTTATAGGCCTATAGTCTATTCACAGTTTCTTTACACTTTTTGCATCAAACCTTTAAAAAAATCACCCCATGCATGACGTGTTTGGTTGTTTCCTAAATTTGTCACGTATTACATGTGTTTTATAACTCTACTAATATATAAGTATCTTGCTTTTCATTAAAGTGAACTTTTAATTATATTTAATTTTTAAATTGTATTTCTTGATTTACAATTTATATGAATGAAAATAGTGAGAAAATATGTGTGTTGGTAATGGCTAGTAAGAGGTAGTTCTCATACTAAATATTATTACTCCTGAGTGCGCATGAATGGGGCGCATTGTTCCTTTGGTGTAATTTCATAGACTTAATTAAGGTTAGTTTGCAAGAGGCGAAGGAATAACCTAAAATTAAAAATGAAGCTAGGCTTCAGAAAATTTTGTTGAAACCGTGAATGAATAGGTTGTTCACGGTAAAATGAGGATTTTTGAAAGCCCTGCTTAATATCTAATTGTAAACTAATTGTGTATCCTTCCGCCATATGTAAAATAATCATTGCCTGGACCTGATCACTTTATTCGTGCTCCAATAAAGGGTAACTGTAGAATTATTATGAAAGTAAATATTTTACAAAGTTTATAATCCATACACTTACATGCATTAGAAAAATGAGAAAGAAAAATAAACCATTGCAGTATTAACAAATGTTGACCGAAGATTTTAAATTCAATTTGAGACCGGGAACTACTTTCCCTCCGTTGTTACCAACTTTAATGGGCGTATGTGTCTACGTGTGCTTGTTAAACATACACGCTGGTAGGGACAGTGACAATTTTTAAGGGTTGATTTCGGAAGTGCTCACTTTGCCTTGAACATCCTTTACTATGCTTACCTATTCTGTGATTTCGTCATGAACGGGCAGCGGTTTACATGTGAGGCAGCCGCCTTCGAAGGCGTGTTGCCTACCTGCCCCTGTGACTCATACAAGCCAGATACTGCCAACAGATGAGTTTTAAAAATTATTCATCATTATTAACTTCGGAATTTTTTTATATTTATTAATAAATCTACCGTAAAACCTCGCGCGCACCGTTTACTAATACATATTCGTATATATGATAGCAAGTTAACAGTCTTCTCAGCAGATGTTTTTAAGAGTGTAAAAGTTTCACTATTTGTTACTCTTATCAATTTACAATATGCGCTTTTACTTTACAAGAAAATAATTTATGTGTGCACAAATCGTATATTAAATACGTTGTCGAAAATACGATTTTATTTCTGCATGAAAGATTAATGTAAATATTTCATCGCAATATTAAATATTTCGTTAAATTAACTTATTTTATACTTAAGTACTTAATTATTTGAAATATTAAAAATAACATATTAATAGAAATAATTTATTGAACAAATTTTAAATGTATTCCACTTTTCCATGCTTTAAAAAATTACTTCTTATAAAAAACTCTTGTCACTCACGGCAATAAGAATAAATTCTTCACTTTTACATTATAATTATTTCTAATACATATTAGAAAAATTGGTAGTACGGTTAATTTACATCAATACAAGGAAGTTAGCAAGTAGCACTTTCATAGAAACAGAACGAATGTTTTTTATAAGCAAAGTAATCATTCTAATTGCATGTTTTAAGAAAGGAGCTTTTTCGTACAGTATACTTTCTCACTCAAGCATCCAAAAAAATGCTCTTTAACTACAGTAATAATAATATAGCTATAAAATAATTTAATCTTAATAGTCCAACCTGTACTAATTTTTTTCTCTCATAGACATTAATTAATGTGTTTCGGTTAAGGTGGGTTGTTTCTGTAGAATTTTTTATATGATTTATAATTTTTGCATTACCTGTTATTGTGAATAATTATGTAATTTAAATTAATACTCCTCCTACCCCAATCAAATTATTCATGACACTTTAAAGATTGTTGCACCGGTGACGTAGTTGTAGCATCCCTACATCGCACTTGATTTTCATAGAAAGGAAGGCGGTGGGCTGGAAAGTTGCATGTATTTGGACTCAGAATTAGCATTCAGGAGTATATAGGTTAGTTCCTTAATGCCTCTCTTTCCAGTGCACAGTCTTTACATAAAACCTGTGATTAATGGCTGCGTGAAATAAACGTGTATGGTTATTGCAAATTCCTTTCAAACCAGCGGAAAACTACTGTCGTTTCATTTTGAAGCTGGGGCCGCGGTAGGGCAGGGGTCAGACTGCCCGTCTCCCACCTACAGGCGAACCGGGTTCGATTCCCGGCGAGTTCGCTCCCGTATTTACGCACGTGGGAATCGTGCCGGACGATTCCGCTGGTCGGCTGGTTTTCTCGGGGGTCTCCCGGTTCTACCGCCCTTGCATTCCGGCGCTGCTCCATACTCACCTCAATTCGTCCTCATCGGCTCTCAAGACTTCGATGTTAAGAGACAGCCCAAATCTCTCCACTCCATCCCACTCATGCTGTAGTTGTGTAGCAGCTGCCCAATATTATAGGCTGTTCACGGTACAATGAGTACTTTTGAAAACCCTGATGAAGATCTACTTGTATGCGCATTGTGTATTCTTCCACCATATGTACAATTATCGTTTATGTGGGCCTGGTCACTTTATTTGTGCGTCGGTTAAGGGCAACTGTAAAATTTTTATATTATATAAGTAAATATTTTAGAACTGTTTTTATATATTCGCTTATGTGAATTTAAAAAAAAACAAGAAGTACAATTAAATATTACAGTATATAAAAATATTTACTTAACGCTTGCAATTTAACGTTAACACGTGGAACTACTTTCCCTTCATCGTTACCAACTTTATTGGACGCGTTAAAGTCAGTGTGCCCGTTAAAATATACAAAGGTATGGCCAGAGACATTTTTTAAGGATTATTTCAAAAGTGGTTACTTTATCGTGAACAGCCTTTACCCTTACCCACATGCATCTATTTGAGGGCTGTCGATTGCCTCAGATCGACCTAGTGGTTCATTCTGTTGCGCCATTGATAAAGGCTGTTTACGGTAACGTGAGCACTTTTGAAATCAACCTTAGAAAAATGTCACTGCTCCTACCTGGCATATATTTTAACGGGCACACTGAGCGACATGAGTCCAGTAAATTTGTTAACGGTGGAAGGAAAGTAGTACCATATCTTAACGTCGAATAAAATATGATAGGTAACCATCTGTGATAAATTTAAATTATTTATTTCGCTTTATATATATTTTTTTTTTTCAATACATCTAAGTGTAAAAATGAGCAGATTTGTTAAATATTTTCTTTTCTAATAATTTCACACTTTCACTTGACCGACGCATAAATAAAGTGGTGAGACCTATGGCAATGTTAATTTTACATAATGCGGAAGAATACAAGACGTGCATGCAAGTAAAAGGGCTTTCAAAAGTGCTCATTTTACCGTGAACAGACTATAACAACCATATCTCATATGCATTGCCATGCATTGCATACACTTCGCGATACACTAAAACAGAAAAACAAAATTCTTTTTCTTTTTCTTTTTTTTTTATCCTATTCTCGAAATTTTGATTTACAGTGTAAGCGTCTGTGATTTGACCGCCTCGCCGTTGTAAGATGGACAGAAACAAGTTAGCACCCGTATCTTGACGTTTTTGCTAGAGTCTGTAATGCCGGTATCACATATATCCAACACCCAATGAAATACTAGATAGATCGTCGTAAGACCGACCGATTCTGTCGTCCGAGCAGCAATTTTGGCTTAGAAATGATTTCTATTCTTCGTCGTGCCGTGCGACATGACGCGCAGAATGTACAACCTTGCTAAATGAAATTGTATTGCAAGATTTCCCTACAACGGTAAATACGGAGCTTAAAAGAAAAATAAATTGAAAATTACTGTATCCAGCTCTTAAAAATAATAATATTACCTTTGTATGTATTAGCGATACCAATTGGTGCCATTATGTATTACAAATTTCCCTCTTGTTTAACACCTTTGAAACTAACGTAGCCTGTCAGCGCCTTCTAAATGGTTAGGTTAAATGCCGAGAACGTGGTGTCGGTCGTGCTGTAAATTCAAGTAGTCACATTGAAGTGTGTCGTGGTTGCGTTTTTGGTAGTGTCGTGCTGTGTTGGTCGGAGCAATGTGATTCCGGAATAATAAATAAATAATCGTAAGTTTAAGTTGTAAAACTGTAATTCATCCAAACACTGAGTTGATTTCGAGTAGGTTATGGTTGGTTAGTTACATAGAATTTTAAAATCGGCTCCCATCTCATCTCGCAATGTCCCACATGCACTAAAGTCGCTAAGACGTTACCTTAGGACCACGAATTTGTGCGCTAGAACTCCTGTCATGCAATTTTTATTGGATATAATTGTAGGTTAGATTACTATTATAATGGATTCACAAACTCCGAGTAGCGTACGTACATACGTGCGAAAAAATTTTGAGCACTGCATATATATATATATATATATATATATATATATATATATATATATATATATATATATATGTGTGTGTGTGTGTGTGTGTGTGTGTGTGTGTGTGTGTGTGTGCATCCATTCACATTCACTCTTAGCGTACTTACGTATGTAGAAAACAAAGACAGAGTACCTCTACGTATGTACTGCTGAGCTCTTGACCAATAAGAATGTATTATTTCATAATAAATGTATTGTTTTGATTAAAACTATTAAAATAAAGGAAAAAATATACGAAACTCCGTTTTCTTTGACCAATGTTTTAAAATTGCACGTTGTTTTTTACAGACACTGCAAAAAAAAACACAATCTCGTTTCGTAAAGTTACGTTTTTTTCTTAGGTCTGCTAGCAGAAAACGTACGTACGCTACGAAGAGATTGCAAATTTCTCTTAAATCACCTTTTCCGTAATCTGATTTTCTTTTTGGCGTAAAAGCAGTTTTATCAGTAAACCAGAAGAAGAATACATTTCTAAGAAGGTTGGGTTTGCTTCGACCAGTGGCGGGTCACGGTGCTCCCAAACATAAGTAACTTGCAGGTTGAAATCTCGTCAGTCATGGCCAGTTGTAAAGAGATAGCGAAATTTAATCTTATTCCTCCGAGCAGACACAACATAAAACTGAAACAGCCATTCAGAATACCAGAAACTGACCTCATTTTCTGCATAAGCCGTGTCGAAAAGTGGATGTCACGTCGAGATTTTCGTTACCGAAAGAGCAGACTTCGTCGACAAACATCGACAAATAGCATTAAATGCAATGTTTTTTAGAAATACAAAACGTTATAAACATTTAAATATTATTCAGTAAAATTCGCACAACTAATTTACATAAAGTTCGAATATCGCAGAATCTCGTTTTCTGTACACTACACCTTCAGAATACTGGTATTAAAATCAACTAAAGGTATATTTCTGTACACTACACGTTCAGAATACTGGTATTAAAAGCAACTAAAGGTATGTTTCTTAAGTGAGCCACCAATCAAACACACTACTACATTCATAACTGCAATTTAAAAAGTGTACAAAAATGTCCTATTTCCCTTACACGCGATTTACTTGTGTGGTGAAATGTTGTAGTGCGTTGAGTCAGGTTATACTGCAGTATAAAAATACTAGTCCTAAGAGATAATGGCTGTGATTCGATTTCGGTGCAATGTGACCTTGACTACACACCCTTGATCCCTTCCCGTTTCACGAGCCCTTGTTCCCTTCATGAGAAATATATTTGTTGGTGAATTCGGACGCTTGTGTTCGTTTCCACCTCCAGTTTTATTCTGTCGAATTTCGCTCTATGCGAGATTCATTTATCTTTGTGGCGTTTGCAAGTGTTTTCCGCGGCCATGCAGAGTTGTAAACATAAAACAAACACAAACAAATGAAATATTTCAAACAGTTGCGAACCGAAAACTGTCTAGGGCTCTAGAAGGGCAAGTTGCTCTTGCCCTCAGCTGAAGGGGGCATTCTAGGGTGCATAATGTGCCCTTGCTGTGAATTCGGACAGTGGCAATGTGACGTCACATCCAGGATGCACTTTTCAAGGGCACGAAGCCAGATAAGGAATCTCTGCTGGCGAATTCGGACAAAGCCAACGTCTACACGAACTAATTAATTTTCAAAATAAACATTTGCATCATGACGTCACGAAATGACAGAAAATCGCAGAGCTTCAACCAATCTCTAGTTGTGAACTGAGGTCAGGAGGATTACGATCGGGCGCAACACTTGTACTACACTGGAGCTGGGATCCAGCTGAAGATCGTATTTGAACCGAGATCTCAGGATCTCGACTCAGGGCAGTTAATTGGCGTAACCGAACATTAGACAGCCAGGGGGCGATCTCACCCTCCGGGAAATCGTAGAGAATAGCGTGCATTAGCGAGGGAGTCATATCGCGAGGAGGGTTGACTGCTAAGGGTGGTTCAGCGGACGGGCGGGGGTTGTAAGCCGCGTAATGGCGCCCCCCCCCCCCTTCCCTAGGGCACGTGTATCTTCCGGCCACGTGACCGGATCCGGCATGGCGCGCACGTGGCCAGCACTTCGCCCCGGGGTGTGTGTTTCCCTCGCGCAGCTGCTGTGCGTGTCCGTGGCCGTGCTGTCCCTTGTCCGCGCGCGAGCTGCACCGTGCCACTGCTTTCAAGGTGAGTTTACGATTAAACACTGATAAGTAGAGCCACGAGTATTTCGTGAATTCATTCGGAGACGAGGTAGACTCCAAACACTTGTTCTTTTCTCCTACTATTCTGATTGGAAGACAGTTCTTTATACACGCCCCATTTAACCGTGAGCATGTAATAAGCTTCGATCAGTAGTGTGAGTGAGTATTTGACAGTCCTGTACAGAGGCCTCGCTTGATCACAGCTACCAATAATCAAACGATAATGTCTCGAGTGTATAGAGGACTGTCCAGCCTAGCTTGCTGCCAACTCAATCCGCGAAATACTCGGGGCTCTACTTATGAGTTAAGAATTATACTTAATGACTCGATAGGCATACGGAAAATGAAAAATAAGAATATTTGCAGTTTGTGATTGAATTAGCAACTGTTAAGTCTAGCCAATCAAAATCGTACAAGACGAAGCAGCCGACATAACCTGGAAATATGGACAAGAGTAAATATTATTTACATATGTTTAATTATTTGTGGTTACTGCTATAAACGCTTTAAAAAATTCGCAATAACTTATAAAAGGGAAAGCCGATACCAACATTGGGTATTTACATCAATATATCTGAAAAGGTTAATTTAATCGATTTCAATAACGTCTTCCAAGAAATAAAACATGACCGTAAACTGTTCTTTAAATTAAGAGGATACTGTCTCTCGATTAAAATAATTATTTGTATACGATTTCGCAATAAAATATAACCTAAATCCAAGATGTAAATACAGTTTCCCCGCCAACAACAAATATCACCGGTCTCTGATTGGCTACTTCGTCTTGACTTGTACTTCAGAAATAAAATATAATGATATCGTAAGTCAATCCAAGATCGCACACGACCCGTCAATACCCACGCACGACAGTCATAAACTAATACCCTTGAACACATTGAATCATATCTTAAGCACACGGCACACTTATTTTGTTACGTCAATCGTAAACCCATCTTAAGGCGGAATCCCACCCGCCATCTTCGATTTATCGATTTTTCACCAACGATTCTATTTCAGAAGGCGTATTGAAATTTCGTGCTTGACATATCCTAAATAACAGCTTCCCAAACTTTATCGAACTGCGAGATTCTTTCTTGCGAACGATTACAAAAGCGACGATATCAACAGTAATCAAGAAATACTGACCTTAGAGAACGTAATAGACAATGCTCTGTGCTCTGTCGTTCCAAAAAAAAAAAAACATTATACAAAACTGTATTTCCAGAGTATGGCGAAAATTCCATAAATCCAAGATGGCGGGTGAGAATCTGTCTTAGGGTTGTTCAAGTGGCAACCATTTTTTCTTTATTTTGCTTTTAGATATTTTACGATTTCGTAATACATTATAAATAGCAATTTGATAAAAATTCCAAATCAGTTTGACCATAACTTTCGCATATTTTTCTAACAGAATTATCAGTATTTTAACAGTAAATACTGTTCCAAACGAACTTTATAAAGTTATACGAGCACAACGTTTAATTTCAGCTTAAGTGTGTGCTGAAGCCTTGGTAACGTCACGAAGAAATTTCTTTGAAGTCTGGCATATTGTTCGCCGGCGATTAGGGTTGAACTTATAACTATTTTGAATTTAAATTTTACTGTAAAAGTTAAAATAAAATTACTGCGGAACCAAAAGAAGAATTTCCATGAAATTTGTTTTGCTTATTCTAATGATGATAGTAATTATTTTAAACTGTAGCGAAATATGACAACTATACAAAATTTTAAAATTCGTAAGCTTATATATATATATATATATGTCACACTGGCCGTGACTTATGGGTCATATACTCTAAATATTTTATAAATCTACTTTATTGCATAGAATAGTAGTTTGATAGCAGTATAAAAAACATGGAAAATTAATTCACAAAAATTATTTCCGGAGTTACAGAAATTTCTCATGTAGGTGTGTATATATATATATATATATATATATATATATATATATACATACCTACATATATATATATATATACCTACATGAGAAATTTCTGTAACTCCGGAAATAATTTTTGTGAATTAATTTTCCATGTTTTTTATACTGCTATCAAACTACTATTCTATGCAATAAAGTAGATTTATAAAATATTTAGAGTATATGACCCATAAGTCACGGCCAGTGTGACACGAGTCCAGGGGCGTAGCGAGGAATTTACTTCAGGGGAGGGAGGATTACAAATTTCTTAATTTGGAAGAAATATGAAAGCTATAATATTAGTTCATAAAATATTTGAACAACCAATGGGCTAATGTAGAAGGAACTACAAAATTCTATAAACCTCCTTCATGTTCAAGGGGGATCGCAAATTTCTTATATGTGAAAAAATTATAGAAATCAATTTAATTATGTTTCGTTCAAACCTTATTTACAAACAATGTGATAATATACAGATATGAAAACACAAATTGATATAAACATCCTTCATCTTCAAGGGGAATAATACATTTGTTGGATTTCAAAAAATAAAAGTTGCAATTTTTTTCCAAATTTTATTTTCGAATATTTTACTGCTCCTCTCCCAGCTGCTCCCGCTCATGCATCCAATATGCCGACGCCCGAGGTCAAACCAAATTAACAGAAAGAAGTGAAATGCTTCTTGATAAATTCCAAATATATGTACGTATTTTCGTGTGCACTCCGCCAAACAAAGCATTTACTCGGAAAATATTTCGTGTGATAACATGTACCGACAATGGTGGAATTAACGTTCACGTTGAATTTAGCTTCCACTATTTCCAAATTGGGCCCAACTAAATTACGAGGTGAGAGAGAATTATTCACTACTTCAGAGAATGTCTGTTCTGTTGGACTCTGTACTAACACTTGTCACTTGTCACTGTCCCGTTGATATGTACTTCACCGGACAAGTCTGTTATTCTGTACAATGTCCAATACCAGCCAATTATCATACATTACCGGGTATACTCGAATAAATGGTAACAAACCCCTGAGTGGGACAAATGCGTACAAATGGAACATATACAATCCAGGAACAAATTGTAAACGTCCATAGGCAGCCCGCTGATGGTAGTGGCAATGTGCAGGGGCGGGTATGCAACACTGTGTGCTTGGTGTAATGATCAGCCTGTGCGCAGTTCTAGACGCCTGATAACACAGCTCAGTACCGCACGGCTGTTAATACAAATAGCGGTATAGGCTTTTCACGTTAAAGTGAGCATTTTTGAGGCCCTAGTTACTTTTCTCATTTTAGCAATGTTTTATCCTTTAACCAACTTTTTTAAATAAATATTGCCATGTAAGTAATAACCACAGCGTGTATATTCCACCGCTCTCGGAAATTAACGTCTACGGTTAAAATAAAATATATTTATTGAGTATTATTCGAAATAAGAGAGCTATCAAAAGTGCTCACGTTACCTGAATAGCCTATAGTGTCACTCGACTTGTAGAGGACGGATAGTTATGCAAGTGCACAGTTTCTCGGAGCTGACGAATGTGGTTGTGGTGTACGAGGAAGTACTCGTATGAAACAATGCCAGTACAGCATTCAGGTAGTAACCATGGAAGAAATAGATGATGGAGTGGCAACAGCCTAACTTCTCCACTTTTATCAAGTGAAGCCGATGCCTTGTCTGCTTCTTTCAACTACGCATGAGCAGGCCGATTGCTAACGTCAGCAGCCATATTATGAGTGGCAAAAGTTACATAGTAAGCAATGTAAAACATGCAACTTTTTGCCACTGCTAGCCCTATCCTTGTCTTTCATTTTCGGTTTCACTTTCGTGTCTCGGCTTCCACTCCATAGACTAATACCTCCATGGTAGTAACCGGGCGTGGTACCCCAACAGACCACAGCCGGCACATGCAACATACGCCAGGCTTGAACGAAGGCTGCGGAAAACTGGCAACCTGCAAATGAGGAAGGCGGATTCAGGGGCTAGAAGAGGAGATCGCACGCCCAGTTTCGAAGAGGCTGTGTTGGAGCAAGTTTAACAAAAACCCAGGAATCAACACGCGTGACATTGCTCACGAAATGAGTGTTGGCCACTTGGCTGCACCATCCTTACAGACTGCAGACAATGCAGACAACTGACTTCGCCAAACGTGTGAGTTCTGCAACTGAATGTTGCAGCGGTGTGTTGCAGACGACATCTTCCTACCACGGGTGCTCTTCGCAGACGAAGACACATTTACGAGGGATGGTTTCTTCAACAAACGGAGAGGCCCGTCTGGTCTGACGAAAACCCATGCACCACGCACACCTGATACCATCAACTGAGTTTACTCTGTTTAAGCGTCGGCTGGAGTTTTTGACGTGAATATGTCTTTAAATTTACAACCATACAGAAGGTGATCCAGAAAATCCGATGATAACAAAATCGGAGGATACATTTGGAATTACAGCTGAAAGGACATCTCAAAAGTAATCCAGTGATACCCATAAAACCCTATATGATCATGTGAAGCGGTGCCGGGAACGTAAAATAAACATCAAGGCGTCCGAGCACGTCAACGTAGATGTATTCACGCAAAACAAACGGCCGTGTCCCCAACAGAACCAAACCCAATTTCTGTGGCAGTAGTTGGCCCGCATTTCTTCCCGCCTTTTCTTAGTGGCGCTACATAACTTATATCCAATTCCTGCAGGACTTGGCACCAGAATACTTGGAGGATGTTACTTTAGACGCTCGTGAGGCGAAGTGGTTTCAGCAGGACGGCGACCCACCTCATTTCGACATCGCGGTTCGCCTGCACCTCGGTGTGCACTTCCCGAGCCGATGGATAGGTAGGGGAAGCCCCATAATGTGGTCAACACGCTCACCTGACATCACACCACCTTTCTTCTGGCTGTGAGGCCACATAAAATCTATGGTGTAGGCCACACCACTTGACACGAGGGATGAGCTCATTACGCAGATACGGAGAGCAGTTTGACACCATCAATGTCACTCAGCAAACCTTTGCAGTGTGCGTCGCAACATGCTTCAGCGCTGCACAGTCTGTGTTGCCAACGGTGGTCGACATTTTGAACAGACTCTGTGAGGCCCTATGCCTTCTTCCCAAATGTGTAATTAAATTATCGTTTTATTGTACTGCATGTTAAGTATATATATATATGTGTGTGTATGTATATATATATATATATTGGTTGCATACCCGTCGCTGTATAGTGCTACTGTCATTAGCGGGTTAATAACTATGGACGTAAAGCAATTCGTTCCTTAATGAAAGATTCTCCATTTGTGATCCTTTACCCCACTCTGGTGTTTATTATAATTTATTGTATGTATATATATGTAGGGACCGCTATAATGTCAAGTAGACACTTGAAATGTTCCTTTCTTCGTAACATAAAATTCAATCCATTTTGTTAATTTGAGTAATTTTACAATCAGAGTTCTGCCGACGTAGAATCATGTCGCAGTGATCTTCATGAAAACTGCTGGCCACGTGAACTTACGTCGCCAATGAGTTTTAAAGGACGTAGGACGTCATAATATTACGGCAAACTCCATAAAACTCTGTTGAAATCAAGCAACGTCATATGTAGGGACTGCAATATTTCCCCAATTCATTTCAGGACAAGCTGGACCTAAAGCACATGTGTGTTTCCGATACGTTTTCAAGTGGCTAACAGTTTATTAGACACTCCCAGGCGAACTCTGAGCCAATAAAATACTTGCAAGGAAACAAGCACCGAATCCCGTGCCACCTGGGGCAACAGCTGACGAGGAGAACGCTGAGGCTCGGAAGTAGATAGGACAGTGGAGTCTACAGAGTCTGCGGGTCGTTTAAAACGCGACATTTTCCAGTCGTTTCGAAAATAGTTAAAACAAAAATCACCTGTGCCAGAACGAACAGCCGCCTTCCTGCACTCTCAACATCAGAGTTCAGGACCCATTAGAAGCCTATACAAACGATAGTGCCCCATTTATATGTTAACCCGTCAATCACCATCCCAATACCCTCTGTAGTAATGTTCTCTTGACAGTGGTTTCTCAATCAATTTAATTATATCAAAAATGTATTTTTTTCATATCTCTTTATAAAATTATTTTCATAAAAGGTATATAGGTTTAAATTAGTAATAAATTATTAAACAACTTCCTTCAAAATTAAACCCCCTCCCCCCAAATAAAACCAAATTTTAATTTAATTTAACTTATTATATAACAGAGTTCACGACTTTTAATTAGGATCAATGTAGGGGAGGGGGGTTAAAAAGATGTCCAACGATCCTCTTTTCAGCTATTACCCAATAAGATAAACGAATAACGTTATATAGGAAGTACATTAATTAACTTTAATATTAAATATATAATAGAGTTCAGTTATGGCCAATTGCCTTGCACTGATCAAATTTGTAATTTCTTTGTTGTTGTTGTCATTGGTAGTATTTGCACGCTGAAGAAGGCCTGGGCTGGAGGGTGCTCTCCCCTGAGAAGGGTTGACGCAGTGAGACAGCCCCGGCACTGTCTTGGACAGATAGTAGAGGCTGGGTAGTGCCTCGACTGGACCAGGGGTTCATCTGGGAGTGAGTGTTCCAGATGTATGTGGGGGTGGGTAACTGACGGCGCATCACAGCATCACTGCGAGGCTTGTAGCTGGTCAAATGGGTTGTTAGTTGAAGACACCTTCGTGCCGAGTTTATCTCAATCCTTGCCCACGTGGGACTCGTCGGCGTGTTGCTGTTGCACTCCATTTGGAGGTCGTATACAGTCGTTTGGCGAATTTCTCCCTTTTGGTAAAGACCCAAGGAATTCGCGAGTGTAATGACCTGTAGACTAGACTTATATACTCTCATACAGATATCAACTATTTATTGGTTGATTGTTGTGGTAGTAAAAGGCGGTGGTCGGGCGCACAGATTATTCCATGTTAGTTATTGGCTCATTTATCTCCAGGAGGTGTCAAACAACACGTCGACCAATTACAAAAGTAACATGAACGTACAAGTGTGTGAATTCCAACTTGTCTATAAATGTACCAGCGAAATTTTCGGGTCTCTACCTATTGGCGACCTGGGAAGTGGCTTTGGCAGTAGTGCCGTACAGTTGTGCAAACATACGTAGGGATAGGAAAATTTCGCGTTTTCAATGACCTGTAGGCTAGAGTCCTCAGTCATCTGCTTGCTGGAGTCTCAGCAGTGTGTTCATTGGTTGTTGCCCACACCTCGCAGTTATGGGATTCGCAGGGTGTTTCCTTGCAAGTTTGCTACTGGTTCAGAGACGTGCAGGGCGGGTCTAATAAACTGTGATCCTATTGCGAAGGTGACTTCACTGTATATGTGCTTGACGTCTATCTTGTCCCGAAATGAGTTCGCGAAATTTTCCTATCCCTAGTCATACGACGTCGTGTCGATAGCAGTCGGAGTGTTGAAACAGTTCCAGCGCCACTGTGTTCGAAGATGTGGCAAGCGTATACTCACGTAAAGATTAAAGACGACGGTGCGTGCTGATGGTCGGGGAGCACATGGTAACTCGACTTGAGTTACAATAAACTATTTTAGGTGCAGCGGCTGGTGTGCGCGAGGCAGGCAGGCGGGGGGGCGGTGTCCCCCAGGCGCGGTGGCGTCGCGGCGCTGTCAGGCCGGCTCCAGGAATAGTCGCCGCGGGCGGCGCGTGTGAACGCACGCTCCGGACGACGCGCGCCGCTCAGGCGTCACATGGGGGCGTCCTTCCGCTCCGATGCACCGCCGGCCACCATATATTAAAGATAAGCTATAGTCCTCTCACGGCTACTTCACACTTTTCTGAAGCCTTGCTAAAGTTCTACTTCCAGGATATTCCTCCGTTTAGTTCAAACTAAGCTAAACCAAGTCTGAAAAATTACACCAGAGGACAACAAACCGAATTAGTGTGCACTCATTGTAACAGTATTTTGTATAAGAGCTATTTCTCACTAGGCGCTAGCAATACACATGTTATCTCACTGTTTTTTTATTCAAATTATTTATTAATAGAACCAAATAATTTATAGATAAAATATGAATAACTCTTCAATTTAACATAAAAATAAAAAACTTTTAAGAACACAAGTAAAAAACGCTTGTGATACGTTGCATATTTAGGAAATAACTAAACACGTCATACATGGGGAGATTTTTCAAAAGTTTGATTCAAAAAGGGTGAAGAAACTGCGAATAGTCTATATAGTCCTCTCACGGCTACTTCACACTTTTTGTATCGAACATTTCAAAACACATCGTTTGTATGATGCATTCTGTTGTTTCCTAATTATGTCATGTATCGTAAGCGTTTTAAACTTCTCTTAACAAAACAGTATTTTATTTTTGTTTAAAGTGGACTATTTCTCATATTTCACCTGTACATTATACTATTTCATTTATAGTTAATATGAGGGAGCCGCGGTGGCTGAGCGGTTACCCTGCTCGCCTCCCACCAAGGCGAACCGGGTTCAATCCCGAGCCAGGTCCATCCCGGATTTTTGCAAGTGGGACTCATGCCGGGAGATGCCGGTGGTCGGCGGGTATTCTCGATGATCTCTCGTTTCCCTCGCCCTTTCATTACGGCGCTGCTCCATACCTCGCTTTACCCTCATCGGCTATCGATACCACGATGTTAAGAGCCGCCCAAGTCTCCTCACTCACTCACAGTTTTCCCTGACCGACGCATTAATGAAGCGACTAGGCACATGTAAATATTAATATTACATGTGGCGGAAATATACTGGATGCACGTACGAGTAGATCTTAGCAGGGCTTTTAGAAGTGCTCACTTTACCGTGAACAGCATTTACTACTGTACACAGCTGCACAATGTAGTTTGCTGTTTTATTCTGGTGTCGGAATGTAATGTCTTATGTAGACACAAGTCGCAAGCGCGTCGTTGCAGCACGTTCAAGAGCACTGCATGTGTAGTCCTATAGGCCATTCACGGTTTCTTCGAAGTTTTAACACAATCCTTTCAAAAATCACCCCATGTATTACGAATTGTGTTATTTCCTAAATATGCCGTACATCAATCGTTTTATACCTCTGTAGTCACAGACGTATGGTATTTTTCGTTAAATTGAAGTTCTACCTATATCTTATTTATACATTATAATATTTATTTTATAAGAACCACAAATAAAAACAGTGAGAAAAAATCTGTGTTGGTAGCGCCTAGTAATAAATGGTTCTCATGCAAAATAATATTACAACTGAGTGAGCAGGAAATTGGTGCGTTGTCTTTTACTGTAATTTCCTACACTGTAAAAAAATTTCTGTTTAATTTCCTAAACTGTAATGGATGTTTTTAACCTAAACAGTATATAGAAATAATATTGCATGTCAGGCTGAACATATGGGAATGATAGTATCGCTACTATACAAAGTTGGGAACTTCCCTAAGCAGTTGACTCTTTCCTGAGCAACTGTAGGAACGTTATCATGAGTGTATGGGAAAATAATTTACCATACGTGCTTTGTCACTGATATGGTACATTTACAAATAATTTATTATAGTGTAGGCTTAGTTAAGGTTGGCTTGCACGAGGCGGAGGAATATCCTGGAAGTAGAACTTTAGCAGGGCTTCATAAAAAGTGTGAAGTAGCCGTGAATTGATCACAGGGACGAGGGTGCGCGAAGGTTTTTTTTTCTTACAGTGAAATATTGCGTGTAGCGACACGAGACATTACATTCATGCAGGACACTGAATGTGTACGAGCTTTAAGCGTTAGCATTTTGCTTCGAACCAGAGCCATTCCCTTAAAAGGCAATTTATTTTGGAAAAATAAAATACCGTAACATAATGTTCACTAGTCTGTGTTTAAAGGTTTGTTGCAGATATGTAATTGAATTAACGGCCTGCTATAGGCTGTTCACAATAAAATGATCATTTTTGAAAGCTCTGCCTAAAATCTAACTTTATGTACGTTGTGTGTTCTCCCGCTATGACAATGTTAACGTTACATAATAAAGTTAACATTGTCATGGGCCTCATCACACTATTCATACGCCGGTCAAGTGAAACTGATAAATTATTATAAAAGTAAATATTATGCAAATCTGCTCAATTTTTACACTTTCGGGCATTTAAAAAACAGAAAGAAAAAGAAATAATTTTATTTATTGCAAATGGTTATTTGGCACTTTTTATTCGAAGTGAAGATATGGAGCTACCTTCTCTCCATCGCTACCAACTTAACTCGGCGCATGTCACTCAGTGAGCCCGTTAAAATATATGCCACGCAGGAGCAGTGAATTTTTTCTAAGGTTAATTTCAAACGTGCTCACTTTATCGTGAACAGCCTTAATACAACAGTGCTGGTGCTGGGAGTGCTCCGACTGTCATACTTGTAGTTCCAATTCCAGCAGAATGGCGAATGAGGGAAAGCGATCAAAACGGAAGAGCGGCGATAAAGCCACTCGATCATGATAATGTCCGCCAGTCCAGCTTGACAGATCCTCCAAACAGACCTGCGAGGCTACCAACTAATCACGAGCGACGTACAGGTTAGACTCCACTGTCCTGATAACCCGAACATAATTTGCAATTTAATTAGCTACTGGCACCAGTACGGCGCCATTTACAGGAGATTAAAGGCTGTTCACGATAAAGTGAGCATTTTTGAAATCAACCTAAGAAAAAAATCACTGCTCTTACCTGCATATATTTTAACGAGTACACCGAGTGACATGCGCCCAGTAAAGTTGGTAACGATTTAGGGAAAGTAGTTCCTTATTTTAGCGTCGAATAAAAAGTGTTAGGTAACCATTTATGAATAATTAAATTGTTTCATTCGCTTGTTTTATGCATTGAAGTGTAAATATGAGTAAATTAGTAAATTATTTACTTTTCTAATAAATTCGATGTTTCGCTTCACTGACGCATGAATAAAGTGATTAAACCCATGTCAATGTTAATTTTACATAAGGCGGAAGAATATACAGCGTGCATACAAGCAGGTCATCAGTAGGGCTTTCAAAAGTGCTCATTTTACCGTGAACAGCCTATAGCCGACTGTCAGCCAGTATGATGGCTAAACATCAGTATCTCAATTACTTGTTCTTTCCTAAGTAACAGAATATGCAATCCACTGTGTTCATTTGAGTAATTTAGGCCTTGAGTGCTGCCAACGTGTTATCACCGTGTAGTGAACGTCATGAGAACTGCTGGGGAGGTATAGTCTTTTCACGGCGTCTTTTTCAATTAAACTTTTAAAAAATCACATTACGTATTATGGTTTTAGTTGTTTCTTACTTAATAAACAACTATCACAAGCGTTCTATACATCCGTACAAGGAAAATTATTTTATTTTTGGTTGAATTCGACAGTTAGTTATAATTTATTTATAAACCACAATTTATAACTAACACAAAAAACAGGGAGAAAATGTGAGAGTTGGTAACGCCTAGTAAGGAGTAGTTCTCAAGCAAAATACTATTAAAATGGGTGCGCATTAGTGCATTGCGTTGTCCTTTTAGGGTAATTTTATAGTAATTTAAGCTTTAATTACATGGAGTGGAGGGACAGCCTGAAAGTAGAACTTTAGCAGTGTTTCAGAAGACGTTTAAGTAACCATAGCCTTACCTCATCAATATCTTCAAGGAATTCTGATATCGTTATGTTACGACAAACTCCAGATAGCTTTGTTAAATTCAATCGACGTATTATTAAGTCACCAACACTCGTGCTCATCTATAATTTTATTGGTGGCAAGTATATAGGAAGACTCGTTGCAAAGCGATTGAGCATCTTGTATATGTCTGATCCGTATATTTTAAGTTACAGCATTTTGTAAAAGAAATTTTTCAAGTCAGCCAAAGTGCTCATATTGTTTCTAAACTCTCAACAGGCATCGACAGAAGTGTCTTCTTTTCGTAGATCAGTACAGCGCACTTTGAATAATTCCATACAAAAATAACGGCATCGACAGAAGTGTGTCAGATTGAAAATGTACTTTTTAAATGGCTAACCATTGAAATTGGCTACTTTTTGTTTTGTGCATGTCCAAGTTAGAATTTACGAAACAACAACGTAACTACATTTCAAATAATATAGTTGTAGGCTGTTCACGGTAAAACCCCGTCATGTGAGTAATAAACACAGTGTATACATTCACCATACCCAGAACCAAAAGTCCGAGGCCACAATGAAATGTATTTAGTGGTCATTATGTCTGATAAAACAGTTTCAAGAAGTGCTCACTTTACCGTGAACGGCCTATACGCGCGGAACCCCGTGCTAGGTACGAGACACGTGCGGGCCGTCTCTCGATGATGGGGTGAGGTGAGTCACTGCCCAGCAGTCCTTAACGTCGCCTGACGTGTGGCGTGATTGGCAGCTAACTGGACTGGCGTCATCGTCCCCCCATCAGCCCTTCTGGAGAAGTCGGCGGTGGGCTATTGAATAAAACTTGTGGTGTAGGCTGTTCACAGTAAAATGAGCATTTTTGAAAGCCCTGCTTAACTTCTATTTGTACTTGTATACACGTTGCGTGTTCTTCCGCATTATGTAAAATTAACATTGCCATGGGCCTCATCACTTTATTCATGCGTCGATGAAACGAAATTGTGAAACTACTGGAAAAGTAAATATTGTGCAAATCTGCTCATTTTGACACTTCGATTGCTACAAAAAAAAAGCGAGAGAAATTATTTAAGTAATCACAAATTACCATTTGTGATTTCTTAAATAACACTTTTTGTTCGATGTTAATATATTTAACTAATTTCTCCTCCATCATTGCCAACTTTACTGGACACATGTCACTCAGTGCGCACGTTAAAATATATGCAGGTAGGGGTAGAGATTTTTTTCTACGGCTGATTTCAAAAGTGCTGACTTCAACGTGAACAGCCTTTACTCTCCTGCCTGTTTCTGGGTTAGGGCTCACGACATTATAAATACCCCAGCAGACGGAGAGTGGGCAGTCTTTGTGGTAGCCGTCTGGTTGAAGTGCGGTCTTATGGAAAAGTCTGGTGCAGATAATTACATCAGCAGAGAACGGACGACGGCGGCAGACAAGTGTGTGTGTGTGTGTGTGTGTGTGTGATGTAGACGGGCGTTAGTACGTGGCACCCGACGAGTAGAAGGCTACTGTAGATGGAGGCGCAAGGAGCAATCTAGAATATTCCGGTCTGATAGATTGTGGACTAAATTAATACATCTGTCAAGCATGATAAAATAATTCAGTAGGTTCTTATGCACTGTTTATTGACACTGATTTTAGTCATTTAATTGCATTAACTTCTGTGAGGCGATGAACGACTATGTATGTAAGCGTTAGTAGTAAATAGCAAGTGATACCAATTTATTGTGAGATTAAACTCGAGTGGGGAGTGAACCCAGGGCGAGGCAACACTCACCGAGTGACGGGCTTTCCAGCTGGGACCCGTAGGTGCCCGTCATCCCCGGAAATTACATGAAATGAGACCCTGGGATGGAGCGGCGCTGGAATGTAAGGGCGGGGGGAACGGGAGTATCCTGAGAAAACGCGCTGGCAAGTGTCACCGTCCAGCACGATCTCCACATGCGAAAATCCGGGAGTGAACCCGCTGGGTATCGAACCCGGATCGCCGTTGTGGGAGGCGAGCGCCCTAGCCACTGACTTTGAAAAATTGTAAAAATAATAGTATCAGTGCGATATTATCGCTGCATCACTTGAACGGTAGTTAGTAGTCAGTAAGACCATTACAGTATATTTGGCGAAAGGATACAACAGCGTGTAGAAAGAAGAAACTAAGAAAGGGTTTCAAAATTACTCAGTGCAGTGTGAATGAAATATGAGTGGCCAGAGGGTGAATACTGCCCGACAGAGAAACAGAATTATGAACGTGTTGTTAGGCAGCGCGGCGAAGCCTGGATTGGCTACGGAGAGAATGATGGAGATTGGGTGTGGAGGGGGGAGGAAACAAGATACCAGGGGAGGACGAATCCCCCGCACTCTCACTTGTAATGAGGCGGCGCTATCTGCCGGAAGTAAAAGGAATGGAGGGTGCGTAGGCGGAGGATGGAAGGGAGGGAGCGACGGGGCGCTGAGACGACACGTGACCACTGTGGCGCACGGTCACGGGTTAGTGTCGCGTGTTATCTGCGCCCACCCCTCAGTCTGCGGGGTGACTCACGCCGGAATTCGCGCGATACGGCTCTGTCCCCGCCGCGCCGGCCCATTTGGCTCCCAGCCCGAGATGGGGAGACGGCCCGCTTGATATAGCGTGTCGCGCAAACACGTACCCGTCTCCGCCCGCTCACTTCTCACGGCTAGGGCTGTTCGCTATCATAACAATTTAATATCGATATTTTTCCAAACAGTAACTCTATATTTTCGATATATCGTTAATATCGAAATTATCGATGATACCAAAAATTCTAGATATTACCGAAATGATCGATTATACCGAAATTATCGATGATAACGAAAGTATTAGATAACACAGAAATAATTGATAAAACAGAAATAATTTGATTATACTGAAAACTTCGATAATATTGAAAACTTCGGTAATACCGAAAACTTCTATAATATCAGAACACCGATACACCGATATATATCAAAGTTACATATCGATCGATAAGTTATTTTTCATATCGATAATTATCTATATATCAAAATATCAAACAGCCCTAGTCACGGCACGGTGGGGCCGCGGTGGCTGAGCGGTTAGACTGCTCGACTCCCACCATGGCTACCCGGGTTCAACCCCCGGCCGGGTCACTACTGGCTTTTCACACGTGGGAATCTCGTGCCGGACGATGCCACTGGTCGGCAAGTCTTCTCGGGGATCTCCCGTTTCCCCTGCCATTTCATTCCAACGCTGATCTATTGTCACCTCATTTCACTCTCATCGGCTCTAAAGACCTCGATCAATTCTCTCAACTCTCAACTCATCAACTATAGCCAAACCATTTATGGAAGATGACAATGCTCCTATTTTCATACTTATTTCTCTGTCAGCACTCTGTATGAAAAAAAAAAAAAAAACAGAATGTACCGTGACAAAATAACAAGAGGTCATTAGAAACAAAAAATGTCATACGCATGTAGGCTTTGAAGCTCCGTTTCAGAAATGCAATAAACGCATCACGGAAGTGTGTTCTGCTGTCACATTGACTGTTGGTGGTTTCACACACGCTGTTGGCAATGCACCATACCTTTCGGAGTCGCTTTCTACTGTCTGCAGACCGTACACTGTAAAAATGTTCTGGTAAACTTCCTTAACTGTAATGGAAGTTTTTACCCTATACAATGTATAGAAATAATACCACACATCAAGCTGTGAATATAGGAATGTTTAGCGTCGCTATTATACATAGTTGGGAATTTCCCTACTCATTTGACTGTTTCCTGAGCTAATGTAGGAACGCTACAAAGAATGTACAAGGGGGAAAATTACCATTACCGCTTTCTCATTAAGCGTATACACTGGTATGGTAGATTTCAGAACAATTTCTTATAGTGTACCTTAGAATTGCGCCACTTTTGGGACCGAAGACGCAACGGCCCAATATTATAAGGTTATTTTATTATTTAAAGTCTACGGTGGAAATAACACATATATTGAGAAAAAGTAGTCAGATCGTACGTATACAGAAAAACGTGCTTACATGACAACAACCAGTGGTTATTTTGTTCAAAATAAAACTGAAAATACCAACGTATTTGCCGACCTCTCGTGGCGCAGTCGGTTGATGCGGCGCCGATCTGGGATGCGGGAGGCTCTGGGTTCGAATCCTAGGCAAGGCATGGGTGTTAGTTTCAGTTAGGTTATAAATTAGTTTACAAGCCTTCCCTTGATAAGCCTTCAGGCATAACCCCAGGGAACATTAATAAGCCCATTTCAATCCAATCCATTCCGAAACCATTGTATTTATACAATGTATATTCTAAATCTGAATCAGTCACTTCAGTGAATTTAACTGGTGAATCAGTGGGGAAAAATGCCAGTTTACCTTCACTTATTAATTCAGTGACATATCAGTCTTTTTCTTATTACTGTTTGTCAGTGGTTTATTTTTGACTGATGGATCAGTCAAACAGCGTGTAAAAATTGCCCTCAAACATTTTTTAAAAATGGCATTTAATCAATGTGATTCTAGTGAAATAACAACGATTAAACGAATAAAACCAATACAAAATACTTTCTAAAATGTGTTTCGTCTTTCAAAACATAATTTTACGAGGTAATATAAACATTCAGCCTTTCATTTCGTTTTTACATCTTTCATTTCGTTTTCATGTAATCATCATAGCCCTCTGTTTGAAGGTTTAAACGGCATATAATGTGGCGAAGAGCCCCAGTCATACGTACTATTCGTTTTAAGAATCTTACTAAAGTTACCAATGAAACTAAAAACGAAAAGTAAGGGCATACAATTTAAACTACACGTTTTTTAATTTAAAAAAAGTAAAACTTTATTTTTCTCTTATTTGTCAACTTGACTTAGTAGCGGCAGATATTAAGGTAACGGCCTAAAAACCAAGTGGAATGAGTGTGTGTGAGTTCATTTCTTGGCCACCTACGAAAAATTTTTTTTTTGTTTTTAACTACGGTAAATTGCGCAACATAAATAGTAAACTATCGCAAAAATGTTTATTTCTTGCAATTATTTGACTAAATTCAATAAAAACAATATGTAATTTTCCGCCGCAGTTAGCCGTCATCTATTCAATCAGCGAAACTATTTCACGTCACGTGTTCAATTCGATAATTTTTTCACTGAAACAATCAGTGGTTTCCCACTGACTTTAAGTGGAGCCATTTTCACTGATTCAAGTACTTGAATTTCACTGCAGATGAGTGACTTTCAACTGATTCGAATTTAGAGTGTAAAACCGCTTGTAAATAAAGAACATTATGTCTGCTAAAACCTAATTTCAGATGTAAACGGAAAAATTCCGAATGAAATAGCAGTTACATCCAATCCACGAAGTCGCAAGCGTAGGAACAAAAATTTAAATCATAGAAAGGTGCGTGTGAGTGTCTTTCCTCTCTCTTCTCTCTCTCTCTCTCTCTCTCTCTCTCTCCTCTCTCTCTCTCTCTCTCTCTCTCTCTCTCTCATATATATATATATAAAGTCATGATCGCAACGCAGATCCACGCCTCACCTCAGATGTGCGTCTGCTTTTCGGGTATATAGGAGGTTCGGAAACGGCCGTATAAGAATACCTAGACGTGAAACCAACAAGAATTAGAAGGCTATTTATCACGGTAAAAGTTGTGCCTAGTGTTGCGTTGCGCCCTAATAGGCGGTTGAGGTTGAGCGTTTAGCAAACATCGCATCGGACGCGTGTTTCACTTGTCGCCCCGTAGGCCAGCAGTAGGTTTTCTGTTAAGAACAGTTTAAACAGTTGTTACTTTTGTAGCACTTTACATAGTGGCTGTGTTTATGTACTCTGCGAACAGTAACGCTTTTTACATTTAAAACTATGTTTTATATTAGTGACTTTATGATGGCTGTACAATGTTGGTCCAACAAAATTATACCTATATACCAAATGCCTACAATATGTTTTCCAACAAGTAACCAACATATGACCAACAAAGTAAATTTTAAATAAGATACGGATTTTTTGACAAAAAAAACATGTTTTAACATACAATATTATTGTTTTATTTCACTTGCATCTCCCATTGGTGGCATTATGTTGGTTAAAAAATGTTGGTCCAACTTAACAATACTCTAAGTACCAATTACCAACTGTTGTATTCCCATACTATGACGCAACATGTAACCAATTATACATATTTCAAAGAAAACGGATCTCATATTTTGGAAAACATTCGTATTTCACAAAATATATAAAAGAGTGGTTTTTGTAAATACTTTACTGCGAAAATTTATATATTTTTTTAAACATAATACTTGTTTAAACTAATGAAATTATATGGTTGTACAATATTGGCCCAAAGAGTGTAGACATATCAAATGCCGACTGTATAGGTACTTTTCCACAAAAAATCAAGACATACTTAAGAGTAAATTCTAATTAATAAATTATTTGTGTGTTAAAAACCATAACTTTTAAGAAAACATGCTAAATTATAGTGTTATCTCATTAGAAATATAGTGATCTGCAATGTTTGAGTAATGTTGGTTACACAACGTTAGCCCACTTTAACGTTATGTACCAATTACCAACCGATTACAACATTGGTACAACATGTAACCAATTTAATGTATTTATAAGAGAAACAGTCTCAGGTTATGAAACTCATGTCATACGAAAAAAAGGTATTCTTTACAATCAGAACGTTTGTTACACAATTTGTAATAAATGGTTGGCTGTACAGTGTTGGTGTAACAGAAATGTAAATACCAATTACGGACAAAATATTTATCAACATTTCACCAGTCATCAAGCAACCAGTTTAATTTTTTAAAATATTACTCTTAGAGTATATTCTGTGTATATGATTTAGTGGTGTCATTATTCGACGGGCACTAAATATTTTCATAACATTTTCGTGGCAGCTGATTTTCGTTGGCATATTACGTTGGGCCAATGATGTATTAACGTATGTGTTCCAGCTAAACATATAGCCAAACTTCCCAACCAAATGCCAACTGCTGCTACTGTGGATAGGTAGATAAAAAAATAAATTCATATAATTCAAAATAAAATCCGTCCTCCTATTTGTCTTAAAAGTTTCGAGTGAGGAAAATTTAATACAAAAATTAACCATAATAATGAAAATATACAATAGAGAAATATTAATCTATTACCTTGATTTCCATACATCACTGTTAAACTTGAGATTTAAAATAAATAAGTATATTCAACAGTAACTAGTTCTTTAAGTTTTTAATATCAACTACGTAAGACCGAAGCCACCCGAAGCCAACGTTGAAGTTTTAATTTTTGAAATATGAAATCTAAAACACATAAAATAGGAATAAATTAAAAATCCAAGCATGAATGTATAACTTACAGTTGTCTGTTGATCGTCTAAATTGCGCAGTAAAAGGTTGCAATCATAGATGCATTATTATTCTTGGAAGTTTACGAGTTGCTCATATAGGTGCCAAACTTTTAACTTCAGAGCGTATTCATTTCCGGCAAATTTTTCCACAAGTTAAAACTAGAGGTTGAGATTTTCACGTTCTAACATGTTCGAATTTAAAATTTAATAAAAAAAAAAAATTAATGCCATTTCGTAGTAAGTATCTAACTGAAAATACAGTTTTCGCTACTGTTGGTTGTTGGTGTTCGCGTGTTACGTACACTGTTTTTTCAATAACTTTGTTTGACCCGTTAAAATGAAAACAACTGTAAATAAAAAATGTGCAATTTGAAAATGAAACAATTATGGCTCAATTTTCTTAGCACTTTGATAGCTTTCGTCAGCTGAACTACGTAAAAGTTACTGCATGTTAAAGTTTTTACAATATAAATGCCTTTCATTTAAAGCAAGGCAAAAATATGTGCTCGGAAACTTTCCAACGACAGGACATTAATTTAGCAACTATGAACAGGATGTTTCTCAATTAGACTGATAAACTTCGTGAGGCGATTCCTTATGTAAAAATAAGTAGAAAATATATGGGACGCGTACTACCTAAACTGAAAATTAAGGGAGTTATAAGCCCTTGAAAAGTGAGATTTTGAAATATATCGGAAACAAAGTGAAATGAAATTACAGTTCTCCAATCATTGTTCTATGTTAATGGTATCTTCTATTTAAAAGCAAACTCACATTAGTACCTTTTCCCGTACAGGAAATAACAGGAGTGGCCATCCTATTTTTCCTAGCAACTTTTTTTTTTTACAGTCAGGAATTTCGAACTTTTAATGATGAATTATTGAGCAGCATGGCATAAGTAACCAAATTTGTCCTCTTGTCGCAACTGCCCAGGACCCACTGTTTACGTGTACAACGCACACAAATATTCGTCTGCTGCGATTCAGTGCCTAGCACATAGGCAGGTTTACAAATCGTAAAATAAGTGAAATGAAATCATCACAATTCTTTGAAAACTGTGTTATGTGACCGGGAACGTCAACCTAAGGGCAAACCCGTATTAATGCAACCCCTCAACCCCCCTCCCCCTTATGAAGATAACAGGGGTGGCCACCTTCTTGTTGTAAACAACGTCTTTACCGTCAAGAATTGTGAACGTTTGATGCTTATTTATGAGCAGTAACACCTTCGTAACATAAATGGTGCACTCGCAACAACCTCAGACCCACCGTTTTCAAGATATCAGAAGGCAAAAGTGATGGGGTGCGTGATAATGCCTGCTAGGTAGGCAGCACCTTAACCACGTACTTGTACAAAGGCACCAACACAAGGGAGGGTAAGCGCATATATCGTCAGCACCAGCGCTGGAGCCTAACACGAGGCCACCCCTGTTAACTTCATTCCTGTCGGGGTGGGGGGTGTGTCATTAACACGGGTTTGTTCTTAGGTTCACGTTCCCGGTCACATAACAAAGTTTTCGAAGAATTGTGATTTCATTTCACTTGCAAAAATACCATTGAAACATACAATACAAGGAATACATACAAACTGTCGCCAGTAACAAATCGGCAGCCGTCTGTGCAGCGGACACGCAGCGTTTTATACGCGGATGTAGATAGTATTGCCTATGTGCTAGGCACAGAATCGCTGCAGACGAATATTTGTGTGCGTTTTACACGCAGACGGTGGGTCCTGGGCAGTTGCGACAAGAGGACAAATTTGGTTACTTATGCCATGCTGCTCAATAATTGGTCATTAAAAGTTCGAAATTCCTGGCTGTAAAAAAAATTTGCTAGGAAAAATTGGGTGGCCACCCCATGTTATTTCCTGTACGGGAAAAGGTACTAATGTGAGTTTGCTCTTAAGTAGAAGATACCATTAGCATAGAACAATGATTGCAGGATTGTAATTTCAATCACTTTGTTTCCGATATATTGCAAAAATACATTTCAAAATCTCACTTTTCAAAGGCTTATAAGTCCCTTAATAATCAGTATAGGTAGTATATGTCCCATATATTTTCTACTTATTTTTACATAAGGACTCACCTCACGAAGTTTGTCGGTCTAATTGAGAAGCATTACTGCATGCAGCATTATGTACCACTTTAAAATAGGAATGCATTATATAAAGGCTACACAAGTAAGTAAAATATTTTCCTTTGAAGTATTGGTATACACTCTAAACTTGAATCAGTTAGAATTGAGCCAAATCAGAGAAAAAAAGTCAAAATTGATATTCAGTGCCAGATAACTAATTAATGTTGTGGCTGAATTTCACTGATTTATTTGCATTTCCCCCTGCCTGTCAAGAATTCCACTGCTATAAATTACTTGTTCCCAGTTAATTTGCTTGATTCGCCGGTCAGCAGTAGCTTGTCAACTGAATTTCAGTGAATGTCATTCCACTTATTTATATCACTGGTTCGGACTTAACAGTGTAGAATTGTGGTTTCTGTGTCGGAGGAGACAATAATTATTAGACGAACATAAATATGTATGTGTGTGTTTATATATATATATATATATATATATATATATATATATATATATATATATTTATTTATTTATATTTATATATATATTGATTTCATTACAAGTGATGTTTTAACTCGATGTGTTGTCGATTGAATGAAAGAGAAAATAATAAGTACGTACGTAATTTTGTATCTCTAGATAAACCTTTAAAATAGATTTTAAAAAGTAGTGTAAGGTTCATTTTTGTAAGTTAGAGCGGTTTGAGGTTAGAATAAGTTTAATGAATGCTGTAGAAAATTGTTAACATTACGTACAAAGTACACCAATGGTTGAAAATTTTAGCGTCAGAAAGCTTACGAAATTTTATTTCGTCATATAATCAAGTACGCTGTCAAAGTAAAGTTTACAACATTCTTCATCGGGATAATACTTATTATTATGTGATGAAAACTTGAAGTAACAGTAGTTTTAAATATATAATATATTATAACAGTCACAAATATAAATGTCTTGACACTGTTGCATGGCAATCTGAAAAACCAATATATTTTACACTGTAGCTTAATGTAGCATTTTTTAATACTGTTGTGTATGTTTCCGACGCTACTTACTAATCTTAAAGTGTCTGTTTTCTTTCTCACCAGTGTTTTTGATGTGTGTGTGTGTGTGTGTGTGGTGAATGCCGGCCCTGGCCGGCAGGAGCGCCACTGGGCAGCGGTGCGGACGGGCGCACACGTGCACTCTCTGCCGCTCTCCGTGCTGAGGCGCACACGTGTTCCGACAGTCGCTCCCTCCCCCCCCCTCACCCCGGGGGGGGGGGAGCTGGCGCCCGTGAGAGGGGGAGGCGCTAATCCCGTGCAGGTGGCCGCCGCTGTGAGGCTCCCTTCCACGGTAGCTGCTGTGCCGTCCGGTAATTGGCGTCCGTGACGCGGTCACCTGTTCTGTCTGTCAGCCTCGCCGCGACCACTGTGCCTGCCTCACAGCATGCTCTGCTTCTCCTCAGCTGAGCGCTCGCATCACACGCTCATTGGTCTGGTCTCGACCTTTTCCTGCTACTTTCCACCCACCGAGTTGTGTAACTAATGCCCGGTTGCACCATCGTGGTTCGAAACTCGATCCTAGCTCGGATCTAAGATCGACACAGAAAACTGTTGCACATTCTAGACTGGAGATCGAGATGATGTTCATTTCGGACCACCGAAATTGGCGGTTCGAAATCTCGATCCGAGATCAGCAGCCATCGTCGACAAATGTAGTTTGAAAGTACGCCAACAGATATTACTACGTTCGATTGTTTTACTGGGAAATTAAAACAACATTATACGTACTTCAATATTATTCAATAAAATTCGTACAACAATAATTCACTTAAAACAGATCATACTTCGCACATCTAGTTCTATCTATACTGGAAAAAAATGCCTACTTCCATGACGTCATATATGTCGAACCAATAGAAAATTTGTCTCATACTTAATCTTGATCTCTCACTTTCGAACCAAGATTGACGAATCGGAGATCCAGATTCATAACATTTCGTTGGTACAACACTTTTACATTGGAACCAATATCGAACTGGATCCTGGTTCAGAACTACGATCATTCGATCTCGGATCGGGGAAGATGTTGGCGCAACCGGGCAAAAGCCGTCCTCCGTGGCGCAGGTTGTTGCGAGGCCGGCTCACGGCACGAGGGGTGCCGGGGTCGAGTCAAGAGTACGGTATCAGTTCGTCCTAATTGGAGTACAGTGAAGTGATTTGGGCTGCTCTTAACAACAGATCAGGGACAATGAGTAAAGTTGAGAGATTTGGCCGACTCTTAACAACAAGGTTTTGGGAGGCGATGAGGGTGAAACGAAGAGAGAATGGATAAGCGCCGGAATGCAAGGGCGGGGGAAGCGGAAGATCCCCGAGAAAACCCGCCGACCAACGGCATGGTCCCCACATGAGAAAATTTGGAAGTGGTACCCCGCCTGGAATCGAACCCACTTCGCCTTGCTGGCATTCGTCCTAAGTGTTGTCTGAGTCTGTCACTGAAGGTCGAAATAGGTATAGGCTATTAATGGTAAATGTAGCCTTACACGTGAACTTCCGAGTGCGGTGGAATATGCACACTGTATTTATTACTCACATAGCAATATTTATTTAATGTTTAATGTTTAAGACGTAATTTAATCAAATGCCATGACCGTTTCCTTACTCTTTCCTGACTGACATATTGATCCTTTCTTCAATGACCTCACTTTGCCTACCTCCAAGGTACTGGACTGCCAACGTTTATTGTATACGCTGTTACCTCGCTAACGGAACATGAGTATTACAATACGGCAATTTATTTTTGTATATTTGGATATCATTATTAATAATCCATCTTATAATTTGAGAAAATACTCAGGGTTACAACATTTACTGCAATGTGGGAGTAGGAGCCCCTGTTTCATTCCTGACTGGAAATGCTATTTTCAACGTAGGTTGAAGATCTTCGTTTGCTAATACATTTTGCGAATTTTTGTTGTTTCATCGCTAACTTAATAATTAATTTCCTATTTTTGAGGGCGAATAACATTCTTAGCAACCAGTTTGGGCCTAATCCGAAGGCCTACGTGTATTTTTTTTCTGATATTTGCATATGGAATCACCTCTGTCTCATCATTCGTAACACAGCTGTATAAATATTACTATACACATATCTCCATCGAAGGATTAAATTTTTGTTGCAGTTGTACAGAAGCAGCATGTGTACTAACGTGCACCTTCAACAAGTGTCTAGCTTATTGGGTTCTATATAGCGTTAGTGTAGATAAAAACTTCGTACAAGAAATTTCCGGCTCTTTTTATGCTGTAATTTTAAAAAAGGCCTTACAAGGTTAGTACGCATCATAAGGTTTTCCCGTTAATAGCCTAACGAGAAGAAAGTTACATGAGAAAGTAACTGATAACTCGGCTACCACGCTAACTCGCCTTACATTATCAGCGTAAACATCAGCTTGCCTTTGTTTGCTACCTGCATGCCAAACCTCTCACGCAAACTCAGTTGTTTTTAGGACTGTAGTCCAAAAAAAAGGGTGGGGTTATATGTAAAAAAAAGAAATGGGGAGACAGAACCCTCTGAATATTTTTGCTCCCATCGACCTTCCCCGGCCCTTGAATTTTGACTAATTATTTATTTTCTGTGAAAACTCATCACCGTATGAGAAATTACACTAAACGGGTAAATTTTATATATATATATAGTTGCAATTTTCTCAGTCAATGGACTGATTCAGGTTCGTTAAGGGATGAAGGTCTTAATTAAATAAAAGAGTAAGTTATAATTTACTAATATTATTTATTTACAATAACTACAAACAAAATTCTTTCAACCCAAATTTCTCACAATAAATTGATATCGCTTGCTGTTTACAATCAATGAATTAAATCAATACAGTTTACAATTACCTCAAAGAAATTAATGTAATTAAATAATTAAAAATCAATCCCTACAGACTGCGTATCAAAACCTGTTCAATTATTTTATAAATTACATGTCCATATTTGACAGGTCCAATAATGCATTTACAATAAAATCAGTATCATATGTTTATGAAGTCCCACCTCAGTTTAGTACAGGGCCCACCAGTCCGCAATGTTCTAGAGTTCTCCGAGCGTCCTCGTGCAGAGTAGCTTAACTCGTCGGGTTTCACGCCTTCTCGTCCATTCACACAAACACCTCGTCCGCCATCGCCTCGTAATCTCCCGTCGTCGTGCGTCCCCTGGCCAATGTCTCTCGCTGCAACACGCGACCCTCGAGCACCGCACTCAGCCAACCGGCTTCCACGGAAAGACTGTCCGACCCTGGGGCCGCTGCAATATTTACACAGTCGTAGGCCATCGCCCAGAAATTTCTCTAGATGTCGCGCTTCGCCGAGGTCCTAGTTCCCAGAATATTCTTGGGCATTCTCTACAGTCGTTGGCTTCTACAGCAGTGGGGACAGAGGGGTTGTGACGCCCGCAAGGTCACCGCTGTCAATTATCCGCCCCCCCCCCCCCCGAAAGGGTCTGCCTGGGAAGGGGGGTGTCGCGGTGGGTCAACCCCCACAGAGCCTGACCGCGCATAGAGCTCACGCTTCGTGCGTAAGTCGGCGCGTAACGCTATAGTCCATTCACGACTGGAACAGACTTATGAAACTCAACCTTTGAAAAAACACCCTATCCATTAGCTGCAAGCATAGCTAGGAAAAATAGTAGCGATAGCGGGTACAGTACCCGCACCCGCCACTTTTTTTGCTAGCTATGCATGTAGCTAATGGATAGGGTGTTTTTTCAAAGGTTGAGTTTCATAAGTCTGTTTCAGTCGTGGATGGACTATATATATATGTATATATACAAACTGTGTATCTGTATATGATTGTATATATATATACAAACTGTGTATCTGTATATGTATATGTGTAGGTGAATAATATGTATATATACACACATACATACTGTGTGTATGTACATGCATACTGTGTATGACGCTGCATAGGAAAGGAATTTAATGCTGTACAATGTATACAGCAGATAACATAGCCCCTTGGAAAGAGACATAATATATTTTGAAAACTATTTTGGTAGTCTCATAAACATAGCTGCTGGCAATAATATCATACATAGAAACATTTATGTCGGTCCCGGCGTATGGTAAAGCATTATGCTGATACAGTATTTTTACAGTTCCGAACAAAAATATGATCATTGTACCACACAATGGTCCATTGATCTGCGACTGAAACAGTTAAATAATGGGTGAAGCCCAATCTACATATATGATATAATTGCAATGCCGACTTAATTATGAGTACTGATTACGTTTGAATTTTTGTAGGAATGTGTAGAAAATGCGCATTTGCTTGGCAACGCCTATATATGTTTTTATTTATACTTGCATATAATCATATTAACTAGTAGTACATTATTTAGCAAATACATAATTAACACATTAAATTTGGGTGAGTTAGCGTCAGCAACTTGAACGATTATAGTGAGATTCCCTTTACAAAGCACTGAAAAATGTGAGACAAAAAAAATAATTAAGTGTTTTGTTGCAGGTATTCCACTGAAACTGTTGTATATATCGAGTTTTATTATTTATTTTTCATTTGTTATATACTGCAGAAGCAGAGAGATTTTATGCCATGCGAATGGTAGTAGAGGCGTCTTCAACTATAGTGGCATTATATAAGATATTTTACATAAGGGTTTGCACTGCACGTTCATGAGCCAAAAATTAATATGACGTTGCTTGCTATAATAATTGGCTCCGAAACATGTGCTTCTGCTCCCGGTGCTCAAATTCTGAATCACTTCTATGCACGACTAATTTTTTGCCACATTCTTGCCTTAAATATCGAGGCCACAAAGAACAAATTCGCGGAGATAATAACTTTTCTTTTCGTGTTTTCAACGAAAAAGCCATTCGTTATACTGCTACTCGCCTCATAATTCGGTTACTTCAATTACATCGACTGTTGCGGCACGACATGAATCGTGGTTCGGTCTCGAAACCAGAGCAGGGTTCAGTGTTTTTGAAGTTGGCGTAGTCACGATACGACTTCACACTATGTAGACGACCTACCTGATATAGGTTGTTCACGATAAAGTGAAAACTTTTGAGGCTCTGGTTACTTTTTTATTTCAGCCATTTTTTATTCTTTAACCATATTTTTAAATAAATAATGTCATGTAAGTAATAAATAGCGTGTAGATTCCACCGAACTTGAAAGTTAACAAATAAGGCTACAATAAAATATATTTATTTGACTATTATTCTAAATGAGAGGGTTTTCAAAAGTGTTCACTTTACCGTGAATAACCTATAACACTGAACCCCACATACTGGGAGGCCGCGGTGGTGTAGTGGTTAGACTACTCACCTCCCACCCATGTGAACCAGGCTCGATTCCCAGCGAGGCCGCTTCCGGATTTTCGCGAGTGGGAATCGTGCCGGACGATGCCGCTGGCCGGTGGGTTTCCTCGGGGATCTCCCGTTTTCTCCGCCCTGTCATTCCGGCGCTGCCCCATATTCACCTTGCTTCACTCTCATTGGCTGTCAAAACCTCGGTGTTAAGGGTCGCCCACCCAAGTGTCTTTTAAGAAGATAGTCACCCGCATAAAGACTGAAATAGCTCTGTTGTGATTTATTGTGCTGGTAGCGAATCATCAAATGCAGTTCTTTGTATTAACATCTTATCTTAATAGTTATTTTGAGTAGGGAGCAACTAAAATCGGTCCGTTTTGTTTTTAAGTGCAAATTAGATTAATGATTGACCCAATAGTAACGCATTTAAATGTCCCTAATAATTGAACAGTGCTATTCGATTGACGTGTGCCTATTGGCATGTTCACGCCATATCAAATGTTACGTGTGGCTATGAAAATGAACGCTTTAAAAGGGAAATAGAAAAAAATTCTCACTTATCAGTTAATGTCGAATGCACGGCACTGAGCCAAGTAGATAATTATATTGATAATTCTTCGCGTAAAATACCAACCACAGTGGCATTACAAAAAATATATATCCCTATAGTGCGCAATTTTTTTTTTTGCCTACGTTGGCTGCAACGGAGTCGCATAGCAATAATTGTGCCAAATATACGCGTCAGAAGTTCGTCATATCAGTAATAAAAATCTCGTGAAATCACTGCATGAAAATAACAATTTTCTTTGTGAATTTTAATAAAAGTCTCTGTATTTTGTGTACATCCGAACACAGCGTACTCAACAAGCACGTTTCATTTCTAACGACAATGTAGTTTTCTGTGTGTAAACGTATCGGTGATTTTTACTATTTATCATCTATTAACAAAATGTTTAGTAAATTGGTATCTGGCAGCCAAACCTAAAAAACACCTCAGGTTCACAGAGATTTTAATGGGAAATGAGAATTACGACATAGTTGTAGTGAAAAAAACATGGTGTATGCTTATGCTGAAGTTATTTTATGTTATTTATTGACAGGGATTTTCGCAAAGAGACCACATTTTATTTATTTTTTTCTTAACAGGTCATAGTGCAATTATACATTCCCTATACATTTGAAAAAAAATCGGGGTTGGCTGTGTTGGGGACACGGCCGTTTGTTTTGCGTGAATACCTCTACGTTGATGCGCTCGGACGCCTTGATTTTTTTTTTTTTTTTTTTACGTTCCCGGCGCCGCTTCACTCGATCATATGGGGTTTTATGGGTATCACTGAATTGCTTTTGAGACGCTCTTTCAAACCGTATACGATTTCTGTATTTCGAGTTGGCTTTTTGACGAGTATAGGCCGAAATTGTGTTAAGTTTTCTTAATTGTTTACATTAAACGCTTACAATTTCACCATAACCACGACACACGAATGTTTTCATACACGCAATCGATTGATCTTGACGAGAGCTGTCGATTGAAACTTAAACGAGCGTTGTAGTTTTTCCTAGTCAAAAGTTATACTACGCGGAGATTATGAGACGCGGCGAAACGAACTCAAAATTGTGGCGTCACTTTACCCCCCCCCCCCCCCTTCCCCAGCGCTCGTTACTTCACAGTCCTCAAACATATTCCTTGATCCTTTGGCAATCGAGTGGTGTAATTTAATTTGGAATGTAGACGATAGATTCGGAGCTGCAACGCTAAACTGTATCCCCCGATTTTGTTATAATCGGATTTTCTGGATTCCCTCCCACTGTGGTTGCAAATTTAAAGACGCATTCACGTCAAAGAAATTATTCCGTAGAGATATCTACCAGTATTATGTTATTATAAAAGTGAATTTCAGACATCTTAAGCACCCGGGGAGCACTTTTCAAAGGAAAGACGCCCTTACTGCAGTGTGACTCCTACTCTTTCCGACCGCAGTTCCCGCGCAGTCATGAACTGTTCGAGCAGGAAGTACCTTCAGTTAGAAAGCGACGCTGTGGAGTGATGTTTGTAGGCTCACGCGGGGCATGTACGAGACGTCTTAAACTCACGGGCAAGTGGCCATTATGTCTCCACAGACCGCATCTCAAACATGTGCGGTGCACTCAAAATGCCTGTCGTTTGCTACCCTAACTGATTTGAGGAAGCGGCATGAATTATTCATACAGCGACGAGTCCAAACAAACCGGTCGCTCATGTCAGAAGATAAGCCTCGTTGGAAAGCAGAGAAGAATTGATCGGGTCTTTCACAGCTGTTCAAATCTTCCACATTTCATGTTCCTCGGGAAAAGGAGCAGGGACCATAAAATTTTTCATTACGCTGTCGTGACAGATTAGTTTTCAAAAACACTTACTTGATAAGAAGAAATTACTTTCATCTGTCCGTTGGCTACTACACTCGTCAAGAGCCATCCGAGTCACACAAAACTTGACTCCTACGTAACTAAACGTGCATTGTCCCTTTATAGGCCACTCACGGTAACTTCACACTTTTCTGAAGCCCTGCCCATCCTCTACATGTAAGCAAAAACACTCCAATATGACTCATACATTTTAACTGTCAAGTGCTTTGTTAACATTTTCCAGCTGTTCAAAGAAAGCGGACATATTTCAAAAAGCGGTACGTACAAGGCTAGGTTTATGCACTGGGTTTTGGTGTCTACGTCGGGAAACATACGTCCCTAAGTACACTGGTTCAAATTAACCATTTTATGCACTGACGTACGTTCGCTAAATCCATCCGTCAAGTATTTAAAACGGACGTCCCGAAATAAACGTGCGTTCTGTCTAAATTCATTGAATTTAGTTAGACGGTTTATGCAAACGCACGTCTTCGATCCGTCACGAGACGTACATCTTTTGGATGACTATTCTTGGGAATGGGGCCCGCGGTGGCCGAGCGGTTAGTCCGCTCGCCTCCCACCAAGGCGAACCGTGTTCAATCCCCGGCCGGATCACAGGACTTTCGGATGTGGGAATCGTGCCGGACGATGCCGTTGGTCTGCGGGTTTTCTCGGGGATCTCCCGTTTCCCCTGCCCTTTCATTCCGGTGCTGCTCCATACTCACCTCAATCACCCTCATCGGCTCTCAATACCGCGCTGTTAAGCCGCCCAAATCTCTTCACTCACTCATTCTTGTGAATGAGGGTGGTGGGGGGAAGGGGTTCCCCATTGTTTACCCTTCTCGCCAGCCCACACGCCGACATTGTCGTAGTGCACTCCACTCCACTGGTAGGGTTACCTTCACACTGTGTTGTCGCTGTTGTGAGTGAAAAGATTTGGGCGGCCCTTGAGAGCCGATGAGGGTGATTGAAATGAGTATGGAGCAGCACTGGAACGAAAGGGAGGGGGAAACGGGAGATTCCCGAGAAAACCCGCCGACCGACGGCATCGTCCGGCACGATCCCCACATGCGAAAATCCGGAGAGACCCGGTCGGGTCAGAGGCGAGCAGGCTAACCGTTCAGCCACCGTGGCCGCTTGTAGTTGTGCTTACCGGTAAAATAGGCCTATTATGGCCAAAAACAATGTAAGTGCTGCGATAGATGAATTTTCTGTGAAAGTTGAACTGTTAATTGATTGCGTTAAAAATCGTAAAGTGTTGTAGGATGCAAGTGACGAAGAACACAAGAATAGAAACAAGAAAAAACAACAATGCAGGATATCCCATGCTAATTTTTACGAGAAGTTGGACGTTGTAAAAAACAAAATCTGTCGGTATAACTAGTGATAATAAAGCGTATTTTTTATGCATTAGAACCTACTATTAACACAGTACGTTTTCTGGTATTAACTTGGGGTATTTTAGGATTTTCGGATTAAATGGAAACCTACATTATTTATGGCAAGTAACAGTAATACCTTACTAGTATGTCTTCTACTTTGTCTGTTTACATACTGTGTGTTGTTGCTATGTTGTACGTACTAGTTATGGGTCTGTTGGGCATAAGAAATGTAGGTTATCAGGTAAAGACCTGCAGTTCGAATGGAGATGCATTAGGGACGCTTTCGTGAGAAATCACAGTGCCAGACGGAATAAGTCTGGGGACACAGCTATATATATATATATATATATATATATATATATATATATATATATATATATATATATATATATATAATACGTGAACGAAGACAGTTGGATTTCTAACTACAATCCCAAACCACAACGAGACAGAAGATTCCTTGGCCAATAACTCGGCAGTGGAGGAAAGTACTCCTGATGGCAATATTTAATCTTACTCAGATTATCAACAGGATATAAATTTATCCAATGAAACATCTACTATAGTCTATTCACGCTTTCTTCGGCCTTTTGGAATCAAACCTTTGAAAAATTACCCTAGGCGTAACATGTCAACCTGTTGTGTTCAATCACTTGTATTCCAAAATTATATAATCCTGTGATTAACGTTTACGTACTGTGTTCTTGGATAGATTAATAATCTACTTAATATGTTCTATTACTTGTAATATTCATTTCGTATTAAATACGAATTAACAACAGCGAGAGCAGTCACGTGTTGGCAACGGCCGATAGGAAATAGTTCACAGTTACAATATTTTTTAACCTCGTTTTTATGTATACTATTTGTAAATTAAACGTTGCCAAATTATATATGTGCTTTGTTAGGTATCACTGACGGAAACACATTTTATTGCTGCAGTAAAAAATATCAGCGGAAATTACCGTCCGTAGGCTCGCTCTAGTGGCACGGCGTTTTTTTCTTTCCGTCAGGAAGAAAAGTTTAAGCGAAGCGGATCGTGTCGCTGTCTCTCGTTCTCTCTCTCTTTTCTCTCTTTCGGAAAGTTCGTACCAACTGTGTGGCAGGAAAAGTATAGATCTTGTTATTTCTAATTTCAGCACATTTTATACTAATTAAAGCAACAATAACGACATTTTAAATTCTAATTTACCACTGGAACGATATTTTATTGTTTAAATACGTATTATATATTATTTAGATGTAATGCGATGACGCGACGCTTACAAATCCACCAGGTTGGCAGACGCGGTGTGGAAAGGAGAATCTACAATCACGCGCTTATCCCAACCCAACCCAATATGGCGGGCGATTATACCCATTGCCTTACGACTGGCAGTGATGTGGTGACGTGTCAATGACACGGCGTGTTTCTGAACGAAGCTTCAAGTTCGTACTCGTGTTTTTTTAACATCCTAGCAAGTTACAATGTTGTGATAAAAATGTGTTTCCATGGCAGGGTTTAAAGTGTTGTGTTGTGATCGCTGTGTTTGAAAGGACGTGGTGGCTGCATTTTAATTGTTACGCAGTCCAGGTGTGTGTGTGGATTTCAAATATGTGCAAAATGTATACGTTTTAACCATGAACTGATGTTATGACGAAGTTAGTTATTGAAATTCACGTCTGTTTATCACAAGACTGTACCTTTGCGCTAGGTGTTTGAAACATAGTTGTGTAACGAGCTTACATTTCTGTGATTTGAATGTCTGCCAAGATGCCCTCAAATACTAAGCCCAACCAGATAAATTAAAATAAATAAAACAATAAACCTACAAACCAGTAAGTACCAATGCATGTAAATATTAGCGCAATAAACGTTACGGTAGGCCTATATGTTTGAATGTTCACCACTATCTTTTAAGTTTGTCGGTGCTACAAACAATAAATAAGCGACACGAGTTGCGTGGTTGAATTTACTGTGTCCCTTCGTTTTAATTTTTATTTCAAATAAGTCTGTCCTTTTAACGAAATAACCCAACATGTGTTAATTACAGATTGAATACTACTGTTGTTTCTGCCACAGTTGTAACAAACACTGTCATGGCAAAATAATAATATGAACATTCGTAAGAAATATGACAGCATTCTTTTAACAGCAACCACCGCATTTGACAGTTATAAAAGTAGACGTCACATGGCAGTGTTTATGTTTACGTGTAGCGGAAGGATACGTAATCAGTAACCTAAAGTAGATATTTAGCAGGGCTTCAGAAAAGGCCGAAGTTATCGTGAATCAACTATAGTACACTACTTAGAAGAAAAATAAATAAATTGGAAGATAAGTTAAAAAATTATATTAATGTGATGTAAAAACTAATTCAAGAGACCGTTTTACAGCATAAAGGTGATGATTTCAATTTATTCTTATCATTGATGCCAAGTATGAAAAAATTAAGTGATGTTGATAAATTAAATTTTCGCAGTGACGTATTGCAGCTGGTGTTGAAATATACCACACAATAACAACAATAGTATGGAGTCCTGCCAGCACCCTCTATCCAAACCAACATTAATCACACGATTTCTCGCAACTTCCATCCAACGATGACTGACCTTGGCCCTAAACAAAATTATTTGGATTTAAAACAAATTTACTCCCCAATGCAACGTCATGTGTCAAGTCTACCCAACTTTATGAGATCAGAATATCAGAAACAACCAACCCAAACAAACATTCAGGCCACTGCCAGTAATAAATAAGCATATTGTAACACTCTCCGCGCTACAATATCTACAACAATAACAGTAACAATCAACAAAAACTACAAAAGACCCGGTGCGCACTGAAACAGTTACTTCGTTTAATAATACGTTTTCTGTAAACAGGACATTTGATAGTGACCAACGCAGATATTATTTATTCGCCCTCACCAACGGATACTGTGATGAGTAATACTTCCAATAATTCCAGTTCCTTGTTATCACACCATTAACTGTTCCCATCACGTGAACTGTCAATGATTATCTGCCAATGAAATTGTGTTTTTACTATATCGCGTTGGATTTTAGATTTATGTGTTTATTTGTGGACATTGGTTGTCCAATTAATTGGAGGTTACTTTTATTTTGTTAATAAATTTGTGTGTTATTTTCATTTGTACTATTTACCACTTTCTGTACGACCATACACGTTTTGCAGTTCCTTAAAGGGAAATGTTTGCCTTGTTGTTGCCCTAACATGTTACTACAGCGTCAATGATTTAATTACAAATGATATGAACTAGTAGACCAAAGTTTTATTTTTGTTTGGAATTTTTGTCTAATAGCTCACTAGTGCAATGGATTATGGTCAAAACTTAATTAAGATCATTGTTATTACTTTAAAGCATGAAGATTAAATTGAATCCATAGTACACCTTATGTTTACTGTAACAAACATAATATATATGATAATAATTTAATATATTTCAGTAGAATGATTGCAAATTATTGTATCAGCATTACAACCAATGACAATATGTAAATTATATATAGTTGTTAATTGTTATAACTTCCAGATATTATGCGACTTTATACCGTAGTGCACTTTTTGAATTAAAACGTTGTTTAAAATTTAACTAACTATTTCAATGGTTTTTTCATAATTGATATTATGTTTGGAAATGTTATGCAGATGAAATTACATTAAACATTTGTTTGTAAATAAGGATCTGATATGATTTGAAATGAGTAACAAGTCATTGCAAACAGCATGTAAATTAGGCTAACAATGTTAGAAACACTACCAAAGGCCACTTTCTCGAAATTACAAGCGAGCATAGTAATTACAATTCGTCCTAATCATAAATAAATAAACCTTGTTTGACCTACAATTTCAGTTAAACCAAATATATTTGACTAATCAATTATAGCTAGAAGCATTTATAAGGTTTTATGAGTAAAACTGCCCTTACCTGAGTGTTATTGCTAACATTTCCTTAGTGACAAAGGGTAATCCACGAATCAATCTGGGATCATCTTTCACAGTAGAGCTCGAGAGCTCATCAAATGACACCTGAGACATACGAAAGTAATTAAAAAACGTTTCACTGTTTATTTAAGCTCATGGAATACAGGTTGCTCGGAAATTCCCCTTACAAACTTCTAGGAGTTGTAGAGGGGACTGAGTAGACGGATCTTTTGAATAGGAACCCATGTCCGGAAATGTACCGTTACCGCGCTACAACAATTTCAAATCAGGTGTATCACTCATCCACTTCCACTTAGGGAAATAGCAATGTCTTGGATGTGGCTGTGTTGGTATGCAACTGGGTAGGCAGTACATTACTTCAGACAATCATCTGATGGCACACGACGTCTACCCTGCCTCGAGCCCCATTCACGCGCCTTTGTGTCTTCGATTAACATTGTTGAGTACACGTTTGCGGAATATGCAAACATGATCCTCGTGTATGACGCAGCTGAAGGTAATGGAAGAGCAGCTCTTCGGCTGTATTAAGAGCGTTATGTACAACGTGCGACGCCATCGCATACACTTTTCGCCACATTTACGCAACGGCTCCGAGAACGAGGTACCTTCACCGCCGACAGGAACGACTGTGGTGCTCCAAAGAGACGCCGCACGCCCGGATTGGAAGAGGCTGTACTGCATCACGTTGGACAGAGACCGTCAGCGAGTACGCGAACAATTGTAACAATGTGTAAATAAAATACAGTTAAAACTTCAATTTAATGAAAAAATAAGAAACCTTTATGTTAACAGAGGTATAAAACGCTTGAAAAAATGGCATATTTAGGAGATAATTAAATACAACATACATGGGGTGATTTTTCAAAGATCTGATTCAAAAACTGCGAAGAAACAGCGAACAGACGCTATAGGCAAGTACACAAAGGCGAAACGGCGTGGCGGTTCCTATGATGTGGACATATGCGTACTCTGATTGGCTTCACACGGCTCTGGGAACGGGTTTTGTGTCTGGCTGGCAACTGCTCGCTGCGAAAGGTTACCTATTTGCTGGGCTACCTGCCGGTGAGGAGGTTAGCTGATGGTGATTGGCGAAGGACTTCGCGTCACGCTTCCGGTCGGTGACGCCATTTTGCTGGCGTGTGCGTTTGGAGTTCACGAAATAAATGGATGTTCTACACTTCTGTATTCCTAAGTACTCTGTAACTTCGCTGCGAAAGGCAACGGCGACTGCAGATCGACTGCATAATAATTTTGCCTATAGTCTATTCGCGGTTTGTTCACACTTATTTTAATCAAACCTTTAAAAAAAAAAAATCCCATGTATGACGTGTTTGGTTGTTTCCTGGATAAGTCGCGTATCAGAAGCGTTTTTTACTTGTGTTAACATACAAGTACTGTACATTATTTTAAAAGACTCGGAAATATCGCGAATTCATTTGAGGACAAGCGAGACTACAAACGCATGTACATTTGACTTCCCTTTTTGATTGGATCGCAGTTCGTAAGTCACGCCCTGGTCGAATTTGAGCTAATAACAAGAACCAAATCCCGTGCCACCTGGTCTGAGGTAAAATTGGAGTATCAAACAATGAATAACTGAGGCTCGAGTACACAAATGATTGTAGAGTCTAGCTTGCTGCCAAATGAATCAGCGTGATTTCCGAATCACTAATTATTATGGATAGGAAAATTTAGCGGATTCATTTCGGGACAAGATAGACGTCAAACACATATATAGTGAAGTTACCTTCGCTGTTGGATCGCAGTTTATTAGACCCGCCCTGCACGCCTCTGAGCCAATAGCAGACTTGCAAGGAAACACCTTGCGAACCCCATAACTGCCAGGTGCGGGGTAACAGCCAATGAGCACACAGCTGAGGCTCCAGTATGCAGAGGACTGAGGAGTCTAGCCTACAGGTCATTGAACTCGCGAAATTTTCCTATTCCTACTAATTATTTTTGGTTCAATTTGACATTTACTAATATTTTCCTATACATTATAATAAATAACTTATAACTAATACGAATAAATACAGAAAGAAAACAGGTGTATTGGTAAAGCCTAGCAAGAAATAGTCCTTATATACAAAATATTACTACGCTGAGTCCGCACGAATACGGTGCGGTGGCCCTATGGTGTTATTTTATAAGCATGGTTTGCATGAGTCGGAGGAATATCCTGGAAGTAGAACTTGAGCAGGGCCTGAGAAAAGTTGTAAGTAACCGCGAATGGAGTACACTCGCATGGGCTGGGCGCGACAAGATTTTCATCGCAGATTTCGTGGGTTCGCATTGGCCTTCGGATTGTCAACTCGTCATCGCACAGCTCAATCGCCCTTTTAAACTGTAGGATCGCTGGTGTCACCACCACGTCAGGCCATACATTTTTAACGGCACTCTGTCTTCGCCGCCAGTAGTGAGATGGCTGACAGGCACAATCTCACGGCTCACCACAATGTAAAAAAATTAACATACTTTCTATGTCTATTTCTATAATTCTCATGTTATTTAACTCCCATTTTGTAACTTGGTAGCTTAACAAAGTTATAAAAAGTTTTCTCCAAAAGTTTGAGTAACAAATGACTTCAGTTTCTTTTCCTGCCTATCTCTACCCTAAATATTAAGAGTGTGTCCGCAGTAAGAAGGACCTAAATGTGTCTCAGGGCTGCGGCCCTTAAGCCTTAAAGGAGAGGAAGTTGCATTCGAGGAGACGTGCATCATTGCGAGGAGGGATTGAGCAGCCATGGCCGCCGTTTTGGTCCATGACAGCCTCCCTTGGTGTACCTATAGCTGAAACTATAGCTGAGAAGGGTGATAGAAAAACCGGCATCGTACCGTAAAAACACTCCCAACAGAAAAGAGTTCAAAAAGGGGGAAACAATAGTAAAAATTTTGCTAGCAGACAGCAGGTGTGGAATCCGTGCAGTTTTAATAGGTCTTTAAATAAGAGGGGGTGGGGCCTGTGTGTATTGGACTCCCTTGATTTCAACTACTGCCATTATTCCTCTCCTCTACAGGCGAACCTGCACAAAAATATAAGCAGCAGCGATTTAATGCAGGCCATCCCTGCTTCTCGTTGAGTGCGTCAGAAAACTTGGCAGCTCAGTTATGGCTCAGACTCCATCTTCGCTCTTCTGCGCCAACATCAGGGACTCCAAGCCATGGGTGAAGGAAGGGACCTGCAAGAGGGGAGCCACCCCATCCTCATCCTCCAAAATCTCCGTCGGTTTTGGGTGACATCCAGGAGGATGTCATCAGCGGGACATCCAGGAGCTACCATCTGTGGAGGCGAATCTGCTGGCCCAGGCGTGAAGTCTAACATCGGGGAACTTCGGAGGCCCGATTCATTCCAATCCGTTCCTCACGCATCCGAAACCGACAGCCCGCAGAATCTAACGGTGAGGTTCGCTACACTTCGCCCTTTAGCACCTCAAGATCTCCCTCCCCGTCTTGATCCTTGAGCTGCCCCCAGCAGATGCGCTTCGCCATCTCGTACTCAGCCACCCAGTCTCCGGACGCCCACGACGACGGCGCTGTGGCGCTGGCCAGTTGGTCAACGGTCTGGTATTTGAATATTCCCAGACACCCCAGAGCCTGAGTATCCCCGATCCGTCACCTGGGGCAGCCCCCTGGAGACGCGTCGAGTTGCGAAATAGTCGCCGCACCTAATCTCCCATAGACCCATCGCATTCGCAGAAGCACCTCGCCCTGGCAGGTCCAAAGGGGAGGGCAGATTCCGGAGAGTGAGCAGCCACGAGCGCAATGTTCATCCCACGACAGTCCAGCTCGAAAATGACTTCAGATATAGAATAGGTAGTTATATACAAAAGCCAGCATATTACATCAGCGGGAGTTAAGATTTCCTTTTGCACACAGAAAAGGCGTTCGAAGTAGTTCTACTCCTTACAACTAAATGGCATATTTTAAACAAATACTTGTAGTTATATGTGAATTGATAAGAAAATAAGTGAAAATTACAAATACTGTACTCGTTTTAGCAAATTACATACAAAAAAGTAAATTTGCCGAAATTTCAAATGTGTAAATATACTCTCACGGGTATTCCAGAATGTACTGCAATGCAAGTTTACACGCACACGGTATTGTAATATTATATAATTATTGAAGATGTACAACTATACTGACATTGTTTTTATTAAGCCATATATTCTCGTATTTCACCAAATACATGTAGTTCTCTATGGATTATTGCGCACATTAGAGTAAAATTACACGTATTGTAGTCGTCTTTACAAATAAAATATACAAAATGTAAAATTACCAAAAATTTCTTTGTGTAAATTTATACCTTTTTTTTTGCAATACATTTTTGTGATGGCTCCACCACGTCGCCCCATTGTTTTATATAAAGTTATTTACACTACCAGCAACGCGGTCAGTTGTTTATGCTCAGTGTTCTGTGAGGAGCGTTTGACTGAAAAGTGTGTAACGTGAATTCAAAATTCTAAATACTCAAACTCCGACACTGAGATGAAGTTCACTCAAGAACTGCATTGTGGAGGATGACTATAGACGGTTCACGATAAAATGAGCACTTTTGAAAGTCCTGCTTAATATCTTCTTGTCCACACGTTGCGTATTCTTCCGCATCATGTAAAGTTAACAGTGCCATGGGCCTCATCTCATTATTCATGCGTCGGTCAAACGAAACTGTAGAGTTAATAGAAAAATAAATATTTTACAAATCGGCAAATTTTTACAATTCGATGCATTTAAAAAATAGAAAGCGAAATAAATAAATAAAATTATTCTCAAATGGTTATCTAGCAGTTTTCATGCGATGTTAAGAAATGGATCTACTTTCCATCCATCGTTGCCAACTTTACCGGGCGCATGTCACTCAGTGCGCCCGTTAAAGTTTATGCAGGCAGGGTCAGTGACTTTTTTCTTAGGTTGATTTCAAAAGTGCCCACTTTATCGTGGACAGTTTTACCGATGTAACACTTCGATATTGCAAATGTAATGATAATTCTTCTAAAGTTCTTGATTTAATGAAAATTTCACAAATGTTTTATGTGGTAACTATTTTGCATAGATTTAGCTGATAAGAATGTTTATTTTGACAGTTGTACTGTTCGGTAGGATGTAATATAGTTACATTTATTCATGAGTTTTGTCTATGCCAGGGGAATTGGTTTGTTAAATTTAATAGTTGTTCTTATGTTCTATTTAAATCATGGTACACCTGTCAAGAAAAATAAAACTTTATTTATTTGGAACAATCAATAAATTAGAGCGTTAGAAATTTTCTATAAGTGACTTTCTTGACGGAATGATGTGAAGCACCAAGGGCTCTGGGATTACTCAAGATTTATGTCTGCAAACTTGTCGAAAGGAAATAATTTGAAACAATTAGGTATTATAAGAAGAAAAGTTAAATAATATCTGATAAGCTGACCATTGGAAGAAAACAACCGTACAAGAAAATAACAAGTCCAAAGTATATGGTTTCGTCAGTGAAGTCCAGCTAAGATCTACTATAGGACGAAGCAAGCTGAGCGACGGCTTCGAGAGGCAACAGTTCCAGGACCAGCTGACGTCCTTCCAAATCAACAGAACAGTACGCCATCCAGAGCTCGAGGGAGCATCCGTCTACTTCATCGCCGTCCAGCTTTCCAGTCCTGTGTTCAACGCTGGGAGGTCCGGTTTGCAACGCGACATCGGGACGTCTACCATGCAGTGGAACGTCCGAGCTACAATAATGTGTCATCACCAAATAAGTTTTAGCATGCACGAACAGCTAAATAATTGTTGACACCTTTTTCGTTTAACGCACCAATAGTCCTCGTGATTTTTGCAAGTATGCAACGACAATCCTGCCGACTGGTGTAGTATGGTTTAAACTTTCAATAGTAATTTTAGAATAAGTTCATTAATTTCAGTTGTTTTAGAGTTGAAAAGATTAATTTCATTGTATGACATAATTTGGAGGTTTGGTCTATCGAATATAACAACTGATTTGTTCAATGATTCTGAATTTTACTAAATATATTTAACATGACAGAAACTGAATACTGTTGTTATTAATAAATTGTTCTAGTTTTAGTTGTCATGTGGAATTTATGATATTTTTCATAAAGCTCATAATAATTATTTGGTTGGTTCTCTTTTAGAATATCTTTAATAGAAATTCTATTCCCCATAGCCGAGGCATACATACATGTACATATATTATCCAACTCATTTTATATATTGGCATACCACAACTTTCAAATAATTGTGTAGCATATATAGTTTGGCGTGTTATACCGATTAGTAGGCCTATGCAGATAGACATTTGAAGAAAAGTTGGGATTTTGTATGGGTATTTTCATAAACAAAGTATGAGCTACTATTGCGCAGACTAAAATGCAAAAAAAAAAAAATAGCACGCCTACCTCTTCCAATTCCTTTTCTAGTGTTGAGTCGTTATTGGTAGCTTTTCTGGCGGCTGCAATAAATCATAACGTGCCATCATGGTCACGGAATTTCTTGATGTCGCCACTATGATGGCCCCTTGTGAAACGGCCCTGAGGCCCGACCACAGAGTAAACAAATGCACAGAGACAAAATGGCGTGGCGGTTCCTTTGGCACGGGCGTGCTTCATTCTCTGATTGGTTGTGTGAGGGTCTGAGAATGGGCCTTGTGTCTGATTGGCTATAGCGTGCTGCGAAATGTACTCTATCGTCTGGGCTAATGACTGGTTCGTAAGTTGAGTGAAGAGATTTGGACGACTCTTAACATCGAGGTCTTGAGAGCCGATGAGGGTGATTAATGTGAGCATGGAGCAGCGCCGGAATGAAAGGGCAGGGGAAACGGGAGATCCCCGAGAAAACTCGCCTTCAAACGAAATCGTCCAGCACGATTCCCATATGCGAAAATCCGGAGTGACCCTGCCGGGGATTGAACCAGAATCGCCTTGGTGGGAGGCGAACAAGCTAACCGCTCAGCGACCGCGGCCCCAGCGTGTAAGTTGACAGGCGCTGATTTGAGAACAGCATTCCGATATAGTGCTGGCTAGTGATGCCATTTTGTGACGTGTGCGCTATTGGAGTTCACGATGTGAGCGTCTACTTCACCTACCTCTGCATTTTTTATTGATGGGATAATCGCATAATTTTGTAATTCGAATGAATCCATTACGATTGTTTTTTTATCCAATAAATAATCGGTAAAGATAATCTATTGTCTTATTCTAATCCATACATAAAAATTGACCGCAAATAAAGTATGTTACTGTAAATTTGTTTAGATGTATTTTCACCAAACATTTTCTGTTTATTTTAATAATTCCTCCTATTTTGAAAACTTGTTGTTTCAAAATTAATTTTATGTTTTTAATAACTGCGAAACTTGTAGGTGTTTTCAAATTTTTGTTTTTATTAAATGTAAACAGCTGAAAATTGTGAAAAATCAAATTGTTTTAAAATAATAGATAAATCGATTACAATTAAATATTCGATTCATCGATTATTTACAAGCGGTTTTCCCATCACTAGTACTTTAATTTACTCTGTGGCATGGCATGTATGCCACCCCATGCGAAGGCTGCTTTTCACTCTGTAACTGTTAATTGGTAACGCCATTTGCAATGCTGTCAGCATTCGAGTAGTTTGAAACAAACAGAAACTATACCATCTCATTACAGCAAGCATAATTTTTACGTCCGTAGTTTACTTGAAGAATTGCGATTTGTGAGGTTAGCACGATACATGAGAATTTTCATGGAATTCGCGGAATAAATGGTATAGTTGTGCTAACACCATCTGACGGCAATGTGACACAAAGGAACGTCTATTGAATTGATTTGTAGCCTACGCAAAACTTTCTTGCCGGTCAATTTTCGTGTTTTCTTTTCAAATGATAAACTCCACGCATAAAAAGCAAGTAAAAATTAATTTGGCAAGTTTATCTGGAACACAGTGCATTACCAGAATCCTGCCTTTTTAAACAGTAGAGCTCGAAATAATTCAACGCGGAGAAATGTAAACAGTGAAGCTAATTAAAACGAAATTCAATGAAGTTACGTTATGAAATAGTACGAATACCGAATGCTATCAATTTTGAGTGGGTAATAATTTGGCTCGAGCAGTAATTAAGTTCTCGGAATGTTGAAACATGTTTCCAGAGTGTTGCAATTATGGGACATGGTTGATGCAGATAATTTACCTTTCAAACACAGCATATATTCACTTCGTACTACATATCTACTCTCTACACAAGATACACGCTAAGTACACAACAAGAACATTGTAACTAACCCAACATGTTGCACAGCTATTACCCAAGATATATACCTAACACAAAAACATAACCTGATACACTAGTAATGTACAACATAAAAACATCGGTCCAACACAGAAGACAGACGGCAATGCCCTTACTGTTCCAGTCGCACAAGCTTCAGGCGCCCTTCTAAAATTCTGTTATTACTCTTCTAGAGCGACGGGAAAGTACAGCAGTTTGCAGGCCACTTTCGTCGCTCGCCACAAATAACGGTAATTGCATGGGAATAATGGAGGTACAAGCCGTTCATGGTAAAGTGAGCACTTTTGAAGCCCTAGTTACTTTTTTATTTCAACCAATTGATATCCTTCCACCGCTTGTTAATGTAAACCCTGCCATGTGAGTAATAGACACAGTGTATACATTCACCATACCCAAAACTGAAAGTCCGAGGCCACAATTAAATAAATAAATAAATAATTATGTGTGATTAAACAATTTTAAAAAAATGCTCACTTTACCGTGAACGGCCTATGACAGTTTCGCGCATGAATCTCACAAACGCCCCGGAGCAGTGTGTTCCGTTACTTTTCTCTGCGCGTGCGGGTGTAATTTCTAGTGACGTGAAACGATACTTTTAATAGATATTTTTATCTGTCTTGATCTAAAATTGTTAAATATATATGTAAATGAAAGGAATTAGCAGTAACAGCAAAATAATGTAGAGAGGTTCCGAAATCAAGTCCGTTCCGAACTCAGTAATTAATTTCAGAGTACCTACGTGGGGCATTCATTAACGCCAAATAATTTTGGGGTCAAAATCGAAACCGTTAAAACTGCCCCAAATTAGCTCATCCGAATGCAGATCCGTTTAAACTGCTCCACTGGAATCAGTAAAATTCTACTGATCATTTTATTAGCTGCGGTAATCACTGATAAAACAGTAATTAATGTTTATTCCTAGTTGATTACACTCGCCTGGACCTAAAACTCGAATATAATCCACTGATACGCAAACAGATTACACTTTTTCAACTAAATAATCAGTAAAATAATTCTACTGGTTTGAAATTACTGATTCAGATTTATATTTTTTGCCAACTCCGCGATCAAATTTTTTCCAGGATAATGGTTGTACAAATTTGGCATTATCTCTTGCGTCGCAATGACATAGAAATTTAGGGCATAATAAATATATCTACAAAATGATATGACTATGGGGAAATATTACCTCTAAAGTTAGTATAAACGATTAGCTATGAATTATTGCTAGAGATGATGGAAAATCGCGAACATTTTTCGAGCCAACATAATGTTCTTTAACACTCTATGTAGTTGATTCTTTCATGATTGGATGGCCAAGGTTTCGGCTCTGCTAAATTGTTTGCAGGCCAATCACGAACGTTGTACCTTATAGTATTAGAATATTCATTAGCCCAGTGAAATGGGGTTAGTAGCTTCATACATGCATAACAGCCAATTAGGAAAGATAACTGCCGGACATGTGTACAGTACGTTGAATCCTAGCAAACAGTCAAATTTTCCCGCTAGAAACTATCATCTCTAATTATTGCTCTTTCTTGGTTTGTCTATATTTGCTTTCATTAACTTGTGCAATATGACCATCATTTATAGCTAGGAACATGCAAAACTCGCGATATTTTTTAATTGCGAACTAAACTTCAAGGCGTTGTATTCTTGCTTGTCTTCTGTAGGCCCTAATTTGCCGGAAACTTGTGTGGCACGTCTCAACGACGTCTTCAGTCAATAGCAAAGGCTCGATTGTTGAGAGACCAGCCTACACTGTAACGGTTACACAGGTTAATGACGCCGTATAGTCGCCAATAGCCAATGCAAATATGAATTGTTCTCGTGTAGATAGAGGGTAGTGGAGTCTAGCATGGTACCAAATAATAACGCGAACTTTACATGTCTCTATTTATAGAGTTGATTCACGTACGACGCACACTTAACTGAGGATCTGTTGGTAGGGAATTCACAACTGTTTTACTTACTTGGAACTCTGCAATTTAGATCAAGTAACTGACTTCCGGCACAGGTATCAAAGACATTTTAACTACAGAATCTATTCACTAGTGTGTCAAAACAGACATACTCGACAGACTTAACCATAATCGGGATATCTGAAGTGTCTGAACTGAAGGCGCAGACGGGTTGCTGATGCATGGTCACACGCATATGTTGGGATGCGTGCGACCACACAACTACCACCAAGTCACTCCCTTCGGACAAGGTTCCAAGCTTGACTCCTAATTATGACGTGACTGTGTGTGCAGCTTTTAAATGCAAGTTCAAATGCAGTTAGCGTGCGAGGCCTAAAGTGAGCGTGATATAGGATATTCACGGTAAACTGAGCACTATTGAAAGCATTTGAAATAATGGTCAATAAATATTTTTTAGTTTAGTTTTAGGTGTAAGCTTCCCAGTGCTGTTAAATGTACACACTGTGTTCATTACTTACATTAAAATATGTTCTAACATATAGTGGTTGGCCACTCTTATGTGTAATAGCTAACACGTTGGGATAGCCATTTTTTTTTTGTAATGGTTCTCGTTGTACGCAACTTATCTGTAATAGTGTGGGTGTAAATCTATTTTATGTGAGTTGGAAGAAAAAAATAATTATAATGATTTAATAGATTTTTGGGCTCCTTATTATCCGTGATGTGACCTTGGTCTTACCACACTGGAACCAGAAGCTCTCCGGAGATACTGTAAACCTCATACAATAGAAAACACATTCCAACCTTCACAGCAATTCATTTAAATCAAACGTGTGTAACCTTGATAGTTAATTTATTAGTGAAAAAAAAGGAAATAAATAAACTCAGACACAAACATGTGATTAATTCAACAAGGTGCAAAACTAAATATGTGTATGTGACAGAAATCTCTTTGCTCAAAAATGAAATTATACTGTTTGATAATTAACATAAATGACATACCATCACCCAAGTAAGAATAGGGATAAATCAGAATGAAAAATTAAAATAAAATAAAAGATATGCTGTGAAACTTTAGAGCTGCTATAAAAAAAAATCTTTTCCTTGATATTTCAGTTCAAAATATTAATAAGGTTCCACCGGAAGTAGTCTCCTCTGTATTTAAATTTCAAGAATGTTTGTGTAAGCTCTTACTTAAATTGTTAAATTTCTTGGATCACATTCGCTGATAATTCATTAAATGTTAAAAGTCAGTTCATCACTTAATTATCTCGAATCTGATACTTCACCAAGTAAAATTACTTTGGATTTATGTTGAAAGTTCAAAATAAGTATTTAACTCTTCATTCCATATTACTCCGGCTATACTATCTCATGCGAAAGTTCGGGACTACTGATTTAACATACTCATGGAACTCACAGTCAAATCGTTGAAAAATCAATATAGTAACTTTAGTAAAATAAGTTCAGGTTCCTTAAAGTTCAATACTTGAAAAATAGTTCATGTACTTAAGCTTGCCATACGTTAAATTGCCTTGGCATCACCTAAGGTCCTCTGGCGCTATCTTGTTGCATGACGCCGGCGTCATAGTCTCGGCGTCCTTTTCGCCTCGTCAATTTAACACTCAAAATAATTATCTACGACTTAGCCTACAGCCTCTTCTTAAATATTGCTACGACGAATACCAAAAACTTAACTTCTGGGAGCATAATTTCTAAAATAAATTTATGATGGCGTTGGAATTTTAAAAGTAAAATTCCAACGAAAATTTAGACGCCTTACATGTTCATTGCCTTTCTTCTGGCTTCCGACCAACCAACATCCAATTATGGCTCACTTCTGGTTTTACCTTCACTAAATAAAATTAAGGCCTGAAATATTATGTCTTTTAATCCCGGAACAAATAAATAATTCAGCTTAAAATAATGATATAACCATATGCAGAACTCAGAATAACGTGACAAAATTATCATAGAGTAGTGGACTGGGGGTTCACATAAATCAAATAATTAAGGCAATTAAATATTAACAGAAAATATAATAAACACGTGGAAAGAATTATATTAACATTCAAATAATATATGAAATCATTTAAATATTACTGTCCAGAACATATGTGTAGCTCAAAAAAATTTAATAAATATAACCTTATGGTTTCGTGTCCAGTCGATCTGTGACAATGTATTTAAAAATGTGGTTCGAGAATTAAATATGGCTGAAAAAAAGTAACTAGGGCCTCAAAAGTGCTCACTTTACCGTGAACAGTCTATGCAAGATTGCATACAAAAGTAACAATTAACAGAGGTGTGTGTTTGCCCGACAAGTTAATCTTAACTTCTATATAGATAGAGCATGATACTAATTTTATTTAAAAAATAAAACGACTTTAGTAATTAGTTCATCAATTACACCTCATCGTTACGAATCACCGCGTAAACAAACACTGGACAAAATTTCTAATGGACACGGAAATTAATTTTAAATTTTTCGTGTATTTTGAAGTGTCTTTATGACTGCAGAAATTTTTTCGTATACTGCTGCTACTATGATACATGATTATTTTAATCTTAGGGGATATGTTTGGCCTCAGGGTCCATCCTATGATCCACGAGGTTACGGCCCAGATCCCAGACAACAGTTGGATGTTTTTCTCTACGCACTTTCTATCCTCCTCAAGGCGTATAATACGTCACTTCCTGCCATTAACCTATCCGTTCTCGGTCTTGTCGAACAAAAAAACTACAAAACTATCAGTGATACCCCCTAGAGGCTGGTTATGCCCTGGACCGAATAGCTGAGGTCGAGGCCTTCAGGAAAGCTTAACACAGCAGGCTTCCGGATAATTAAGCACATTTGAAAGCACACTCATGAGGGTTTTTCGCCTCGTTTTTAAACCATCAAGGCTATGGACGTGAAGAGTAATCATGCGTCATTCAAGTGACACTGTAAAGTTTATATTATTATGTCAATTGTTAATCTAATAATTATTGTGTCAATTATTAATTTAAATTCTAACAAAATAAACCTGTTTCAGTGCCTCCAGTTTAAACATTTTCGTGTTTTAATAGGACAACAAGTCGTAGAACTAATTTTCATTAATCGCAGACTTCATTACTCCACATACGCCAGTTTAGAAAAACTGCATACTGTCGAGGAAACATATTTTTTATGAAAATTGGTTTTACAAAGGTTTATTTTAAAATGAACCTGCTTTACCACGTTTCTTCTGTGTTGATATTTCCCGTAAGTGGGGCTTTATGTAAATCATGTAAAGTGACCATCAAACAACGTTGCGTATAAGAAATATAGTCACTAAAATATCATTCAGGTTAGTTACTTACTGCACTCTAAATTCGAATCAGTGGGAAACCACTGTTTCGCAGTGAAACTCAACTACTCTAATCAGTGAAAATGGCTTCACTTAGAATCAGTGAAAAACCACTGATTGTTTCAGTGAAAAAATTTCACTGAATGAATAAGTGCCGGCCGACTGCAGGGGCGAATTAAATATTGCTTATATTTAATGTAGCCAAATAAATTACGTGAAATAAACATATTTGCGATAGTTTACTATTTATATAGTCCAATTTACCGTAATTTAAAAAAGTGAAACATGTTTCGCATGCGACCGGGATAGAACTCGCGCATTTTTGTACACCCGGCCATTGCCTTGCCAACTGAGCTACCAAGCCAAGATGGCAGTAGAAAAGGTAAATATATGTCTTATAATTACGCTGCGAAATTGTGTAGTTTGAAGTTGTATGTTCATACCTTTTCGTGTTTGGTTTGATTGGTAACGTTAGGATTGTTAAAACGAAAAGTATATATGAGTGCGCTCTCTTCACTACATTAAATGCAGTTTAAACCTTCAAACAGAGCGCTGTGACGATTACATAGAATTGAAATGAAAGTCGTACAAACGGAATGAAAGGCTGTGTGTTCGTATTGCCTCGTAAAATGGCGTTTTGAAATACGAAACACATTTCAGAAAGTATTTTGTATTAGTTTTATTAACTTATTCGTTGTTACTACACGTTATTTAACGGCCATTTTTAAACGATGTTCGACGGCCATTTTACACGCAGTTTCACTGATATATCAGTCAAAAATAAAGCACTAAGTAAACAGTGAAAAAAATTATGACGAATCATTGGGAAATGTGACAGAATCAATCAGTCAAAGAAATATGGCATCTTTTCACTGTGGTTCATCAGTAAAATTCACTGAAGTGACTGATGTATCGGTCAGATACGTTTAACTGATTGAAACAGTGAAATTCTCACTGATTCAGATTTAGTGAGTGTAATTGATTAAAGTTTCCCTCACCAATAACTTATATTTAATGTATATAATAATAGTTCAATGAAATACCTGCTCTGTCTTCATAATTAATTTCAGTTTAAATAATAACAGTATAGTATAAAAATATTAAAAACATAACTCGGTGTTAGCATAGCCCTTCGGGAAATTAGGGGTTGCCATGTTGTCAACCAAACAATAAAAGTCTGTTACCAGTGGATGTTTATCGAACTGTTATGGCGTAATAGTTATATATTCATTAAAGGTGCGCAGTTTGAAATAAGATAAACTATGCAAACATATCAACGCGAACTCTCAAAACCCCATTATATTTAAAGGCTCTTTATAGTAAAATGAGCACATTTGTAAGCCCTTCTTAAGATCTACTTGTATGCACGTTGTGTACTCTTCCACCTTATGTAAAATTAACATTGGCATGGGCCTCATCACTTTATTCAAGCGACGGTCAAGTGAAACTGTAAAAATATTAGAAAAGTAAACATTTTATAAATCTGCTAATTTTTACATACTGAGACGTTAAAAAAAAACAGATGCGATAGATAATTGAAATTATCACAAATTGTTACCTAACACTTTTTGTTCGACGATAACATATGGAACTACTTTCTATCCATCGTTACCAACTTCACCGGGCGCATGTTACTCAGTAAGCATGCTAAAATATTTGCAGGCAGGAGCAGTGAGATTTTTCTACGATTGATTTCAAAAGTGCTCACTTTATCGTGAACAGCCTTTACCAATTTAGTTAAAGCTATAGCACAGCAATAATCCTGGATCAATAGGAGCACACAGGCAATACGTATCACTGTATGAGCCCGAACCACTGATCTCCTGCATTTTCGAAGGCCGAGGCATATCTAAGTCGTCTGTGGCCTACAAGAGGTACAAGCAATCTTTCCAAACAGATTTGCGTTATTTGGAAGCAGCTCGCAGTCATGAAGAAAATACGTATCCAAGCGAAAAGATATTGGCATAGATGCATTAAAAGTCATCCCATTTTTCAGACGAATTGTACCCACACAATCAGGATAAACGCAACACACAGACCTTGTACTACCGTAGAGTTGAATCAAGAACATGTCTACTCAAGACCCATAACCTGTATAAAGATATCGACCCTGGAATGCTTCATCAGTTATTTCTCTCCTTCTAAACAAATAATACTTACAAAAATGTACTTTATTTTAACGAACTAATCTTCGCCACAATAGTGTACTGTAATTGCAGACAGAACTACAAATGTCAGTTTCATCGACACATTAATTTTCAGAATTCAATCATTTAAGAACGGTTACTCCTCTTGATATTGTTACGCGCGGGCTCCCTGTTATAGGCTGTTCATGGTAAAGTTAACACTTTTGAGGCCCTAGTTACTTTTTTCTATCAGCCATATTTTATGATTCCACCACTTTTTTAAAATAAATATTCCCATGAAAGTAATAAACACAGTGTATATATTTGACCGGACTCGAAAATTAACGTCTAAGGTTACAATAAAATATATTTATTCACTATTATTCCAAATGAGAAGCTTCAAAAAGTGCTCACTTCACCGTAAATAGCCTATACTTTGTTTTGCGTGGTCCGGCGCTGTGGGGGGTGACCCATCTCGATTCTCCCCTCTCTCCCAAGCAGACTCGCTCACTGTTCCGGCGCCCGGCTCTGCGGCCCGGAGATTGATCGACAGCCGACCTGGCTGGCATCACAGCCCCTCCTCTTCCCTGCGAGGGAGTCAACGACTTTAGAAGATGAGCGACCATCTTCTGGTAATCCTTTCGCTCGGCGTGTCACGGTATTTGGAGAAGATTCTGGATCAGAGTCGACGACACTATAAATACCTCCCGCAGCCCGAGAGTAGTGAGTATTTGTGGTAGCCATCTGGCTGAGTGTGGTTATCCGGCACAGTCTGGTGCAGTGTGGGACATTAGTGGAGAGAATAGACAACAGTAGACGAAGTGTTTGTGCGGTGCGGACGACGAGCGGGCGTGGTACTCGACGAGTAGAGGACTACTATGCATGGAGACGCTCGGATCACTCTACAATGTTCCGGACTGGTGGAGTCTGTACTGAATTAAGGTGGTACTGTATTGAAGTGTGATACGGACTTTATTATAGAAATTGTAACTGTCAAGTCATGGGCATAGTATTTGTAAAATAGCTCGACAGGTTTTGATACACTGCTTATTAGGATTGATATTAGCTATTTGGATGCATTTATTTCTTTGAGGTGATTGTGAATTGCATTGGCTAAATTTATTAGCTAAATAGCAAGTGATAGCCGTATACTCTGAGATATTAAGTCGAGAGTATTTTGTTTGTTGAGTTAGTAAATAAATTCGGAAATTATCATTAACCCTTTTATTTAATTAAAACCTCATCCCTTAAAGAACCACTTACTTTGAGAAACTGTAACACTGGTGTAAAAAATGGGACGGAGGAATTTTATTAAAACAAATTGTAATAAGATTACAGTAGGATATTAACTGGACTCATAAACTCCGGTTCTTTTTATAGCTATGTATGTATAGCCCTTCATCCACAGGCCATCACGAATGTTATCTTTTTTTATTTGCCTTTATTGGGGTTGTTAGAAATAGGGAGGCAGTATTCTTGGATTCCTCGATTTTTTTTCATATGGACTCAGCCATTTATTTACTGTCAGACGATGATAAACAGAATGTTCGGAAAATAAACGCCCAAACTACGGGCGGTGATTCCTTACGAAAAATAAAGTCGTAAATATACAGGTCACCATATATCTAAACCGAATATTAAATGAGATATGAGGCTGTGAAAATTGGGTTTTAAAAACGTATATTCGCTGAATGCCATGTGCTTCCTGCCAGCGATAGGAATGGCGGAGATTTACCCACAGTACGTCCCACACGGTTGAATGGGGCACGCCCATTTGGCGTGTACTAGTGGAGGGAATGTCGTTGATGTGCTGACGTATCACTTCCTCAAGCCGAGCAGTGCGCGCAGACCAAGGACGGACAGCATTACGCATGTGTTTCTGCAACATGGGAACCACAAGTCACTTTTGTGCTGCGGACTTTGTAGGCGTTGTACACGTCATTCGGCAAAAATACGTTTTCAAGGCACAATTTTCATAGGCTCATATCTCCTTTAATATTCTGTTTAGGTATATAGTGTCCTGTATATTTTTTACTTTAATTTTCATAAGAAATCACCTCCCGCAGTTTGGGTGTATAATTTATGAACACTCTATAAAGATAACTGCTTGAGTGTCTATTTCGGCTCGATCATCGCCACCATCACAACCAGTCTCAGCATAGCTGTATTCGTTGCTGTAATTAGTGCTAGTAGAGTTGCAATCCTGTTAATGTTTATGTACTACATGTAAGTAATTTCTTATATTCTTGTAAATTTTAGAATAAAACACTGGTTTCCTGGCGTGACTCACACAGAACAAGAACCGAAGATGGTTTCACAGCAATATATTGGTTTTTTCTTTCAGATATTACACAAAAGTTTTCAATTCATAGTCGTTCATCCTTGGAAAATTACAGAGATTTAAAAATCATAGGACTGTGGACAATAATAATTTTTTATCGTGGGGTCGTGCAACTTGGTCGAAAGTGCAAGGCAACAGGACCCCTTTCACTGTAATGTGCCAGTGGCTGGCATACAGCCAAGATTTGTCCCCTACTGTATACACGCTAACGGAGGTAGGGAAAGAATCAAAGAGCTGCAAAATTTACAATTCATGCAGGCATTCCCCATCAGCTACGTGTACACGCGATCCCTCTCAAGAATTGTACGAATTAAAGTCCCTTGAAATGTCGTGCTGAATTCTCAATCCTGCAGTCAAATGTAGTAGAATCTTATCAGCGAATCTTGCTGATCTGAAATCTTTGGCGGATGGAATATTAACGAACATTCCACAGTATGCTGCAGGATGCTGCCTACTTAGTAAATAAAAAATTCTACTTGATATAGTTGCCAAGAACAACAGCATTGCATTCTAGAGTCTGATATTCAAAGTGCAGTGATTCCAGTGTAAATAAGTTCGGGTGGAAACTTTTTTTATAGCAAATAGCTACTTTAAAAAGTGGGTTTTATCCTCAGCCTGATAGTATATGGTGTTTTTTTTTTGTGTATATCCAAGTTTTGTATACTTAGGAAGTATAGTCTTCTTAAAATCTCTTTTTAAAACAATGCAAAGAAATAAATTACCCTGTGATTTATTTCTTTCAATAAATGATAACTGTTCACTATTATACCTTGTTATTTGCACAGTCCTGGCCAAGTATGCAAGAACCACGGCGAAATGGTTTTCACAATTGAATTTAGATATATATATATATATATGACACTGCCGTAAGTACGGGTCCATGGGAAGGCGTTGTTATGTGCTTTAGTTAATACGAATAGCTAAATTATTAAAATATTTATGAAAGCAGCAGACTGCAAACTATAAACTCGCATCGCGTTCACTCTAGGTAGCGGTTCCTTACACTGAACCACAAAATTATTGACCCGAACGGAACAGTTACACTTAATGACCTTCACGAATCTTACTGCTTTACTCCCAGCTACGTTTTCTGTAAGCCTTTGATTTATGCCGCTTCTTCGGGATCATACGTAATTCTCACTCTGAAGGAAAAGTTGCTCGGGGTATTAAAGGCTTTAGATGGACATGACCGAAAAAAATACCTTAATCACGCACAGTTATATCCTTGTAAAACGTAAAGAAAATAGTAAAAAAATGAAAGGATAATAAACCCTTTTGATAACGTAATATGCCCCCTCAAGTATCAACTTTCTACAGCGACCAGCAATTTACGTCGGTGTGCCTTTCTAATTTTCATCATGAAAGGGCAATTACGCGGTAAACCACAACTCCGTCTTTCGTGATACCCTGTCGTAAACATGTCCAGTTAGAGGCTTTCATTACCGATGTAGTGCTGTTATGTTCGTCATTATGCCAATTTTCACAGTCGGGTGTGACTGTAAAATATTCCCCGCCAGACCATCTTGAGCGAAACACATTCTTGTTTCCATTTGAAAAGATTGTGGCGAAGCTATTCAGCTTTCAACCCACACAAAAAAAATGATAACTAGCCATTAATACTCTTGGCAACTTAGCAAGAGCCGTGTAGTAAAGCCGAAAATGTTCAGATTATGATAACGTAAACATAGTTTAGTTGGTGCACAATTAATTCAACATTTTGAAACCAACCGCAAAAAAAAATATCCGTTTTCTTATGGGTTATGAGAAGAGCTCGCAGCGAGCAAATTAAAAAAAAAAAAACACAAGAAAAAAATTTGAAATACTTAATATATTTTGATAGGGTTCCCTTTGTTGGCTATATATTTTAATTAGCCAAAACTTCATACACGGCAATAGTTGGTATAATATATAGTTTTCGAATAAAAATTGTTGATGATATAGACATCACAAAATCAGTACATAAAAGTAATTGTTTTGTAATTTATACATAATTTTACCAACAAAAACCAAAATTAAAAAAAAATATATTTATTTTAACAGAATTTTATTTTCTTAAAAATTCCAGTACAAAAATTATATTTGAAATAATATTTTTTGAAGAAATGTTAATTTTAAAATCAAAGAATTATTGATAGATTTATGTAATCGTCAGGAACATTCGCATGGCGTAATAAAGGAAAATGTTGGTTTTTCTTTCGTTAAGGGAAGGCCATTATGCATCGCATGACTACTATTTACTCATGTCAAGCACTGCAGTGTGTAATGTTTTCTATCAAATTGGTTCATAAGAATTGCGGATTTATAGGAAGTACTCATGAAAACTCGCATTTAAGTCTTCAATGTTGTTCAGAATTATACCGCTAGGTACTTCACATAAGTATAAATGCACCTGCCTAGGGCCTGCTTTCGGTGGGTCAAGATCCTCTAATCTGTGTGACGAAATGCAACATTTGTACCTCCCACCTCTCCCCAAAGACCCTAGGCTCCTCCTAAGAAAAAACAACAATTTCTCTGCAGTACAGTTATAACTGGCCATTATAGTCTGTCAAGGTCCTCCCTTGTTCTCCACAGCTCCAGAGGAGTTCTTGCAGTGATTCTGGATTGTTGACTTCAGTATCTTTTATGCCCTGGCCCTTGTTCCCAAATCCTGATTCGACTCACTCTCCATATTCGATTGCCCTTTTTAAAAAGTTCGTCGTTTCAAATGGCTTATTATCAGCGACCTGAGAGGCCTATGTATCTACTGCATACTACGTTATTGTCTGGGGGCTGTGCTTGTGTCCAGTTGCCTAATTATACCCAAGCGTTCAAGGGGATTTCCCTTGATACCGCTTCAAATTAACGACTTCGTTATCAGCTGTTAGAACCATAGGTTGAAAACAGACAGCTGCGCAGTTGGATGACGATAACTACTGCCACATCACTACTAAAGGCTGTTCACGATAAAGTGAGCACTTGAGAAATAAATCTTAGAAAATAGTCACTGCCCCATCATGCATATATTTTAATGGGCGCGTTGAGTGACATTCAACCAGTAGAGTTGGTAATGATGGATCGAAAGTAATTTTATATCTTAACGTCGAATAAAAAGTGTAAGTTAATCTTCCGTGCTAACTTAAAATTATTTCTTTCACTTTCTGGTTTTTTTTTTAATACATTGAAGTGTAAAAATTAGCAGATTTTGTCTTAATAGTTTCACATTTTCATTTTACCAACGCACGAATTAAGTGATGCGGTCATAGCAACGTTAATTTGATATAAGGCGGATCAATACACAACGTGTATACAAGTAGATCTTAAGCATCGCTTTTAAAAGTGATCACTTTATCGTGAATATCCTATATGAACATTGTATTGCCTACTCCTCAGCATTCCACTATGTTCAAAAGGTTCAACAACGACACCCACCTTTCCTTCCCAAAAGACAAAAAAAAACTATCATAATTGTAACCCGTTAAAAACAGCATCCCGCATTTAAAGAAATGTGTCCAAACTAACGCATAATTTTGAAAGTGCTTCTGCTATGAAAAAATATATATAATCCACGCCTTTACATCAAGACAGTGACTACAGTTTTAGCCAAAGCTTATTTTGGGCATTGTGTGCTTAAAGTTGCCATGTGCCGCACGCACGACCGAAGCGTGACCGCATTCTCGTCGAAACAGCGATACTTTCTGCCACACTTTAAAAAATTAAATAGACATTTCTAGCTTGGCATTGCCTTCTACTCTAACAATTCTCAGAACTTTGTATATCATCTGAGATCAGTACGTTAAAATAATATAAGATGCAAAATTGTTACTTAATGATAATTATGAAGTCATTGATGTACTTTCTGAAATAGCTATTTTAATGGAAAGCATTTTTCACTACAACAACTCTGCTCTGCAAACATAATATGATGGCAACATAGAAATTTGTATGAAAGGCAATAAGTGAGATTTGAATCTGACATAACCTAAAACGTTTATTATAAACGTAAATAATTAGTTTTATAACCATTTTGTAAGGTGTAATTTTGAACACAGTCTCAGGACTGCTGAGAATACTCTGCGACGCCTCTTCTACATTATGAGACGCTCTCTCGAGCCTCGTGCACACTTCCACGCTTCCTATAGTTAATTCACGCTATCTTCGGCCTTTTCTGAAGACCTGCTAAAGTTCTACTTCCAGGATATTCCTCCGCCTCGTGCAAACGAAGCTTAACTAGGTCTGGAAGATTACGCCAGAGGGACAACGCACCGGATTCGTGCGCACTATGTTGTAACAGTATTTTGTATAAGAACTATTTCTTACTAGGTGCTACCAACACACATGTTTTCTCACTGTTTTTATTCAAATTATTTATGAATGAAGCATTATAATTTATAGATAAAATATGAATAACATTTCAATTAAACACACAGAAAAGTAACTTTAATGAAGACAAGCATAAAACGCTTGTGATACAGGGCGTATTTAGAGAACATCAAGCACGTCATACATTGGGAGAGTTTTCAAAGGGTTGATTCAAAAAGGCCGAAGAAACGGTGAATGGACTATAACGTGAATATGGTATGACGACGTGGCGGGAAAGACGAACCCCAGTGATGGTTCGACTCCAACCCCTGGTGTTAACCACAGGTAATGAGATCACCTAGTGTTTATAATCAGGTCGCGTCATCTACAGCCTACAATAGTGTGACATACAAGCATATTTCAGCTGCAGACTATGACGTCGCGCTCCTGTGACGAGACCAGACTGGTGAAGTTTCATATTCATCCTGAGACACGACTCAGTTTACGATCGCCGAATCAAATACCAAGTGGTTCGGTGGGCAATTATAGGCATGAAGGATCCATGACATTAATTTTTACTGTAAACATAAAGCCATTTGAAATTATTTCCAACGAAGTACTTCTACTCAAGTTAGGAACAAAACGAGTTTTCGTATGGGGCAGTTTGGTATAGGCTGTTCACGGTAAAGTGAGCACATTAGAGGCCCTAGTTTGTTCTTTTTTTTTTTCGGCCATTTTTCGTCCTTTGCCCGCTTTTTAAAAATAAATATTGCCCTGTAGGTAATAAACAATATATTCCACCGCACTCGGAATTTAACGTCTAAGGGTAAAATAAAGGTCCTTTATGGACTATTATTCCAAATGAGAGGGATTTCAAAATTGCTCACTTTACCGTGAACAGCCTATATGGGGAAAATTTCCGCCGCTAGGTGCGCACTATTCCGAAGACGTCACTTGTAATTAACATTTTAAGCTACGTGAAAAATAAAAAAGAAAGAATTTGCTTAGTTCCGAAGTTATTTTAATAATTTTATAAATGCGAAAGTTTGTATGTTTGTTACTCAAGCACGTCGTAACCGCTTAACGGTTTTTGATGGAATTTGCTACAAGGGTAGATTATATTCTCGATTAGCACATAGAGTACTTTTCATCCCAGAAAAACGAAAAGTTTTTTAGGGAATACGTAAAATATGCCACCAAACAGCGGATGAAGCCGCGGGCAACAGCCAGTTTTATGTATGATTTATTATTTTTGCAATTATTTTGTTTTTTAACGTATAAAATTGATCAAATACGGTCCACATGCAACACTAGCGCTTACTTAGTGGCGAGAAATTTAAGTCGCCGAACTGAAAGTGTTGAGTTTCCCAACCTGGGTGGAATAAACCATAACCATGGACTAGTCGGAGCAGGAATGTAACTTGACGATGGTCACGCATGCAGTGCTAGGACTCGGTGCGGTGCGGATACAGGATTGCCAGATGAGGCAATTCATCGCAACTTGCGTTACTTCAGGCCTCTATATGGCGACGCAAAATTTTAACAAATCGCTAAACATGCATTTGTCACCGATTGGTCTAGTTGGAATATATTTTGGGCACTTTGCGGTTTGTTCTTGCTGTCTGTGGGTTTTATGGACTTGTTTCCAGTTCGATAATCAAAGTATTAAAGGAACCACATATCTCATATATACACACACATCGTGCACATTAGAAGCACCATTTCATAGCACTCCAAAAATGGCTCAAAACTGCTTTTTCAAAACGTTGTATCTCAAAATATACGCGTCAGATAGATACGAAACTTCTCAAGGGCCTTGCATTGAATATTTCTACAGACTTTCCACCCGTAAAGTAATAGATTCGCCGCTGAGACCTAGGCTTGCGCGTGAAGGCGACTGTGCACTTCATACGTGTGGCAGGAAATAATTTTCTCAGATTCGCTCTTCTACTGTAGGCTATTATTGGCTACTCCAGATGGCAAATTAGGCGACTTGGTTTCATAGTCTTGTGGCAACTGTGGCCGGAGCAGACGGCAGAGGTCAGCCGGCTGGTGTGCTCGACGGCGGCGGCGGGCGAGTCAGTTCAGGAATAGACGAGTGGCCGGCGGGAGAGGATATTTAGTGCTGGGCCGATACAGACCAGACTCACCACCGACGGACTGGAAGGTGAAGGCATGCCGGTGTGTGTTTATCGGGCCGATGTCTGGGTCCTGTTACCGCTGCCGTGGCCCGGCCACCGCGAATTTGTACGGTTCCGCCACGCAGAACACCCTGGAGGCTGCCTGCTGGCGGGTACTTTGCGGTTTTCGCACACCGAAGCAAAGATCTGTTAAGGCTGATATTAGCTGTTCACGATAAAGCGAGCGCTTTTGAAATCAATCTTTGAGAAATGTCACTGCGCCTGTAAGTAGTATGAAAATGTGTGTTCTGGCGCACCTGGATGCTGGATGCGGAGCCAAGGCGGCCATCTTGAATTTCCCTTTTTTTCCTCAAAATTTTCCGAATTTCCCTCAAAACCAGCAAGATTTCTCTCAAAAATGTGTTTTTTTCACAGTACGGCTGGCACTCCAAGTATCACCCGGATTGTACAACCATTTACAAGCATCTCACTCTCTGTCATTCCATGCCAGCACCATCCATCTTGTCTGAAAAATGTTCGAGTTCATTGCACTGTCAAGCAACTTTATGCACCACCTTGTTACAAGCTTATATTCTACGACCTATGCCGAGTACACATATACTAAGGACACCTATAAAAATCACACGCGAATGGTAGTTTAGTGGCAAGAATCTAATATGGTGGGGGACGAAGGTAAAATGGCGGGGTTATTGACATGTGCGATTAATATATGTACAATAAGCGTATTTGTGTGAGATTTGTATAGGTGTCATTAGGATACGCATACTCGGCATAGATCTTAAAATATATGCTTGTAACAAGGCGATGCATGAAGTTGCATGACAAGGCAACAAACTACTCAAACAATCATCAGACTAATTGGATGGTGCTAGAATGGAATGACAGAGCATGAAATGCTTGTAAAAGGGTTGCGCAATCTGGATGTTATTTGCACAATTTCAGCCTGTTTCCGCGGTATTGTGCAAGTGCCAGTCGCTTTGAGCAAAACACATTTTTTTGCTGGAAATTTAGCTGGTTTTGAGAGAAATGTGTAAAATTTTGAGGGGGAAATTTTTTTGAATTTGAGGTTTTTTGAAGGAAAAGGGGTAATTTTGAGGGAAATAAGGGAACAAAGGGATGTCCAAGATGGCCGCCGCAGCTACGCATCTAGTATCCAGGTGCGCCAGAACATATATCTTCCTACTACTCCTATAGGTGTATACATTTCAGCGGGCACACTGAGCGGCGTGCGCCCTGTAAAATTTCTAGCGAAAGATAGAAAATAGTTCCAGCACTTTTTCAGGCCATCCCACCAGCCATTAGTCACTACTAAGTATGTTTCATTGCATACTCAGACATTGCCTTTTAAGAGTGGTGAAAGTATACGCCGTTTTCATCAGTCCCATGGCAATGTTGATATTAAAAAATTCCGAAAAGACAAAAATTGGCTACAAGAAAAAATTCGGAAGGGCCTTAGCTTACTTTGCCGTGAATGGCATATCATTTCACATGCGTTGCATTAACACACAATGTGCATACATATGGATTTTAAGCAAGTCTTTCAAAAGTGCTTAGTTTACCGTGAACAGCCTGTACTCGTGGTTGTCCATGTGGGATGGAGGCACAAGGAAGGGCTATGCCTTTCCCTAGTCAGTTTCTGTTTTGTATTTTACAATAAGTAGCAATCTTGGTAGCTTGGAATAAGTCACAAATATTCTCAGGTGTCCACATATAATTTCTGTAGTTCGTTGGGTATGCCAGTAATTTCAATTTAAAATTGTATCTTTAAAAAAATCTTTTATAATACTTAAGAGCTATTATACTTTATTACATAAAGTATGTTATTGGTAGCAATCGTCTCTTATCAAATGTAGTAATGCCTTCTAAGTATGCTAGGAAATTAACTTGTGCGCTGCAGTATTTTCGCCATGCCGCTTGCAGATATGCATCTTCAAAGTGGTGGCACCACTGCCATTTTACTGGCTGTAAGTCGGTAGCGAGATGAATTTTGTTCTTTATACCAGATTCACGTATTTTCGATTAGAATATTTTCGGATTTTATTTGTCTATTTTAAAAGCTCCAAGGCATAGTTTGCAATACCCGCGATATACTGCATTCCAGCATCGTCAAGAACGTGTACTATTTGCTTCCGTTAAATATACGTTAAGTTAGTGTCATGTGGTAAAAATAATATGGTAACGACTCTAAATAGTTGAATGTGCTCTACCTGAACCTTGCCTTGTTTGTTCACAAAAAATAAGCCCAGCATTCTTATCTCTAGAGCGAAGGACGGCTTTCCATTTATCATCCTTCTTCAAATCGTTTCGAACTGAAATAAGAACTCTGATCGTACTACGCCCTAAGCCAAGGGCATGGCAGGGCCGAGTTTGCATCAAGACATAGCAAAACCAACAGAGAACCAACTGACAAAAGCCATGCAAAGAACAATTTATATGTACGGTGTAAAGGTGAGCTGACTAGTGAAATAGACTTATAACAGAAACAAGGAAGTGTGGTAGTTGTCTTTTTATTTTTACTATCTGTCTTCTTTTCATTTGTTTTCAATATTACATGAGGAAAAGCTAACATGAACTTCCCTGTCCCTTAATTTCCAAAATTAATTAAAATTTACATAAAACACCAAGTTACAATAAAAAGAATGAAATGCAAATGTTTCTCAGGTACGTTAATTTGATATTACCCAACTAATACTTTAATTTTTCACGCTAAAATATCGGTAGTATTTGTGTAAATAACTGGCCATTTAGTAATATAGAAGGCCATCACAAGATACACTGGGCGAAGTACCCCAAAATTACTATCGTCACGAAATGGTGGATTAAATTCTGTCATACCAACATTTACTTTGAACTTTAGAGAATATATTTGTTCGTACACAAGGCAAACCAATATGTTACCGCATATTACTTTTTTTTTTATCATGAATCAATATTGCGTGAATATTGTAACCTCAAAATTTTACACAGTATTTTTCCCATATACATCATCTGCTCGCGATCCCAAGTGGATAGGAGAAACTGCTGAACAATTCCCAGCCTTAACTTCCGCGAACAAATACTATTTTCAAGGAATTTCTAAGACTTCGTAAAGTTTTTCATTAATTAACAAATATCAAATACCACAAAAGTCACGAGTATTGACCACAATAGATATACCAGGCATGACTTGGTTACAAAAAAAGTTAACAGCACAATCTCAATAAGACGTGACTTGGTTGAAAAAGTTTAAGACCAACTTTCATCATTATGGTCTGGGTTACAAATGTTTACGACCAAAATTCCTGCATTAATGACTTGGTCACAGCCTTTGAAAAGGGTTCTCAAACTGGTTTCAGAAGGTAACATTACCCATTATAAAATTTCAGATGAGAAACCAACATTTCGCGATCATTAAAATTGTCTTAAAAATTCGGCCATCTAGGCCCTCGCCTAACATCCAAATGACGTAAAGGTCCTGCAGCTTGACGAGCCTTATTTATGTATCAATTCCAGAACACTACTTATCTTGTAGAAGTATGCCCCCCCCCCCCCCTCGAGATCGCTGACTGACCCCGAACGATGCATGTACAAGGTTTAAATACACAGTTCCGCCACATGGCGCCACCAATCACAGCAATGAGACGTTATTTTCCTCAGAAAATAACGCGATTTCAAGAATTAAGTGAATACTCCTTAGAGGGGTCGTGGGTTTCACGACCAATGGTGGTTGACGTTACCAAATAAGTTGAACCGACACTGCGGTCACCTATTTCCCTTAGGGTGGGTCCACATAATTGAAAAATTAAACCACCAATAACACCGAAATACGTAATGTCACTTCCGGCATGTTGACCAAGTGGCCGGAACTTGCATAACCGAACGTCACAATTTTGTACTGCGCGCGCACAGGTGGCGAGCAATCAAAAACTCCGGCCACCGATGGTGCTGCTATCAGGCGGCAAACCGTCAAAACGCCCTACCGCTCACAGTTGTTTTCCACGGCTGCGAGTTGCTGCACGTTAAAAGAATGCCCGTATAGGCTGTTCATGGTAAAATGAGCACTTTTGAAAGCCCTGCTTAAGATATATTTTTATACATGTTGTGTGTTCTTCCGCCTTATGTAAAATCGACATTGTCATGGGCCTTATCACTTTATTCATGCGTCGGTCAAGTGAAACTGTGAAATTATTTGAAAAGTAAATATTGTAAAAATATGCTCGTTTTTACACTTCGATGCACTTAAAAATACAGAAAACCAGATAAATAATTTAAGTTATTACAAAAGGTTACCTAACACGTTTTGTTCGACGTTAATATATAGAACTACTTTCCTCTCCATCGTTACCAACTTTACTGTTCACATGTCAGTTATTGTGCCCGTTAAAATATATGCAGGTAGGGGCAGTGACTTTGTCTAAGGATGGTTTCAAAAGTGCTCACTTTATCGTGAACAGCCTTTACTACACATTGGCACACGTTTTCAGTTTCCCAAGGTCCTCCGATGTATATTTAGGGTAACGTGGCTATGCCGAGAACATTGCAGTTTAGTTATACAACAGATTTTAGCAATTTTTTACAGTTTTTAACACCAAAAACAGCGATTTTTAATGTGCGTGCCTGTCGGCCATCGCGCCATAAAAATTTCAGGTAACTAAAACAGAGTCATATTCGATAGGGTTATTATGGCGACGTGGTCCAGCCCGCTATTTAATTCGTTTATTATTAAAGTTCATTAATAATAATCCGAGGGCGATTAGCGACGTGGTCCAGCCAGTGATATAACAACACTTGTACCCTGCATAATTTGTCACTCTTCCCGCTTTTGTCTTTGCCAGGTACTACAACTCTCAGCTCGTTTTGTATAAAACATGTTTATTTTAATTTCTTAATATAATAAATGTTGGCTATTATAAACGTTTAATTTTTCTGAAAGCTTACAACAAACAGAAAATTATCAGTGAGGATATCAATTCCCTGCAGTAAATTATACAATTTGCAAAAATGTTTACAGAAAATATTTATTTTATACTGGAAGTAATTTCTGATGTTACCGGAACAGCATAGGTATACAATTTGTAGTGAACTTTTCCATGGCTTACTTAAAGTATTATTTTATCCGTCGACAGTGTTGAAGTTAAAAATTCATTTCAGGAGAGGTAAGGGTTCAATACTAAAGAATTTTTTTTTCCAAGTAATTCATTCGACTGAAGAAATATTTTTACCTCAAATAAGCCTTCCGTTTGGAAAAAATCTAAATTGGTTTGATTCAAGGTATAAATTTCCGACGTCATAAATTCGCTGCATACATGTTTAAATAGTAGTAACACACGTAAACATAAATATAAAGAGAAAAAAGGGATACCGTAGAAATTTTTTTCGTTGAGAAGAGTGAAAAGATTTGGGCGGCTCTTAACATCAAGGTCTTGAGAGCCGATGAGGATGAAAAGGGGTGATAATGAAGCAGCGCCGCGGAAACGGGAGATCCCCGAGAAAATCAGCCAACCAATGACATCGTCCGGCACGATTCCCACATGCGAAAATCCGGGCGTGGCCACTCCGGGAATCGAGCCCGGTTCGCAAGGGCGGGAGGCTGGTAGTCTAACCACTACATCACCACGGCTCCCTGAACAATTAGGGCTACTATAGACTAAGTGATTACGATAGTATTTGTACAAACGAAATGGTATATTTTATTAAAAATTACCAAACGTATTACACATGTTTTGGTCCTACCGTACCGCTGAAACTTCCCAGTACTCGTTAACGAACTTTTCTCAGTGATTAACGTGAGTTTAGCAATTTTTTTCTTCTGGAAAGCGTGTCATAAATGTCGTATATTAGGTGGTTCTTCTTTGAAGCCGGTCGCCTGTAATTTCAAAAGAAAAAGTGTTCGTCGTAATGTATGTTTTTACCCGTGGACACGCCATATTTGCGGCGTTCACTTCGTCTGGGAAGGTGCAAAGGTAAATGAGCGTTTGTCGGTGACTCTAGTTATCGCCTATTATACGCCATAATTGGCACTTTGTATTTATGTTACAAGAGTGAAGTTGACTTTTCACTTCGCAACTGCTCTTGATGGTAGCGAGCAGCGTGCCTTTACGGCCGCCAATAAAACTATCTCTTTTTTAATTTTCGTTAGTTGTCAGCTTTCGACGAGCATGTCCCGAGTTCGAGTACGAATAATGTCACGGACGTGGCTTTATTCGCAAGCCTGAGGTTCACAGGCAACGACTGTTTTAAAAACGTACTATACTTTGATATCTCACCAGTGAGCGTTATTTTTTTTAAAGCTGCAGCTGCATTGTGGTGCAAAAAATTCTCCCGTATTGCAATACTAGTACTATAATAAAACAGTTAAATTAGGATGCAGTCGATATTACGGTACTATTAAATTTCAAGATTGAAGGTATTACGATTTTGACGATTTTTTATCCTTGGTGAATTTGCGTTATTAGAAGACTGGTAATTTTTAAATATTTATTGCACCTGACTTAAGCAAATTATTCAGGTGTAATTTTTCATTACGGAAATGTTTACAATTTAGACATCGGTTTTCGACGCCAACACTATACAATATGTGATCTTTGAATGAATAGTGCACTGTGGGTGAATGACAACATGGAGATTTTTGGACATTCGCCATTGCGATGCAGATGTCTGTGATGAAAAAAACAGGACTGAGCACGAAAAAAATATTTAAAAAAGACAAGCAACCTATGGACGAAAAAATGTCCTCGTTCATAGCTTGCTTGTCTTTTTAAAGTTTTTTTTTTTTTTTTTCATGCTCAGTCCTGTTTTTTATCCATGAGAGACTCTACATCGCAATGGCGAATGACCAAAAATCTCCATCTTGTCAGTATATACTATATCAGTAACATAACTGTTTGTAAGTAATGTTATCTAAACTATATTGTGTATTAAGTATCGCACGGCCGTAACAAATGCCTATCACTCCCATACACAAGGCGTGCTGAAGCGTATAGTCGTCTGATTAAGGAAGTCCGCCCCAAAATTCAATACAAGTGCAAATTCTTATGCATATTTCGTGCGAATCCAGTAACGTTATTATACGGTTTCGAAATGGCTATTTCTGCAATGTTGTACGATTCCGTAATAACTTTAATACGTAAGAATTCTTGAACTTGCAATCTCAAGTCGTTACAAGTGCGCGTGTACATTTCGTACGCTGCGAACACATTGAATATTTTCCTTAGAGAACATGTACTTTAGTAACATGCAACATACATGTAAGGTCGCCGATAGAACTAGCGTCCCCTTCCACGTCCCTTCATTCAAACAAAATTTTGATAGACCTATCTCAGTATTTTAGCAAATTTTGAAGTTTTTTAACCCCTTCAGTGATAGCTTACGTCTTAAAACTTTTTTGAAAGCATGATTACGATTTTATTTTGATAATATGTGATTAGACCAGATTCGTCTTCTGTGTAAAACAAAGAAGTTTCGTGACAATTTTGTCTCTTCCTCTTACAAAATTGTCCTAGGTTCCTTGGCGCGAGCACCCTCCACCCCCTTCTTTTCAGCCTTCTATCCCTCATTCCTCTGGGGAGTAACTCCGCCCTTTGGGTCACTCTGGTTCATACATAAAACTGGGACAAGAAAAGATATCGGTAATAATAATTCCAACACAAAGCAACTGATTGCCTGTGCACGCAAAGTAATGCGACGACACAAACTGCCCAATGCGCGCGCGCGTGGGCGAAGAAAATAATGTATAGGCTGTTCACTGTAAAGTGAGCACTATTGCAGGCCCTCCCGCCAGGCATTAGCCAGTAATAAGTATGTTTTATTGCAGCCTCTTACATTAACTTTTGAGTGTGGAGGAAATATACACTGTATTTATTAGTCACATGGCAACATCGATGTTAAAAAGTGGGGGTAACATAAACATTGGCTAAAAGGAAAAAAAATTTAAGGGCCTTGAAAGGTGCTCACTTTATCGTGAACGGACTATAGTGACAGATTACGCAAGTTGACAGAGACGTTATGGTATGGCTGTTCATTTGATGTAGGGATACTGATATTCTGATTGGCTGCGCGAGACTCTGGGAACTGGCCTTGTGCCTGATTGGCTACTGCGTCCTGTGAAAGGTCCCCTAATAGTCAGGTTTGCCGGCTGACGAGGAGATTACCGGGCGCTGATTGGCGAACGGCATTTAGAACGTTTCTGGTCAGTAACGCCATTTTGCTGGCACGTGCTGCGGGTGTTCGCGGTATTAGCGGCTGTCTCGCCTCCGTATTCATAGCTTTCGTGTCATAATTTCAGTTTCAGGGGTATTATTGAAAATTTTAGACTATAGATTATTTACAATTTACTAGTTGTTTAATACTTTTGTATCTAATTTACACTGTGTGTTATTTCCTGATTGCAAAATGGCAAACTTGTATCTGTTGATAAAATATAATAATTTTCCTGACTTTTTTGCAGCTAGCAGAGGACACGCAATTCAAATTAAACACATAATGACTAAACAGCTCGTAAAATGTCAATTTTTCTATAATAATACATTGTCAGTAGTTACTCTGGATCCGAAATTATGACACGAAAATGAATTTCTGCACAAGAGATCAAGCCGAGCGTATCTTTGGTGTAGTGGAGATTTTCCACAAGACTGCTAGCGCAAGATGGAGATTGGTATACAGGAGAACCAGCAGGCTGGTTCTACAGAGTACAGGCCAGCGCGGAATGCTCTCTCGTATAGGAGGTCTGCACGCAGGTGAACTGAACAGTTGTGTAAAGCTCGTTCCACAAAGCACGGACACGTAAAAAAAACGGACTCTGAAACACAAGTGTAACAAGTGGACGACTCAGGATGAACTTTAAACATGCTATAATTCGAAGAAACGTACAATCTTGCGACATACGAAATCAGAAATATTCATGTTGCAAATTACTGATATATGTTTCATAATATTCACATCTCATTTTGTATATTTTTACAGTCTTCAAAAATGCCTAAATAATACTGCCGAACCATGTAGGCCCTACAGATATTTATTAAATTAAAGATGATAATTGCCACGGCTAATCGAAGCACTTATTGGCGTGTATACCACTATGGCCACGAAAACGAATATCAACAAACCAAATACTCGATTCCTATCGGCTATTCGGATTTGCGGACACGGAAGAGTTGGTAGAGGCCCAGCTTTATCACGTGTATTCGTACGTAATCCGCGTACCGCGTGCGTCTCACTGTAGATCGGAACGTAGTGTGATACGTGTCTGCTTCCGTGAACCGTATCCGCGTACGTGCCGTTGTAGAACGCGGGAATGAATAACATAATGTTCAGTTCCATTATGAGCATAGAACGTTGAGGTGAAAAGCACGCAACAGTTATTCACAGTCAAGCAAACACTTTTGAAATAAACTTATGAATAAAAAATGGGATGTGGCCATGTTGGGACCACGGCCGTTTGTTTTTCATTAATACGTCTACGTTGACGCGCTCGGACGCGTTGATGTTTATTTTACGTTTCCGGCACCGCTTCACTTAATCATATCGGGTTTTATGGGTATCACTGGACTGCTTTTGAGATGCTCTTTCCAACCGCATACGATTTCTGTATTTCAACTTTGCTTCTTGACGAGTATAGACCGACACTGTGTTAAGTTTTCTTAATTTTTTACATTAAACGCATACAATTTCACCATAACCACGCCACACGAATGTTTTTATACACGCAATTGATTGACCTTGACAAGAGCTGTAGATTGAAACTGAAACGAGCTTCGTAGCTTCTCCTAGTCAAAAGTTATACTACGCGGAAGTTATGAGACGCGGCGAAACGCACTCAAAATTGGGACTCCGGCGACACGATGCTTTGCAGTCCTCACTCAACGTAACATATTTTTTGATCATTTGACAATCGAGCGGTGTAATTGAATTTTGAATTTAGATGATATATTCGAAGCTGCAATACCAAACTGTATCCCCCGATTTTGTTATCATCGTATTTTCTGTATTGCCTCCCACTATGGTTGCAAATCTAAATACGTATTCACGTCAAAACCAGCGTGCGTTTAGTTACACATTATATGCTACACAGCGCTGTTACGCGTCGGACTGCCGCACGAAGCGCGAGAACTATGGGCATACTCGGTTTTGTAAGGGGTGACCTACCTCGAACCTCCTCTCCCCGGAGCTGACCTGGCTGGCGTCACAGCCCCTCCTCCCCCTTCCCTCGTTGGAGAAGCCCACGACTTAAGAGGATGCATAAGAATATTCTGGCAAATAGGATTCTCGGCACGACGCGGCATTTAGAGAAATTTCTGGGCAATGGCCTGCGACCCTATAAATATTGCAACGGTTAAAGAGTTTGCAGTCTTCCCGTGGAAGCCAATTGGCTGAATGCGGTAACCTGGCGAACACGAGTGCGGCGAGGTACATCGGTGAAGAGAACGAAGGACGACGGTGGATTGCGAGACGACGGCGGACCAGGTGTTTGTGGTGTGAATGGACGAGAGGGCGTGACATCCTACGAGTGAAGGCTACTGTGCGTGAGGACGCTCGGAGAACTCTATAACACTGCGGACTGGTGGGATCTGGAGTGAACTGAGGTAGGACTGATGAACATATGATACGGGCTTTATTGTAAATATTGGAACTGTCAAATATGGACATACAATTTATAAAGTAACTCATTAGGTTTTCATTCACTGGCTATAAGACTTATTTTAGTTATTTTGTTACAATTAAATTTTTTGAGGTAGTTGTAAATTGTACTGATTGAATTTATTAACTGAAAATAGCAAGAGATATTAATTTATTGTGAGATGTTGGGTCGAGATAATTTTGTTTGAAGTAATTATAAATTAAATTATGAAATTATAATTAATTATTTTATTTAATTAATATCTCCATCTCTTGTTTAGCCCACAGACTTTGAGAAAATTGTAACAGTACAAACAGGAGAGAAGGTCCCCAGTTAAATTCACAACTTGTTAATAAAATTATTTATAATACTTGATGTTCTATTACAAGTTCAGTATTTAGATTTATGGTTCATGTTAGAATTTCTTATTTTATATACTGTATAGAGTACGGGCTTGGGTATTATTACCACATTTACATTCCCAACAATTCCACAGTTTCACTTGGATAACGCATAAACAAAGTGATAAGGTCTACATTAACGTTAACTTTAAACGTTACAGAAGGGTACAAAACGAAAGTAAGATGAAGTGGTTTGGAAAGAGGGCCGAATGCAATGGCGGAGTCCCAGGTGTGCCTTAAGAAAAAACTCGCAGGAGACGTCCGCCACGTTTCCTTTCATGTGAGTGCCAGAACTCGGATTCGCCGGGGGCGATACCATATCGGCCGCGACGCATCAGTTAAAAACGAGACTACTAATAGGGACGGATTAAGGCCCATGTGAAACATGCGGTCGCATAGGGTGTCGGCCTGTCTGTACGCTAAGTCGGCAGCGCCTTAAAGGCCAGGATTCGCCATGCATGGGCGTATACGGAATCAAAGGCTAAATTCGGACAAAGATCGCTGTCATTTTTGTAATAGTATTTTCAACTGAGGTTTTTATGTTTCAGATTAAACATTTGTAAACCATTCAAATTTCAAATGCACTTTTTAATTATTTATTAAATTTCACAATTTTATAAATATTGAAAACGTATATTTGAAATTTAAAAAATTTAAATTTGGGAGGTTTCGAATCTATATGAGTTCAATTTCTAACAAAAAATCTTTAGTTGAAAGTACTACCACAAAAAACGACTGAGAGATCTTTGTCCGAATTTAGTCTTTGATTCTCTATACGCCTATGCATGGTGAAGCCTGGCCTTAACTATTTTATCTTGCAATAAATAATGAATTGTAATCAAGAGATTTTTAGTATAAAATAAATCTCACCATTAGATAAACACTTTAAACGTTGATCATCCTGCAGCTGTTATCTCACCCAGGATGCTATGATACAATTTCTTGGCTATTTTATTTTACCCCAATATTTTATTAATACTAACATTAAACTTTAACTTTTGACGTATACATTACCTCATGTTTGTTTGTACATATACACTGTATTCGTATCACATAAAAAATTATTTATAAAAAGTGTATTGTAGATTATTCGTAAGTTAGCATTTTTTCTGAACATAAATGTCTTCTATTTAAAATATAATAACATAACCAATTATGTGCTTTCAAAACCGTTGCCACAAAATCACAGAAAGAATGAGAGCTGCAGCTAGAAAGAGGACGATTTGTGATGAGTTTAGATCTAGGGCGGGGGGCCGCGAAGACATATCCTCGCATGTAGCAAAGAATATTTCTTGATTCGTCTCAATCAAGAATGCTAATATACGATGGTTACCACATTGCACTATTGACATTTTGGGAAGGATAACAGACTTGGTACTGTAATCCTCTGCGTGGAATCCGTCACGGTTTCCGCCCGTAGGCCTGCGCGAGGCTCTTCACGCTGTACTGTAAAGCGGTGACAGTGACACGACGATAATATATAACATGGCAGCAGAAATACGTGTACTATCGAACGACCAATTTCGTGAATATTCAGCTATTCGCACAAACATATTCCCACTGGTCGTTATGTTTGCGTATTTTATTTCACGTCAGCACGGGCGAGCGAGGTTTCCGCGGAAACGCACAGTTCACGAAGCGACTCGTAGGCTCGCCTTCTTACAGCCAGTTCCTGCTCGTCACTCGCGACGCAACACCATCGTCGACACATGCGTCGGCGTCGATAGCTGACGTCGGTCGATGGCCATTGTGTCTATGATAAAGGCTGTTCACGATAAAGTGAACACTTTTAAAATTAACCTTATTAAAAAACTCACTGTCCCTGCCTGCATATATTTTAACGTGCGCACTGAGTGACATGCGTCCAGTAAAGTTGGTAACACGTGATGGAAAGTAGTTCCATAGCTTAGCGTCGAATAAAAAGTGTTAAATAACTATTTGTGATACAAGAAATTATTTATCTCTGTTTCTGTTTTTTTTAATGCATCGACGAGTAAAAATGAGCAGATTTATAAAATAGCTTCACTTGACCGACGTGTCAAAAAAGTAATGAAGCACATAGCTATGTTAAGTTGACATAATGCGGATGAATACACAACGTGCATACAAGTAGATCTTAAGCAGGGTTTTCAAAAGTGCTCATCTTACCGTGAATAGCCTACACCCGTCTTCCACGTCGCTGGTGCTGCGTCAACCCTCTCCCCCCCCACCCCCCCGGCACACACAAGGCACGCGACCATTGGCGTAACTACAAAACAGAGACCCGCTAGCAAACATTGACATCAGTCCGCTCGCTTCCAAGATCAAAGAAAACTATAATGCTGTAAACAAAATGCATGCTTGTGAAAATATGGACGTATACATAAAGTCCCCAAATGTGTGGCAAGTGATCGGGGAGTGGACAGTAGCACCCCGAAACAACGCAAAATGTCGCTACGAGCATATGTCCGATCGTCGATAGTTTCCAAGTTACATACCTTCCACCGTTGTATCACACGTATTGGTGAGATAGTGTTTTCGCGGTTTCTTCGCACTTTTTGAATCAAACCTTTGAAAAAATTACACCCAATGTATGATTTGTTTGTTTGCTTTCTAAATATATCATATATGCGTAGGCGTTTTATATTTGTGTTAACATAAATATAGGTTTACCTAGTTTTTGGTTAAATAAAAATTTTACTTATAATATTTTATCTATAAATTAGACTATTTCATTTACGACTAATGAGAATGACAGCGATAAAATAAGGGTGTTGGTAATTGCTAGTAGAAATAGTATTTAGTCAAAATTTTATTACACTGATTGCGCGAGAATGCGATGCGTTGGCCCTATGGGGAAATTTTCTAAGCTTTGTGTGTGCATGAGACGGAGAATTATCCTGAAAGTAGAACTTCAGCAAGGCTTCAGAAATGTTGGAAGTAACCGTGAATTGACTATAGTTAGGGTTGCCTGTTTTTCGCGAAAAGATGTCAGGTCAAGTTGTATTCCGAAGCACTGCAGTTCATAACCACGCTCCTGATTTGATTATTTGAATTGTTATTCATCCTATCTGTCTACCCAGGAATCACGGGCGGTCAGTATCGGCGGCAAAGACAACTGGCCAATACACAAACGAAGACTGCAAATGTGTACATACAATATTGAAGTCTAGGCTCCATGTAAACCTTTTCGTGAACAGGTAGCCCTAAATATAGTCAATCTTTTACGAGGCTTGCCTGGTAACGTGATCAGCTGGAATAGTGTGAACGTTATTTACCTGTATCGTTCAAGTGAATAGGCCGTGCAGGACTTATTGCCTGGCCTGCACGCTTCCAGTATCTCAATCCTGTGAGGGGCATCTCAACGCCATTGTGTATGCAACTCCGGTTCTAGACACAGCAGTGCTTCTCCAGCAGCGAGCGGAACAAGGTTGTTGGCAGATACGTGTAATTCCTGGAGTATTTGAAGTTATCCATGCACAAGGTGGACATTCTGAGCACTTCTTGTAGAGTGATGTACCACTACTGGTAGACGAACATGGCCACAGCTACTGTGTCACGAAGACTATTGCGAATACATCCAGTACAACATTGGAAGGTCTGTAACTCGGAAACTATCGACTTTAGGACATAAGTTCGCAGGGACGTTTTGTTGTGTTGTTTTGGGGAATAATGCCCAATCTGCGATAACTACCCACATTTTTGGGAATATTCTGTTTATACATAACTATTATAGCGGTCAGTTCATCCATCTATACATAGTATAAAACAAAGTCGCCCGGCCGCGTGTGTCTGTGTAATCGGCTAAGGCTTTTGAACTACTTAATGGATTTTGATGTGGTTTTCACAATCATTTAGAGAATTTCTTGAGGAAGGTTTAGGTTTATAATACATTAATATTTTATGTAAGCATAGTAGAGAAATGTCGACGTTTTATAATAAAGTCGGAATAAGCCGCTTTCGGGCGCTTACATGGCTTACGCTGACTAAACCATAAGAGATGCACCAAATTAATGTACTACAGACTTGTAGATCTCAAAAAGTTCTACAAAAATCCCCGACAGCATATTTTTATCTTTTAAGGATGACCCCCAGTAACAATTTTTGTATTTTAAAGTTCACTTAGGAAGACTTTTTGAACAACACAGTATTAATCCCGTGTTAGTTACCTTAACCATTTAGTGTAGTTGTAAACCTTAACAACACCATATTTGAAAATCACACCCGAGCGAGGCCGGGGCGGGTCGCCAGTAAAATATAAACACGAGTAAGTAACACTTTTGAAATTACATATTTAAAATTCATTCTTCTGCGACTTTATGTAAGCAAAGTCTCCTTCTCTGGGGGAGAGGTTCTATTTTGGCTCAGGGCCAGGACGCAGTTGACATCGCCTGCATTGCCATAGTTACACCACTGCACCATAACTATAGGATGTTCACCGTAAAGTGAGCACTTTTGAAAGCCCTCTCATTTGGAATAATGGTCAAAAAAATGTGTTTTATTTTATCCTTACACGTTAAATTCTGAGTGTGGTGAAATATACACACACTGTTTATTACTTACAAGGCAGTATTTACTTATAAATGTGGTTCAAGGATAAGAGATGGCTGAAAGAAATAAGTAGCTAGGGCTTCAAATTGTGCTCATTTGACCGTGCACGACCTATAGCCTGTTGTTTTGTCGCAGCAGTAGCGCAGCTTGTAAAACTAAGCAACATTACGGGCGGAACCCTACAGTTTTATGGCATGACTAACTTCGCTGCGTTGAGTATCTGCACGGTCTATAGCTGCGTACGCCCACCCCTATTCTTCCCTCTTCGCCAATCTCCTTTCACGTTCCCTTCCGTCAAACCCACTATTCCAAGACCTCTCATAGCACTCTCGTATATTTCTGTCCGTGATATCAATACCGTGTGAAGCATATGTCCTATGTTTTCAGACCCGTTAGAAAACGAAATACAAAATTTAGCTCATAGAGTTGCAAACAGATTTCTCATGAAACTGAAAGGAAGATGTTAGGCAATTAAAAATTGTCCTGGGGGCAATTTTTTTTAAAAACGTATTTAGACTTTAAAAAGAAACGCTTAATCGACCCTGGTGCGTGCGTTATAGGTTTCCTCGAAATCGAGTCTTTGTTCGCGCAATACTAACGCCCCCCCCCCAACCCCCACGGGTCAGTTGTTCCAGGCAAGTTTGTGCACATTTCCTTGAAAACCTAAATTCTACAATCAGATGCGGGAATCCTGCTGGCGGGTTTTCTCAGGGTTCTCCCCACCTTGTCCCTGCAATCACTCCGGCTCTGCTCCACATTCGCCTTGTTCCACTCTCTTCGGCTCTGGCACGCCGCCCGGCAATGCCCCGATCGTCGAAATACGAGCGAACCATTAATATAATATCATGATAATGTCTAATGGGCGTTCTGCCCCAAGTGCTATTCCCGATATTTTTCTAACTACCCTATTACTAAGTGTTAAGTGAAAGCCCGGTGGGTAGGGCGGTATCTTATTGCATCTCATGGCTAACCTCTTACGCCTACAAGGATAGGAAATCATGCAAGGAGACATGCATCGTGGCAGAGAGGGATTGGGCAGCCATGGCCAGTGATTGGGGCCATGACTACCTCCCTGAGTGTACTATAGTTAAGACTACAACTAAGAAGAGACAGGGAAAAACCGCCAGGTACAACGTAAAAACCCATTCGACAGGAAAGAATTCAAAATTATTCATGCATTAAACATAGATGCTACGGGAGACAGAGGTTTGAACTCGTGCTTTATTAGTAGAGATGGAAGACTAGTAGAGAGAGGATGCTGCAGTTAGGAATCTTCAAGTTATGCTGGCTTCAGCCAGGGTGGGCGGTTCCCGAAAGGGGAATTCGCGCCTATGTAGGCTGGGAGAGGAAAATAGCATAATAAGGGGGGGGGGGGCGGGGAAATGGCCTTTCACAACCTCCACATCCAGAGGGGCTTGCATCCATGGAAGCTCCATGAGGCTTGATTGAACTAGAAGTAGTTCAATAATATACAGTTAAACTGGATTCGACAATACCAATGACCCCGAAGTATAGTTCATAGCTCAAAGCGTAAGGTCGCAACTCCAGTGATGGCTTTGCAGTCGGGGACTGGAGCAATACAAGTCTTGTTGTTGTTGTTGTTTTTGAGACCCCTCCCAAATCTCTCCACCTCCATCTCTGACTCATTAATGAGTGGTCGCAAGTTGTTAAGCAATGTGGCGAAGTGGACACGGAGAACATCAGCTGGCTGGACGCCGGGGCCTGTGGCGGCGGCCAGACTACAAGGGCTGCTTTGTGCGCATGCGCACACGCCGGCGGCGAGCGAACAAAAAGCAGCGGCGGCGGCGGCCACGTGTCCGTCAGTCCGGAGGGCGCCACCTCCGGAATGCCAGCGCGCTGATACTCATCTCGGACAGCCAGCCGTGGACGGCGGCCGGGCAGATCACGTGCGCCCCACAAGAGACCCACGCATTCCTCTCCGGAGGAACACTTGGGACTCTGCACCAACTAAAGGCCCTTACACAGTTGAAAACTTTAACATTTGACTTTACGTTTGCTTTCCGACATGTTGTTTCTTATGGAGCTTGACACAATGGAACTGTCAAAGGTAAAGTCAAGCACTCCTGACTTTACAATTTCGATAAGTTGGAATTTATAGTCAAAGTCAAGCAGCCATTTTGCCGAGAATCTAACAGAGGTTGTGTGGAAAGTGCGTTATTTAATTGTAAAACGATTTTAATCTCGGTTTTTCAAAAAAAGCTCGTCTTCAATTAAATAAATTGCAAACAAATATAATGTGATGGGGAAATATACGAATTGACATATTTTAATAAAGTAAACAAATGAATCTTTTGTTTTGAAGTAAACTTTTGATTTAAATTTTTTTTGTAACAGGCTACTTGAAAACATTTCTCGGCTGTCCCGACGTTCCAGAATATAACGATTACGTAGTTCAGTATTCTGAGGCTTAGCGTTTCAAGAAATAACGTCCGCGCATGCTCACATTTGCATACCAAGACGTTCAAAAAAGGAACTTTTACACATGAGGCACACACAAACGTAAGTGAAACTTGTGCGTCTGCAACCAATCAGAACAGAGCAGTCTGAGTTGTTGGCGGGAAACTGTTATTTTCAATAATGTAAGTATAAATAATACTAAAAGGCGTATGTGTGCACATGTTAACGATTATATTTGTTCATAAAATAAACTCCTATGATAGAAAATGTCGGATTTGAAGTGTGATTTGTTTAAATATAGTTGTGATGTACGAGGTTAGGTTAGGAACAAAAGTAAACAAAGCTAGACGCTCCAAAAAAAAATTTATACGCATGCGCAAATCAGGCATCGATGCAATCCAAGAATAACGGTATAAACGATGGAACGTGTTACTTGTGTAACGTGTCACCAAATTGTAACAGTTTTTTTTAACCCGTTATGTCAAATAACGCCCAACTCTAAGCAATCACTGCACTACAGAACTATATATAGTCCAAGCCACGGGTACTTGCAGCTTTATTGAAGCCCTGCTGAAGTTCTGCTTGCATGATATTCCTTCGCCTCGTGCTAACAAATCTTAACCAAGTCTAAGAAATTACACCAAATGTGTATACAAGTCACGGTAAAATGAGCACTTTTGAAAACCCTGCGTAAGATTTACTTGTAGACACTTATGTATTCTTCCGCCTTATGTAAAATTAACATTGACATAAGTCTCATTACTCTATTCATACGCCGGTCAAATGCGACTGTGAAATTACTAAGACAGTAAATACTTTACAAATGTGCTCATTTATACACTTCGGTGCATTAAAAAAACAGAAAACGAAAGAAATAATTTTAAGTAATCACAAATGGTTATCTACCACTTTTTATTCGACGTTAAGATACGGAACTACTTTCCATCCATCGTTACCAACTTTATTGGGCGAATGTCATTGAGTGCGCCCATTAAAATATATGCATGCAGGGACAGTAATTTTTTCGAAGGTTCATTTCTAAGGTTCTCACTTTATCGTGAACACCCTTTATCCATTTCACTACCATGTGTGTTATTTTAATTCTATAGCCTGAAAAATATTATACCCGCTACCGCGATTGCTTTTACGCAAAACCCACGGCCAGAACATTTTTTACGATGCTATTAACGTGCCCCAAGTGAACTGTTCTACATAAAGGACTCCAATTGCAGACTATGCCTCTCGATTACTCTTAAGACGTCATGCGCATTAGAAACACAATTTCTAAGCACTCTCCGACAAATCCAGTGCAGTTTCGCTCTTATCGTTCCCACTCTTAGCGCCCCATAGCCGGTAAACAAGAAGCCCTACCACTTAAGCGGGATCGGTACCGCCATTTTGGATCTATGCAATTTTCTATACAGCCTCCATTGAAGACAGTGCATAATGTTTTTACTGGTCGACAGAGCGTAGGTAATTCGTTTGAACGTTTTATAAAGTCGTTATCAATTGTCTACTGTTAGTATGATTACTGTATTCTCCTTCAAGATATCATTTCTTGTTTCTTTCCGGCAAATAAAATTGAGTCTTCGTCGTGTTGTTTCTGTTTTTAAAGCACGGTACACACGAACTGTAATAGTATAAGCATCTATAGGCTATTCACTGTAAAGTGAGCACTTTTGAAAGCCCTCTCATTTGGAATAATAGTCAATAAATATATTTAATTTTAGACTTGGGCGTTAATTTCCGTGTGCGGTGGAATATACAAACTGTGTTTATCAATTATATGACAATATTTATTTTAAAAAAGGTGGTTAAAGGATAAGAAATGGCTGAAAGGAAAAAGTAACTAGGGCCTCAAAAGTGCTCACTTTACCGTGAACAGCCTATAGATGGTTTGAGAGGGAAGGGGTGACATTTGCCACCCACTGAACAGCTGGCGACGGCAAGGAGGGGGGAAATTCATCCGTGCTATTAAATGAATTATAGACAATGTTGCAAGAAGAATTTCTGCCAGTTTCGCACAATCTGCGAGTAACAAGAATAAAACTGACTCTTCGTCATATTTACAAATATGATGCCGATCTCCAGTCGGTTGGTGTGCCGCCGGTCTGGGGTGCGGGAGGTTCTGGGTTCGAATCCCAGGTAAGACATGGGTACTAGTTTAAGTTAGATCATAAGCTAGTTTGTAAGCCGTCCCCTGATAACTCTTCAGGAATAACAACGGCGAACGTTAATAAGCATTTTCCAATCCATGCAGATATAATTCTATAATTTGCTGCGATAAGCAAGAAGGTATATTCGACTGACAGAATCACTCTAGTTTATTACTTTCAGTAAAAACGATGCCTCACTTTACCCTGACATGTCAGCCCATTGCACCCCTCTCCCCTTTCTCTGCGTGCAGCTGTCTGCCAACTCGTGAGGTCATAATGTTTGGTTGGTAAAACAGGAGACGACTTGTATACAAAGTTACTGTGTAAAAACCTAATCTAGTAATTTGAGAAGCAGTATTGTGATGTTTAAGTGTTATTCGTTAACATCCTGAAATTTAGCTAGGTAGACGTCACTGCTCCAATAGAACTATAAAGTTGAAAAAAAAAGGGGGGGGGGGGGGAGTTTTTAAAAATTGAGTTTGGTACAGACGACAAAAGTGTTACTACGTACACGGTCACAGCAGAACTTTTATCATTTCAAGCACGGAATTAATTAGATAAATATGACTCGAGTGCACTGGGATTTAATTGGATTCTTAATATCTTTGGACAGACATGTCAGTTATAGCTCATCGATAAAAGTTGAAAGACCTGCTTTGTTACGTCTCTCTGTATTCCTTCTGCCACATACAAGCCATTAACGTTTTTTTTCTATGTAATAGTGACAATGCATCAACCAAGTAACACTGTGATACTGCTACAAAAGTGAGTATTCTAACATTAACCCAGATCAGATCTCAATCCGATAGATCTAAACACAAAAAAAATAGAAGTAAAATTTTGTGTCATTGATTTTAATGCTCCGCCTTTTATGGATAGTAAAGACATTGAATTTGTTCTTGGTTTTTTTTTGCTGTCGGTTTTGCTATGTATTACGGATTAGTGTTTAAGGTAAAATGCTATGAACTAGTATATAGAGGTACGGCAGAATATATTTGTTACAGAATTGACTAAAAAACCATGACACAGACACACAATTGTGAGCAGAGTGTTTTCAGTAGAGCTGAATGCGTACATCACTCGTACTCAGGAGATCGTGCATTCGAGTAAGTGAAGCGAGTGCAGGAATTTGGGTGGCTCTTAACACCGAGGTCTTGAGAACCGTTGAGGGTGAAGAGAGGTGAGTATGGAGCAGCTCCGGAATGCAAGGGTGGGGAAAACGGGAGATCCCCGAGAAAACCCGCCGAACAGCAGCATCGTCCGGCACGATTCCCACATGCGAAAACCCGGGAGCGACCCCGCCGGGAATATAAACAGTTTTGCCTAGGTGGGAGGCGAGTAGTCTAACCACTACCCAACCGGTCAATTTTTGCGTTTGAGGCCCATAAGCGCAGAAGCGATAAAGGCGATACTGCCACGTGCATCCAATGCGTATTCGCCGTTACGCGCAGGACTCCGGCGTGCAATGTTCTCATCGTACGGCGACGTGTAAGTAGAAGGGGGAATACGGCTTTTGACGCATACATCATGCATCTGAATCCGGATTCGTCTGCCATTTTGGATGACGTCACGATTTTCCGTGTTTTCCCTCAAAATGTCACACTTGTCCCTTAAAACACTTAAAATTACTAGAATCTCCATAAAAAATTATCTCTAATTCACCTCATAATATTCTTTTGCCCTTAAAATTTCCCTTTTCCGCTCCAAAAAGTCCGTGCCACAAAATATGCAATAGCGAGTCCCCGAAATGCAATTTTCGAGCAATTGGAAAGATTTGGTAGGCTCGCTTTTTACCGGCAGATCTCCACCCTCACCACCCGTCCCCCTCTTAGTTAAGCTCACTTCGCCCCCTCCCCTCCTGATAATGATAAAAAATAAAGAAAAATCACAAAAATTTTAGAAAATAATTTAAAATTCGACAAACATATATTGTTGATCTCACACCCCTCCGCCCACCACAAACGGCATCCCGTGCCCCTTACCAACCACCCGCATTGATAAAAAAAACAATTGCCGAAACTCGAAAAATAATTCTAAAAATCGAGGACAAAATTTAATTCATGACTCCGGCCACCAAGTTGGATACCAGTGAATTTGACATTAACCACAACGACTTGAAGATAAAAATTAAAAAACGAAAAATAGTAAAAATTTGAAGAAAAAATCATAAAAATTGAAAAAGTTCTAAAAAATCGATAAACATATAACGTTAACCCACCCTCAACTTGCTCTACCCCAACAACCTAACCAACACTCCCCGCCCCTCAACAAACACTCCAAAATCATAAAAAATCAAGAAAAATGACAAAAAATCGAAAACTATACGTACATAAAATTCGAGGAACATATAATGTTAATTTCTCACTTTCACGCTCACCATAAACTAAACCCCTACCACTTACCAGCCACCTGCCTAATCATAAAAAACTGGAAATTAAAAAAAAATCGAAAAATCATTCTAAAAATCGAAAAAGAATTACATTGATGACTCCGGCCGCCATGTTCGATGTTGGTGACTTTGGCCTTGACTGCAATGACCTTTAAGGCATCATATCCCAAGAGAAACAAGCATCTATACAGTTGAGACCCGCCTATAACCTAAAACCCATTCGATATGATCTATCAATTAACACCAGACAAAATATTATTACCCCTCTTTCCCCTCACTATATGCAACAACAATTCAGTCCACACATAGGCCTTGCCAAAAATATATCAATTACCCATACCATCTGCTTTACCGAAAGACAAATTAAATATAGATAGCAACAGACTACCTAAGGTACGAAATAAACCGCACCTACAAAAATATAAAAAGTATCGCAACTCTAATATACCCAGAGGCCATGCCAAACATATCAGCACTAACAAACCTGTCAATTATACAAGCTATTCTTATAATTAACCACGCATACCAAAACATATGTACCATCCATCCAGCATATCAAACATCAATATCAACCACTATTTCAACAAAAAAAAACAGCCAATTATACCAACCATCCATACCAATAACTGTACCGATAAAATCTACCAGGTATCATAACTCCGGCATAAAAAATAATAATATCGATAACACCAGCCGTACTGAGTACCTTACAGATAATATCTTTCACCATAACACTAGCTTACAACATGCCATCTGAATATATTTGCCAACCACAACGACCACCATACCAGATAACCGTACCAGCCATATCAACCTGAACCAAGCATATACACTAAGACTGAAAAAACAATAGCACTCAAACTAATTGTATCATCAATTTTAAGCCGAGCTTACCTCATTCATGCCATTAACGACACAGGCCATATCAAACACCTACCTTAGACATACTGACCACTCATAACAGTCAAATACATATATTGACTAGCGTATCGAATGCCATTTAATCAACCCTCACCAGATATTCATATAAAAAAGCCATACCATATGCCCAAAAAATCAAATATTCCAATCATAAATTCAACCAAGATATCTAACATCCATAGCATCAATTTAACCATCTACGACACCCATACAGTCTTAGTTCTCAGATACCACACCAACATATCAACATATCCCTCGGTGTTTTTGATTTCGTTATTGTTTATTTTATTTTTTTTATTATTAGTAGGAGAGGGTTGAGGTAGCCTTGGCAATGTGTTTAGTGAGGGGCGGAGGCCTGCGGGTATAAAAAGCGAATTCCCTCCCCCGCCCACATTCCTTCAATGGTTCGAAATTGCCTTTCGGGGCTCGCTAATACATATTTTGGGGCATGGACTTTTTGAGGTGAAAAGGGGAAATTGTATAAAATCAAGGATTTTGTGTGTTTTAAGGAGGAAAACGGGAAATTTTGAGAGAAGACGGGAGAATTTGAGACATCATCTAAGATGGCGGATTAATCGGAAACGATGCATGATGCATCACGCCCAACAGCCCCCATTCCTCATCTACTCGTGTACCTATGGACTGAAGCGGTGGCCGTATTATTTTATTGGTGGAAAGTGTGTAGCAAAGTTCGCACACTGGTGTCCAGGTAGTATTTTTTTATGCTGCAGCAGTCGAAAAAGTCGTTTTAAAGCTCTTGGAAGTCGCGAAAATACCTTTTATGGCATGCTTGTTATCGCCACTCCTTCGTCGTATGGTGTATTTTTTCTTTGAGTTGGGGAATATTTCTGGATCACGCTCAATAGTTTCGTCGTAAAACCTGTATTTCAAACATTTTGCAAGGCAGCTCAAGCGGCCGGTTTCCGACTACCTTGAAAAGGAAAAAGATGAAAGAATCTAGGATTTATATATTTCTTGCCATTAATTTGGTTTGAGGATAGGTTTTTTAAATCTTAATTTTGTAATGACTTCGTTACCAACTTGACTGGGCTCATGTCACTCAGTACACCCGTTATGCAGGTAAGGGCAGTGAATTTTTTTCTAAGGTTGATTTTAAAAATGCTCACTTTATCGTTATCAGCCTTTAAGGAAAAGTTCTACAGTAAATTGTTATTACGTTGAGTGCGCACGAATGTGGTGCGTTGTCTCTTTAGTGTAATTTTATAGACATAGTTAAGTTTTGTTTGCACAAGGTGGAGGTATAGCCAAAAAGTATAAATTCAGTAGGGCTTTAAAAAAGTTGGAAGTTACCGTGGAAGGACTAAACCCTGTTTCGTAGCATTGTTAGGTTAGGTTAATTCTACTCAGGCTGTTCACTATAAAGTGAGCACTTTTGAAATCAACCATTGAAAAAAGTTACTGCCCCTACCTGCATATATTTAAAGGGCGCACCGAGTGACATACGCTCAGTAAAGTTGGTAATGGTGGATGGAAAGTAGTTACAATTTTTAACGTCGAATAAAATGTGTTAGGTAACCATTTGTGAAGACTTAACTCATTTCTTTTGCTTTCTGGTTTTTTTAATACATCGAAGTATATAAATGACCAGAACTTACTTACCACAACATACTTACTTTTCTAACAATTCCAGAGTTTCACCTGACCGACACATGAATAAAGTGATGAGGCCCATGACATTGTTAATGTTACATAAGGCGGAAGATTACACAAAGTGCATACTGTGTTTCAAACACCTAGGACAGAGGTACAACGTTGTGATAAATAAGCAGACGTGGATGTAAATAATCAACTTCATCATAACAACAGTTCACAATTAAAACGTATGAATAGTGCACATTAAATATTTGAAATCTCGCGCACACACAAAAGGCCAGCGTAACGACCATAACGCAGCGACGCCACGCCATTTCACATGCAGCGGTTAACGAAACACACGTAACAGTATATTTATTACTGCCGTGGAGAAACAGATTTATCACAACATCGTAACTTGCCTAGGTAGATTTAAAAAAAAAACACAATGTCTACAAACATGATGTGGTAATTTGAAGTTTTTTTTTAAGTAAGTATAATTTACGCTTTGTTTGGCAAAAAACAACACGCCATGTCATGCCTCGCTACGTCTGCCAACTTCACAGATGGAATCCGTCCCGCCATCATATCTAAATATATTAAATAAGTATTAAAACATTAAAATATCTTTTCAGTTGTAAATTACGAATTCAAGAATAATTATTTGCTGTGATAAGTCTGAAATATGCTAACATTTCAAACATGTATATTTTGTTTACTACTTAACGATGCGAAACTTCCCGAGGGGGAAAGAAAAAGAGTGAGAGAGAGCGACAAGCCTCGCCCAGCCGACAGTTGCTTTCTAAGACGATAAAACAAACACCGTGTCACTAGGGTATACACGCAATTTTTTGCAATGTTATTTTAAACTATAACTTTGAAATCTGTTTCCATCGGGGCTACCTAAATATTTCAATATATTTCAATTGGCAACGTTTAATTTACAAACATACCAAAAAAACTAGGTTAAAAAATATTTACATTGATATTGAAAAAATAGGTTGACATGTTAAGCCTAGAGAAATTTTTCAAAGGTTCGTTTTCAAAAGTCTCTTCTAGTCGGGGATGGACTATAGATCTTAAGCAGGGCGATCAAATGTGCTCATTTGACCGTGAACAGCCTATAGCAACTGGCGAGGCTGCGCGAGGGAAACGCTCGGACGAGGATGAGCTCTGCTGTTGAGTCCCGTCTCGCGGCATGCGTGACACCACCTGGGTGGGAAAGAGAGCCCCACGTGGCCGGACGTGAGAGCAGTTTCCCAGGCTTTCTGTCTGCTGGGAACATTCCCGCTGGCCAGCCAGCGGTCACGTCCCCAAGAGACGCACGACGTATACATGCACGAACATGCGATTCACTCACTGTGCGCACGGGGCGGGGGGGGGGGGGGCTTACACCCCTGCCAGCTAGACTGCACATCCTGAAATACGTTCCCTTTCCCCTTCTACAGAAACCAATTTCTCCATCGATAGACAAATATTTATAAAGGCTTTTCACGATAAAGTGAGCACTTTTGAAATAAACATGAGAAAAATGTCACTGCCCCTGCCTCCATATATTATAACGGGCGTACTTGGTAACATACGCCCAGTAAAGTTGGTAACGATGGATAGAAGGGATTTCCATACCTTAACGACAGATTAAAAGTGTTAAATAAACATTGTTAACAACTTAAATAATTTATTTTGCTTTGTACTTTTTTTTTAGATGTATCTTAAGTGTAAAAAGGAGCAGATTTTTGAAATATTTTCTTTTTTTTATCAATTCAAATTTCACTTGAGCGACGCATGAATAAAGTGACTAGGTCCATGGCAGTGTTAATTTTATATAAGGCGAAAGAATACACAACGTGCATACAAGTAGATCTTAAGCAGGGCTATCAGAAGTGCTTATTTTACGATGAACAGTATTTACAAAAAGTGAATTTCAACCCATTTGAAACTATTATTTCTATCATTCTTGTTACAGACGTTTACAATATTATTTAGTAAGTCTGGACCAAATCCATTAAATAACCAAACCCATAAAATAGGTAACTAACTAATCTTTCATTATTATTAATCTGACCACGAAAAGTTATTTTTTTATGTAGTGTGGAATTATATGCACCAACATCTTATATGAATTCTGACCAAGGATTCATTTTATTCCTGAAACATATAAGTACCAATTAAACATTCATAGACATTCATTTAATTAAACTACAAATGTCGTAACACATACTTCATCCATTGTAAATGGTTTTAAGTTTATTGTTCTTGCTACTAAATAATCTTCTCTCCTTCCTCCATACGTATGTATTTTTTTTACAAAGATTTCAGCCGTAGGTACTATATTAATAATGCCTTTCTCATCACTTACAGTAACACTAACATTGAAACACTTATGTGCAAGAACATGTGCTGGGTTTAATTTTACTGTCAAGAACGAAGAGATTTGGGCGGCTCGTAACGTCGAGGTCTTGAGAGCCGAGGTGAGTAAGTAGTAGTGCCGGAATGCAAGGGCGAGGGGAAACGGGAGATCCCCGAGAAAACCCCGCCGACCAGCGCCATCGTCCGACACGATTCCCACGTGCGAAAATCCGGGAGTGACCCCGCCGGGAATGGAACCCGGTTCCATTCCCGGCGGAATGGAATGGTTCACCTTGGTGGGAGGCGAGTAGTCTAACCACTACGCCACCGCGGCCACACAGTCACTTGAGGCAAGAGAAGTATTGCAGGTTACTTACAACTTTTCTGAAGCCATGCTAAAGTTATACTTTCAGTATATTCCTCCAGCTCGTGCAAACAAAGCCAGACTAAGTCGACAAAATTTCACCAAACAAATTGCAGGACAACGCACCGCATTCTTGCGCAATCAATATAAAGTGAGCAATAATGAAATCAATGTTAGAAAAAAGTCACTGCCCTCTGCCTGCATATATTTTAACGGACGCACCGTGTGACATGCGCCCAGCAAAGTTGATAATGATGGATGGAAAGTAGTTCCACATCATAAAGTCGAATAAAAAGTGTTGGCTAAAAATTTGTGATATCTTAAATTATTTCTATCGCTTTCTGATTTTTTATACACAGAAGTGTAAAAAGGACCAGTTTTGTATAATAATTACTATTCTAATAATTCCACAGTTTCGCTTGACCGCCGTATCAATAAAGTGAGGAGGCCCATGAAAATGTTAATTTTACATAAAGGGGAAGACTACATAACGCGCATACAAGTAAATCTTAAGTAGGACTTTCAAAAGTGCTCATTTTACCGTTAACAGCTTATAACAATATTGTTATGAGTAGCTGGTCTGTGCTGTGACATGGGCCCGCCCGGCGCGCGAGTATAAAAGAGAAGGAAAAACAGTTGTTATACGATAGCGATGGCGGACGGCCAGGCAATGACGGGTTTCGAATTAGAGACGCACGCCGCGGACTCTGGTCGTATTGTTTCCGGCCGATAGATGAAGAATGCTCTGGATTGCTGGCCTCGTTCTCTCAGCGCATCTCGGTGTGCGTTGAACCTTCCAGATGGTACGGCGCGACTCTATAAATTTCGCGGCAGGCTTCCGGGCTGGGAGTTGCGTTAACAATGATGAATGAATGAGTTACCTAGCTCGGAGCGAAAGAAAACGAGCAACGGGAGAAGTGACAAGCTGGAAGGGAAGTCTGCGACTGCGGGTATTCAGCAGTGGAGTGTCCGGCTGGCAGGCTGGACTTCTGGACTAGATGCGTGAGTGAAAGACATTTTTAATGATGGCAACAGATATACTGAACACGTGTTGAAAATGAGTATGGGTTAGTTGACTGTAACCAACAGAGACAATTAAGAAATACGTTTATTTAGTTCTGTAAATAATGGAGGAGTGAATAAACTAGAAATCAAATTTAGTTATTTTATTTTTACTTTTGTTAAGGCCTCCGTCTCTTGCGAACTCGTATACGCCCCTCAGGCGTCCTTCATTTGACAATATTTTGCATGTGAGCTATTTCATAGCGTGTATTACCAACTCCAACAAACCTATTTACTTTACGTTTTTGTACCAAAAATTAATTAAATATAACTTACAGAAAAAAATATAAGTGAAAGTTCAATTAAGTCAAACGTAAGTTATTACCAGGGGCATAGAAGATTTGTGATGTGTGACACATTGAGAAAACAAACAAGCATGTCATAGATGGGGTGATTTTTCAAAGGTTTAATTCGAAAAGTGTGAAAATACCATGAATATGGCTCTGATTAGACTATACAGTAGCTTCCAAGGAGCTCACACTGTGCCTTCACTGTACAGCAAGCACAACTCATTAGTACAAACTAATGTTAGCAATACTGAAATCGTCAGAAACGTACGATTTACGCTGCGCATGGCATAAGAATGCATATATTTTATAACAGTGCAAAATATTTAGCTATAATGTACCTTATTAAATGTTTAGAAAAACACAATTATTAAGAGACTGTTTTTATAATAATTTAATTAAATGTATTTCCATTATGAATGCTTAAAAATGACCATGTGCGAGAAACCCTTCGTCGTGTAGGGCAATCGTAATAATCACTATCGTTGTAGGGCACAAGTAAAAAAAATATTTAAACTAATGTTAATATACAGATTGCGCCAAGAAGTAGTGTCAACCTTAAACGAGGGGGTAGAGGACCTCAATACCTATCCGAAACACCCCTATGTATGTTAAGCAATTGTTGATAGTTAAAGGGCTATGATTTCTTCTATGTTTTGTGTCTTACTCGCTGTTCCACGATAAATATTGGCATGGAGATATGAATACAAGCGATATACGGTTGAATATTTGTTTTGGATTAGCTAACTGAATGGTGAATCAAGTGCAACAACGTTTACGTCCATCTGTCAGAATGGCGCGCAGAAAAATAAAAACAGAAAAGATCGGAAAGCACAGTTTGTCCTTAATATTTGGTGACGTTTAAAAAAAAAAAAAATTCTCATCTAATGTGTTCCCTTCCTACTTCAAAAACTTCCTCGAATTATCAGCTACACACCTTGCAGATTTCATCCCGCTACTTCTACGGCATTGTCTTAAGAATGTTATTCGAATGATGGTATGTGCGAAAGTCTAATTTGTAAGAGTAAGTGAACACGTGATACAAAAAAATAATTAGCAAATTGGTGTATTACGAACTACAAAAAATTTTTTGCGAGCATCTAAACTCCATTCGATTGTTTGTGATGAATGCATTGGAATTTATATGCGTGTTAGAGAGAGACAGGTACTGGTGTTTACCAGTCCTTGTTTTGCAGTCAGTCTCTTGCTTAACATTGGCTATTACAGTTACAGTACTGCACTGTTTCATAATTCTTTCGCAGGCGTTGAAGTGCGCAACGAAGTGAATTTGTGTTAATACAAAGACTAGAAACGTGGCACAATGATTGGCGTGGTGTAATTACTAGGGACTGTAAAGCACCAAGTTTTTATAGGCTGTTCACGGTAAAGTGAGCACTTTTTAAGGCCATCTCAACAGGCATTAACCACTAATAAATATGTCTTATTGTAGCCTTAAGTGTTAAATTCTGAGAGTAGTGAAATGGATAAACTGTGTTTATTGCTCACATTGCAAGTTTTAATTTAAAAAGCAGTAGGAAGATATAAATTGGGTTAAAGGGAAAATTTTGAAGGGCCTTAAAAAGTGCTCACTTTACCGTGAACAGCCTATACTAATGATCTACCTAGACTGCCAGAGGATGTTGATTTGAAGACACGCAGAAAGATGACATTTGAAAAGGATGGTGTACCATTTCACTACGCCTTGTGCGTAAGGTATTTTCTTAACCGAAATTTCCCAGGAAGATGGATTGGTTATGATGGACTCATAACCTGGCCTCCAAGGTTCCCCAACCTGAACACGATTGATTTCTGTGTGTGGGGATATTACAAAGAGCTTGTTTACTCCCCAGGATGCCACACTTTGGAGGAACTAATAAGACAACTGCATTTCGACGTTTCTAAGAGAACTTCTTTCGGCGATGCTGTTTTTGTATTGAACAAGAGGGTCTTCATTTAGAAAATTGTTTGTAATTTTTTTCTAATAAATGCATATTGAGCACGCTGTAATTTATTTTTTGAAAATATTTACTTACTCTCACAAATTATAACTTTGCACATACTGCATTTCGAAATAAAATTATTAGGATGAAGCTGTAGACGCGGAGCGATGAAATATGCCGGTTACGTAGCTGATAAAAAAGGGAAGTTTTTGAAGTAGGTAAGAAACACGTTTGATGTGAACTTTTTTTTTAACGTCACCAAATATTACGGACAAACTATGCTTTCCGATCTTTTCTGTTTTGCGATATTTTTCTCGGCGCCATTCCCAGACATATGAACTTACATGTTGTTGCATTATATTAGCATTTCAGTCAGCTAATCCAAAACGAATATTCAAGCGTCTATCGCATTTACTCATGTCACCATTTCAATATTTATTGTGGAACTGCGAGTAAGGCACAAAACATAGAAAAAAATTTATGGTCCCTAAATTATAAGCTGTTCAGAGTAAAATGAGCACTTTTGAAAGCCCTGCTTAGGTTCTACTTGCATACACGTTGTGTATTCTTCCGCCTTATGTAAGATTAACATTGCTATGAACCTCATCACTTTATTCATGCGTCGGACAAGTGAAACTGTGAAATTATTGGAAAAGTAAATATGTTACAAACATGCTAATTTTTACACTTCGATGCATTAAAATAAAAATTAAGCGAAATAAATAATTTAAGTTATCGCAAATGGTTACCTAACACTTTTTATTAGACGTTAAGTTATTGAACTACTTCCCATCCATCGTTACCAACTTAACTGGGCTCATGTCACTCAGTGCGCCCGTTAAAATATATGCAGGTAGGGGCAGTGGCTTTTTTCAATGGTTTATTTCAAAAGTGCTCACTTTATCGTGAACAGCCTTCATCAACAATTACTTAATATACATAGGGGTGTTTCGGAAAGGGCTTGAGGTATTCTATCTCCTTGTTTCGGCTTGACACTACTTCCTGGGACATCGTGTATACCTACACGTGTCATTGATAAAAATAAATAACTTTCGTGGGTGAACAATATGTGCATGATATCAATAATGCAAACGGTTTTTAACATTTGTAATAATGTTTTCTATCATAAAACCATGATAATGTTTGTGATTCCTGTATAGTAATTGAAGATTTTCCTGCTAAATGTGCTTTCTGTAGCATACAGAATGGAAATACGCTTAAATTTCAATGGGATGCAGAATTTTACTATCTGATTCTTTGAAGAATTGCATAAGTAAATTCCAGCGTCTTGCCTTTCGGAACTCGTGTGACAAGCGCTCGCATTTCAGTGCCGTGTATCTCGGAAACGCGTGAATCATGAGGAGGAGCCACTCTTGCCCAACTGCTAGTTTCGTATAGAGAAACACATGACGGTAATACAATACTACCGAAAACGTAATAGAAAACTTGTAGTTCACTGATATCGGATGACTGACAAAAGTAGGGGGAAGGGACGCGTGCCATCCGACACACATTCTTTTGCTGTGTTCAAAGTAGCTATTTATAATTCCCTAGCTTACTCGAGTATCAACCTGTTTCAGGAATGCACCCAAAAATCGAGGAAGTCTGCTCTGGTGGCTAGCACTCCTGTGTCTCATTCCTTGTGTTGCCGATCCAACCTTTCCCGGCAATTTTGAGGGCGATTTCTCTCATTTCATTTCCCAATTTTTACTCCAGGCGACTACTTAATAAGTTGCTTATTGAATGCTTCCTCGGAATCATATTCAGTGTTGATGAACGTGTTTTCTTACATTTAGGTTTTCAATAGACCCGAGATTTTATGCCGATGAAACACTTTGACTAACTTTAATATATTCTAGTTGCGTTAAAACTGTTTTGGAGGAAATGTAAAACATCTCAAAGCAGCTAACGCACATAAGCAGTGCTCCAGTCTGAAATCCTACCCGCGTTATTTATGACAGTTCTATTGGCAGGAAAGCAATCCTGTGTTGGAAAACGGTCAGTGTTAGTGATGGGACTATCGTAGAATAATATATTATAATCGATTCATCGAATATGATTTAAAAATTCTTTTATTCACGGTTTTCAACTGTTTATACTAAAACAAAACATAACAGTGCAGACACCTACATGTTTCACGTTTATTAAAAATATAAAATATAATTTTTGAAGCAACTAATTTTAAAAATAGCAGAAATTTTTTAAAATAAACCGAAATTTCTTTTAATGAGAATACTTTTAAACAAATTTATAGAAATATACAGTATTCGCGTTAAATTTTTATGTATGGATTAGAGCAAGACAATCGATTATTTTTACCGATTACATATTCGATTTTAAAAAATAATCGGAATATATTCTTTCGTAATACTAACTTATGCGATTATCCCATCACTAGTCAGAGGCTCCTGCGCAGTTCACATGCGCATTCTGTTCTCTTTTGCCTATTTTTTTCCTATACGGTGTGGCCGGCCGGTCCTCGTTAACTAACAAACTTATAGCATATATATATATAAATATACATATATATATATATATATATATATACACACACACACATACATATTCTTGTCGGTATAATCGCTTACTGTAGCGTAGACAATGACTGGAGCACAAATAGTTTTGTCAGTAGTGAATTAGGAAGAACTATCTTAATTTCTTAACGTCTTATAATTCGCAGAGAAGTTTTCAAGTTATGTGGCAAATTAAAACTACTTTAATTTAATTTTATACACTATAATATTAATAACTGAAGTAAAAATAGATTTTTTTTGCAGTTTTGCGCAATTGCTTGACTGATGGATGAATTATTGCCATAAAGCCCACACCGAGGTTTATTTTATAAGTAAAAAAACTCATATATGCATATCTGACGCCATACTTACAGTTAGTAGAGGCACTAAAAAAATATCGCTGTCAAAAAAATACAATAAACAGGCCACAGAAAAGGGAATTTTCTTACAGATATACAGAACCGCAAGCTTTGGTAGTGCATTTTGTTAAAATCCTAAATAGCTTGTCTGCAAAACAGTAATGCGCTCAATGCCTCGAACGTACAAGGAAACAGCACCACACTCGCAAACAGGGAAGTTGAAACCCGGTCAAGCAAGTTGTTTGCAGACTGCTTTCGCACGATCTACTTAAATGATCCAGATCAGGATTTTCGCGATCTACCAACTACGCCGACGGCAATTGCAGTCAGCTGCTGCTTAGGCAACATCTCTCTCTTAATCGTTCGTATGATCAGGGACAGAATTTCTTCCCAGGGATTGAAGTTTTTGAAAGATGCGAAAGGTGATTGAAATCACTATTGATGTCGATAGTCTAGCCGAGAACTTTTGAAGGTGAAACTCAACGTCAACCAAGATTTGTACTCGTATACTCAGTATGTCGGAGCCATGCGTCTTAATTTTCTCTCCAGCTTATATATATATATATATATATATATATATATATATATATATATATATATATATATATATATATATATATATATATATATCTGTGTGTGAGAGAGAGAGAGGGAGAGTGAGTGTACGAGGACTGATTCAGAAGCCATGGAAACAATTGTTTATCTCCCGAAAACGATCCGGCACACGAAATGTACTATGTACAGTTGATAGTGTACGACATTAACGTTTTAAACGTGACACCACATGGTTTACGGATCTTGTATACACTCATTTGAACGGGTACATATCGTACATATTCGAGGTGTTTAACATCCTTCAAAGTAGTCTCCGAGGTTGTCCACGGTTCGTTGGCAGCGATGAAGCAAACGGGAAATACCATCGGCTGTATGAGATCCGTCAAAATGCTGTGACGATGTCTTGTTTGTTGGCAAAGCGTTTACCGCGCAATGGCCTCCTCACTTTTGGAATAAGACCGTAGTCACATGGACTAAGATCGGGTGAATATGGAGGGTGTGGCAACACCTCCCATCCCCAACGCCATAAACACCGTGTACCGCTACGTGCTGTATGAGGTCTAGCGTTGTCATGTAAGACTACAGCGCTGTCCGACAGTTCAAGATGTTTCTCTAGAACTGTACGACGACAATGGTACCGCGAAAATGACAGGTAGTACTGTGCATCTACAGTACAGCCCTCACGAACTGGAGGACACACTAAAACACCTCGACTGTCATATGCCAAAATGATCATCAGCTTTGTGGCTGACGGGTTTTGTCGTATCTTGTATCTCCGTGGTGATCCAGGATGACGCCATTCATTGGAATGTCGCTTCATTTTGGGTTCGTATGCTCGTGCCTATGTTTCATAAATTACAATGATGCGGTTCAGCATGCCATTACCTTCATGGTGAAAGCAGTCCAGATTGATACGACACGTCTCGTATCGAGTTCACTTCTCTACCTCAGTTACGTGATATGGCACCCACTTGGCACAAATCTTCATTACATTAAGTTCCGCCGTAGAATTCGGCGCACTGACGTCGCAGGAATACCTCTATGCTCGGCTAATTCCGTAACAATCCAGCGAGTGTCGTCCATTAGGCAGCTGACACGTCGTCGTCGTAGTCAGCTGACACGGCACGTCCACTGCGAGGTAGGTCGGCTATTGATTCTCTTCCCTGTTTGAAGGCCTCCAAACCACCTTGCCACTGTACGATAGGGAATAGAACGATTACCCGATGAATCCCGCAGCTCTGCATGACACTCGCGTGCATTGCGGTCGCGTCGCACGACTATCTTGATGTACGCACGCTTTTCGACTATGGTTACGTCCATTTAGCACCGCTCTCGTCCGAGAACTGACATGGGTAACGTGCTCACGGTCGGACGGATGCACTCATACTCCATCTGACGGCAACAGCAGTTCGACGTGGGGTAGCACACATTGACGAACCGTGGACAACCTCGGACATTACTTTGAAGGATGTTAAACAGCTTTTACGTGTTCATATGTGTGTAGACAGAATGTACAAGAGTAAATAAATTAAATGGTGCTTTCGAGCAGCCATGTTTGTCTTTGTTCCTTATCGGACACTCCTGCATCCATACTCCATGTTGTGTCACCTTTGCAACGTAGTTGTCGTACACTTTCAACTGTACGTAGTACATTTCCTATGTTGGATCATTTTCGGGAGATAAACAATAGTTTCCCTTACTACTGAATCGGACGTCGTATATATTGTGTTTCGCGACGTCGTTTCCAGTAAAAATGTTACCACAGATGACGAGAAATACTTACAGTAAGATGTCAAGGCACCATGAAACAATCCTACTTAATCAAAAGGGAATTGATTACACACTGATGTGACATAGTTTCTTAGAATCAATGTACAAAGACAGTTATATTGGCTTTAAGAATTACAGCAAATACCATAGTGTTTCTCAGTTTTTTACTTAAATAAATGATATGGCTGGTATCATTTGCAGTTTTAACGCGTTGTCTCAGTAAAGGTGCATTCAGCATAGCCTATTCCATAAATGGCCGTATAGCTACATTTGATACGAAGTTTTATGCTAAGGTAATGATAAAAGTATCCCATTGTTTTTTTTTTCTGGATCCTTTATACGTATTTCCGATTTTATGACATCAAATCTTGCTTAGTGTCTGAACGATTTTACTTGTAACAGAAACCTTCATATTTAAAAAAAAAAAACACTCTACAGACTCGTACTCTTAACAATAACAGTAGCTTGACATAATTAATATGTATGGTATGCGTGTTTCTATAAATGTATATATACTCACATATATAGAAACACACACACATGCATTGTCAGACAATCAAAATAGCACACACAGAAGGATGCATCTATGGTACTGAAACTTTATAGAGGTAGTAATACAGACGAGTAATACACATTATGGCAAAAACCGAGCAGTAGAACAATTATAGACTATTCGCGGTTTCTTCACCCTTTTTTAATCAAACCTTTGAAAAATCTCCCTGTGTATGACGTGTTTAGTTATTTCCAACACATGCCATATATCACAAGCGTTTTATACTTGTGTTCATAAAAGTTACTTTATTTCTGTCAAATTGAAATGTTATTCATATTATATCTATAAATTATAATGTTTATAATTATAATAATGTTTCGTCAATAATTAATATGAATTTAAAAAAAAACAGTGATAAAACATGTGTGTTGGTAGCGCCTAGCAGTTTTGTGCAAGTTCACAATTAATATGAACTTATAGAAAGTTCAGTTCATTAGGTGCAAAATAAACTTATAAAAGTTCATGTTCAGTTGATCTTAAGGTTTCGGGTAAAAGTTCAAGTTCTCTTTAAAAAGTTATTACGTTCATAAAAAGTTCTTTGGCAAAAATTACCGGCCTCAGTATATATGGCTGAAGTGCAGAATAACAGCATACTTGTTTTAAACATAAACATAATACAAATATTTATTTGGATTTATATGCAAACAATGATTAGTCGAATATGGCCACAGAGAGAAAATTTTAACATAGTGAATGAACAAAATTAATTAGCATTTGAGTCCCACTTTAAGGCGTAGAACATCTTCGAAATGGTCGTCTGATAACCGACCCCTATTACAAGTGAAAATATCACTACCGATAGCCTACTAAAAACACTTTCCACAGCAGCACTGGATGGTATTCCAGTATTAAATTTTAAGAACGACAAATTTGGTGAGTGAGTGAATAGATTCGGACGGCTCTTAACGTCGAGGTCTTGAGAGCCGATGAGGGTTATTGAGGCGAGTATGGAGCAGCGCCGGAATGAAAGGGTGGGGGAAACGGGAGATCCCCGAGAAAACTCACCAACCAGTGCATCGTCCGGCACGATTACCACCTGCGAAAATCCGGTGACCCGGCCGAGGTTTAAACCCGGTTCGCCTTGGTGGGAGGCGAGCGTACTAATCGCTCAGCCACCGTGGCCGAAACGACAATTGGAAAAGTATGCAAACACTTTATGTCCGCCGATGGAATCGAGATGTATCTATCAAGTTCTCATGCCCCATTTTCTGAACCAAACAATTTGGGAGATATGAAATCAAAAAAGTCATCGTCGTCGTCGTTTTCCACTTCTTTAACAAGACGTACTGGCAAACTGCCTTTATATGCAGTTGTCACTATTTCTTCTACCTATACAATTTGTCCCAATACAGTAAATATTGTGTCTCAAACGAAGATCCACCACTTACAGCGTTATTTTCCATTATTTACCATAACAACCAGGTTGTTTTCTCTACAAAGCTACTGCACAGATTTAATTTACTACACCCCGCCCTTTTTCCATACACGCGGAGATGCAGCATGGACAAACACAGCATCTGTGCTATATGAAAGGAACTGCACTCGATAACAATCGATTATCACGCGAGGATGCCTGTTGGCCGACTAGCGACTGAAAGAGTAACTTCGGTTTACATGTTTTCAAAAGGTAGGAATAGATCGCTTTAACAACGGCAAAGCATACGAGAACGTTTTAAAAAAGTGTCATAAAATTAATAAAGTTCGTGAAATAAAAGAACTAATGAAAGTTCAAGCTCATATTAGTAAGTTTCTCTAAATGTTCCTGAAATGTGAACGAGTTCGTACGAACGCGTTCATTTTAAAAGTTCACAGCACAACGCTGGCGCCTAGTGAGAAATTCTTATACAAAATACTGTTACACTGAGTGCGCACGAATTCGGTATGTTGTCCTTTGGTGTCAAATTCCAAACTTAGTTAATCTTAGTTTGCACGAGGCGGAGGAATACCCTGGAAGTAGAACTTTAGCAGGGCTTCAGAAAATGGTGAAGTTACTGTGAATTGATTATATATATATATATAGGATCTGTGGTACGCCGCCCGGTCATCTTCAGTAGTTCGTTACACCCCCTTGCATTGCGATACATTCTGCAACATGGTCTGGCATTGAGTCCAACAGACGATGGATGTTGTTCTGAGGCAGATGGGCCCACAATTTTTGCACGGTGTGTTCCAAATTCCAGATACTGTGACGCGGCAGAAGCCGGGGTTTCAACAAGTTTCACACATGCTCGATTGGGACCATATCAGGGGAGCGGCCAGGCCATGCTAGTGTTTGACATAATGGAGGAAACCCTAGGTGACCCATGCCACATGCAGTAGGGCGTTATCCTGTTAGAATATTGCTCCTAGAATCGCAGTCAGAAATGGGAGCAGACTGGGGCGTAGGATCTTATTCATATAACACTAGGCTGTCAATGTTCCATGGTGACACGACGAGAGCAGATCGGCTATCGTAGGCTATGGCTCTCCAGAACATACAGCCTCCCATGGGGGAAGTGAGCCCCTTGACAGAGAAGCAGCACTTATCACTTAACACCATAAAACGCCAGTCTGTGGCTTTCCACATTGTTTTGAACTGGCATTGCTGCAAAGGAGCCACCACTGTTGCAGTGTTAATGGCAGTACATTTGATGGTTGCAAGGATGGCAGATTCGCTTTGGCAAGGCTTCGGGAAAAGGTTCATGGCACACAGGAGTCCAGACGCTGGCCAGTATCGTGGACCAGGCCACCGTGAACCCTCTGTGCCTAGCGCACGATCTGTCGATCCTCTCGACTGGTAGTCGACCTCATCTGTCCTGGGCTGGCTCTCCATGAGTGGATACCTTCACATATCCACTGGCCCCAAAAGTACCAGACAGTAGGGTCCGACCGATCCACATGGTGAACTATACGGCGATATGACCACCTTTGCTTTTAGTTCGATTATGAATCCTCTCTCGAAGTCTGTCAGTTGTGTAAAGCAATGTCTTTGGTGTCTTCCCTTCATTTTTCTTCACTTTGTATGCTTGTTTGGTATCGTCTGGTGTTTCTCGCCTTAATACGACTTCGACTACACGCCAATGTCTACGACCACTTGTCGATGCTTGCAGCACCACTGCCTGGTGTGCTGTAGAATACAAACGCAACAACATGGGATCATTTGCATACTAGTCTGCACTCTCGCTATTCACATTGTGTCGTGGTTATCGCATGGTTTCTTCGAGGTGCGCTCTTTTCATTGTCCGGCAGATATATACACAAACTAGTTGAAACGTATTGAAGAACACCCAGTAAACATAGTCCAAATCAAACGGGTCTTATAACAGAAACTATTAATGTGTATAGGGCACTTTGATTGTCAGTGGAAGGGCACCACTCACCTGCATCAGTCTGCAGCCATTAGACCATGTGACATAGCGTAGGTCATTTGACGACACGACAAGTAGCTGGCTGTGGGATTCAATTGCATGTGTATCACAGTGTGTGCCTGGAAGACGACAGCCAGCATATCAATTAAACAGTTAACTGACTTTGAGAATGGCCGTATAGTGGGATTCCGTGAGGCTGGCTGGATGTTACGCAGAATTGCCACACGTATGCGGCGTGACTTGTCTGTCAGTGAATCATTGCTGGTGGAGAATATGGGTGATAGAGGGTTCCCACAGCCGCATAGCTCCCCCAGTGCCACCTCGCTCCACTGATGAGCAGCAGGTCAGAAAGATCGTTAGGCCGCCCTCGCTGACAGACAGCAACCACACGTGGAATCAGAGCCGCTGTTGTCCCCATATGTCTTCATGAACAATAAACAATTGTTTGTTGGAAGTAGGTTTACATTCATATGTCCCTCTCGTACATATACCCCCAACACCTGCTCATCGTCGTGAAAGTCTCTGGCTCTGCTGGTGTTATAAAAAGTGTGTTGGAGAGACGAATGGGGAGGAGTGGTGCTACGTAATTAGTGTTTTCGCGTTCGTAGATATACAGATTCGCAGAACAATTTAGGTACATTGTAGGTACATTCTTACTTGCCACAATGGACCCACGTCTGGGATTATTGTTTGGGGGGCCATAAGCTTCACATCCCGATCGCGTCTGGTATTCATTCAGTGTAGCATGACTAGTGCGTCGTACATACGGGATGTTGTGAATACTCTCCTACAAATATACCTCGACACACTACACACACTACAGTAACTAATCCTTCAGCACGATAACGCGAACCCCCATGTCGCTAGGGTAACAAAGCGAGCTCTATACTGGCCTGATAGATCTCCAGACCTCAGCACCATAGAGTATGTGTAGGAATAAAAACGGGATGGCGCCCGACAGCCAACCCAGCCCCGACAACAACCATCCCCCTTCTTCGCCAGTAAGTAGAGTAAACGTGGGATACCATACCCCAGAGAGACATTAAACTTTTGTAGAACAGGTTACATTCCAGAATTGCAGCAGTCCAGCCACTGCGGTCTGGTTACTTTCCTTATTGAGATGTCTGCTGTATGTGTCGTATTTAATGTTCCGGATGTCTAATGGACTAGATTTTTGATCAGTCCCACATACCATCTGCTCCTTCTTGTGTACTAACTTGGGGCAGTATTCCTACTGGGTGGTCTTAAATGAGTTTCCATTAGTGAAACACATATCGCATATTTCATTATTCGTATGGCAAACTACTAGGGGTTGTAGAGGGCATAGAGTAGATTAACTTTTGGTTAGGAACCCATGTTTAAGAAACGTACACGGTTCGATGCTGCACAAAAGGCACGAATGAGGAATTAAAATTTTCCGCCTCAGCTAGATAAACAAGTTCTTACCTGCATGCGTTGCAAAACCTTCTCGATATGTTAACAGGGACATTCTTTGCACAAATTATATCTGCGAAGCATGTTCTCATACACACGCACAGTAATACATAGTACGTGCAGAATATTTTCTGCTGCAGCCACAACATGTGGAAACATATATTCCGATTGTTCTGTACAGAGGTCTCGTAAACAAGACTCGTGTGGCCCCACATGAAAAAGTCAAGAGGTGTCAAATTCAGCGATCGTAGCGGCCAAGCATTCTGTCCACCCCGACCTATCCACCTTTCCCCGTATGTTCGGTCGAGATGTCTGACTACAAGTGAAAAGTTTGCTGGTGCCCCGTCATGTTGGAACCATATTAGCTCACGAAGGTTCAGTGGTACATCTTTCAAGCACTACACCAGTACTTACTGCAGGAATGTCAAGTACATGGGACTTGTTAAATGGTATGGAATATGAACAAGCCAACCATACGACCATCGATGAAAGTGCGGAACGAGGGTTTCTTCATCCCAAATGTGGCTGTTCCGACAGTTTCAGCTTTTATGGTGAAATGCGCTTCACCAGTGAAAACAAAGCACCATTTAAGCTCTCTCTCACACACACACACACAACAGTGTAGTAACCACTTAAAGAAGTTGACACATTGCACGTAATAAGCTAGGCCCCCTGCGTGTGCCCTCTGGGGGTGGTAAGGGTGTAGTTGCTGTTCATGCAGAACACTTCATACACTGCTATGAGACACATTCATGGTACGCACAATGGCTTGAAGACTCATCGATGGGTTCTCTTCACCTCTATGAAGTACCTTCCCTTCAAAGTCGAAAGTGCGGCGCCTGCACGGAGCACCACAGTTGCCCCTGTTACCTTTGAAAGAACTTGTTTCCTGCAGCCGCAGTGTTCTAATCTGGCAAAAATAGTTTGTGATAGAATTACGCAATGCGGAAAACGTTCGTGATACAGGTGTTGAGAAGCTCTACCATAATTTGAACGTCGCCATAAATTAACAAAATATGGTCTATCGGTGTTCTCGGCAAATGTTTATTTGGCCATCCTGTACTGTACCGCAATCACAAACAACTGATTGGCAAACGGAGTGATGATGATCAAAGCACATCGTCAGATTGTAAACAGAAGAAACGTGGCATCAGGTGATGTCAGAGGTACCCCGTTTTATGTTGGGTTGCCTCCCGTGCGGCGGGAGTTTTGAAATTATGATTCGTGTCATCCTTGTAGCACTGCGTTTCCGGACATCAAAACTTTATCTACTACGTGCCCTCTACGATCCCTAGAAATGTATAATTGGATAATATGAATTATGAATGGTAATATTCCATTTAGAATTCCCGAAATTTTCCGAAGTATGTGTGCTTCTAAACACAAATAAAAGGGTCACTACTTTTCTTGTTCCTTTATTTACTATTTTTACGATAGCTGGAGTGCTCGGTTTCTGACGTTACTTCCTATTAATCCATGCAGTACAAATCAAGTCAAGAATCAATGCATTGACCCTGCATTCCAGAACATTATATCAGCTAATGCAGTACATTGCCCTTGTCCGAAATAAAATTTGCGGAATTGTCAGCATTAATTATTAATGAAATTACTGTTGTTTCAGACATCCTCTGTGATGATTTTTCGTAGTCTTATCATGTGCAAAATATGCGGGTCCTTGAACTCTATTTTACGTGATCCAAACACTTATTGCCATTCTCTGTTTAACTTGCCAGTCTACAGAACCTGTTATGTTCAGTACTTGATTATTCTGATGAGGCGTATGCCGATATTAATGAAAATTTAGCGGCCAAGATAAAACGCGTGCGAAATGCATGCACTCATTTCGTATTTAAGAAATGCAAAATAATTGTACCTCGAAATGCTTAATAAAACTAAACTGGCTTCCGTTAAATGAGAAACATGTATACATCATAGTCTAACTCTAATATAAAAAATGCTATCTTCATTCAATAATGGTCCTGAATACCTGGTGTCGAGTTGAAGCATCCTGGAGAACATCGTTTTTTCAACATCCGCTCTACGTATCCCACTAGCGTACTATTACTGCCGATAAATCTAACTCGTCTGTTAAATGTTTTGCTATCTCAGTCGCTCGGGAGTTTTTCATCCAACCTGCAAAACTCGTCAATGCTGCCGGCTTTCAAACGTGGTGCATCGAAACGTATTTGGATCTCAAGGCGATGAGTACATAAAATTAAATTTAATGTAATAACCTCTTGGTTTGGGTTATTATAACGTCGAGCGGGTCAATGACTTCGGCCATCGATCTTATTAAATAGTATGATCTTGATCTTGGTTGATTTTAACACTGAAGTCGGGTAAACCATGAGGTTGAACATGTGGGGGAAAAAAAAAAAGAAAAAAAATCCTATCTTAGAAAGTATCTTTAAAAAATTCGAAGAATAAAATTAAAAAATTACAAAAGAAGAAAATTTTAACATATAAAAAATTAAGAAGCAAATTCTGAAAAAAAATTATCGTGTTAATTTAAAATTTCCAAGAAATACACAAATTAAAAATTCAAATAATAACAATTACTAATAAAAAAACTGAATTTCGAATAATTAAAAAAAGTTACAAGAACGTGTTGGAGATTTGGGGCTCTGTGTTGTATTACTAGTTAACTCTCAAGTACCAACCACCACGGCCAACAGACCATCCCTCCCCCCCCCCCCCCCAAGGGAATCAGTGGCTTTACATCTCGTCCAGCCATAAAAAAAATCTGTTTTTCTTGTTTATCTTTTATTTTTATTTTTATTTCATCGTAAATTGTTAAATTTACTTTTCTAAAATATTACTTATTATTTTGAATTGGCCCCCACCCCTCAAGATTTTTTCGAAATGTTACACATTTCCACCTTAAGATCATCCCAGAGTCAAGGTCAGAGTGAGGGCCGCAACATGACCGGATCCCGAATTCATTGACCTGCTCCACGCTCTGCAAATCCACCACTCCAATGCCTGAGCTGGCACCTTGATTTTTATTATTTCGGCACTGCTCCATACTCATCTAGCTTCACCCTCATCGGCTCTCAAGACCTCGCAGTTAATAGCCGCCCAAATCTCGTCACTCACTCCCTCACTCGCAGATTTTTATTCTACTTATTATGCATTGACTACCACTTATTTTTCCATATATTTCTGCATATATTCCTTCTGATATACGGTATATAATGCATATTTTATTCAAACTTTTTTCGTCACGGTTTAAGCGGTTAGGCCCTATTATCAGTTTTATATAAAACCATGGCACAAGTGTTACCTGCTTTAACATCGTCATTTATCAAGTCGATGCTAGTGATAATAATATGTTAGGTTTAAATCTCAACACAACAATAAAATACTATACTAAAAAAACTATATTTAAAAGATGCGTTCGCCGAGATGTTAGCGTCTGATCGCAGAATCCTGTTTCCAGTCAAGGATAAAACATGCATGCGCATACTGTTATTGAATGTAAATTTTTATTTATTCTGTAAACCGGTCCCTAGTCACTAGACAGCTACTCAAGTACAACAACATTCTTTAAAAAAAAAAAAAAAACCCCGAAAGGACGAAGTTTAAAAAAAGAAACATCTTTCCTAACATGAATTCAGAAAGGAAGGTTTACTCTTGTCTTATGTTATAGAAGCACACCAGGGCGGTCTTCAAGTAAAGAAGAGGGTCTGTTCGGGCTGTAAACCGGAGGATAGATTAATTTAGTTCGCCTACCGTGTGGTACTTACTGGACTGTATGATTCGTGTACCAAGGTCCGTGTGCCTAAAGCCAGGGAAGCCCATCAAGCAGATCCCTCGCGGGCCAGTAGCTGCCGCATTTCAACGTACTCCAGCATCACATACTAACGCGTGAGTTCGTAAGATGTCTACTGCTACAAGTAACGTAATTTTTAAGATGGCCACCGATTTAACTTTCATTGCATACTGGTACAGGTTTCTGCCAAGTGAATTTTGTTTACAGTATTACCTGCAACCCCTGAGTACTAAGAGCATTTCTCCCAATCAGATTGGTGCGAGCTTTAATTAATTTTGAGAAAAAAGTAATTATTAATTTTAAAAGGACTTTATATATATATAAAGTAAAAGGAAAACATATGTGATACTTTATACCTAAACCGAATATTAAGGGAGGTATGAGCCCTTAAAAAACAAGGTTTAAACTCGTATTTGTGCAAAATATTGTTAGCGAACTAATATACAATGAAAACTCTCGGAACGTTATTGTATTTTATCGGGACCTTCAACGTAAGGGCCGATATTTTGCACAAATACGGCTTAAAATCTCGTTTTTTTTTTTTTTTTTTTGGGGGGGGGGGGGCTATGGTTTAGATATAAAGTGTCACAAACATGTTTTCCTTTTACTTTTTCATGAAGAATTAGCCCCCGAAGTGTTTATCTGTCTAATTGAGAATTATATATATATATATAATATTATTTAAGGCGTTACTACTTCAATTACGACCACTTCGTGTGTATTAGGTGTAATTCCTACTAATTTTTTATCATTGTAAATACTACCAACGTTAATACAATATTTATTAAACATAATCTATTACAGTATAATTATTTTCAATAAATAATTTCTATTTGAAAGTTTCCTGGAAAGTGTCATTCCCATTACTAAACCTCAGTTGTGTTAGTGATTGGAAGAGAGTATTTGATTTATGTGTTCTTTTAGCTATCTTCGTACTGGTTTACTATGTTGTTTATGGTAAGTGTAGTATTCTGAGAGAACACAATTATTTAAGTCCAGTTTATGACACTTCTGAGCTCTGGCAGTGGTTCAGTGTTTAAAGGTTTGAGGAAATAATTAATAAACGGTGTTCACTACACTCGATGAAAGTGTGGATTCAGATTATTAGTAATCTATTTGGGACAGATATCCTTTGTCACACCACTACTCAGTTCAATGGGAAACTCATTCAGCTCACACCGATCGCACCCAATGCACTAACTACAACCTATACTACACAGTATGGTGCCAGGCACACCCCAGAGTCTCTACATAATTACATTGGCGCCCATGCGCGTGGCTACACACACAGTCCACAGTCCTGTTATTTGGAATAATCTGTACTAATAAATAAAATTGAAGTGTCTGTCTGTTATATCAAAATTGATACCAAAATCTAAGCGTAACATGTTATTCAAACGATGTTGAAATATAAATAACTGTTTTTGAAATTTTTGTCTGTCTGTATGGTTGTTTGTCTAGAATAGGCTCCAAAACGGCAGGATCTATTTTGATAAAACTTTCAGAGATCATAGAGTTTTTTTCCAATTAAAATCTTCCATTTATTTTATCTTGATATCTCAGATGGTTATTATGTAAATTAATATTTTCATATAATTTTCTTTATGTTTCATATCTTATTTCTTTGCAAAATAAATTATTTTCAAAAGGCATTGTTGAAAAAACAATAGTTTTTTAAATAATCATTGACATAATACGGATTAAAGAAAAATTTGCATTAGTTTTGGAAAATCATTGTAAAGTAACATATTGTCAGACTACCAACACTAACGCCACGATAAAACTACTTCCGATAATAATGTAACAATCTTTCAAACCAATTATATATGTATGTATTTTAATAACTCCATAAAACCCAAAGAAGTGATATTCCTATTTTAAACATAAAACTTAATAACACCATAAAACCTAAGCGGAGCCAGATTTTTATTTAAAACATATATGTAAACAAATCCGCAAGTCCACTTGAACGAAGTCTCAGGTACTGCATTAATTTCCATCTAAACATAAAAAGACATTTGAAAATTCTTTTGGATTAATATTTAAAAATTTTTAATTGATTTTTTACCGTAGAAATTATTATGTATAAATTTCGATTGGCACTATTGACGCCTTATTGCAAATTTTGTATTTCTAATTTTAAAATATGTGGACAAATCCTAAAGTCCTCGCAAACGAAGTCGCGGGAACAGCTAGTAGTCAATAAATATATTTTATCTTAGCCTTAGACGTTAACTTCCAAGTGTGGTGGAGTCTACACACTCTGTTAATTACGTACATGGCAGTACTTATTTTAAAAGGTAGTTAAATGATAATAAATGGCTGAAATAAAAACGTAACTAGGGCCTCAAAAGTGCTCACTTTAACGTGAACAGCCTATACACTTCAGTATTTTAATTGCGCGTAATAAAGTCCCACTGTTACAGATCTAATGTGCACAGTAAAGCGCAACGACGATAACATTGCATGCCCTATGGGTAGGAGCTATGAGACGCTAGGCACGCGCGGTAATATCGCCCGTATCGCTCCCTTGCTTCCGTGCCGTAACGCGCCAAACCTGTTTCGATGTAAAGGACCGTAATACAATAGGAAAATAATATTTCTACAGAGCTCTGTGTACGCCTATGACACAGCAATACACCCACTATGTGAACGATGTCAATACTTTGAAGTATCAAACCACTTTTTTGTGCTTAGATGTTTGAAGTTGGTAGTTACACAAGTTCTCAAGATCTTTCATTTCAGAAACGAGAAAATTGTTTCCCTCAAAAACAGGTACGGATGTACTCTTTAGTAATGTCTTTACCTCTTAAATTTCACAAAACCAAAATTTTACAGCTCGCAGGAGAACGTTACCAAAAACTATCGATGATAATATGATTCATTTAGGCCTACACGTGAGTTTTATTAAAAAAAAAAAAAATTAGACTCATAAAACGTATTTATGTTAAATACGTTATACATTTCCAAAAAGAATAATTTCTACTGCCAATACAAACGAATTTTCACAAAATAAAATAGCTGGCTTGATGAATAAATAAAACCACGCATTTTAATAAGAAGTTTGGAGTTGCAGGTGATGGTAGAAGATGTTCAGGGTAAGTGTATAGATAAATAGTATAGTAACCATCGCATATACTGAAGATGGTGAAACGCATTACATTGGTGACTGGAACAATACGGGAACTGACGGTATGCTCGTACTCACGTTAGAAACTGATAGTGAAATATTACTTCCCCATCAACTATAAGTGTTGTTTTGGATATACGGTGTCGTATATTCTTCTCCGTAAGTGTGCCACAGTTCTACAACGTCGCCTTACACTGAGGAAAGGCTGCGTAAATGTATTACAATGAAAGCGCAACGCAAGAAATTTACGCCGAGACGTATTTGACTTGCAGATCACTGGAGTCCCAGGCGGGGAAATGACATCATTTTCGTGCTGCGTGTGTTATTACTGCTTCGAGTCAGATCCCGTGTCGTAAATGAGGTTTTATGAAAATCAAACAGATTTAGTTTTCTTTAATGCATATCGTATATAATGAGCGACGTATTGTAAATGTCAAATAATTCAAGTGCACCAGTGTTTACCTGGAGAGCACATCGGAAAACTACGCCAGAAAAACATATTTTTTTTGCAATGTGTCGGGATCCAACCCAAGACCCATAGAGTGTGAGTAATAAAAGCTAATTCAGATTGAAACATTCACTGAGAGAGTTTAAAATCACTAATTTGACAACGTTAATTCTCATCCAGAATATGTAACGTTTTCATTACGGATTATTACAATTTTTAACTGGTATTGTGAGTGACCCAGCCACATAGTTGCTACATCGTTTCGTGAATCGATATTGTTATTACTATCGGTAAATATCGCTGGGCATCAATTTCAGAACATTTAAGGGCACGGGCTGGCTGATTCTAGAAGAGCGTTGCATAGGTTTTGTAAAAAAAAAAAAAAAATACATGGTTCAAAAACCTTTATTTTGTAGTGGCGCCTAAACAAAAAAATTAAGAAGTACCCTATGCCTAAACAGAAGGTCCAAGTTGTCATTTAAGTTCCAAGGAATAACTTTCTGGGCGTGACAATGACGGAAACGTGTGGCTTCAGAATCCTTTGTAGATGCAAAATTTTCTATACAGAAACTTCAGAGTTGTCTTTAGACAATGATCATTTTTATCTTTAAAAGCGTGCCATACAAAACAAAAGGGGCGAGTCGTCGTTGGGATGACTTCACGTCAGTTGAATTCCTTGCGCGTAGAGGCGATGAAGTGAGTAGTAAGAAAGCAAGAGTCGGCCTTATAGGTAACGCGTTTCGAGGTCTCGAAGAGAAATATTGTTTTAGCAGTCGTGTGTTCGAATTACCGTGCATTCTGTGTATGTATCGTTCTGGAATTTGAGTCGCTTTCACTACTATTCTGAAGCATCTTTTTTCTAATCCACCTTAAATATAAGAGGAGAGTCAAAGACCCTGGGTAGGGATAGGACTAAAGTGCTTCTCAGGGCCGACCCCCACACATAGGCATACAGGGAAGGTTCTAACTTCAAGGACATATGTTCGCGGCTTGACTGGGATTGGAGACATATTTACCACCCATATTAACTTAACCTGAACTACAAAGAGAGATAGAGAGAAAAAAACTGACATAGACACCATCATAACCCCCCTGACAGAAAAGAGTGGCAAGGTTTCATGCAATTTATGAAGTAGAAAGAGGTTTCTACTATAATAGAGGATGGAAAAGGATGATCTTGAATAAAAGGTCTTTGAAACACTAGAACAGAAAGATTTGAAGGGGAGGAATATTCAAATGGAGATACCAGTTCTATTATATATATATATATATATATATATATATATATATATATATATATATATATATATATATATATATATATATAAGTACTCTTAAAACTTTTTATTTGTCTTCTGGGTTACTTACAGCTTAAAACAAAATAAGTATAGGATGTTCACGGTAAAATGAGCAATTTTGAAAGCCCTGCTTAAGGTCAACTTGTATGCACGTTGTGTGTACCTCAGCCTTATGTAAAATTAACATCGCCATGGACCTCATCACTTTATTCATGCGTCAGTCAAGTGAAATTGTAAAATTATTAGAAAAGTATATATTTTGCAAATATTCTCATTTCTACACTTCAATGTATTTTAAAAAAAACAGGAAGCGAAGTAAATAATTTAAATTGTCACAAATGGTTACCTAAAACTTTCTATTCGATGTTAATATATGGAACTACTTTCAATCCATCGTTACCAATATTACCAAGCGCACGTCACTCAGTGTGCCCGTTAAAATATATGCAGGCAGCGACAGTGACTTTTCTCTAAGGTTGATATCAAAAGTGCACACGTTATCGGGAACGGGCTTTCGTACGGCCGTGTTGCAAAGGAGCCCATGCCGCGAAGAGACTTGCTCTCTCGCGGATCTGGGAAAGGCGCACCAGTTGCGGAATTCTCGTGCAAATAAGCAGTCTGCTTCTCCCGCGAGATGAGTGTTTCCTGCTGGTGTTGTTGACTGTTTCCATCATTTCACCACTGACAACTCCGTTTGCAGCTTTCAGCAGCCAGTGCTTCTTCAGTGCGCGTGTTCCGACCACCGTGCTCTAGTTCTCACTGGCTCGCTGTTAATCAGACATTTTTTTAAATACAACTTTCGGAGGAAAAATCCCTGCCTTTAAGTTTGGAAAAGGCTGTTCACGACGACTTAAGAACCTTTGGGGATAAAATATCACTGCCCATAAAACTGCCCATAACCACACATGTGCTACAAGAGACCCTCTCTTCTACTACTTATCTATCAACTAATAAAGAGCATAGATCCAATCTATCTCTCTCCTTTGGCGTTTTATAGCAATGCATGCAATTTAAACTGTTTCGTGTGGAAAGGGATTTACGGTGCCTATGCCAATTTTTCCCGTTCTCTTGTTAAAGGCTGTTCACGATAATGTGAGCACTTTAGAACTAAACCTTAGAAAAAAGTCGCTGCCCTACCTGCATATATTTCAGCGGGCGCCCTGAGTGACATGCGCCTAGTAAAGTTGGTAATGATGGATGGGAAGTAGTTCCGTATCTAAACGTCAGATAAAAAGTGTTTGGTAACTATTTCTGATAATTTAAATAATTTCTTTCGCTTCCTGTCGTCTTTTTTTTTTTTTAATGCACCTAGGTATAACAATGAGAAGATTTGTAAACTATTTAATTTTCTAATAATTGTACAGTTTCACTTGACCGGCGCATGAGTAAAATGATGAGGCCCCCGAAAATGTTAATCTTACATAAGGCGGAAGAATACACAGCGTACTTACAGGTAGATCTTAAACAGGGCTTTCAAAAGTGCTCATTTTACCGTGAACAGCCTATACTCATAGGTAAACTGTAGGTACACCTAGGGATGTAATCATGGCCACAAACGCGGCCATGTCTGCCCAATCACCCTCTGCCGCGATGCATGCCTCCATGCATTGATTACCTCTCCCTCCACTGTCGGCGTAAGTGGCCTAACCCTGAGACACGCTTAGCTCCCGTCCCTACCTCAGACTTACAGTTAACACTTAGTTTAGGGCAGGTTAGTCACAAAACAGGAAACGCTGGCATGCGGTCTCTTAGTTAAGTTGCCAGTGAAATAATGAAAAAAGAGCTTCGTGAGGGATGAAAGTCTTAATAAAAATAAAAGAACTAAATTCGATTTAAATTTAATCACATAGCTATTATTTACAGCATGAAATCATCTATCTCCTTATTACTGTTTTTATTTCTCAGTGAGAGCAGTATTCAATGTCTATCACAATCCTAATTAAATTACTTATCAGTGTCTATGTTTGGTTATAGTCAATTAATTCACATTCATCATTAACACATGTTCGGCCTGTCTGTTGTCATCATTTGTAGTGTATTACACTCACGCATCCATTCCAATAGTCAGAAATGCCAGTCGCACCCTTCACCACCTCGATGCTCGCAGTCGCAGATTTTCCTCCCACTGATCTCTTCCGTTACCTTTTGTTACTCTTCTGTTTCGTTTTCTATCGCTCAACGTCGCACGCTCACAACTCCCGTCTCATAAAACCTGCCGGCTCGGAGGCTCGTCACGCTTTTACACTATCACTGGCCTTCATCTGGAAGGTTCAACGCACCCCGAGTCATACTGGAGAGAAACTATGTTAGTAAAACACCAGAAATTTCTTCAGATATACACAGAAATGCAATCTGCTGAAGGTCACAAGCGCACGAGACGCAGAAGGTTTATCGCAGCGGCACGCCTGTGTGAGCTGGACTTTGACTTCGCCGTTCGCTGTTATATCACTACTCTGACCTTCTCTTCCACTCGCTCTAGCGGCTCATCATAAAGGACGCCGTCGCACATGCCGATAAACTTATCGCAGCTCACGTCTCGCTGACCCTGAGAAGCTCATATTTCTCAATTTATAGTTGGGTATTTTGTTTTGGTAAAATACAATAATCATGGCTGTTCTGAAAAATGCGTATAAATAAATAGTTTCTGATCACTGCCACACTCAGTTAAAAGTAAAAAAGGACAGCTAAATGTTAAGACTTCGATCATCTGATCGGTAAATAAAAATCTGTGTCTCTTTTGGCGCTACGCTGGAAGTACAAAAGACTGATATGATCCATTCATGGTTACTTCCAACTTTTCTGAAGCCCTGCTGAAGTTATTCTTTCAGACTGTTCCTCGACCTCATGCAAATAAAGCTTAAATAAGTTTAGAAAATTACACCAAAGGGACAGCGGACCGCATTCGTGCGCACTCACGTTTTGCATGAGAACTATTTCTTACCAGGCATCAACACACATATTTATCTTTCTGTTTTACTCATATTAGTTATAAATGAAATATTATGATTTATATATAAAATGTAAATAAAAGTTGAGTTTAAAAAAGCAAAATACTTTTATTTTAACAGAAGTATAAAACGCTAGTGACACATGGCCTTATTTTGTAAACAAGCATAAACGTCATACATGAGGTCATGCTTGAAGGTTTGATAAAACAAAGTTATGAAGATTCCGCGAATAGTGTAGATTTCTGCTCTTTCTTACTCTCTTTCTGCACCCAGGTAGTTCCCTAGAGCGGAAAGAAGAGGACGCTTGGACAAAGCTACTGTCCATACATAACCTAGATAGATCAAGCAAGCAGCCGGGGGGCGGTGCTGTAAAGGTGGTCGAGGTGAGTGTGTACCTCGGTCAAGTGTTGTTCCGCGGCAGGTATGCAAAGTAGGCGGGTGTGCGGAGCGTGGTATTGTCTTGTCGCCGGGACAATGCCGTCCGATGAAGACGTCTCACCCAGCCTCTTTGTTCCTCGCTACCAGGATGGCGGAGAGTGTCGATACACGAGTCATGTATCAGGCTGCGGAACATGCTAATTGCAGACACTCTCGCCTAACCGTCGCTTCAGCGTGACTCGGTTTTTTTAAGGCGATTCCAAACTACAATTTCGCCTTTTAAGCGGTGTGTGTAACCCAATGCTATCGTCAGGGACCCCCACGGCAAAATTAATAACGCTCTACCAAGTAAAAATACAAAATTTACCCAACTATGACTTCTACAACCGTGTATAGGCCTATGTGGTTACCATACCTAACGTACCCAGCTTTAAAACGGCAACACATAGGACCCCCCCCCCCCCTCCTCAACACTAAAAAAAGAAGCTCTGTAGCAGAGCAGGTTAAATGAGAGTTATTCTCGTAAGCAATTCTGTGAAAAAAATTTATTTAATATTTAATTGGTAAGTAATTTAGTTAATAGTTGTCAACTCCTGAAGATAATAACTGTTATTCTTTTGAGTTAAATATTTCTAGTCTGTTGGTTACTGTCCGGTTGTGTCATAAGTGTCGGTAAGTGTTTTCCAGATATACTTTTACAGTTATTCCTATTGCAACTTCTATTTAAATATATATTTGAGACAAAGTTAGACATAGCGGTTAATAAATTTTGTACAGCTATCAGTATATTTATTGTTACTTGTTACTACTGCAAAATGTATCATTTGTTTTAATTGCAGTTGTTTTCTCCCTACAGCGTTTATTAATATATGAATTAATATGTTTATTAAATAATTACCATGCATATTAAAATATAGTGGATGAATGTTTAATAGCTACATATATTAAAGTACCTTTTGTTAAGACATATATATATATGTGTGAATATTTTATATGTATGAATATATATATATATATAATAATTTATATTATATATTATAAGAATATATATAAATATTATACACATAAATATATATAATTATGTATATTCACTGCTGTGAACCTTATTACCTGTAATTAACCATGCCTCAGTTCAATGGTAATATGAAACTGTTAGATATATAATTGTATTTTGGCCATTCTTACTCTGATATGTTGATGTGTTACAACGCTAGATAACAGTTACCGTCAGCTCGGGTTACTTGGGACATTAGGGTAAGTTAGAAAACTTTGAAAGTGATGTTGTTTCCACATAAAACAGCTCTCAGTAATATAAAATATCGCGCGCGATACATTACTGCGAGCGACCACCTCGGGAGGAAAATATGGAAATCCAAACAACATGTGTGTACGATATACGTGCATCCTTATTGGAGAGAGAGATTGGGACCTATATGTTTGGAATATTCATCCAGCGAATCATTCCAGATTACTGTATGTTGCTCGGTTTCTGGAATAAAATCGTCAGCATTCAACTCGTCAGCCAAGTTAACTGTGGTACGAGCAACACGATCAGCTGAGTTTGCGTGCAGGTTCGCCTGGAAACGCTGGGGTTGCCACGTCTGAATGCGCCAGTGAAAGCACATTTAATTTATTGATAGCCCGATGACAATCGCCAGTAGCGAGCAACTGCGGAGCGACTGTCGACAGAAGAGGAATCTTATAATCGGCTCGCCAACTATTTGTCCCTGCACGGCATGATAGGTTAAGAACTGGTGCGCATACAATAGTTTCTTCTACGTGTACACTTCCATTTATGCAAATAAAAAGTAAACTGGGAGATTGTTGTTCGACGACAATCGCCCCGTGTGAAACGGCTTTTATTTATCATAAAACGTCCACATCAACATACATTGTATTTTTGCACTTTAAAAATTGTTATCGTATGGTATTTTTTTTTTGTGGTGGCATCTCTTAGCATTGCTGTTATTGCAAAGCAAGTTCTGTTTTGGACTCTTGGTACATTAGGTTTCGTCCTCTACAAGGGCGTAGCATATGGAGGGGGGCGGAAGGGGGTGGCATGTCCCCCCCCCCCCCCAACTTTCGACACTCTCTGACTGCAGTTGCGCTATTCTATGCAGCATTAACTTCCTTTTATCACATATTTGGTAAACGATAAACGAATGTGAAAGACACAGCAGAAAGACTGATGTTTCCTTTCATACATTTGAATATCCAACAATGCAGTGTTTCGTTAAAGCTTCATTTTTATAGTCAGATGCTGTTTAAGACGTGCCTGAAAATTTTTTTGTTCAAAGCTGCAGTTTTTCACAGTAGATAAACTCATGTATTTTGCTCACTATTGATCATGTGTATTCACTTTATTCCACGCCACATAACAGAAAACAGTGGTAACAGAAAATGTTTTGTAATAAATGTATGTGGGTGTATAAGGACAACGTTATTGTTCACGTAAATTTTTTATGTAAAGAATGGTGCACCCCTCCTCCCACCCTTCACAAAACTTTACAAACAAATCTACAAATCTACGCCCTTGCCTCCTCATTTACGCGAGTTTGCCGTAGGAAATGAATGGTTCAAGGCGTACTTCCGGTTATAGTGTTATAGCGGAAGGGATCCACGGGGCAGCATTATCAAAGCATATCCTGGAGGTTCGAGTCCACACCAGTAGCCACGACCCGAGTGTAACGATACACTCGTCCCCCCCCCCCCCTCTTTAACAACAATGCAAGTTTTACAAGTGGGAACAACTCGCGCCCGATTGTCCGTTGTGTCCGCCGAACGACTGGGGAGGAAGGGTTGACGGCTGGACCGCAGGATTGCCGACGTCATTAACGAGGTGGACCTGCGTTGGCTACCGGTCAACGCTCACATACACCCCCCCCCCTTCCTCCTCCTCCCCCCCCCCCCGCCGTAACATTTGTTACATTGTGACACAATGTGGCCAGATGTTGCTCCCGAGGTGTCTCACACTTGGGGGGAAGGGGGGTGAGGGTCCCATCGCGAATGCCCGTCTTATTTGAATAAAGCCCGCCCTCCCCACTGGCAGGAGCGCGGACTTATTACCGCGGGCGTCTCCTTCCACAAAGAGATGCGGGTAACGTATTCCTCCACACAACCAGAGGGGCGCAAAGACACGACGGGGCCCGTGGTCCTTCCACCAGCACCCAGCTTGGAAGAGAGCCCCACAATTTTGGCCTTCCAGTCTGAGCTAATAATACACGGCGCGTTCTCAACGTACGTGCAGGGAAGGGATTTCTGCTTCCGGCCGGACGCATTGTGTGGCAGGAGAGAACAGAACGCGACAGACGTAGCGGACCGCCTCACCTCAATCGGTTCGAGGGTTAGAGCAAACACTTGGTCTCGTCAATCTCGTGCGAATGTGCAGTCCTTCCTCCTTTCGTCGATATAGCCGAGTTCTGGACGATTCAGTGTTATACTCTTCATAATACGCCAAGCCGATAAATAATATGTATGAGAAACAAAATTTTCATCTCTCTACTACAGAATAAATTTCTTTCTTCTTTGTCTTTATGACCAAGTTTGGTTGATTTTCGAGGACAGGGTTATTCCTAGCCAGGCATTTATACTTTACAGCTTTTTGTAATATAATGATTTTGTTTTTATCAATTTTTGTATGTTTTATTTAATTGTAGCGTTTAAAATAAGGCAATTTTGCTTTATATCTTCATGTTGTATTTTGTAGTCAATAGAGGTTACAGAGAAAAACCAATTAAGTTCAAGGCTAAATGTAACTTATCTATCACAATTGCTATTAAACTTCAAATTCAAACATCGTGATTGGTTCCAAACGTGACAGTGTTCAGAGTGTGTATTAAAAATGTCTGTCAATACACGCGTGACAGGCTTAAAACAGCCTGTAATTTCGTGTATGTGAACGCGACGTTTAAGATGGTTCAATTTGAAGGTTTCGCTTAGTTTATTGGAGCCAGTATCTCATCAGAACCACACTTTCAGTACATCCGCGATAATTGCAGAAAGCAGCATTCTATTTCATTTCGATTATAAAATCTATTCAGACTCAATCATTGTTGTACAATTTTGTCAGGCATAAGCGACTTACATCATCGTTATAGAGGTATGTGAACTTCGCAAATTCTTTCTGTTCAGGCTAGACTTCAAGTATGTATACTCTAGTGTTCCTTTTACTATTGCATAGCAGTATTTATGACACGCCCTGTCCAGCACTCTAAAGGCTGTTCACGATAAAGTGAGCACTTTTGAAATGAACATTGGAAAAAAAATCATTGCCCCTATTGGTAACGATGGATGGAAAGTAGTTCCGATAAAAAGTGTAAGGTTTCAATTTGTGAAAACTTAAATCATTACTTTTCCTTTATGGTTTTTTTAATGCATCGAAGAGTAAAAATTAGCACATTTGTGAAATATTTACTTTCATAATAATTTCATAGTTTTACTTGACCGACGTATGAATAAAGTGATGAGGCCCATGGCAATGTTAATTTCACATAAGGCGCAAGAATTTACAATGTACATACATAAAAGTAGATCGTAAGCAATAGGGCTTTCAAAGTGCTCATTTTACCGTAAACAGCCTTTAGTTAGTAATAAACGGGAAGAAATAATGTTTCTGTATCACGTGCAACTGTGCTGCATTAAAAAGGATGCCTCAAAATGGCAGCAGCTTATGAATAAACAACTGCAGTCCGAAAATAGGTTATTTACGGTTAATTGGGCATTTTAAAGCAAATAAACCTTTAAAAATGCTACCTGCATATTATATTTTAACTGACACTCTAATTGGTATTCGCCCAGTAATGTTGGTAACGACGAAGGAAAATTGGTTCCATGTTTTAAGGTCGAATTAAAGATATGCATTTGTAAATACTGGAATAATTTCTTTAGTTTTAGGGTTTTTTGTCACACACATAAGTGTTCGAATGACCAAATTATAAACTATTTATTTTTCAAAGAATTTTATAATTTAATAAATACATAAAACTTGCATCTAAAATCAAGAAATTAAAATTTGGAATGTTTACCAATCTAGATGCGTTTAATCTCTAAAAAAAAAAATTTAATTTGAAATACTGCCACAAAAATTACTGAGAGATCTTTGTCCAAATTTAGCATCCCTAAACGCCCATGCATAGTGAAGCCTGGCTTAAGAAGAAAGAGTCAATTAGGCCTACAATTTGAACTGGCATCGGTTTCTTGGTCAAGAACTGAGGTGCAGGGAAACCGTTATCATTGTGTCAAATACTTTTGTTTACCTATATGTGCAGGAAAGGCGTGTTTTTAAATATTCTAACCCTTATTCCGTGTTTATATCTATTTCTCAGGTTATTTTCCAATTGACCATTTAGTATATTAGTATTTTAGTATTTAGTGGTATTGAATACGGATGCCGTTGATAGTCACTTGTTTAGCGATGATTTGCGATTTGGTGATTTAGAGCTTTAGTACGTTTACTTACATATTAAAAATTAAATACTAAAATATCTTTCTGTCAACTTATTCGGACCACGTGACCTTACCGTAATCTAAAACGGCCAATTCGGACAAGGTCTCGGTGTTTACCTAAAACTCGCCGTTCCGACATGAAAGTTGTTTTAAAAGTGTGCATTATAGGCAGAAAAGCTTGAAAGTATGGCAGGCAGGGGCATGGCAAACGTCTACAGCTTCAAGAATGTAATCATATGGCATTGAATAATAGAGCTACAACTAGAAGTCCCGTGGTTGTACTTCATATGGCTGTACACAACATGCAAAAAGAACTTTTTGTAGGTTATTTGTTATTTTGTATTTCTCACACACATCTCATTTCTGCACAACATGCTACGTGTAATAAAATTGTATAGAGCAACTTATAGTTACGCGCTGATGCCCAGCGCTGTGGCGGTGGACCGACCTCACCACCCCCCTCCCACCACACAACAATCGAGGTTGCCGTCTGACCCCCCTTTCTGGGAAACCCGTGAATGATGGACAGCGGCCGTTGTGCTATCCTGTCGCGCTGCTCAGCGCCTTGCATGCGTCACAACCCCTCTTCCCTGCTGGAGGTTTCGACGGGTCTGGCGACGACGCAAGAATGTTCTGGTGGCTGGCTGGCGCCTCGGATCTCCGTGACGCATCAAGTGTATTGGGGAAGATTCTAGGTGACGGCCTAAGACACTATATATACTGCTGCAACCCAGCGGCCGGCAGTCTTTTACGGAGGCCGCCTGGCCGAGTGTGCGCGAGCGAATAGAAGTGTGGACGACGACTGGATATTGCGGGACGACGGCGAGCGAGGTGTTCGTGGCGTGAATGGACGAGAGGGTGTGAAACCGACGAGTGAAGTCTACTGTGCGTGAGGGCGCTTAGGGACTCTAGAACATTGCGAATGGCGGGACATGGACTGAACTGAGGTGGGACTGAATGGAAGTGTAATACGGATTTTATTGTAAATATTCGAACTATCAATTTGGACACATATTTCACAGAATATCTGAATATATTGATACACTGTCTATTGGGACTGATCTTTAATTATTTTATTTTATTTTATTGATTTCATTGTGGTAATTATAAATTGTATTAAATTGTCGTAATTAGTTCTGAACAGTAAGTGATATCAATTTACTGTGAGAATTTGAGTTCAGAGAATTTTGCTGTAGTTATTGTAAATAAAATAAGGAAATTATCATTAATTCTATTATTTGATTAAGGCCTTCATCCCTTAACGAACTTGGTATAGCCCACTTAATTTCTAGAGAGAGAAATTGTAACATTATTTTGTAATTAGGGCTAACACTCAAAATAACAGTTTTCCTTGTGTTGGGTTTAAGAAATAAAAACAAATAGTTGTCAGGAGTGAAGACATTTTAAACCATTTATAATGTATTATTTACTCACTACAGCACAATTTTAATTCCAGAATAAAAAAAATAACATCGGGTTTTCTTCTTATCACGAACAGGCCTAATCTCCTTTTTTATACGCTGTCCATGGTTAAAAAAGCATTTTTGATACCAACCTTTGAAAAATGTCAGTGTCCCTACATCCACATATTTTGACGGGAACTCCGAATGGCTTGCTCCCAGTAAAGTTGATAACGACGGAGGGAAATTAGTTCCATGTTGACTGTCGAATTAGATGTGTTAGGTAAACATTTGTGAATACTGAAATGCTTTCTTTTTTGTACTCCCAGTTTGTTGAATGCCAAAAGTAATAAGTTTTAAAAATATTTACTTTTATAATAATTTTACAGTTTCACAAAAAAACTCGAGTGGGGAGTGATCCCAGGGCGAGGCAACACTCTTCGATTGACGTGCTTTCCAGCTGGGACCCGTAGGTGCCCATCACCCCCGGACATGATATGAATTGAGACTCTATGATGGAGCGGCGCTAGAATGCAAGGGTGGGGGAAGCGGGAGTGCCCCGAGAAAGCCCGCCGGCAAGTGGCATCGTCCAGCACGATTACCACATGCGAAAATCCGCGAGCGAACCCGCCGGTGATCGCTGAGGTGGGAGGCGAGCGCCCTAGCCACTGCGCCACTGCTGCCCCCTCGAACAACCTACATTAATATGACTCATCACGTTTTAACAGTAATTCTAAGAGTTAATTAAGATAAACCTACGCTAAGTGAAGAACTAACTGCACACAAGCTCTACGAACTGGACAGTGTTCGACGAAAAATTAGAAATTCGCGAGCGATGTGTATTGGTAAGGACGTAAGTGAGCGCAGGTGGCGCGGCAGGCTGCAAAGCTGCAGCTGGTGGAAAGTCAGCAAGGGGGTGTATGCGCACATGTGTCGACGTAACGAGCTAACTAGAGCCCTCTAATGTCGCTCTAATCTCTCCTTGACGTGCTGGCCTGCCCGCTGTGTTTGCCCAGGGGATTAGCAGCTCTCGCGCTAGGCACCCTCGCTTACAGCCCGTGCGCACACCCAGGCTACATCGTTCTGGGGCCCTATTCTCCAGTATTTTGAGGGGCCGCGGTGGGGTAGTGGTCAGACTGTTCGCCTCCCACACAGGCGAACCAGGCTCGATTCCCGGCGGGGTCGCTCCGCGGATCTTCGCAAGTGGGAATCGCGCCGGATGATGCCGCCCGCCCGGCGGGTTTTCTCGGGGATCTCCCGTTTCCCCCGCCCTTGCATTCCAGCGCTGCTCCGCTCTCACCGCATTTCACCCCCATCGGCTCAAACCTCTGGAATCTCAACTGAGCTCGAACTTTTTGCTCTCTTTATACCGGATAATTCAAAACAACGCCAGTAACACGTGTACTTTTTCTGTTCTAAGGTGGCAGCAGATATGAACATTGCCAGCGGCACAATCAAAGCCAGCAGTTAGCTTGTAGGATCGCAATATCCTTAGTATAAGCTGTTCACAGTAAAATGAGCACTTTGGAAAGCCCTGCTTAGGATCTACTTGTATACACGTTGTGTATTCTTCCGCTTTATGTAAAATTAACATTGCCATGGGCATTATCACTTTATTCATGCGTCGGTCAAATTAAACTGTGAGATTATTAAGAAAGTAAATACTTAACAAATCTGCTCATTTTCACACTTCGATGCATTAAAAAAAAACAGAAAACGAAAGAAATAACGTTCATCTATCACGAATGATTAACTAACATTTTTTGTTCGACGTTAAGATATGGAATTACTTTCCATCCTTCGTTGCCAACTTTACTGGACGAGTGTCACTCAGTGTGCCCATTAAAATACACGCATTCAGGAGCAGTGACTTTTTTATAAGGTTCATTTCTTAAGTGCTCACTTTATTGTGAACAGCCTTTAACAGGATCTCGTCTATGGTTCGTTCACAGTTAAATGAACACTTTTCCCTTTCGGAGCCCGCATTATTCTATTTTAGGGTTTCCCGGTGGAGAAAAACAAGAAATGTGTTGACGTGTGCTGTTCCTAAGCTGGCGCAGTACTTCTCCCGTTATCACGACCAGTGAGCTGTAAACTTTGTGCTCGGCTACAGTAAGGATCAACAAATCACAGTCTAAAGCAGTGTCGCGATTTACGAAGGAAGATCGCAGGGTATTGAGTTAAAGTCCGGCTAAAATTAACCTTCCCATGAATTGTGTACCCAAATGTACATGCCCGACACTTCGGACCGCGAGATTCTGGTTCGTAAAGTGGGTCAGTCGTAATCGTGTATGCGGGTTTCAGATGTAAGCTTAGGTTAATTTAGTACGTAAGCCACCCTTAACCCCCACCCCCTACAAGCTCCAGGTTAAAGCGATGGCTTCAGTAAAAATCAATCAAATCTTTATTTCATCCTGGTTTTTTTTAGCAAGAATATCTTGTGATACACTAAATACCGGGGTGTCATCGTGGTCCTATAGACGGCCGTAGTTACATCATGGTGCTATAGACGGCCGTATAGGCGGCAAGCACTTGTGTTGGCGGTCGAGTCAAAGCATCACTATTATTTTCTTTTACGTGCTGACGAAGCAATTTTACATGGACCATAGCAGTACTACTCGTCTGTCAAATTGGTTAAGAATCGCTTGATTTTTTTCCCGTGAAGCTAGAATAACGTGAAGCTCTGTGTGTAGCCACCGAGTACGTAAGTACACAGATACGAAATGACGTGGTGGTTCTACTTTCATGATATTCCTCCGCCTCATGCAAACTAATCTTATCTGAGTTTGGAAAATTTCACCAAAGGGACAATGTACCGCATTCGTGTATAGACTATTCACGGCAAAATGAGCACTTTCGAAAGCCTGCTTGTGATCTACTGGTATGTATGTGGTGTATTCCTCCTCCGCCTTATGTAATATTAACATTGCCATGGGCCTCGTCACTTTATTCATACGTCGGTCAAGTGAAACTGTGAAATTATTAAGAAAGGAAATATTTTCAAAAATTTGCTTATTTTTACACTTCGATGCATTAAAAAAAACAGAAAGCGAAAGGAATAATTTTAAGTTATTACAAATGGTTACCTAACACTTTTTATTCGACGTTGAAATATTGAACTACTATCCAGCCATCGTTACCAACTTTACTGGGCGAACGTCACTCAGTGCACCTGTTAAAATATATGCAGACGGGGGCAGAGATTTTTTCTACGGTTCATTTCTAAAGTGCTCACTTTACCGTGAACAGCCTTTAAAAATATTTTGCATAAGAATTTTTTCTTACCAGGTGTTACCAATACGCCTATTTTCCCTCCATTTTAATTCATATTAATTATAATTTAAATAACATAATTTATAGATAGAAAATAAGCAAATGTACAATTTGTTCTAAAATAAAGCAACTTTAAGTTAAAACAAGCATAAAAAACTTGTGATACGTGGCATATTTAGGAAAAACCCAAAACGTCATACATGGGTGGTTTTTCAAAGGTTTATTCAAAAAGAGTGAATAAACCGAGAATAGACTATAAACTGATTAGTCCTAGCTAGTACATAGGGCGCCAGTTAAGTGTACTATTTACTTGCTGCTGCTCTTCACAAACGCTACACAATGAATGAGCGGAGAATAAGTGCGAAGATTTAGCAGTGGAATAAGCCTGGTAAACCAGCAGGGTTGAGGATGAGCAGCGACTCGGGTCGAAGGACTAGCCGACACGCTACACGCGAGTTTGACTAGCCACTTGCAGACAACACTACAACATGTTCTACAGACATCACGACACTACAACACGCCAGTCGGGAGACTGGCGGGGAGATTCACTCACTCGTCGATACACCTACACACTAAGTTAATAAGATATCAACAGGGCCCAGGTTGAAACATGTTCACTGTAGCCCGTCGCAGGCTCTATGATTTGACCCAGGTCTGTGGGGCTGCAAACTAGATTCGCAAATCGACTCGAACGAGTAAAATGATTTTTACAATAGAGCGTCGTGATGCGGCGCGTCGCATCACGACGCTTGCAGCCAGCGACACAGACCGTGCTGCCATCTGGTATCCTGCAAGGAGGCTTGCAACGAAATGCTGAAAACGAACGAGAATGCAGTGAAGTTTCTTGCCATTTAGTTAGTAAAATTGTTATATTTTAGTGATATAACCCTTTCTTTAATAAAACTATTATAGGCCTATTAAAATTCAAAATAATATAGGACTTTAACGGGTCTACAGGCATCGGGAACACATACTTTTGTTTTCCTAGAGGTAAAATTGATATAAATTTGGACTCCAATTAGTTTATCTGAAAACAATTTATGTATGTTTTCAGTTCTTTATCTCAGTTTCTCGCCAGTTTATAATGAAGTACAGAAACGTAATTCTTCTTATTCCCCGACGCTGGCGACGGGAGTCAAAACCAATGTTCGTCGCTCGTGCAACGTTCTCGACGCTCGACGCTAGCGTCAAAGCTCTGATTGGCTGATGGTCGACGCGATGCGTCGCAGTGCTGTACTGTGTAAACCGCTTTATGGTAACCTGGGTTCCCTGTCTCGCGACAGCACTGTCTTCCGGAGGCATATGAGAGATCGGCGGAGGTATTCCTGGGCACTCTGTGACAGAGCGTCAAAGGCTGTTCATGATAAAGTGAGCACTTTTGAAATAACCCTTAGAAAAAAGTCACTGCTCCTACCTGCACATATTTTAACAGGTGCGCTGTAACATGCCCCCAGTAAAGTTGGCAACGATTGGGGGAAAGTAGTTCCATATCTCGATGTCGAATAAAAAGTGTTAGGTAACTATTTGTGATAAATTAAATTATTACATCCGGTTTCTGTATTTTTTTTAAATGCATCAAAGTGTAAAAACAAGCAGATTTGTAAAATATTAATTTTGTAATAATTTCACGGTTTCACTTCGCCGACGCATGAATAAAGTAGTGAGGCCCATGTCAATGTTAATATTACATAAGGCGAAAGAATACACAACGTGCATACAAGTAGATCCTAAGCAGGGCTTTCAAAAGTGCCCATTTAACCGTGAATAGCCTATACGTGTTGTGAAATGCTGTGTTGGTGACCGTGTGGGCGTGAGTTGAGTATCTAGCGACGGAACAACATCACGGATGTGTTCCAATAGCTGGATGTGTGCAACTAGAAGAACACTATAGCACGTTCGCGGTAAAATGAACACTCTTGAAATGCCTACTTAATATCTACCTGTATACACGTTGTGTATACCACCGCATTATGTAAAATTAACATTGCTCTTGGCCTCATCACTTTATCCATGTGTCGGTCTAATGAAATTGTGAAATTATTAAGGGAGCTAATTCTTTAAAAATATGCTCATGTTTACACTTCGATGCATTAAAAAAACCAGAAAGCGTAAGAATTAATTTTTAGTTGTCACAAATGGTTACCTAACACTTTTTATTCGACGTAAAGATATGGAACTACTTTCTATCCATCGTTACCAACTTTGATGGGCGAATGTCACTCGTTGCGCCTGTTAAAATAAATGCATACAGGAGAAGTGAATTTTTTCTAAGGTTCATTTCTAAAGTGCTCACTTTATCGTGAACAGCCTTTATCCAGATTTCAACAGGTTTCTAATTTCGCAGTGCAGGACCAAAACCTGCAGCCGTCTTGGAGGACACAGGGGAGCGACACACTATAGGCCATTTCCAACCACTATATTCCCTTCTCAGGTCGCAGCCGTATCGCCAACACCAAAAATACAATGGACAGGAACAATCAGAATACCTTTGCTCAGTTTATAAATACGAGGTAGATAGAAATAAAATTTCATTTTTAATACATAAATTCCGAAACGACAATTTTGTACATCACTCGACAGTTGCACGGTTGCTACCCTGTTCCCCTTGATGTGACTTGTCTGGTGTTGTGTTTAGCCCGAGGCGGGGTAGTTAATGTTCGATTTGGTTTGTTGGAATGACGTATGAAATACAAAGCTGCCTGAGAAAATGAAGAGTCGCCAGTCTCCATTGCATAATTGTAGAAAGTATTGAAATTCAACCCACAAAATAATCTATACCAGTTCCTAACTGGATGAACGAAAGGAAGAAATTTAACAGAAATGTCGTTACGTAGACAACGTTTACCTTGACCAAGATTGGTTCCCTAGATTGTCGCGTCAGAGTAGCCAATATCTGAATCCGTATAGCTTTTCATCGTACTGATGTACTTTGAAGATATTTTTTACGTTGGCTATATAACTGAGAGCTCAAAATAAAAGCGCGACGCGATACATGGCGTGGGAGTTGTGTGACTCGGCCGGCTCTTAGCCGCGGGGTTTTAGAAGCCGATGAGGGTGAAACGAGGTGAGAATAAAGCAACGACGGAATGCAGGGCGGTGGGAAACTAGAGATCCCCGAGAAAAACCCGCCGACCAGCGAGATCACCCGGGAGTGACCCGGCCAGGGATTGAACCCGGTTCGCCAGGGTGAGAGGCGAGCAGTCTAACCGCTTAGCCACCGCGGCCGCTGCTCTGTGGGAGGACACCCTTTCTGGCGTTCGGTATGTATATGAAGTCGTGGGAGGGGGGGATACAGACAGTGTAGGACACAGGACAGCAGGGGGCGGACAAGCTGACACCGGCCAGGATTGTGCTGGGTGTGCGCGGCGGGGAGGGTCAACGGAAAGACCACAATGGACGTGGAGACGTGGACACCTGAGCTGGTACGCAGGTGTGACGCCGTTTGAGTGGTGGGGAAGGGGGGTTAAGGAGTTCCAGGACGACGACTTGAGGGACTCCGTGTGTGCCTCGTCGGCAAGCCGCCCGGCTTCCTGTCGCCGGGGGTCGCTACCCGGGCGCCGGCCCCGCGTCCGCCCTGCCTCGTCAGCGACTCCCTCCTGCCCAACACCCCCCCCCCCCCCACACCCACTTCCCATCACAGCCATTACTGCAAGATTTATTTCCTTTTCAGCAGCGATCCTAGGTGGCCGTCCTCCTGCCTGGAGACACAATCCACCATGAGCCTGCAGAAGTCTGCTAGTGAACACTCTCTGTTACTTCCAACTTTTCTGCAGCCCTGCTGAAGTTCTACTTCCAGGGTATTCCTCCGCCTCATTCACACGAAGGCCATGTCCTAATTGACAAATTTCGTTATTTTGTAAATTCGTGATTTGGTATGTATCAATTCGGACGTTGTCGACATTCACTTGTTTAGCACTCGCAGTAACACAATATTACTTTAACAGTGCAAAATAATTTTGCCTAAATTTAATTCTTAAAACAGACGTAATATTTCTGCAATCATCACTGGAATACCACAAATACGTTAATAAATAAGAAAATAATAAATTATGCAATAACTACTTTTAATATTTTTGCGGTATATATAATCAAAGCACAACTCTTACTTGCTTTTTTAAAACATGCCGGCTTGTACAGTAAGTACAAGTGCAATTACACCCTTATGTACCAGTTCTGCAAACCGAAGTTACAAACTTGTAAGTTGTTACAGAAAATTCCACAAATTTTATCTATTTCCTGCAAGTATAAGCAAGACCATTGTGAGGCATTGTTTACAGGTGCTACTGTAGTGAAAATATAATGTGTTTTTGAGTTTTGAGCTTTAATTCATGTTTGCGTTTTTTAGTGTTTATAGTAGCTCTATATAATATTGACATATGTTCTGCACGAAACATATCGAGTGTAGGTCCAATCTTTATCTGATGTAAATAAACACACACTTGTCGTGAAATCTGCTAATTCAAGCCACATTTGCGACGGAGTTTCTTTTGTAATACTATGTAAAAAGCCATCAAAGAGTAATTTTTTCTCTCCTATTTCCGTAAGGATTTTTTTAATGTTGGTCGGCTCATGTAACGCAGTTAGTTTACAAACTGCTTATCTGTAGTACTTGCATTAATAAAACTACAACACACAAAAAAAACATAATTTACTAAACCATGAATGTATACGTGTAAAGGCTGTTCACGATAAAGTGAGCACTTTTGAAATTAACCTTAAAAAAAGTCACTGTCTCTATCTGCATAAATTTTTTGTGCTTACTGAGTGACATGCTCTCAGTAAAGTTTGTAACGATGAATGGAAAATTGTTCTATTTTTAACACCGAATAAAAAGTTTCGGGTAACCGTTTGTGATTACTTAAATTATTTCTTTCACATTCTGTTATTTTTTAATGCATCGAAGTGTAAAAATAAGCAGATTTTTAAAACATTCCCTTTTGTAATCATTTCACAGTTTTACCTGACCGATGCATGTCGAGGCTCATAGCAATGTGAATTTCGCATAAGGCGGAATAATACACAATGTGCATGCAAGTAGGTCTTAAGCAGAGATTTCAAAAGTGCTTAATTTACCGTGAACAGCCTATAACAGTTGTTAACAAGTTTTGTAGAATCTGTCTGCTATTGTATAATTAACATGGATTCTTACAAGGCTCGTCTCTCCGCTGGTGTTCTTGCTACAAGCTTACAAATCAACAAGTTGTAGACTTGCGGGCTTGTAGAAGTTGTGTTGTAGGCTCCAGACAGTCCAGTAGTCACTGGTCAGTGGTAGAGCTATAGGCTGTTCACGGTCAAATGAGCACTTTTGAATGCCCTGCTTAAGATCTCTTTGTGTACACATTGTGTACTCTTCCGCCTTATGTAAAATTATCATTGCCGTGGGCCTCGTCGCTTTCTCCATGCGTCGGTCAAGTGAAACTGTAAAATTATTAGAAAAGTAAGTATTTAAAAAATCTGCTAATTCGTACATGGACGCATTAAAAAGAAACAGGAAGCGATGTAAATAATCTAAGTTATCACAATTGGTTACCTAACACTTTTTATTCAACGTTAAGATATGGAGCTACTTTCCCTCCACCGTTACCAACTTTACTGAGCGCATGTCACTCAGTGCACACGTTAAAATATATGCACGCAGGGCCAGTAACTTTTTTCTAAGGTTGATTTCAAAAGTGCTCACTTTATAGTGAACAGGCTTTACAAGGGAAAGTGAGAATCAGAAATACGTCTAAGTGTATATAATCAAAAATGCCGAAAATGAACTTATTAAACAAAATCATAATAATTCTGTAAGAAATAACTTGGCACTTCAAGACTACGGTACTTGGCATAAAGGCGTATATAATCCATTCACGGTTCATTCCCACTTTTCTGAAACCCTGCTAAAGTTCTACTTCCAGGATATTCCTCCGCCTCGTGCTTAACAAAGTACAGGGAATTACACCAGAGGACAACGTACCACTTTCCTGCGCACTCAGTTGTTATATTACTAAGTTACTATTTATTACTAGGCGCTACCAACGCATATTTTTTCTCACTGTTTTTATTCGTGTTTATAATAAAAGAAATTGTGTAATGTATAAACTAATAAAATATAGATATAACTTCAATTCAACGAAAAACTATCTACATCCGTGTTAACACGATACATATATAAAACGCTTGATACATGGAATATTTAGGAAATAACTAAATACGTAATACAGGGGTGATTTTTCAAAGGTTTGTGTTAAAATGTCTGAAGAAGCCGAGAATGGACTGTATATACGACTTTCTCCTGGAAGGGCACAAGAGAACACGATGACTTGTGTTAAAACTCTCCTCCTCGCCACGTGACATTAAGTACCGGGTATTTAAGGGTGATCAACCCCCGCCATTTTGGATTAATTAATTAATTTATATTCTTACTTTATTTACATTGGCGAAGTTAAGGCTTCGATGCCTTCTCTTATCCTTAAGCACTGCTGTGAAAAGCAGTCATCACTAGGGCGCGCACAACGCCGATGGCCACATAAAAATGGGGGTTCCAGGGTTTTTCCCCTGGGGAAATGTTTAATGTCAGGTTTAAAATAGTGACAATTACGCAAAAATTGTGCCGGAATACGATGTTATAAGAAGACTACTTTTATTTTATAAAATATTAATGGAAAGCTGTATTGTGAAAGACCAATTTGAACAAATTTGAGAAGTGAAATTATTCAAATCAATGTCAAGCCTGCGTTAACGCAATGGACAAATCAGTATCGCTATTTCTCAGAATGTCTCATACTGACCAGCGTGCTCTTAGGCATTCGGGAATTCCAGAGTAAAAAATAAATCTCAAAGACCACAGTTTTAAATTAATAAATAGGCTGGACATTAGAGTGTGCTTGGGCATACTCGGCACAACCCGTGCGCACGCCTATGCCCTTATAGGCTGTTCACAGTAAAATTAGCACTTTTGAAAGCCCTGCTTATTATCTACTTGTATGCAAGTTATTCTTCCGCCTTATGTAAAATTAACATTGCCATGGCCCTCATTACTTTATTCATGTGTCGGTCAAGTGAAACTGTGAAATTATTAGAAAAGTAAACGTTTTATAAATCTGATAATTTTTACACTCTCATGCATTAAAAAAACAGAAAGTGAAATAAATCATTTAAATGGTCACAAATGGTTACCTAACACGAGTAGATGTATAATGGAGGTTCAAGGATAGGAAAAGGGGGGGAGGGGATTCGGGGGGCCCGGATCCGCCATCTTGGATTTCCATTTTTTTCCCTCAAAACTTATCTTTTTTCCCTTTTTACCTTCAAAATGTCCTGTTTCCCCTAAAAATTTTCCTTTTTTCCTTAAAAAATTCACGTTTTCCCAAAAAATTTCCCGGTTTTCCAACCATTTGTGAAAAAGTGCTGTTTCCTTGTTGTGGCTGACACATCTCCTCAATACGGCTGAGATACCCCGATACTCAACCACATAGAAGAGCTGGCAAAATAAAATAAATTTAATAATTATTTTATAAAATTAAATATATTTTTTGATTAAAAGTTTAAAGATGTAAGTATTAAGTGTTATATATCACCGGACTCGTCTTTTCAAGGCGCATACGACCATGATGCCATACCACCATACTGTCTCGATTTTTCATACTCTGTCATTCAATTCTTGCTCTCTCTCTCTCTCTTGTCTCTATCATTCAATCTCTTTCTCTCTTTTATTTCCCTCTTGCCTCTCCATTATTCCATAGGTTTTCTCGGAATACCCCATTTTTCTCTCTCTTTCTTTCAATCCTGTCTTTATCTCTTGTCTCTCACATTAAAATGTATTTCTAATGCAAAATCAGCTTAAAGAAATCGAATTATGTAAATTTCACACTTTCCCATGACAGCTTCAACATTTAAAACAAATTCTCATGTATGTTCAGGGACTTGAACCCATAATCTTCGGATAATAGGTCGATCGTGCTAGCTACTGGGCCACCGCAACCTCACATCAAAGCAAGTGCTTAAATGTTGTGTATACTCTTCCGAGCGAACCTGGCAAATTTCCTTCCCCGCTCAATTAAAGAAATATTGTTAGTGTAATTTATATTTATTTTCAATTAGCGCATAGATGGCTTATGAATACTATATTTTAGAGCAGTTTTTGTTTATTTTAAGGCAAGCGATATACTGTATTAAAATCATTTTGTTATTTTCAGTCAGGATCTGAATCATTATATATATATATATATATATATATATATATATAAATTTTAAATCATTATGTAGCAAAGCAAGTCGGGTTCGTAAACGTGTGTATATTTATAGACATAGGTGATCATAATTTGTGAACTCTTACGAGGCAGGCAGTCTCGCAAAATTTTAGTTTGCATGTAACATTTCTAGCTCCAGGAATTGATGTTTAAGCCCTATATAACCATAATAGTAATTAGCTTAAAATAACATTTTGCTTTTTTTAACGAGATATTTTTATATCATACTGGTTCCCATATTATAATGGAATAAAATAAGAAATAAAATATTCAAGTATTTTCGTTTTTTTTTTTAATTTATTTTTTATTATTATTATTATTAAAATATGTTACTGCAAAAACACTTTAAAAAATATTTATGTTCGTCTACATCCTTTTACAAATCTCAGTCCTTCGTTAAACATGAAACCAACTATTCTGGCACTTAAGCTTCAAGGCAAAGTCCTTACAGCAAAAGCGACACCGATTAGCCACTGTAAGATCTGTAAATGACACACTAGTAGGTCCAGATGGTTCGGCTGTTGTCATGTCGGAAGGAGTAGGAACCAGGAACGAAGTTGTCGATCACGCAGATAATCAAAGTTCCAGCAACCCACATATAAACTTCTCAGCACTGTAGGTCTCTTAGAGACGTAACCATCATCAATCCATAGGCTTCTCAGTTACCTAGGTTCCTTGCACATGTACACATTGTAATATCATGAACTGCGAATATTTTCATGTGTTCGGAATCCATACCAAAGAATAATATAGCAATATATAGCCTATGTGTTAAGTGGACTGAATCCGCTCGTTCTCAGCTGTAGATTATCAACCGAATAGAGTACCCAGCCGGAGCCCTTCAGTACCATATCTTTTTCTTCGCGATACACCTTTTTTATGCGGTTTTCAACACTCTCTTCGATGTCATGCACATGGTAGATAGGCACATTAGATGTCTTGAATGCCCCTCTTTCACGCTCATCATTGTATGGCTCTGATTTACTATAGTTGCATTCCAGCCATATATTATATTTCACACCACCATATTTTCCCACCTCCTCTTTAAGTTGGTTTATTAAATTTTGTTTCATATATGCCAGAAATGAACAAATATCCTTCGTGGAAGTTGTCAGATTCGGAGCAACATAATCTTTTAGAAGACCTCTGAATGCAGATTGCTTCAGTAAAAATCCATTTGCATTCGGTTTCATCTCACAGGTTATTTTCTTAGGTTGCGATGACGAATTGATAGTTGCAGCATCTGATTCACAAGCCGAAGCTGCACCAGGGCCAGTTTTCGTTATAAACTGCACAGAGGAAGGATGATCTGCTCGTTCAACATCGGTAGATGATACATCACTTTTGCATTGTTTAAAATGTCTTTTTAAATTATCGATGCGTGCGAATAGTTTAGGGCATTTCTCAAATCTATATCTCATGTGAACGGTACTCCTTACACATGCATTGTTTTCATGCCTTTGTGCTTCACTGACGTTTGCGAAAGTCTTGTCGCAGTAACTGCATGGAAGTCTTGATGAAAGCAACGAACTGCCGATAGCATTCACAGCCGAAGTTTTCTGCTTCGATGATTTTCCAATGCTTGTCGCGTCAGTTACCACCTCAGTACAGCTCCGATGCAATGTTGATAGATAACGCTTAGCAGGAAGTGAAGGTAGAGCTGTACAGGTTTCGAAATTTCTTTTCATGTTGTCACTTCGCCAACCAAACTGCGATTTGCATTTTTCACATTCAAAAGTAGCACACTCCACATTCTGAATACAGTTGACCTCATGTCTCTGAGCATTGCGGCTGTAGGGAAATATCTTGTCACAGTAGCAACAATGAAGCCTTGACGAAGTCGTCGATGACAGCACAGCTGTAGATGACCCACCTGAAGAAGTCGATGGCGATGCTGCTGCCACAGGTGTCCCATCCGAAGAAGTCGAGAGCACTGCGCTAACATCAGACATTGATGAACCAGCAACATTTGGCTTCATACTATATTTCAGTTGCTTACGCGAGCTGAGACGGAGTGTCTTACACGACTGCCACTGTTAAACTGAGCTTCCTAAATTGAACCCGGATGCTTATATATACTCGCAAGAAGGCACAATACCGCTCACTGCAACTCAAGTTTACAGAAACTATAGAGTTCAGATCAGCCGAAACGCAAACATCCATGCCATCTGCTCTACCAACCATCATCAGACTAAATATATGCACGGTTTACAAGAATTCAAGCAAACCTCAGTCCACACTGCCCTTACCAAAATAATCACAAGTCCAATATGTTTGTCATACCATCAGACACCAGCCAAATATCATACCATCCTAAAATAAACTACCTGATAAAATCAATCACACCTCAGACATTCCAAAACAAAATATGAGTAACCCTGCAAACCTGGAGTACTGAATATTCTACCAACCATAGCCCCAGAATACTTCAGTCATGCCAAACAGATCACATTGTATATGCAACATAGTAACTACTCATTTCATACCACCCTTATGCCATCCATTAACCTCGCCAACCAAAACATACTAGGTGACAACCTTACAGCCTACCAAAAATTAATATAAATCTCTCTACCAACCAACAAACCAGTTAATAATGCCAGCCATCTCATAATAATAGCTGCTCCAACAAAAACCTACCAGGTAACACACCTCCACCACACTTAACAACCATATCGATAACCCCTGGAACTGAGTACAAAAACAGATATAATAACTTTCACCATGACATTATCTTGCCTCAACCATGCGTCGTCAAAAGCCATACAACCCAGAATACTAACATACTTTACCATCAGAATATATCAATTAACCACCACAGCCACCATAATAACCAAAAAAACATACAGCCCAAATTATATCATTTGCTCTAACCCAAGCATATCTTATTCGTGCTGTTAACGATAAAGACCATACCAACCACCATACATCAGACTTACTAATCAATCATCACAGTCAACTATAGTGACAACAATTTCAACTCATCTAACTTCAACAGTTACACATACAAACAAGCCATACCAGCAGCAGAGCAAATCAAATATTTCAATCATAAGCTCCAACCATGCTATCATAAGACTAAAGCTATTAATTTAACCAACTATGACAACCGTAAGGTCTTAATTCACAGATGCCATATCAAAAATCCAATCATACTAACGAACCATACCAGCCAAGCATTCTGTCCCTCTCATACTAACTAAACATCCCATCAAACCATTCCACTCTTACAAACTAATCACACAATTAAAGCATTCTCCCCACAACATCGAAGCTACGGTTTTGTGATGCTACCAAAACAACAGACCCCGGACTGTTTACAATATATAATGATTAAAGTACCATACAGGGCAAGTAGTTATTTTTTTAAATTACATATCAATTAAATTAACTAAGTATTAGAATACCCAAATGCAAGTAGTATGTATGTCATGAGGTGACACCCACTACACAACAGTCGATGATACACAACCAACAAGAATGGAATACAACTATAGGTTTGAGAACATACTCATTGCTTCATTGCAAGTCAAACTCACTTTTTTGCACTATTTATGTATTGATTAACTAATATAATTAAACTCACTCTAAGTACACATCTTACCATAACCAAAATGAACATCCGACTAACATGTGTTTGATATTATGCATAACTTATATACATGTCATCTTGCAACACACTACACAACAAACACTTAAACAATATAACTTTCCATTACCATCTCACTATGCATACACCGTCTCTCTACACTAATCTATTACATCTCATCGACAACAAAGAACTACCTATACACACCCACATAGGTCTCCATCTGTCCAACATCATCTGTGGAAGGAGAAGGAGAACGGTCTCGCGGAAAATATGCAAGTGAGTTCTTTATATAGGACGGATACACAATCACAAACTGCATAACAAGTATTTGTAACTAAAGCATACTGTTATAAAATATTTTTTCAAGAATTCATACACCTCTAGATTTAACACATTCAAAACAAGCATTTAAGAAATTATTACTATACACATCATAAAAAAATTGATCCTTATTCCTCAAAAATCATTCCTTTTTTCTAAAAGATTTCTCCTTAGTCCTCATAAATCATTCCCTTTTCCTCAAAATCGTTCCTATTCCTCAAAAACATTCGTTATTCATCAAAAATAATTCCATATTCCTCAAAAATCGATCCTTATTTCTCAATCTTCAAAAATAATTCCTTATTCCTCAAAAATCATTCCGTATTCTTAAAAAATAATTCATTATTCGTCAAAACCATTCATTATTCCTCAAAATCATTCATTATTCCTCAAAAACGATTCCTTATTCCTAAAAAATTGTCCCTCTTTCCTCAACAATCATTCCATATTTACTTAATCCTCAAAACTCAAACCTAATTCCTCAAAAATCTTTCCTTATTCCTCAAAAATCAGTCCTTATTCCTCAAAAAACATATCTAACAAGCTATCACAATACAACAAAACATACATAGATTTATTCCAACACACACACACACACAGAGAATAACACACACACATGTGCAAAGAACCAAAAATATACCAATTGGTAAACCTGCTTCACACAAAATAACCCTAAATAATCCAAATCAACCCAAAATTAACCCAAAATATCCTAAATCAACTCCAAAACACACACACCCGTACACACAGAATGAAGTAAAAACCTAAATATTCATCTCTTGATACCACTTTGGTCTACCTAAACACACCTGCCATTTACACTTTTCTTGGACATAGTAACACACAAGAACGAAAATATCATATTTTAAAAGAATCCCACGGTAAATAAACATATCATAAGAGTTATAATGCATTACTTTTTAAAAAGTATTTATGCAATACTCTTTAAAAAAACTATATCCACACATAGTTAAAATACAAAAAAATAAAAAATGTTTATAACTTAGCGAAGGCTAATACCTGTATTCGGAAGGATGTAGGCTCAAACATTCTGACAGTACTTACCTATCTATACACACCCAAGATAATCTATTTAGTAGAATATAGTTGCCATTAGAAATAGTTATTTTAGAACCATCCCATCTCCTACACACCATTCACTTGTAAACTTTGTTTTAAAACACACGCTATATTGTAATTGTTTGATGTGTTCATTTATTTTCAAGACTTATGTAGAATAATAATTTCTTTTTCACAAATCACAGTATATCATTGTTTCATTTACAGAAACAGAGACCTCACGATATCATCACATTATTAATTAAATATGTTGATCAACTTACCCCATAATCCAATCATAATTTAATGAGCTATGAAGGAACTATATAACCCAAACCTGCAATATCCATCGAAAAAATGTTTAAAAAAACTCATAATAACCTTATGTCACATCTTAATTGCTGTTTAAAAAAGGACCAAAATCCAATTATAAATATTCTCCCAGACAAAAATATTGTAACTTGTAATACCCCAAAATACCTGAACAATACTACAATCCATTCCAGTACACCATATCGGTTATACCAAGCCACTCTAGTTCGTGCCATCCAGAACAACAAAACAATCATGCATTCCTTTGAAATAGTCCTGCAAATTTCTCTGATAAACCACATCAACATCATATCGTCACCACATCATTATAACATCACATCATCATACCATCATATCATTATCACATCATCATCATCATGCAAACTTTTATTTCATCTTCAGTCAGATACGATTTCAAACACCCAATATACTGCCAAAGGAATTGTTGCTGAAGGTGGATAACATGTTCCATCTCACATTTATTATTAGAGGTTTCCCTTTCTTTATTCACAGATGACTCTTTACTGGAAAAATAATTTCATCAAAAAGTCTTCTATGCCTCTTCTTCAAATTACCATTTAAATTACCAGTGAAGTCCATCTCAATAGCTACACCAAACATGCATATACATATATTTAATGCTCATATCCTCAGAGCTTACACTTATTTTGTAAACATCAAAACACTGCATGCCACATAGGAAAGACGTGTATATTTGACGATAAAATGAATAAAAATAAAACTCTTCCATACACTTTATCTTTATTTCACACATTTGCCAACATTCCATAATATTACTTACATACACTCAAATATATTATACATCCAACAAAAATATTTATTCTTTAATATAGTTTTATATAACATTTCCTACAGTGAACACTCAAAATACTCGTATTCTCATATACAATATTGCAGTTATCACATGTGTAGGTCTTGTAACTAATGGCAAATTGACAGTTACTATCTTTACGTTGTCTGGCATTAAACCTAGTCGCAAATGTCTTGCTGCAATATTTGCATTCGCTTCCCAATGTTCGACAAAAGCTACCTTTATACTTCTTATTTCTTTATAGGTTATCACTACGAGTAAACAGAACATCGCAATTATCACAGTGGAACGACTGGTACGCTGAACTGAACAAACAATAATGTAGATGTGCATGACAACTTGTAGTAATAGTACTTCTACAATAACAACATTATTTCTGTAATCCTCAGGGACCCTTGTTGATGGTGTTACAGATCATCGCAATTATCACAGTGGAACGACTGGTACGCTGAACTGAACAAACAATAATGTGGATGTGCATGACAACTTGTAGTAATAGTACTTCTACAATAACAACATTATTTCTGTAATCCTCAGGGACCCTTGTTGATGGTGTTACAGATCGTAAGTCCTCAACTACTATTACCATCTTCTTATTACAAAACTAAGAATATCGTTAGATGATTCCACTTGTGACGATCTACCTTATATCACAACTGTCGAAGAAATGAAAACATTCATACAGAACATACGTTTATATGCTGTTTTTACAACAGAACAATTGGTTTGAGTGTCACACGAACTTAGTCAAAGAAAGAGAGCTCTTAGCCTACTCGAACGACGTACGAACTGCGAATAACACCATCTCATCAATCTCAATATATGTCTTAAAAAATTAATTATCATGTGTGCGACTCAAACCCATGCTTCGATACAGGGAACGAGAACTTAAATCAGGCATATTAGGCCGCTTGACCAAACTGACAATTGTAGAAAATGTTTTATTATAATGAAAAGTGTGGCAATTGTGGAATAAGTAGACTGTAGAAAGCTTGGGGATATTGTTGAGTGTTGTATTACACATGTTACAGAGGCAATCTACAAACACATTATATGTCAGGTAAAGACACCACAGCTCCTGCCAAAACAGCTAGGAATATTTTTAAACATGCCATTATAGACTTAACAGAAACTCAAAAGAAATTTCAAAAGCAGAACACAACAAGCACACCAAAATTCCAACAACTCATAGTGTCGGCATAAAAACTATTAAATGAGAACCCAGATATCGTAGAAAAATTCGAAACAACGACAACACGACACGTTTTTAATAGTCGCTCTGCGTCTTTCTCAGCGCGCCGCTGAGCAACCCTCCCAGGAGCCAGCCACAGCAAAAACGTTTATAATTCCTTACAGTAAAAAACTTCTTTAGAACAAGAGGGTGGCCACCATTGTTATTTTCCTTGCAGAGGGATTTATTATTGAAATTTTACTGTTAGGTTGAACAATGATATAAAACAATTTTCGGAGAACTGTAACTAAATTTCGCTTCGTCTCCGATATTTTGCAGGAATAAAGTTTAAAGATTATATTTCCAAGCGCTCGTATTTCCCTTAATATTCAGCTTAGGTAGAAAGTGTCCTGTATATTTCCCACTTTATTTTTCAAAAGCAATCATCTTTCGACACTTGTCGTTCAAATTCCGTCCTATTCTTTATGTACACATATACACGAGTCTTAGGATTTTTTTTTCCAAAATTTAATAAACCCCAATACCTTTTTAGCCTACTTATGCTACATGCGCACAATTTTGACTAATCAGGAACGCAATGTATGGTTGAGGCGAGAGGGCGGTCAAATATTAGGAATACGATACACCAACGTTTGGCTGGTATGAGTAAGGTAAAACTTTCCCCCAGTGCTGGTATTTGATCTGAGCTGATTAATTCGATACTTTAGTCCCGGTAGTGTGTGTCGGAATACGATAACACGTGTTTTTATAAGATAGTAGTGGCGATGAAATACAACCTACCAGATTCACAAACTCTCACCGTTACGACATTGCTTCACTGCATTTCGTATATTGTGATCGTGTTTCAGAACAAGTCACTTTAAAAAATTGTTAGTCCTACAGTTTAGTGGCGAGCATTTTAAAGAAGTTTACTGGGCTAGTAAGCTTAAACAAGGCCACAGCCAGGGGGGGGGGGGGGATCACCAGGGTTTGATCCCCCCCTCCGAAATTTTTCGTGAAATACATATTAAGTCGTTAATTTAAGAAGGTATATCTAATTAAGTGTCTTGTATCAACTGCGCACATATTAATGATTGTACATTTGTACTTTCTCACTGTGGCAAGAGCCTTATGACCAATTTGTCACCCTCTGAAACGAGCTTCCCTTGCTACACTTGAGATGTCATACTAATCCAGTATCCAAATGCACGTAGTTCGTAGTTTGTAAAACTCTCAATAGAGTGCAGTAAAGAATCGTCCAACCAAACAGAAATTCATTTTCCCGCTTTGTTGGTCACCCTTTAGTACTTATGTTTTGTATGTGACGTGTGTTTGTGTTAAAAGTGTTGAGTGGTTTTTGAAGTTTTCCTTTCAAGTAAGTGCTGTATTTTATGTCTTTCAAGTAAGTGCTGTATTTTATATCTTGAGCCGTCAGTATACTTTTAGAGCTCAAAATATAGAGTTGCATGCCGCCGTTGTACTGCAATCGCATGGTTAAGGCCGTGCTACAATCGGCATAACTTTCCCGCAACAAAATAACAATGGCGTTTCCAAGCAATCGTTTAAAGTCTTTTGATTATAAGTGAAGTACTAATTCTTACCCCCAGGTGACCCTGACCTGAGGCCGTGTTCCAATTGGTTTGGAAATTGTTTTTTCGTATTCTGCGTTTTGTGATTTGTAAGGTTTCAATTGGAACACATCGACGTCCAGCAGTTGAAGATACCTGCTCCGCTGCCATCTTTCGTAGAGCACGCAGTCAAAGTATTTAAGACAAGTAATACATTTTAATCATTAAATAAAAATCCGGGAAGTTGTACTATTGTGTATAATTATAAACTAAAATATTTACAACACTGTCTCGCTTAAAATATTGAAAGTCAAAATAATAAATATGTAAAAAGTTATTTTAAAACATAAATTTTAAATACATTTTAGATAAGCATTTATTGTACTTACTAAATAACGACGGTCGACTGAGGTATTAGGTTTTTCTTTGGTTATTGTTAACTAATTAGTGGGCCTAAGGAACAATAACAAACTCAAAAACTAAGATGACGTGGTTTGGTAATTAGTCTTTAGTGACTTGCTAGCTTCAAAGTTTTCAAAACGTAAAATACAATTAACGAAAATACTTCATAGGTTTTATCGACAAAATCGGGTCACGTGACCATTTTGTTAACAAAAAGTGCAAATTGGAACACAACCTGAGCAAATTGAATTTTAGGGTCTTCATTTCACGTGGAATTTCTTGAATTTATTGTAAATTCATTATAATTCACTGGATCTCTTAATTTATTTACTTAAATATCATTAAAATTAATCTTTTTTTTTCTTTGTTGTAGGTACGAGATTTTGATAACAATGTCAAAGCGAACTAAAGAAAATACATTGTTCAGGTATATGTTCAAAAACCGAAGAGGGAGAATGACACTCTTGATAGCGACATAGATAGTTCTACAACCAACAGTCAGTGTTCGTCTTCTCTTCCCAAAACTTCCTCATTCGTTCACTGTGTTCCTGTTTCCTTTGTTCTGTCCACTTTATTCCTTTTTTCTTCTGTATTTTGAATTTCGTATTCATAATTTTGTTCCTGAATTGTGGCCTTTTTCTTGTCATTTCCTTACTGATCCCTGCAAGATTTAGGTTCTCTTTTATTTAATGGAACCTATTGGTTTTCTGGATTGAGACATTCACCACATCAAAGATCCTCTTTGTGAGTCTAGTGTTGTTCATTCTCTGTATATGTCCATATAATTGTAATATGCGTCTTCTGATCGTGTCTGTGAGTCTATCTGTATGTTCATATAGTTCTTTGGTTGGCCTTTTCATCCATATGTCTTCTTTATGTATTGCTCCAAAAAATTTCTAAGGATTTTGCGTTCAAAATTTTCAACTGCTGTAATGCCAAAAGCCCCAATCGTGGTCGTTTCTGATTAATACAGTGCTTCTGGCAGTACTGTGTTGTAATATCTGAGTTTGGCCTGTCTTGATATATTTATTTCGTTATAATGCGCCCATGTGAGTCTGTATGCCCTTTGAAGTTTTTTTGATCTTTTCATTTTTGATGCCTTGTTCGATCCTCCTATTTGTATGTATTCCCCTAGATATTTGGATTTCTCGACTCTTTTTATGTTTCCATATTTTGCGTGTTATGTTTGTATGTTGTTGTTTTGTTTTTCCATATACTGCGGTTTTTTATACGAAATTTGTAGGCCTGTTTTGGCGGCGATTTGATGTAAATGTTCCAGTGCATCTTGTCTATTGTTGTTGAGTATCGCTAGGTCATCCGCAAATGCCAGGCATTTTATGATGATTTTTTGGTATCACGTGTCTTCCTAACTGTACTTCTCTGACCTGTGTTTCCCATTGTTTGATAACTTAGTCCAATACCATATTGAATAAAAGCGGTGATAGTCCGTCTCCTTGCCTGACTACTGTGCGTATTTCGAATGGTTCTGAGGTTTCTCCCACACACACACACACACACACACACACACACACACACACACACACACACACACACACACGCGTACATATATGCATACATACACACACGCATATATAACCCTATATATAATTATAAACATAACCCCGTGTAAAAATATCATGGATATTTAAAAACACCCGTGCCGCTCAATATTACGGAATATTTCGGTAAGACATCCAAATAACGTTTACAAGAATACTTTGTGAGGAGAGCTTATGTCTTGATTTTCTTCATCAATTATATTTTGATGAAAATGTAAACGGACATCTATTCTTAAGTTCCGTGAACATTGAGTCGTGTAAGTAGATCCCCGAGTATTTCGCGGATTGAGTTGGCAGCAAGCTAGGCTGGACAGTCTTGTATACACCTCGAGACACTATCGTTTGCTTATTGATTGCTGTGATCAAGTGAGGCCTCTGTACATGAGTGTTATACACTCACTCTCACTACTGATTCCTGCTTATTACTGGCTCACAGTTAAACGGGGCGTGTCTAAAGAACTGTCGTCCGATCAAAACAGTAGGAGAATATAACAAGTGTTTGGAGTTTACCTCGTCTCCGAATGAATTCGCGAAATGCTCGTGGCTCTACTGATAAGTAACAAATCTCTGTCGTGGTCATGATTCCGGCAGCTGCTACACTGCCGGATTAATTTTGACACGTCATGGTTTTAATTTTGGTTCATAATAACGTTACCGTGTGTTTAGAAATCTCCTTTAATCAATACGATAGGTGAATGACGTCATGCACGAACAGGAATTATTCCGACAGTCTTAAGGATTCAAGAATGCGCCCCAGCTTGCGGTTACCTGCCAGGCAATAATGTGGTCGAAGGGTGCGGCAAGGTAGGTTGCTATGGCAACGCGCTGAGTGCTTTGAGCATTGAAGCTCTTTGGGAGCAACTAAGAAGGAGAAGTAGAAACAAAAGGTCATATCCTCCCTCCCAGAAACCCACAATGGTGTCCAGGCATGGTCAAGCATGAAAAACAGCATTATGCTACTGAAGAATAGCTGTTTAAAATATTATATTTCGTATGCAAATCACTCTCTCTTCTAAAATACTACAGAGACTCTAAAGGCGTATTGAAATTAAATTACTCAGGAAAGATTTTTAACACAATTCCTAATGTGCGTGATGTCGAAATACGTCGGCAACAGAAAACCGCATTTGTTGCAAAAGTTTTTGAATAGGTTTTTATATTTTATCCGGTTGCGCACAGGAGGGTACCTACTTAATTCCTTCGAGTTTCTGGTCAAAAATTGAATTATAAAATTTTCTTATAACCATTTGATAAGTGTACAAAAGCCATAATTAACTAATGTAACCGATGACAGCTAGATTTTGTATTAGCAACGTTATATAACTGCCTGATTTTAAATTACTCAAATGTTTGTAGCAAATAAAATAGCAATAATAAAATAAAAATGTATAAATATTATTTATAGTGCTATTTAAAATTTAATTTTTATTTAGCCTTAAAAATTAATTGGCGATAACAAAAACAACGTCAGACAAACTTCGTATTTTCATTTGCGCGTTCACATTTTTTTACATAAATTTTGTATTATTACAGGAAGTTCATTTAGACTACACCGTAAAAGGTAAATTGCCGATTTGGTCCAAATTTGTGATACTTTACAGAGAACCAACAAAAACTTTTCCACTAAAAGCCCACAGATATCAGTAATGATATTCCACTCATTTAAGGGCGATTTCTACGATTTCCAATAATTCCACAGCTCTGGGTACTGGTTCTCAGTTCATACAATTTTCTATGTATTAGCCTAACTGAATTTTCAGTATATAACATTTTAAAGATCGGAAAACTTATGCTGAAAAGCGCCTAATGGCAAGTCCCATGTCTTAGTAATGGGTACAACGTGGTACACTAATGACAATGACAAAATATTAGGAGGACTGGACTGACTTCGCCGATCCGAAGAAGCTGTGAGTAGGCTACTGACACGGCTTTGAGAGCCGAAATTTGGTTAAAAGCGCCATAATGACATCTTCTCCTCACGCCAGGCCGCAGTTACACTCGGAGAGCCAAATAACTATTTTTGAGACGTACAAATACCGTAGAAAAAAATCAAGCTTGAGGGTATGTCCAGTAGAAATATTTCAATTTTAAGGTTTGCAAAGCAGTTGTCTTAACGTATTTGCACCTTAATATTTTGTACACAGCTATTGCAGATATCCCGCATAAAATAAGTACGTGAATGGCCTGGACATCTCTAACCCGTAAACGAGCTATATCTGTATATTTTTTTGGTCGTACAAGCAAAATTCCTTTTACTTCTTATGAACGTTTTTGGGGTAGAAGCTTGGGGGGAACCACGTCTTCAGTTAATTACAGCATTCCATTAATTGTACTTGTTTAAGATAACGATGCACTGGGATTTCGCCTAATTCACTACAGCCAGCGTCAGTTTACTTCACCCAATGAACATTACAAAGTATTCTGTAAGTACACTAAGGTTCGTTCCAGAAGACAATATACTTGTTTGTATAGCCAAATATACATTTAGTTGCCTCAACAAAATATTCTTTTGAGTAAACAAAACTTGAAAACAACCAATATTAATGTTGTTCCACATAACAAAATGCATGCTCGAATAAACAAACCCTCCGTGTTGGGCCAAAATAAATTAGACTACCAGCAACATATTCAGTTGTGTCAACTGTATGTGTTTGTTTGGCTTCTATTTGCGCACGTTGTCCCAGTGTTATACCGTGTGTATTAGCAGTAGTCAATTTAACTGAGGTTGCTAGCTCGAGGTGCCTGGGCGCAAACGACCTAGGTTCGAATCCAGGAAGGCGCTTCAATTCATTTATATCAACCGAAACTGTTAAATACAAATAGAGCTAAATAAATATTTAGTTGCACCAACCAAATATTAGTTTCAGGCTACTATATAAGAACAACAAAATAATTTGGTTTCAACAACAAAAAATTTAATGTCCCCTATACAAAAAATTAATTTGATTGCTTCAAACCAACTTCGTTTGATTCAACAAAACCATTTTGACGGAGTAAATCACAAATCAAGGCTAATATAAGTAACTGTGATATTACAAAATGTCGGTTTCTTCGAATTATATCACTGTTTACGTGTTATTGAACGCCAAGGTTTCTAGAATTACTGCAAGGCAGTAAAACACAGTACTGCGTATTTAATAATTTTACATATACAGTATTTTAAAAGGCGAAGTAAATAACTGTACTTCTGATGTTTACAATATAGCATCTGCTGGTATTAAAACGTGAAAGGTTTCATATTTGTAAGCACGTCACTCCAGCTGTTACTTCACTTCCAGCTGCAGCTCGGTTCGTGGTATGTACTCGCTGTAAGCCGATAACAGGCTATGCTTAAACGCTCTAATGTTTGTATTTACTTTTGTGACTGGACCATGTGCAGTTTAACGGACCGGATGAACTTTGAGACACTATTTATCAGTAGAATGGCCCCGAGTCTGCATATCGCAGTCAAACAGTAGGCTGTCTTCTCAAGAGGAAAACTACCACACAACCAAGAAACTTTCCTTAAAACTTGAGATAATTCATTTAAATATAGCCCAGTAACAACACAAAAATTGCCGTGAACAAATGTTTGGCTCGTTGATTAAACTGCTGACCAATTATGAAAAGTTATTAAAATACGCGTGTTTGTGTTTGATGGTACTGGCAGATGGAGAAAACCGAAAAGCGAAATATTTGTCTGTATAGGGCTAAAAATATATTAAGTTGTCCCAACAAAATATTTTGTTTAGTAAAAAAACTTGAAAAGCAACAAAACAACTCGAATTTGTTGCAATTTTGTGAAATTGTGGACAGTAGCAATGTTTGTTAGTGCATTTATTGATATTTACAAATGGTATAAACATCCTAATAAGCAAAGTTAAACAGGATAATTAAAAATTAAAGCTGTACAAATTTAAATACTTATTTACGTACGTTGTCTAGTTATTTGAAATGATTGTGCACGGCTTTCAAAAGTGCTCATTTTACGGTGAATAATCTATAAGGGAAGCTATTTAATGTACTTAGAGACAATCAAATTGTTTGGCTGCACCAACCAAATCTTTGTTTGGGACAACTATATAATAACTACAAAATAATTTATTTCCAAATGTAAAATATTTCGTAGCTCGTACACAAACAAATAATTTGGTTGCGGCAAACAAACTTTGTTTTATTCAACCAAACCAAGCGAACCTGGTTCAATCCCCGGCCGGATCACCGGATTTTCGCATGTTGGAATCGTGCCGGACGATGCCGTTGGTCGGCGTGTTTCCTCGGGGATCTCCCGTTTCCCCCGCCCCTTCATTCCGGTGCTGCTCCATTTTCACTTCAGTCACCCTCATCGGCTCTCAAGACCTCGCTGTTAAGAGCCGACTAAATCTCTTCACTCACTCACTTTTCCTCAGTGCCTTAAGGTGTTTTTTTCGCTTTCTGTCTTTTATAATGCATCTAAGTGTAAAAATTAGCAGATGTGTGCAATATTTACTTTTCTAGTAATTTCACAGTTTCACTTGACCAACGCATGAATAAAGTGATGACACCCATGACAATGTTAATCTTACATAAGGCGGAAGAATGCGCAATGTAGAAATCAAGCAGGGCTTTCAAAAGTGCTCATTTTATCGTGAATAGCCTATAGCAGTTGGTTAACTTCAGCTAGGTGCTGCCCGCTGTCCTATTAAGCTGCCCAGGTGGCTTAGCTGCCTGCCGCTGCATTGCCGTCCACTATCTTGTGCCGATGTATGGAATTTCAGTTCCACCTGTACGACGGGCTACATTAAAACTAAAATTAACGACCTGCCACGATTACTCGTAATCTCGCGCCACTATTTTGTTTTCCTCGTGGCATATGGCGTTATGTTAGTGCAGGAGGCACACGCGAAGTTCGTTCCCTGCACGTCGCCAGGGATATGATTCATGGGAGCCGCTCATGTTTTCCCTAGCGCCTAGCTTGCTTCATGAAACATGGATCGTAAAGGATTACGGCATGGCCACGTGACCTTTGCAGTGCCTCCCTCCCTGACTTAATATTTCAGTGTATGTGCGTGGAGGGTGGTGCCCGCACCCGGAAGGTAAACTTACTTTCACGATCGATCTCCCACAGTACACTCGCCCGCTCAAGTTTTAGCCGCGGTGACTCCATTACGTTCATAGGTTATTATTTTTTACACAAACGCGTCTTTAAAATCAGGCCGACACATGGGGTAGCAGGACTGAAACGGCAATGTAACGTTTGCAAGGTGATACATTCCGACACAGGTAGTAAAACAATGTATTCATCTGTGGAGAGAGGTGCACGCTTTTAAACGTTCCCTTTGGTTCAAAGGTGATGGGGTGTTTTTTTTGGGGGGGGGGGCAAGCCTTTAAACACCCATCTCGAGACATTTTTCTTTCTCCTATAAAATTAATTTCGGTGCTATCAAAAAATAAATTATGTACTGCAAAAAAGTTTATAACCCAGAAGCAAAACATGTATAAGTATCACAAATTCATTACAAAATCCATTAGAAGAGTGTAGAAATATGGGCCGCTCTTAACACGGATATCTTGAGAGCCGTTGAAGGTGATTGACGTGAATATAGAGCAGCGCCGAAATGATGGGGCGGGGGAAACGGGAGATACCCGTGTAAAACCCGCCGACAAACTGATCGTCCGGCACGAGTCCCACATGCGAAAATCCGGGGGTAATACGGCTGAGGATAGAACCCGATTCGCCTTGGTGGGAGGCAAGCAGGCTAACCGCTCAGTCACCACAGCAGTAGATATAAAATGTGGTTCCCAGAACAAGGACTGGGTGTTGAGGATATAGGGATTCACCGCCATTTGGATCCACCGTATTGTATTTTTTCTACGATGTGTAGGCCTATTATATCAATTTTTTTTAAATATTGTTGTTACAACAATGCTTTTTGATCATAATCATTTTGCAAAAAAAATAAAATATGAAACATAAAGAAAATTATATGAAAGAAATGAATGTACTTAATAACCATTTGAGATATCGAAATGAAATAAAGAGCAAGTTATAATATAAATATACTCTATGATCTCTGGAAGTTTTATCGAAATCGTTTCAGCAGTTTCGGAGTCTATTCTGGACAAACATCCAGAAAGGCAGACAAAAACTTTATAAACAGTTATTTATGCTTCAACATCGTTTGCATAGCATATTATGCTTAGATATTGGTATCAATTTTATATAATAGACAGGCACTTCAATTATATTTATTAGTATAGATTTACAAAAGACATTAACGTTATGGATTTGGAATTTTAATTAATTTTTTAAATAAATTTTAGCTAACTTGTAAAATTTACAGATATAAAAGTTTCAAGCGCCATGTCTACGAACTCCTATTTCCAAGAATAATTGAATTATGTTACAAAAATCGATAAGGTAAAGAATAATTTTATAATTAACAGTTATGTATATAATAAATGGTTTTATTTTACTTCTAAACTTTATAGACATAAGAGTAACGAGCGATGAGTCTATGAATTCATATTTTCAAGAAGAATTCAATTTTGGGATCACAGCAGCAAAACACAATTTTATAAAATAAAGTAATATATTTAATTTTATTTAACTTTTACATACAAGTGTATTGAGTGATGTGTCCACAGAATCGTATTTTTAGACAGATAAGAATATGCCATCAGAAAATATAATAATATAACTTTCACCAGCGCCATACTGGATTTTATAAGTATATAAATGTATTAGTAAATATACCATGTGTTATATATTTTCGGACTTGTGTAATCAAGTCGAATGCTAAAGGAGAATTATGAATTTTGAATATTCGCATGTTTTTGGATGCCATATTGAATTTAGTAGGCATAGGAATGATTTTTAAAATTTTTAAATTAATAATGTAACCAGTCTGAGTCTCGAGTACAGATAAAATGTTGCTTTACCACAGGTCATGTTTTAAGTGCAGTATGCCTATTTCTGACCTAGACGAACTTATAAACATAGTTGGCTATCATTTCCGAACCGTTTTAAGTTATAGTCACCAAACTCGGACTGCAGGTACTGCTTGTAGAACTGATCAATATGGCATGGCTCATTATGCCTTAAGCCATTTTATATCCATATTTAATCATAATTTCTGAGCTGTTGAAGCTATAGCTAGGAAATTCCAATCATATGCATCGCCCCCGATGTTGATGAGGGTGGTCGGGTCAATTACGCTTTAAGCCCTCTTATAAGCATAGTTAGTCATTATTTACTATCCAATGAAGCTATAGTCACCAAACTAATATCATATGCACCGCCTCTGATATCAATCAATATGGTAGGGCAATTATGCTTTAAGCCCTCTTATAATCATAGTGGGCTGTCATTTCAGTACTTTTTCAGATACAGCCACCAAATTAGAATCATAGAAATCACCCCCAATGACGAAAAGGATCACAGGGTCAAGTACCCCTTAAGCCGTATTATAAGCAAGTAAAGCATAATTTTCTAACTATTGAAGAAACGGCAGTAATATTCAGAGCATAAGCATAATCCCCAATAACGAAAAGAGCTGCAGGGAACAATAAGCCTTAAGTCATTTCACATTCACCAAATCTATAGTAACCAAATTTATAACAGATATTTCCCGCGATGTTAATCAGGGTGATAGGGCCAACTATTCCCTCAGTCCTCTTATAAGCATAGTTGACAACCATTTCCCATCTTCTGAAGATATAGAAATCAAATTTGATTACTATGTCTTCCGTAGTTGAAAAATAGTTGTCAACTATGCTCATAAGAGGGCTTAGGGCGTACTTGCCCCTATCACCCTGATTGACATCAGGGGAGATGTGTATGTTATAAATGTAATGACTATATCTTCTGTAGATGAGAAATGGCAGCCGAGTATACTTATAAGAGGGCTTAAGGCTTAATTGACTGTACAGTCCTCTTCGTCGTTTGGGGTTATGCCTATAATATTAATTTTGCTACCATATCTTAAATAATTTGGAAATTATGACTAACTTACTTATAAGAGGGCTTAAAGGGAACTTAACCCTGCGATATTTTTCGTTATTGGGGTTGATGCCTATGATTCGAATTTTGCGGCTCTATCTTATAAAGCAGTAATGAAAGACAACTATGCTTTCAAGAGAGCTTAGGGCATAATTTCCCTTGCGGTCGTTTCATCATTGGGGGTGATGCCCATGATATGAATTTTGTAGTTATAGCTTCAACAGTTCGGAAATTATGACTAACTATGCCTATGAAAAGGTTTAAGGCATAATGAGCCATATCACATTGATCAGTGCTACGAGCGGTACCCACAGTCTGAAATTGGTGTCTATAACTTAAATAGATCGGAAATAATGATCAACTGTGCTTATAAGTTCATAGGGATCATGTATAGGCATGCTGCACTTAAAATATGACTTGTGATAAGACAACCACTTCATTGTACTTGGGGCTCATACTGATTAAGTATTTAATTTAAAAATGAAAAAAAAATCGCTCATACGCCCACTAATTTCAATACGGCGACCAGAAAGTGCGAAAAATCTAAGTCCATAATGTCATTTTAGCATTAGACTTGAAAACACAAGCCGGAAGATATAAACACTTGGAATATTTACTAACACATTTATGTGCTTATAAAATCCAATATGGAGCTGGTAATAGTCACGTAATCATATATTCTGATGACATATTCTTATCTGTTTAAAATATACGAATCTGTTGGCATGTCACTCGATAAACTTGTTTGTAAAAGTTATATATATATATATATAAATGAATGGGTGATTGTTAAAACAGACCTAAGTCACTTTTTTTACAAAATGAATTTAATGCAGATATGATATTTCTAAGGGTCCATACACCTTTGAGTTTTAAAAGGTATCTAATGCAGGCATTTTAAGCATGTTTTCCAGCTACTGAATTTTCGTAATGAGAGTCATAAGGGACCTAAGTCAATAACTTAGATACCTTTTAACACTCAACAAATGGCAGTGACTCCGGGACTTTTTAACTCTCAACTAGTGGCAGCACTGCTACGAGCTATTTTTGTCACTGAACAAGAAGTACAGGTTATGTAGCTGTTGTGATGCTGGTTAGTGTTTATAAGTAACACGTACATTGAAGTAAGTACAATGAGTGAATGTTCTGAAAGTAGTTGTATAAATGATAGTCTAGTAAAACCAAGAAAGAGGACGACAAAATCCGGCAATGTAAAACCGCATTTTAACTAAGAAATTGAATTTAGAAGGCAAAGAATGCATAGGATACGAAGGAAAACAGCAATCAACTAGTTCAACTCGTTCACCATGCAGGTAAATATGTACTGCATTATTATTTTTAAGATAATAAAAATGTTATATTATTAAGCACAGCAATATTTTATTAGGTTTTGTATATTGGTTAAACCTGTGCATTAAGCACTAGTGTTATGAGTTACTTTGAACCTCCCTATCTTACTAACTTTGACCAACCTTTCAGGCCTAATTGAAAGTATTATTGTTATTAATGGCATAGGCCTAAAAAAACTATTATTATTTGTTACAGGTGCAAGAACAAGTGCTTTGAAAAATTTGACGACGTAGACAAAACTGTTATACATGATTCTCTATACGAAGAGTTGCACTCGAAAGACGAACAAGGTCTACATTTACAACGGATGATAAAGGTGAAGATTGTTTCAAAACACCGGCCTAGAAAAGATGATGCTGCTTTGAAGGCGAAATCGTTTAACTACAATGTATGTACTTCTTCGTGAAACCGAGGTAGAAATTTGTCAGGAGGCCTTTTTCAGCCTGTATGATGTGAGTGGCAAGCGAATCAAACGTGTCCGGGAGTTACTTTTAGAAGGAAAATCGCCTCGTGTTAAGCTTGGCAGACATCCTTGTGCAAACAAAATAGGCCCGAATGAATTTTTGAACATACATGAGCATATAAGCTTACTGTCAAGAAAGCACACTACGCATCTACTCAAATACATATTAGTTATTTGTTATCAGAGCTGTATGTTAGAAAAATGAATGAATTATATAAAGCGGAATACCAAGTACGAGTTTTATAATAAATACTTTAATGAAAATTTTCATCTTACGTTCGGAAGACCACAAATAGACACTTGTAGTTTTTGTGAAGAAAAAATTGCGTATACGTAGTCCATATTTGAACGATACTGTGAAACGAATCGCTTCGGTTGAGCTATTGGTACTTCTGAGGAGAGAAAAAAAAATTCGCAAATGCTCTTAATGAAACAACAACACGAACTAAGGAAAATGAAAACATCATAGGAATAGTGTTTGATTACATGCAGAATGCCAGTCTTCCTAAGATATCTGTCCAGGACATATTCTATTAGCGGCAACTACCAGTAAATGTATTTTGTGTTGCCAACACCAGAACAGATGTCGGCCACTACTACGTTTACCACGAAGATGAAGCACACAAAGATCCTGATGAAGTAGCATCATCTCTGATGCACTATGTCAAAAACTTTTTCCCAGAAACTGTAGATGAGTTGCATCTTTTTTTCGGATAACTGTCCAGGACAAAATGAGAACCATACTTTGTCTAGAGTTTGTATTGCTTTAACAGATACGTGCAAGTTCAAAACTATAAAACAGTATTTTCCTCTGCGTGGTCACTCATATAACCCACGTGACCGGAAATGCAGCATTATAAAACGTCCGATAAAGAAATGCGATCCAATCTATACACCATGGAGGCTATGTGAACTTATAGCAAATGCTCAAAAAACTCCAGGAACTGTTATTTTTGTCGAGACGGACATGATCACTGCTAATTATACTTGGTGGCCTGCACCCTATAAAAAAACTCAGTTTCTATTGAAACCAGCCGCCTTCAAAGAAATGAGAGAGTACATTATTGCATATCAAAATTTCATTATTTTGTGCACTCTGAGGCCAGAAATGGTACCATACAATCAAGTGAATACATCAGGTCAGGTTGTTTTGAAACGTTACATACCTTCGTTCTTAAAAAAACTGATAATGTTGGGTAACTATGTAAAAAAAATTATCCTCAAGGGAAATTGCCTATCAAAAGGAATAAAATCACATCTGAAGAAGGTAATGCCATATATTTCAGATTAACACATAGAATTCTGGAATGAAATCATCCAGTGACCCATAACCGATGATGTTTCTCACGACGATGTCGAATAACATTTTATTTACTCATTTCATTCAACAAAAAGGGTTTTCTTTACTGTCCACGTAATTTCACCATTGTAAATTTGTTCTTATACAGAACAACAGAACATGTATTTTTTAATACATTGTTAGAAACTATTGTCCAGTATTTGCTGAAACTTTACATTATTTCAAACGAAATTTTTTTTTTAAAGTTTGTTGAGTGTTAAAAGGAACCTAAGTCAACAATATAAATTTTTTAAACAAACTGTTTCATGCAATTAGATTAAAATTCACATGAATGTTAGTCTACGCATACTAAATATAATCTAGCATTCCCATTGCTCCATCGTATAAATTATACAAACTATACAGTTTTTTAGGTTTTTCTCAGAACTATCTAAAAGTGACTTAGATCCCCTTTAACAATTACCCGCTCATATAAAAGTACATAACTTTTATTTTATAACATTATGCTATTGCGTATTTAGCTGTTGTGAACCCATGTTAGAATTCTACTTGAAAATACGAGTCCGTAGACACATCGCTCGATACACTTATGTCTGCAAATTTTAGACGTTAAATGAAAACACTGTTTAAAAACATTACTATTATGTTTGATAATTACACTTCACCCAATCGATTTTTCTGACAAAATTCATTTACCCTTGAGAATACGAGTTCGTAGACAGGTCGCTTGTACATTCATATCTGCAAAATTTACAAATTAAATAAAATTGATTAAAAATGAATTAAAAATACCAAATCCATAACTTTAATGCCTTTTGTAATTTTTTAATATATATGTTATTGTTAAATATATTTTTCGTATTTTTATGAGTACATATACTTAATCTTTTTATTTACGCAATAGGGGATGCAGGGTTTCTTTTAAGTATATATATATTAAATATATAAAAATCTTAATATATAAACTTTTAAAAATTTTTGTCATGTTTTCCCCATAAACATGTAATCACATGTATACTTAATTTAAACCCTTGTTACAACACAAGCCCTGATAGCTCAGTTGCCTAGGGTCCGGCAGTTTGATCCTGCATTTTTCCACAAGATTTCTTGAGTTCTGCAAATGAATAAATAACAGTGCTTCTGATTGTCTCTTGACGACTTAAACTACTGTAAACAAGATGGCGGAGACACACCAGTGCCTACTAGCAGACGGTGAAGGAACTACTGCAAACAAGATGGCGGTACTTCAAACAAGATGGTAGAACCACACCAGCGCCTGTAGCTGGCAGCGAGGGAACTATTACGTAGACGGCAGGCAAAGAAGTCGACAAGAGAGAGAACTCGGGAAGAAAAGAAAGAGACAAAATGGAATGAGAGAGAGACAATATGGAATGACAGAACATGAAGAAACAAGATGGAATGGCGGACAGCCTAGATGGAATGAGAGAGCATGAAAAAAGCACAATGTTAGAACATGAAAATACAAGATGGAATGATATAGCAGGAAGTATAGAAACAAAATGGCGATCGTAAACAAGATGGCCGATGGAAACAAAATGGCTGATGAAAACAAGATGGTGGACAGAAATAAGATTGTGGCTGGAAACAATATGGCGGCCGGAAACAAGATGGCATTTGGAATCAAGATAACGGGTTCAATATGGTGGCGTATTCTTAGATTCTCAGCCCCCTCCCCTAAATAATCCTGGAAACCGCATTTCCTATTTACTCGTTGTGCCATTCCAAGAAAAATATTATCCCCTTATGTAGACGTATTCACTTCACGTGAAACGCACGGCAGTGTCCCCGACAAAGCTACGCCTATTTTTTTTTGGAAGAATCTCCATTTAGTAATAAGGCGGTTTTGTACCGGGTCTTGAAACTGGAAAGCACTATAAAATTAATTATTACCGTGTTATTGCATACAGGTGCATACAGGTAGCGCAGAACACTAGAACAACATCCTGTACAGGGTCATCCTTAACAAGATCTATATAATGTATGTGTGTGACGTGGATGTTCTGTTAGAATGAACAAATTGGCATTATTTATGACTTGTGCCATAAAATGTTGAGAAATACGGAAATGAAACATAAATAGAATTAAAAAAAAAAAGGAAGCGACTAGATTATGTGTACAGACACTCCAATATTTATACAAAAATGAGGTGAACTTATTCATTTCTCGACATTTATACTGAATTTCATCTGAGAATGTGTATGCCTATAGAAAATTGTTTTGTATGGAATAAGGCAAGTGTTTGAAACAGTAGTGAGGTAATCTATCGGGATAAAACATTTTTCGAGGAAATTATTTTAAGTGGTAATCATTTTAAAATTTTCACCAGAGATTGTATTTTTCTATGGTGATTCCGGTTTTTCATGTTTTCACAATTTTCAGACAGAACTTCCTCACAGAGCTTTCATGTGAACGAGTGTTATCTTTACGCCATCAGCCAGCCCAGTCAGAAGCGCAAGTAGTTCGGATGCTCGCCACTGCATTGTCGCTACCTGCCCTTGGCGCCACTATGCGGTGCTGCGGCTACTGAAATACGAGGCAATTTGTGGTTTCGTTCTTGCGAGTTTTCGATCTCTTCACACATCACGTCTTACACTGGTGTGAAATACCTCAAACGATTCGTTCATTGTTCTTTTAAAAAAATGGAGTCAGCTCGACAACTGTTTCCAACGATTCGTCTACAAAGGCCTATCAGTGACTTCTTCAAAAGCAGTTCCTCTGTTCTGACAAGGGTGGTCACATGTTTAATGTTACGTATGTGAATTTTCGTATATGGCAATGGGTTTCCCCCTTAGCAAACGAGCGTTAATTTGGACAGAAATCACTATCAAACGTCAGTTATTTCGGAGAATTGTAAGACTTTTTGTTTTAGAATCAAAATATCATTGTAAAATAAACTTCAAGAGAAATAAAACGATAAAATGAGTGAGTGAAGTGAATGAAGAGGTTTGGGCGGCTCTTAACATCGAGGTCTTGAGAGCCGATGGAGGTGAAACGAGCTGAGTAGGCTATGGAGCAGCGCCGGAATGCAAGGGCGGGGGCAACGGGAGATCCCAGAGAAGACCCGCCGACCAAAGGCATCGTCCGGCACGTTTCCCATGTACCGGAATCCAGGGGCTGCCCCGCCGGGAATCGAGCCCTACTCGCCTTGGTGGGAGGCGAGCAGTCTAACTACTACACCACCGCGTCCCCTAATTCGTTAGAACTATTTTTACTAGTCAGTTTGCAGAAGTTTATTTTGGAAATTAAAAAAAAATGAGTCGGGCTGTGTTGGGGACACGACCGTATGCTTTGCGTGAATACGTCTACATTGACGCGCTCGGACACCTTGATGTTTATTTTTCGTTCCCGTCGCCGCTTCACTCCATCATATGGGATTTTATGGGTATCACTAGATTTCTTTTGGGATGCTCTTTCCAACCGTATACGATTTCTGTATTTCGACTTGGCTTTTTGACGAGTATAGACCGGCATTGTGTTAAGTTTTCTAAATTTTTAAAATTAAACTCATACAATTTCACCATAACCACGCCACACAAATGTTTTATACACGCAATCAATTGATCTTGACGATAGCTGTCGATCGAAACCTAAACGAGCGTCGTAACTTCTAGTCAAAAGTTATACTAACTACACGGAAGTTATGAGACGCAGCGAAACGAACTCGCGCTCTTGTCAGAAATCTCTGAACACGCCTTCCCTCTCCCAGCCACGGAATATCCAGTAGGGGTTGGAAAGGAGAAAGAGAGGGGGTCGACTTTTCGTGATTCTCCAAGGGAGTTACGTGACATGCCTCCTACCCTCTGCCGATCAAGCGGGGCGGCTCCTCCCAAGAGAGGGCGAAAGGGGATCCCGGGGCCGCATGCAAAATTCATCCCCCCTGCAGGTCGCAACCCTCCCTGCTCGCGAATAAAACGGTCCTCAGGCAGGCCGTGAACGGTCGGCGACGTGATCAGGGTGCCCAGCGACTTGTCAATTACCCCGGCGCGGCGCACCCCCTGCCAACACGTCAACCCGTAGACTCAAGATGGAGGTAGCCTATAGTCCATTCACGATCACTTCCGACTTTTCTGAAGCCCTTGTAAAGAACTTCTTCCAGGATACTCCTCCGCCTCGTGCAAGTAAAGTTTTACCGGGTCTAGAAAATTACACGGAAGGGACAACGCACCGCATTCGTACGCAATCATTTTAATAACATTTTGCACGAGAACTATTTAATATTAGGCACGACCTACACTCATATTTTCTCACTGTTTTTAATCAATGAAATATTATAATTTTCTTTACAGCAACTACGAACGGAATTCTCTCGATTCAACATCCCACAATAAATTGATATCACTTACTGTTTACAATTAATTACTTCAATCAATACATTTTGCTATTACCTCAAAGATATTAACATAATGCTATAATTAAAAATCAGTCTCAATAGACTCTATTAAAATCTATTCAATTATTTTACAAATTATATGTCCATATTTGACATATCCAATATTTACAATAAAGTTCGTACCACGTGTTATTCAGTCCCACCTCAGTTTAGTACAGGTCCCACCAGTCCGCAACTTTCTAGAGTTCTCCGAGCGCACTCACACACAGTAAGTAGGCTTCACTCGTCGGGTTTCACGCCCTCTCGTCCATTCACATCACGAACACCTGTTCCGACGTCGCCTCGCAATCTCCCGTCGTCTTCCGTCCTCATCACGTCGCTCGATTACCGCACTCAGCTAAAAGGCTTCTAAGGCTGTTCACGATAAAGTGAACACTTTTGAATTCAACCTTAGAAAAAAGTCACTGCCCATACCTGCGTATATTTTAACGGGGCAGTAAAGTTGGTAACGATGGAGGGGAAAGTAGTTACATATATTAGCATCGAATAAAAAGTGTTAGGTAACCCCATGTGGTAACTTAAATTATTTCTATCGCTTTCCGTTTTTTTTAATGCATCGAAGTGTAAAAATGAGCAGATTTGTACAATATTTACTTTTATAATAATTCCACAGATTCACTTGACCGACGCATGAATAAAGTGATGAGGCCCGTGGCGATGTTAATTTTACATAAGGCGGAAGAATACACAACTTGTATGCAAGTATATCTAAAGCAGGGCTTTCAAAAGTGCTCATTTTACCGTGAACAGCCTATACCAAGACTACTGGCCATTGGACCACTGCAATATTTATATATCCGTAGGTCATCGTCCAGAAATTTTACTGAATTCGGCGTTGCGCCGAGGGTCCTAATTCCCAGAATATTATTAAGCATCCTCTACACTTGTCGGCTTCTCCAGCAAAAGGGGAGGGGGAATGGCAGCGAGGCAGCGAGCGTGTCTGCCTAGGGGGAGGGGAGGATCGAGGTGGATCACCCCCCACACAGAGACGGGTCCACGCGTGCGTAACGGGAGTTCGCGGCTGGTGCGAGCTACAGCGCGTAACACTGCCCCCTCCTTAAGTCTGTTCGTACCGAACAGACTCTCCAACATCAGAACCTTCGTACAGTGCCAGTCGGTCGATGTGGACAACCTTAGGCTTCGCCCGAGAGCATTTCTCTGAACATTGTTTTATGTTATCAGGATCTCTAACTTAACAGGACAAATCCGGTAGACCACAATTTCTCTTCGTTTCCGATACTTCGCAAAAATACGATTTTAAAAACTCGATTTTCAAGTGTTTAGGAAAGCCTATTTGCATAGAAACCTTCACTAGCTCGACTACCACTTCCCTTGCTAGATTGCGAATGCTACAATATTCAGTTCAGGTATAAAGTGCTCCGCGGGTTTCCCACTTGATTTTGTATAAGAAATCAACTCACGAACTTTGTCGCTTGAATTTAACCTCTCTCTATAATGCTCACTTCCTCGTAACGCTACATTCAGTCAGCTTGTATTGCAATTTAAATCGACCTGTAAAAGCAATTTTCGGCTATGTTAGAAAACTAGTAAACGTCACTGCCATTCGTATCTCCGGGACATTTGTTCTGCTGACCGTGAAGAAAATTTGTTTACTAATTTATTTTAAAGCCGTAAAGCCCTTTTAAACTACTGTGCGTTGCTGGTCACGTGCCGGACAAGCGGAAAGCCTTTGTAGTTGACGTGAGGACGTAATCCTTTGAGTAAGTCTTTGACTACCTGCCGTGTGGATCTTCCTTGGCTTCACCGGGCGGCTACAAAACCCGTTTCCAATATATTTTTATTTTAGGAAACAGACTTTGCGTGAGCCGATTTTCTTTATCAAAGAGAATACCTATGATCCATTCAAGGTTACTTCACCCTTTTCTGAAGCCCTGCTTAAGTTCTACTTCCAGGATATTCCTCCGCCTCATACAAACAGGCTTAACTAAGTCTAGATATTAACACCAAATGACGACGCACCGATTTTGTGCGTAGTCGTTGTAATAATATTTCGCGTGAGAACTATTTCTTACTAGGCGCTACCAACACACGTTTTCTCATTGTTTTTATTCATATTTATTATAAATGAAATATTATAATTTATAAATAGAATATAGGTTAAATTTAAATTTAACATAAAATAATATATTTAAGCTAACATAAGTATAAAACGCCTCGGATAAATAGCATATTTCAGAAATTAACGAAGAAAAATCATTCATGGGGTGGTTTTTCTAAGATTCGACTAAAAAAAGTGCGAAGGAACCATGAATAGACTAAAGTAAACAATATTAAACGCCTCAACGTCATATACCGCCATAAGGAAGCATTGCGAAGGCGATTGAAAATAACATAAGCAAGCTTTGCACGTGTTCTCTTTCCTCAGAATTTTAATCATTGACAATAAAGTTTTATACAGGAACATTTTCATGATACATACAGCATTGTCGCTATAGTTTAAAACACTGGTTTGCATATATATATATATATATATATATATATATATATATATATATATATATATATATATGTGTATATATGTGTATGTATATATATATATATATATATAATATTATAATGAAAATAATTTTTTTCAGGGCAGAAATGAAAGTCGATATTTTTTACCTATTCATAAATTTGGTTATTCAAACATAATGAATGTGGTCTAGTCGTTGTAAAGTGTCGAAGTCAGAAAAAATCGCTGTAAGCAGCCCTCTGTTAACGATATATATCGATTCCTGAATTTTCCACCAAGATAAATAAACACACATCTACCGCCTTGCATTTTATTTTCAAGTGCGTATTCGCGTCTACGGAATGTCGGCAGAAGGCAGTGGCCCGTCCGTCGGTCGGTCGAAAGTTAAAAGTTTGAGATATATTTGACGGATTGACGGATAGAAAAAAGTTGCCCTGCGATTGGTAGAAGATCACGTGACCGCCTGATGGACGGGTGACTGACGGATGCGACGGATGGTTGTGAGTCCACTTTTAGAGCTCCGATTGGCTGCTATAAAATTAATAAAAATTATTATTAGGATGGCCAAAATTGGCGGGATATTCTGGTTTCGTTAAAATTAATGAAATTCGTGTCAAATGACGATTTGCGTTGTACCATTACAGTTGTAATAAAATAAAATTCTCGACGTCAATGAGTGTAGGAAGCGATTGCAAGTAATTTCTAGAGCGTGTTTTTGAGGTTAGGATTACCTTATATTTGCATTCAGAGTCATAGTGGTGTAAACCTTGCGAACATATTCAATCTGGTAAACATTTAATTGAGCGTGTTTAAAAATGACAACCGTAAATTACCCACGTAAATAAATTCAGCCTTTACCCTACAAAACATGGGAGAATTCTTTTTCTCAACACATCGAGCGCCGCCGACGTAATATCACGTCGACTGAATTGAACTGAGTCGTTTAGAGTTTGCCGTGATATCTCGACATCCGCATTCTTTACAAACACGGGCGAGGAAATATTACTTCGCCTGCACTTTTCATAACGTTCTATGCAAAGTAATATCACGTCAGCAACATTCGAATAGTAAATACTGAAATTAATAGAATAGATTGTACATTATTTCACATGGGAAATAAACAATTGATAGCAGCCTGCAAAATTCGCGTTATTTTATGACATCAAGCTAAAATTCATACTGCTATATATACTCGAGCCGGCGCCATTAATATATTGTTTGCATCATAAATGTTGAGTCACGACCTTTTTGAGTGAACTGCACGTGATTAGAGCACACAATTATGAAGTGTTTTTTATGGGCGCACAGTTACCCGGGGCGTGTCAAATAAAGAATAGTCCAATGATACACGTGTTACAAAGGAAAAGTGTGTTAAGTTTACATGTCCTCAAATAATAACGCGAAATTTGCAGGTCTTTAACTATTGATTACTGGCAGAGGGCCAGCTAGTAATGAAATTTGTTTAGTGTAGACTGAGAAAAAGGTTTTGTTGAATCAAACAAGATTTGTTTGGTGCAACCAAATTATTTGTTTGTCTAGGGGCAATGAAATATTTTGTTACTGAAATTAAGTTATTTTGTTGTTCTCATTTGGTTGCCCCAAACTGTAAGATTTGGTTACTGCAACTAAAGATTTGTTTGGCTACTCGTACATTACAAAGTTTGGGAAAATATAAAAAAACTTTAAATGTTCAACCGAGTTTCGACCCTAGATCACCTGCGTCTGCGCGTTACGCCTTAATAATCTCAGCTAATGTGATCACTGCTTACAGTGGAAAGCTTTTAAATAGATATATTGCAAATATTGGGCAAGTGTGCAAATAAATATTTTAGGTTTTACAGCTTTACTTGTCAGTTTCTTGTTGCATTGTTTTATTAATGTGTTTATTCGATTGTTAAACATGAATAGATGCAGTAACAAACACGGTTGCTAACCTAGTTGTCACAAAAAATACAAACAAACTCTCGAGCTGTATTTTCAAACGAAGGCAGTCAAATGAGTGGCCCCACAAATATATACAGTTGATTCAACAAAATATTTAGCTGACAGTCTAGTTTTTTTGGCCCAACACAGAGATTTTGTTTATTCAAACATATATTTTGTTAGACGAACGAAAGTAATTTTGTAGCTTTAAAAATTTTGCTTGCTCAACAATATATTTTGTTAGGGCAACTAAATATGTATTTGGCCCTATATAAACAAATATTTTGTTTGATTTTCTCTCAATGTATGGACCAATAGGACGGTTGTAAATGGGAATATAGAAAACAGCCGAACTGACGGTAATGCAGGCGTGAATGTAGAAGACTCACTTCTAGCTTGGCTTGATTGCCAGATTTCAAGTGCGTCTAATTTCATTACGCGTAATTGATTACACTTCATTTATTCTACACCATATTTTCAGTGAAACAGTAATATGCCTAAATAGCTCAATGTAACATAACTTACGTGCAACCATCATCGCCATAACAGCCTCGTAGAGAGGTCGCAGATTATTCCTCCTTAGTAAATCACTTGCGGTAGATCTTAGAACTCGCCCTTCTCGAACAAAAACGATCCACGAAACATTTAAGGCAGACAACACATTTGAATTGCCATTTGAGCAGGCTAATTAACATAAGAACCAAGCAAAAAATCACTGTCAATTCAGTGGCCGTCGTCTCTACAGAGCCGGCAGCGACAGTGCATTGGCAGGAAGCTGGACTTGTTGGACAACACAGCTGGACTTGTTGGACAACACAGCTGGACTTGTTGGACAACACAGCTGGACTTGTTGGACAACACAGCTGAAATACCGGATGGCACCAAACCAGTACTAACTTTCCTTATCATAACTTTTTGCTCTGTAAAAGCGTAGCAGGAAAATTCGATACGTATATAACATCCACTCTTTAGGTCGGTAAATAGCTGAGAATTTAATATATTATAAAAAAAATTTAATTAAATATTTATGTCATGGGCCTACAACAAATAAAAAAATGTGTACTCTAAATACGCCACATAATATCAGCATAGTTTAAATCCAGAATCTCAGTTTTATTTAGACGTGTAATAAGAATAAGGTTGTCTGCAGGAATGAAAAAAAAATTATAAGTAACGAATTTAATGAGGTACCTCTAAATATAATTGAAATCATTATTTTTGATAGACTGTGTGGTATTTCTTGAATTTGTATAAAAATGAATTTTGCTAAGCTTACCTAAGTAGTTTTTTTTTTGCGAATTATTTGGTTTGTTTTGTGGAAAATAACTAAACTAATGACTTCGACAAGTAATTATTCTTTTTTTTATCTATTGGTTATGTCGGTGTATAGGCTGTTCACGGTAAAATGAGCACTTTTGAAAGCCCTGCTTAAGATCTACTTAAATGCACATTGTGTATTCTTCCGCGTAATGTAAAATTAACACTGTTAAATGCCTCATCACTGTATCCATGCGTCGGTGCAGTCAAACTGTGAAATTATTAGAAAATTAAATATTTTACTAACATGCTTATTTTTACACTTTGATGCATTAAAAAAACAAAAAGCTATGGAAATCATATAATTTATCACAAATGGCCAACTAACACTTTTTATTCGATGTTAAGTTATGGAACTACTTTCCATACATCGTTACCAACTTTACTGTGTGCATGTCATTCAGTGCGTCCGTTAAAATATGTGCAGGCAGGAGCAGTGACATTTTTCTAAGGTTGATTTCAAAAGTGCTCACTTTATCGTGAAGAGTCTTTAGTAAACAGTATTTCCGAGGCATATAAAATGCATAAATCAGTGATAGCTAGAGCCAGGGGGGAGACACTAGATAGGGCTTACAATCTCGTTATTTGGAGTAAGTGCCTGTGGAAACACCAACATAGACATTTTACCACTAGAATTAATGATTTTATGGACCAAATCGGTTTTGAGTCGAAACTATGAGTGTTTTGTATCTCAAACATACTGATTTTACCTACATATATTTCAGGTGCTGATTTAGTTACTTATTAAAACGATTATAAATATTTAATTCGTTTTTTGCACTGCTTGTGCAAGATGTATTCTATTCGGTTGGTCACACTTGGAGGTAACGCAAATATTTCAAAGACAGAGCTAACACAAACAGCACAGGTATATATTTAATTACTGCCGAAAACAGCATTCGGCAACTAAACGGTGTTAGTCAAGTACGTTCTAACTAAGCAATTTTAGAACGTCGTTCTAGAACCTCTCAAGAATAATGCAAGCTGTAAGCATACTGTAAATGCTACTCGGCAAGCCTAAAATAAAAAAACAATATCATTTTTTTCGTAAATAAGCTATTTTATTAAACATTTATCACAACGTGATTATTAACTACTTCAATGAAGCGTGTTTATCAAAAATTATCATTAAAAACTATTATTTTTGTTTTATTGTACTAGGTGATTATTTTTCGTTATGCGTGTCTGCTGTTGGTATTAATCCAGGCACCTACCACCCACCCACCCAACACCCCTGAAAAAGATTTCAAAATAAGAAGATCGTTACAACAAGGAAGTGTCCACTCTTGTCTCCTTAATTGCTCTGTGGTCAGAGCAGTGAAGTAAGTGTAAGACAATGCAGTGGGGGGGGGGGGTGGCAGGAAGGCTGGTTGTGGTGTTGCGAGGTCTTGTTGTCTGTAATTGTGGGGAAGACGCGGCGGTGTCACAACGGAAGAACTGTTGTGTTTACAGTGGTTGCGTCGTGTTTACCAGCGACAGGGGCATGTGTGGCACCCCCAGAGAGGGGTGTTCTCCACAGGAAGGTAGGGGGGGAGGGGTGCTTGTTTCTTTGTCGAGGTGCGGGCACCGCCAGATGTCCTCGTCCTAAAAGGGAGGGGAGGGGGGGCCTGGGAAACTACGCCACTCTCGCGGTGAAGCAGCGAGGGGTTTCCCCTTCTCCTCCCCTGTTCCTTTCTCAAGACGCCGTTGCAGCACAGCAGGCCCTCCTCGCTTGTCAATCTGAGCCCCTCTCTCACCGTGGGGTCGAGGAGCCCGCCCCTCGCACCAGGGACTCGAACTGGCGTCCCCGCGAGCCGGCAGCTGCAGATCGTGGTCCCACATCCCTCGTGGGAAAACTTCAGTCCGTCGTTTCGACGCCGTATAGGCTATTCACGGCAAAGTGAGCACTTTTGGAATCCCTTTAATTTGGAATAATAGTCAATAAGTATATATTTTTTTGCCGTAGACGTTAACTTCCGAGTGCAGTGGAATATACACACCGACTTTATTACTTACATTGCAATATGTATTCAAAAAGGTGGTTAAAGGATAATATATAGCTGAAAGGAAAAGTAAGTAGGCCTCAAAAGTGCTCACTTTACCGTGAACAGTCGATACACAACACAGCCTAACGATTTTCCTCCCCGGTTTAGGCTGTTCATGTAAATTAAGGCCAGGCTTCACCATGCATGGGCGTATAGGGAATTAAATGCTAAATTCGGACAAAGCTCTCTCAGTCGTGTTTTGTATTTGTTTTTTCAACTAAAGATTTTTTTGTCAGAGATTGAACGCATCTAGATTTGTACACCTTCCAAATTTTAATTTTTTTTATTTATAAAATTATGAGATTTTAGAAATAATTTTAAAATACATTCAAAATTAATAAATTATCGATTGAACAGTTCACAAATCTATATACGTTCAATCTCTAACAAAAAAAAAAACTTTAGTTGAAAATACTACCAGTACCACAAAAAATTACTTAGAGATTTTTGTCCGAATTTAGCATTTGATTCCCTATACGCCCATGCATGGTGAAACCTGGCCTTAAACACTTAAAATCATCCTTTGAAAAACGTCACTGCCCTTAACAGCATATATTTCAACGGGCACACTGACTGGGATACGCCCAGTTAAGTTGGCAACAACGGAGAGAAAGTAGCTCCGTGTCTTGACTTTTGGATTAAAAGTATTACGTAACAATTTGTGAAAACCGAAATAATTTAATTTGCTTTCGGTATTTCTTATAAGAGTAATTGTAAGAATTGGGGAATTTGTAAATCACTTACGTTTCTAATAATTTTATATTTTCACTAGAACGGTGCATGATTAAAGTGGACAGGCCCACCGCGGTGTTAATTTTTCACATGACGGAAGAACACGCAATGTGCATTAAACTAGATTTTGAGCAGGACTTTGAAAAGTGTTCAGTTTACCGTGAACAGTAACTTCGCACAATTATGTTAAACAACCGCTTTAACAGTGAGCTACAACCACACACGCCAGCAAAATGGCGTCGCCAGTCAGCAAAATGGCGGAGCACCGTTCGCCAACCAGCGTCCGGTAACCTACTCACCAGCCAGCAACCCAGCCGATAGCGAATTTTTTTTTCCCGTGGCAGGCAATAGCCAATCAGACACAAGGCCGTACGCAGCCAATTGGATAATGGGTTCACACACTTCAAAGATGCCGACTAACCATGCTGCACAAAAATTAATTCCTGGGGATATGTTCCATAAATTAAGCCTCAAGCAAAGGGAATCAAAACCGGAACACCCAGATATGACATAGCCTCTACATGTTCGATATTAAACACATATTCGTTACGTGGCAGTCCAATCTAGCAGTAAAATTTAATTAATTTCAGTTTACAAAAGACGATACGTAAAATTTCGTCGTAATAATAACAGCAATTTCGTACATTTACTCAGAAAATTTAGTTAGGTTCACACAACCAAAAAAGTTATTTGCAGAATGATACATGACAACACATTTAAGGTGAATATATGCCGTTTACGGTAAAGTGAGCACTTTTTAAGGCCCTTTAACAGGCTTTAACTACTAATAAATATATCTCAATGCAGCCTCAGGCATTAAATTCTGAGGGTGGTGAAACGTATACAGTGTATTTATTGGCAACATTGCAATTTTTATATTAGATAACAACAGTAAGATGGAGAGTGCATGAAAGTAAACACTTAGAAAGGCGTTAAAAAGTGCTCACTTTACCATAAACAGCGTACATCTTCGAAACTTGTTTGGACTCTTGCAGTTAAAACTGTGATAGTAGTAGGGTCCTCGGCAACTTTTGATTGATTGAAAGCATTAAATTGATAACAAAGGGTTAATTAATTGGTTGGAAGGTATAATCAAAAATTTAAGGGGTTAATCAAAAAGGGTTAAATTTTAATCAGATTTTAATACGATCAAAAAATTCTTAATGCGATCTTAATCCGATTGAAACTGTCTTAACCCGATCGAATTTTTTTTTGCATATGGGTGTGCATTATTTTCTTTCTTTTCGTGTGGAGGAGGGGGTATCAGAAGCTCTGTTCGATGTTGACGGTGTGGTGTCCTGCAGGCGATGAAGAGAGCGCCACTGCCGTCGACCCTCATATGCCACCGGAATGAACGTGTCGTGAGACCGGGAACCGTAGCACCCATAACTGACTAGATGTTTGTAAAAACAATTGCCAGCCGACACTTGGACTAATCATAGGGTCCCAGGGCGGGGGGTCGTGTCAGTGTAAATCTGGGGCACTGGACCCACATTTAGGCTGTTTTTGTTTTGTCGCCTATTATTATGAAAATTTACGTGTTTGTGCTGAGGCTCCCCTCCAGCCTGCAGGCTAGAGAGAATGTAAGTGTTGTAATGTCTGTCTAATGTGTTATTCTATTGTGTACAAGTGTGCTATTTAATCTCGCATGTAGTGTGTCCGCGAGTCCCTAATCGCCCGGAGGTTTCGTCGTTTTTACTGACCAGAGTGGTGGGTTGCAATGTCTTATATAGGTGTAGAGTATAGTGCAAGAGTGGGCTAAGGGTTATTTGTTCTAATTTTTGAGGTTTTTGGACGGATTTTGGTGGTAGATAGGCGATTTTTACGAATGTATTTAACACACGAGAAAAATTAGGAAAGTGTTCTACGTATGAATAAATTACACATCGTAAATTTTCAAACGACTACGTGAATAATAATAAGTGGAATTATGTGAGTCTTAAATGTAACGCGAGTCTCCAGCTTAGAAATATAATTTACACAAGAGAGAATTTTAACTACGTGAATAACATGTGATATCGACAAGTGCAAACTCACTAAACGAAATCCAGCTGGTCAGTATGAATAAATAAAGATGTCCAAACTCGCGTTTAAATTTTAAACATACACAATAGCGTAATGTAAATACACGTACATTACTTAACGCCTATCACACATACCTTGAGTATTTTTTTAAAACACATCTGTTTCATGTGGAGTCCAGCGTAGCAATTACGTCGCCTTATAAGCTGTGTGTGTGTGGAGAGCCCAATTATATACGTGTAGCGAAGTCGATAGACAAACTAGTTGAAATTTAAGAGAAAAACTTTGCATTTGTCCTACATCAGACAACGAAACAATAATATTTAAACTAAAGTTTCACTATTTTCAAAATAATTCACTTTTAACACAAATTATTTCCATCGAAGCGTAGGGACACTCGGATGACGCGAAGAAGTACTTAAGCCCGCAAAGTGTAATCGTGCAACACTTTATAGTGACGTACTACAAATTTCCATTAAATCTGTGAAATTCATGTCACTTGGTAACAAAAATGCGAGTTGTTAATGCAAATGGTATTTTCGTCTACTGAACACAGAAATCAATTACTTATCACAAACACAGTACATCGATCAGAAAAAAAGAAGTTAACACAAAAATTTATATTTTCCCAATAAAATACTATGTAAATCACAGCTATCACTAGATATGAAGGTAAGACTCTTGTAAATTTACGGGAAAATATATTGGTATTATTATATAACTTGAGTTGAATTTTATTTAAAAACTAGTTTAAATTATTGTGTTTATCTTCTTCTCCAGGCATCACCTTGTATCTTGAACAGGAACTCTTGTAATTTGTGTGTTTGTATGTAAAATTATTTTTTTTTATGTTGCTGGACTATGTTTGGTGTAGACGTAGACGGAAGGCAAGAAGGGACAGAGGTTTTTGCTACCTACCTCTGTGAAGGTATGCGGGGCTTCGTTTTCAATAAATTCCCCTGGGATGCCACAAAAGTTGGTCAGCAGACCGTCGTGTCCTATTCCAACTTGAGCAGAGCAAGTTTCTCTCAAGGTACTAACCTGCTTCCTCATTCCTTTGCCAAAAACTTCATTAATTCATTCAGCTATGCTTGATTTTCTACATATTATTTTTTTGTAATTTCCCCTTAGCCCTTCAAAGTCCATGCAAGTATTGTAAGTTAAGAAAAGTACATTTTCTTCTTTGTGAAAGAAAGCAAAAAATTAATAAATTTAAATGCAAGTCATCAGCTTACCAATACTGATTGACATCTATTCATAGTTTTGTTTTCTCATTTTACATAAAATATTATTTTTAAAAAAAGTTAGTGACATTAGACATTAAAATTAATAAATAATCACACATACTGTTCATTTTTTAACATTTTATTATTAAATATTATTTTTTCAAAAATGCTCCTTAAACATACGTATTTCAAAAAATCATCACACAAAAAAGATTGAATTTACAACAAACAATTCATTATTCACAGCAAAAGTCATCAAAAATAACTTTTTTACACATACTGAACCATTTTTTATCATTCATATACACAAAAGCCACAACTAATTACAACCACAATTGACTTTACGCATTTTTCTCTTTTTTCAAAAAAAAAAATGGTTTTCCATTCAATCGAATTATTTACACATACTGAAACACAATTTAAGAGAATTTATGTACAACAAACAATATTCTAACTTATAAACTTTTTTTTACAAAAATAAGTAAATTTTATAAAAACAAGATATTTCAACAATAACAATTTTAACAAGAATGAATTTATAAACTAAAAGACAGTTTATCAATAACATTTCACTAACGACATTATACAAACATTACATCTGTAACTTAGCACTACAACTACTGTTACTAAAACTATTATTACTATTGCTACATTACTATTACTATGGGTACAAAAGTGTTTGACATATATTACAAGATTAAAAACAGTTTACACAAACTAAAACACAATTAAAGAGATCTATCTACAACAAACAATTTTCTTTACATAATATATACAGAAGCAACTGTTGGTTGTCTCTTTCCTACCTATGTACATTTAACGACACTGGTGAGGTGTTCGTAAAGATGCACAGAAGGGCGTTCTTTTGTCACATTCGGGATTTGTTTTTGCCAAGCACACACACACACTAAGTGACTGAGGCAAAACACTCACATGCACGCAGTTTTCACTGGCAATTTGATTTTCTTCTTTGACAAAGGAAATTGGATCGGAGACATTTGTATCAAGATAGTTGTTATTGAAGTTATGTAGTGTCTTACAGGTAGGCAAACAGGGAGTAGCAGCATTGGTGACGATTCGACAGGTGTTGTAAATATTTATAGTAGGTGTAGTCAGCTGTGATGATTATTCAACAGGTGAAAAGTAGTTGGTATAGTCAGCTGCGATGATAATTGTAGCCAGTTGCGATGACTGTGGAACGGGAGGTGCATGTGATGTCGGCAGATGGGTGTCCTTGGTGTTGTTGGGTGCTAGGTCTATAAATTTATTGTGGTGTTGAAACTGTTATATGGAGGGAAACAAAAAATTATTCAGGTATTCGATAGTGCCCCCAAGATAAGGTTGATATTCCATCTGCCTCAATGTACCGCTTATCATCCATACCTGACAACACTATTTTCGTTACGCGTATGGTTTAGACTTAATGAGCACGCGAACGGAACTGATATTGGGTCCCCATTACCCTAGTGCAATTTTCGAGGCAAACTCAATAATCTTTGTACCTGAGTGATTGCAACATGTTGGGTTTCACACCATTTGCCTTATGAATACATGCTCATTCGCAAACAACGTGTGCATAAAGCTTAGGATGTAAACCCACAAAGTGTGTGATTATGCGCCCAACACATTCATCTTTCATCACTCTGGTATGGCCTTTGTTCCTGTGAGGGAATCCTTGCAGATTATCGAGAGCATAGTTGGATGTATCAAACTGTGTCTTTAAATCTGGGGTAATTACGTTGTATATGCAATCACAAGCAGTATAATATACTAAGGAATCAGAGCCACAATACAGGAGGTGCAAACCGGCGAAAAAAATTTTATACACATGTACTAATAGTGAAATTCATAGATTGATAATTTTGAGACATCGAGAATGGCAACACCAGTGTACAAATGTTTGTTGAACACAACAGAACCCTTTGAAATTTCGATGAGGACTATGTTCTCATCGATGATCTGCCACTCCTGGAATTTCGGACGTCCTATCAGCTCTGCAGCCCCATAGATCGTGTCATACCTCGAAACGACTCTGATGTCCCTTTCCCGGTGGACATTCTGCAAAGTTTTTCCATAAACTGAATTATTCGTCAATTTGAAAAACAATTTTTCGAATGCGTTCTCAGCCTGGGCACGTTTCTCAATGTTAAAGTCGATGTACGAAGCCTTCCACACCTTCTTCTCAAAGAACAAAACGTGATGAACAGAGTCAATTTTGGCCTAATACATCAATTACTGGGTCAGTGTTTTCCTGTGTATAACATATTTCTTGAGCGGCGTGAGTGTTAAAAAAAGTTTCCCATTCGAGCCGTTCGGGGGAATGCCATTTTCTGGGGCCAAAGGCATATCAGACAGTTTATCATAACACTCCTCTGGATATGAAAGATCCACTTCCGCGAAAAAAACAAGTGTCACCATCATTCACAGTGATTGCAAAATCCCATGAAGAGAACACGTCAGCCTTAACCCACTCGAAATTAACGATCGGAAGCTTGGACCACATTGTATGACTGTACAGCCCATTGATGTTGAAATAGAATGTATATTTCGATGCCACACTGGGGTCGTAGTCCTCACCAGTGGCGGCTGCTGAGGTAGGGCTGCGGGTTTCAGCCCTCGTAATAAAATCTCAGAACGTATACATCTACTTATCTGCTACTCAGTAAATAATACTGTGTATGTATACAGAGGTTATTTCGCAGCCAATGTTTTTGAGATGGATGAGACTCTTGTCATGAGAGAAATGTTTTTCGAAATGTCGAGTGGTGAGGCGGCAGATTCTTCTCCCCAAGTGGGTTGAACTAGTAGAGAGAGATGACCGTAACATAAGACTAGGGGTGCTACGGGAGGGAGGGAAGACTTCAGGGGCTTGGCCCTTTTCAGCCAATTGCATGCTGTAAATCGGAGAGCTGCCCAAACAAAAAAATGGTTTCCTGGAACTTGACAAAGCTACCAGAACTACATGTTTTGTAAGCACACTTTCGCGCTCCACTCTTTTGCAGTTGTTAAACACATTTCTTAACAATGCTTGTATTTATTTCGAATATTTTTTTATTTATAGATATCGTTCAAACTAGGGTGAGTTTCAAATATAGTGTGTAATACTCTGAATATGTTTGTTGTTAATTAATGATAAGCTATAAGCATCGGTCAGAAGCACTGTTGAATTGTTGTTAATGTCGTGTTGTGTAAACCCTTAAATAATTGTTAATTCGGCAAGTAACATTTTAAACCTTATTACAACAAAGATTTTCAATTACGAGAATAAACTAGAGCTACATAATCTGGGACCAGCAAGGCAACAGTTAAATATAATTCAACAACAAAGCTAAGGTAGTAAATGGTTCGTATACTAGAAAATTCAACATAAGTACATACAATTTCGCGGACTGGCTATGCGGGTGTGAAGTTGGAAATGTGTTATTTTGTTTAATTTTTTTTTGATAATGAAACCTAATGACCTTGGGTGAACTGTCAATGGGGTAAAAGATTAAAAACATTTGGGAGACAAAGTTAAAAGACATAAATCATATTCGCAACATATAAAAAATGCCATAAAATGTTCATATATTGGTAAGGTGAATATACATTGTCAGTTAGATAGCGCGTACGGTTTGACGAATGGATTTTTTTTTTTACAAATATATTAATTAAGATATGACACTTTCATCTTCTAATTTAAAAGTTAACATGACTTTTGTATGTACTGTAGGCTATGTAAATTAGTATTTGGTTTTAAAAATATTTGTTTTAGTATATTTAAGTTATTATCATCATTAGTATGGTAGAATTGGTATTATTATGTTATCTCTCGTCGTCTCGTGTAATGTAGCACACCATGTAGGTACTGGTTGGAAGGCATATAACTTAATAAACTTAAAACAAATACATACCTGTGGTAGTGATTAGATCTGAACCAGTGGCCATTGTATGTTGACCATTACAAATCGGGCAGTGATACCTTTTTCTTCAAACAACCGCACTTATTTCTTGTATTTAACTATATAAGCTACACTTTTAAGCCTGTCGTACACAATATATTAATCACTGTGCCTATTTAAAAAATGATATTTGTAATGATATTAGTTAGGATCGCTACAGCCCTCCCAATTTCAAAAGTCACCAGGCGCCACTGGTCCTCACACCATGTAAATATTGTTGACTTCAGCACGCCTTCTTGAAACCTGGGTAGTGCCACCCCTAACTCCACATTCTACAAAAAGATACATGTCAGGATCAGTCACAGCTCATGACGTACATAGAGGGGTCAAGACTGTAAAGAGCCAAACATACAGTCCTGAAACTCTCAAAAACATCAACCAGCAAACAAATGTCCACATGTAAGTATTGAATGGCATACTGCAGCAAGTTATGCAATTGAAGGCATCCCATGCAGCTTGGGTATGAGCGTAATCCTCATCGCTAATGCCTTCGCCTCTCATCACATTATGAAATGTGTCCTTTGGTGGGAGAGACTTGCACATCAGACTGTCTGGTGACTTAACAGAGTCATAAGGAAAATGTCCCTTCCGTTTTGCAAATTCGAACTGGGTGTTGTCTGGAAACATCGAGCGGGTGATACTCAATTGCGTTGGGGAATCTGTTTTGTGATACATCTGTATTTCTCTAGGGTCATTCCAATAACTTGAATTTTCCAGGATTTTCAATTACCACTGTTCCATCATGAAACGCTATGTAACGTTCAGCCAAGGGCTTTATAAGAAAGTGAGAATCGTAATTCTGCAGGTTATGGAAAACAGTAATAAGTTGTCTTTTGGGTAGTCTAAAATTCCAGATGCACTTATTATGTGCACTGCCTCTGATTAGCCCCATCAGATGGTCATAGTCGACCACAATATTATCTGTACCGAACAGTTCTTTACAAATGTGACAACTTTTCTGAGCCGCTAACCTACATTCATTAGCAGGGTTTTTTTTGGCTTCATCGAAAAAATGATGCTGTAAATTACTGCAAAGTACAACTGATTCATGAACTAATTTGTACATACATTCAGCACCCACAAACTCGAAATACTGAGACAAACTTGTATTGTATGAACAAACCAACAAAATGCTACAAGCAAATGGAACATGTTGGTTGATGGTAGTTTTATTACTTGTTTCATCATTAGGCAAGCAATTGGACATGGGTTTCCAGCAAATTTCTACATCGCAATAGGCGACGAAACCCAATCTCTGCTGTTTGCTGTAATCTTTAAATTCCAAGTACTTATTGTTTCCAGTGGGGAATGTACTGTGAATTGTTGCTCACAAAGAATAGGGTGAATTGAGAGTTTCTCCTCAGTTCTGAAATACTGAAGACAATGCTCACAAACATTTTTTTTTCTCCTTACTCAGCTGACTCCCAACTAGTTTTGACAAATTTGTTATGCATACGAAATGCAAATGAGCGGCATTTCCACTCGCGCGAATCGCCAAAATATTTACGTGTTTGTCATGGTGTACAGGAGAAATACACATGGGTAATACAACTCCTCCCTTTTCACACATTTTGTCCATTATATTGATATCTTTGTCTACAGCACAGTAGACATTGATAGAAATAGCATTGTTTTCCTCAAACTTACGAATATCCCGTATGATTACAGGTGTCGACAGACCTTCGATATTCAAAACTTATTGAGGTTTTGCATATGAAGTAGTTCTGTAAACATGTTATGTTGCTGAAAACAAAGATGGTATGGTGGCTTAGTGGAAACATATTCCCTCTGGGCAGTCTACAGCGACACAAGTTTTCCTATCAGCAATAAACTTGGGCAATTTTGTGTGTGAAGCACCGATGGTGAACAGCTGATATTTACTCACATGGACGTCCATGTACATCAACATTTCCAGACTCCAGCCAGAACCACGCGCACTTAACTTCTCAAGTCTGTTTGTGAGAAAAGGTAAGATATCCTCATCATACATTAAACCCACATCAGATGAATGGAGGACAGGGCATGCTTTGCTTTGAAAATAAAAAGTCTCTGTAGTGCATTCTTCTGTCGTGAGGGATTTCAACTACTTACCCGCTAGAGAAATGGATAATCTAACTGGCAGGGGTGATGCCATTAATAAGTTCAATAAAGGGACTTTACATCTCTCAAAGAAACTAGAAAAATCCACGTCAGACTATAATTGATCATTATGTATCGTGCATCATTTAGTCTTCTTGTGAATGCTGTATTCAAAAGCTGGTACGTCAGATCTGGGAAAGCTTCGCCTGAGGCTTGGGAATTAGAAAAGGAATTATTTTCCAGCTCCCTTGGCGAAATATCTCTAATCGACTCGAAAGTCGGTTGTGAAATGGTTGGAGCACTTTCCGAACCACAAGAATCTTCCCAGTCTGATAGAAATTAGTCGTCATTCAAAAGATTAACCTTTTCATTATTGGGGGAAGTGGACACATTTGATCTTTGGTTTTGACAATCTCTCTGTAAGCGATGCTGTGCTCATATCGCTGAAGTAGAGATCATCCTCGAAAAGTTGAACTCATATCTGCTTAGACGAAGGGACACTGTTTTGACAGCTTGTTTGTATTTCTGTCTGCGATTCCGAATCGGGATCGCTTACGTAAATATCTTCAAGCAAGATGTCAATACAGGATCGTTTACACTCACCCATTTTGACTCCTAACTAAAAACTTTCTTTAGTTTCTCCGGTTGAAAAGTTTAAACACCACAATAAATACACTGAAGTGACCCCTCATTTGGAAAAAAGAAAACCCTCTTAATAGTTTACACACGCGCACTTACACAATATAAGTGAAAAATAATTTTATTAATATCATCCTAGACAAAAAGGTTTTTTTTTATTTTAAAAATATTGTGTTTTTGGTGAAAGACAGAAACAAGAGCTGTGACTAAAAAGGCAGTGAACCATGAATACTTTTACATGTGAACGAGAGTCAGGTAGATAGCAGGCGGGGAGAAACACATTAGACTGACCAAGATCTCGGCCGGCCGAAGGGCCGCATGCACGGTGAGGAAGAACAAGCCAGACAGGATGGGCCAGGCCTCTCTACATGGGTGGGAGGTGGGTGAAAGGATGTGGAACTCTAGTATAGTAAATTGTCGCTAGTGACACTCTACATTTGCTCTATACCTTCCGCGCCAGCCCGACAACCCCCGCCCGCTCCCTTTCTCCTCAAATGAGACACAGCGTACACCCTGCAGGTGTGTCTGCGTTTTGATGAGGGAGGGGAAATGGAGAAACTTGGCACTTCCCTCCAAACCTACCCAACAACTTACCCTACTCGCCCGCTTTCGCACAAAGCCTGCTGGACACGATGCACACCAGTGGCAGACTGGGCACCTCCCCTCCAGACTGGCCCTCCACCGATTTTTCAGTCTGCACCCCATCTCCAGTAATGAATTGACCGCACTTTGCGGCCTGTCTCGTCTCGCATATTATTCCCAACTACATGTTTGGAGCATGCTGCTTTCGTTTAGAATATAACAGTGAAATTTAAACACACTAATGCGTTTCATTTTAAGTGCAGTTAAAATTTTTTGTGAGAAAAACTTTACATTTTATTAATCTTACATCGTCAAATTTCTACAGCGTCAAAAACTTTTAAGTAGTTTTACACGGTCAAAATAATTTGTGAAATTTTGTACACCATAACATTTGTTTATGGATTTTATAAATTTTTGCGAAAGTAATTACTCTGTTAAACCCAAGAAATTATAAAAAAATACTTAAAATTCAAAAATTAAACTTTATAAACAAAACATGCAATACTTAAAGCAAGCGCACATACACATTTAATGCTCTTACAACTATACAATCTTGCATTTTAGAAGTAAAATGTACTGAAAATTAAAAAATATTCGAAAATCTCGCTCTCTCTCTCTCTCTCTCTCTCTGTCACTCACACTCGCATTTTCCCCAATGACTTTGAAAAGAAAATGTCTTAAAATTAACTTGGTTGCCCAAACCACCCTATCACATACATTTGAAAACTGTCATTCATTAAAAATACTCAAGTCTCATGTATTCATCATCATACATCCGTCTCCAGTCAACTCATACTGAACAAGCTTGAAAGCTGAGGTTATGCAGCTCCCCCTTAATCTGGGCATGAGCAGTGTAGTTCTTCCCTTGTTTTAGCTGTTCCATAGTTCATGCCTCATAAACACACAAAATCCCTCCCTTAAACATTTTTATAACTATGTAAAACTAATTAAAATTTACATTAATGCTTCCTCCGCACTCACGCTCTAGCAATCATACAACTACCTAACTAAAATTTTTATCAGAGTACTTGGCAATGCATTCTAGATGCATTTTCACATTTTTGTGAATATTCAAACAGTGAAGAGAGGCCATAGGTACACGTTATTGACAAGAACCCTATTCCACATACAGCAAGTGTGCTTCTACTGGTGGAATACCTCTCCTCTCAGCTATTCTAAATATACTCAAAACTACATGAAAAGAAAATACAATTGGAATTAAAATTCACATGACTTTTCCCCCCACACTCACACACTTAGTCATACAACTAGTTAACCAAAATTTTTATCAGAGTACTTGGCCATGCATTCTAGATGCATTTTCATATAGTTTCTTGAATATTTAAACAGTGAAGAGAGTCTGTAGGTGAGTGTTATTGACACATACCCTATTTCATATAGAGCAAGAATGCTTCTACTGGCAGTCTACCTCTCATCTCAGCTCTTCTAAATAAAGTCAAAACGACATGAAAAAATTACATCTGGAATTAAATTCACATGACCTTTTCCCCCATACTCACACACTCAGTCACACCCATCCTTAAACACTCACCCTTAAATGTCACTAAACATCCTTAAAAGATACTTAACACAACAAATATTCTGAATTGTGAGACAATTTTTTTAAAGATAAATCATTCAGGTCTAACAATTTTTTTAATTGATTTGTAGCAGTTTTACAGAAAAATCATTCAACCATAATGATCTTTAAGGAATTTCCATTAATTTTAAAGAAAAACCATTCAGGTCTAATGATTTTCAAAGAAATGTAATTGTCTTTAAAGAAAAATCATTGAGTTTGAGAAAACATTTCCTTCAAGCCTTAATAATTTTGTTAAAAGCTTAACGATTTAAGCAAAAGTTTGATGAAAATCATTTATGTCTAATGATTTTTTAAGAAAAATCATTCAGTTGTTAATGATTTTTAACGAAATTCATTCAGTCGTAATGATTTTGTCAAAAGTTTAATGATTTAATAAAAAGTTGAATGAAAATCATAAAAATGTTCAACGATTTATCACGTATCAATTTACTCAAAGTTTCTGGAAAATTTAGAAAAAAATTTAAACAGAATTTTAAAAAACCCTGCAATTTTTATATTCACTTACTTAAACTCTTGTAGCTAAGATGTTGGTTGATGAAAGAGACCTGAACCCAGATCAGTAGGGCTGAGTGCTACCCCGCTCTGTCAGGTAAGCGCTGGGGCAGCCAGGCACTTGCAATCCCTTTTACTGCTCCGTGGGACAGGCTGGCTAGCAAGCGACGCGGGAGGAGGGTTGCTTTCACCGCCATGGCAGGGTCTCTGGGCGGGCGGGCGATCGCAGTCCCTGAAGAACTCCGCGGGAGCCTTCTCCGGCAGACTTACGATAGACGGCCGTGTCCCCTCGGTCACACAGCCCCACAAAGTCAAGCAAAAGGCGAGAGGGCAGCCGGTACCCTTGACGTAGGCACTGCAGACCAGTTCACAGTTGAGAAAATACACTCGCACACTAAAGCAAATGAGCTCCAGTGGGTTAGAGGAGCTATTTATACCCTCACCAGCCTCCCTTCTCGCATAAATTAAACTAAATGCTATTTGCCTGAAATGAATATCAAATAGAGGATTAATACATTTAGCTCATTTACTAATGTAATCTAAGCTAAGCGGGACTCGAACCCAGCTTTTACATTGGGAGCAGAATGTTTTTTTTTCCTCATAGTGATTTGTATTACATTTAACAATTGAATTAATACTCGAACAGTCGTGGTATCTTCTAATATTTATTACTTCTCCATTTGTTAAGGTTTTTAAAATCTCCTTTAGTCTTGTTCCAAGCACGTATATGGGATAGTCTTTGAATAATGCATAATTTACATATTGAAAACATTTTTCGCAAGCTATGTCACCAGAGTCCCATTTCAGGTTATGTATCAGGTAAGTCCGTTCCCAAAACATCATTTTAAGTTCAGGTTTTAAAATTATACCAAGGTCTGGGAGAATTGAAGCATAATACTTCAGAGTCATTAGCATTAGTTGCATAAGAAATAGCAAACTCCTCAATTACAAAGGAGTTGTGATAGTTTTCGAAACCCTGTTATTTCTTTTTTTGTATACACTATTTACAAAAAGCCTCTTTCATATAGAATTTTTTAATAAGATGACAGCTCTCGCCTCGGAATCTACTTCATCGACTCCGGAATCGTCCATTACTATATCTGGAACGATTCTAGCTTCAAGCGACATACAATCCCTCCGCATATACTGCGAGTTGTCATCATTATCAAAGGCAGGCATACCGTAAGGACAATCTTCACAAGGAATTGGAGCAGCTCTGAAGATGAGGGTGGAAGGTGCAGGGGTGTTTGGACAGGGTCACATACCCTTGGACTCTGGTCGGTTCTGAGGTGTGCAGGGTATGGTGGGAGGTGGTGTCTACGAGCGAGCGGGGACCCGATCGGAGCACAAGTAGGCAAATTACGCCATCTTGAACCAGTTGCAACAATTGAGAATCAAGGATAGACGGGTGGCTGACCCCAGCACTTCGCTGAGCAGGGGTGGCAGGGGGTGGCTGGCATCGTGGAGTCAGGCCGGTTCTGAGGAGTGCAGGGTAAGGGTGGGTGGTTGGGGTGTGAGGGGTGGCAGGCATTTCTCCTCGGATCGGAATACAACTAATCAGTCGTCGCCATCTTGCCTTAGTGCCGAAAACATTTGACGATTGCGAGCAGCCCGGGGTCGCACTCTGGCGAGGGCCAGGGAGGTGGTGCAGGGAGTGAAGTGAACTCAGCTATCCCACTCGGCGCCATCTTCAGTCGCTCATGTACACTTGGAGGAGACGGACGCGCTACTCGCCAGCTCCTTAATAAACACCGCACCTCCACACACTTGGCGGCCGACAATCTTTAGATAAGGGGTTACCGCACCGGCGAGCATCGCACCTACCTTCATCTCTAGTAACAGCCGCGATTTACGTAGTATTTTATTGGGAAAATATAAATTTTCGTGTGTTAACATATTTTTTCGGATCGGTTTACTGTGTTTGTGATAAGTAATTGACTTCTGTGTTTGTAAGACAAAATTACCGTTTGCGTTAACAACTCACATTTTTTGTTACCAAGTGACGTGAATTTCACAGATTTAACGGAAATTTGTAGTAAGTGTTGCACGGTTATGCTTTGCGGTCAACATCGGACATATACCCCCTCCCCCACACAAAAAGAAAGAAAAAATAAATATACCCATACAAAAAAATTGATCGGATTAAGCTCGGATTAAGAAATTTTTCACTGGATTAAGATCGAATTATAAATTTTTTGTTCGGATTAAAATCGGATTAAAATTACGCCCTTTTTCGATTAACCCTTTCAAATTTTTATCAACCCTTTCAATTAATTTAACTAACCCTTTGATGTCAATTTAACCCTTTAAATCAATCAAAAGTTGTCTAGGATCTGTGCTACTACTTGTGATACAAATTTTGTACTGATCAAATAATGGGATTGCTGGATTGATGGTCCAGTTTTTTACGCTTTGGTGCATTACGCAATGGGAAGACTGCATGCCGCCTCAGTGAGTGGGGCGGTAGGGTTCTTCACCACGTGTGCTGGTAAATCCGGTTTTGTAACAGACTAGGTAAGTGTACAGAAGTGAAACAGCTGCACAAGCCTGCGAAAATGGCGTCACTGGCCAACAAAATGTCGGAACTGCGTCTGCGAATCAGCTCACGGTAATCTACTTGCCAGTCGACTGCCCAGCCGACAGGGGTGGAGATTAAGCTCAACCGATATTTTGGTCTGTGACAACTGTTACTGTGACCATAGACTAAAGATGAGGTAGACCGACCTCGCTGGCTGCGTACAACCAATCTTCGTGTCCCAGCATTGAACTGCTTTTCTGCCAACACGTCTAGCGAAAATGGCGTGTTTTGGATTTGAGGTAAGAAAACTTATTTGTAAACAAATGCTTAGAGATGTTACTATGCGTCCTGTAACCAATTTATAATACAGTTTGACTAAATTCAAATTGGTAAAATAATTTGTTAATATAATAGTGTTTGTCATTTAAAAATTAAGATGTAAACGAACACGTTCATCACTGTTAACCATGTGACGTTGACAGTTGTGTAGGATTGGGGTAGGTCAATGTTGGGTATATGCGCCGAAGACGAATAAGTGTTTACCTCATCTTTAGTCTATGACTGTGACACATAAATACCAGCGACTTATAACTGCGATTTTGTAACAGTAACAAAAAATACAAGGCGCAAATATATCAGTGGTGGCGATTACCATTACCAGCGTTGATTTGAAAACATTTGGTAAAATTCGTAATAAAGGTTCGTTTTGTGAGATTTTGTCATTTACCGTGGTAATTTTTTTGTCACCGAATAATTTCATGTTAGTCTTCTACAAAATATCTGACGCTAGTAATTAATCTAAAATTTTCAGTTATGAATTGTACATTTTCTATTTGCCATTAAAGTAAAAAAAAAAAATTATTGTATGGTATTTATTAGCATTCAATGTTTTGTAGTCCAGCTATAAAAATACCGTACGTCGGAGCAAAAATAATAAAAGTAAATTTTGAGGAAGCCTTGTGAAGAGATTTGCCGCTTTTTAATCAGAATCTATGGAAAAATCATTGAATAGTTGGTTTAGAAGCACTCAACTACCATCTCTTGGTAAATGTGCAAGACTAGCTGCGACAGTGCGAGCCTGCGACGTGTCACAGGGAGTTGAAATAAACTTTGGCAAAAGAAGCTGCTTCGCTTGTCACAGTTCGTTTCACAGGCTGTGAACCTGTCATAATGCGATGTATCAGTCACAGATATTTCAATCACTTAATCTAAGGTTAATTCTACTCAGGTCAGGGACAAAACGACCTTTTTTATGGGAGAGTTTGGCAGAGGGAAAATTTCTGCCACTAGGTAAGCGTTAGTGTTCCAAAGAGGTCACTTTTATTTAAAATTTTAAGCTACGTGTATAATAAATTAGAAAAATTTCACTTAGTTAAGTAGTTGTTTTATATTTGATTTATGATTATTGCAAAAATCCGGTACACAATGCCACACTGGCGCTTACCTAGTGACGAAAAATTTTAGTTACCAAACTAAAAGTTTTGAGCTTCCCAACCTGAGTAGAATTAATCTTAGTTTATCACAGACATATCTGTGACAACAATCTATCTGTGACAACGAAATATCTGTGACAAAGTAGCAGACTGCGATTTACCGGCCATCTCTAAACAGGGAATCATTCGCAGCACACGGTGGGCAGTCTTGACAGAACGCCCTTTCCCAGAAACTTGCACAGTCAATCAGCAAGTGGATACGTCCACATCAAAGTATACTCTCCACGCTATTTCGCCTCTATACACTTATATATTCTGTGGCACCGTTGTGCACATTGACGGCCTCCTGTGCCTCAGGCGTGGGAACTTCTGCAAATTTCTGCAGCCGTGCGCGATCTCCGTTATCCCGATGCTGAATAAAGTACTTTCGGAAGAAGACCTTTACAGGTTGAACCCCAGATTAACCCCAGACGTGTGTAGTGTTTATATGTACAGTACATTTAGAGCCTAGGTTACATCCATTTTTAGGCCGCCCTCTGGTTAGCACATGTTACCCGAGCTCAGTAGCGGACGGCGTACATGTTGACTTAATTATTTGGATGCCGTGTTCAAAGTCACCGGCACAGGAGTAGCTATAAGTATGTCTCTGCCCTTCTCTATTCGCGACTTGATTCTTTTGCATCGAAGACAAGTTTCGTTACTCTACAAGTAGATTGTAGTATTTGTATTAACCGTTCTTTTCGACGATTTCAGATGAAACATTGTAAAATAAAGAAAGAAGAAATTTTGATAGTACCGTAGTAGAAATTCGCTTTTGAAGTATCTAAATCAAAAATATAAAATCGGAAATTGCAAAAATACTGCTGAATGTGGCCGAAAAAATAAATTTTTATTATTAGGAATAAAAATAATTCCACAAAAAAATTACAATAGTATTTTCACTGAGATTTATTTATTGCTGGAATATTATTGTGTAATAGTTCCTCCAAAATATTTGTAAAGGCTGTTCACGATAAAGTGAGTACTTTTGAAGTCAACCTTGGAAAAATGTCACTGCCCTTGCTTGCATATATTTTAAAGGCCGCACCGAGTGGCATGTGCCCAGTAAAGTTGGCAATGATAGATGGAAAGTAGTTCCAGTACTTAACGTCGAATAAAAGGTTCTAGGTAACCATTTATGGTGAATTAAATTATTTATTTTGCTTTCAGTTTTTTTAATGCATTGAAGTATAAAAATGACCAGAATGGTATCATATTTACTTTTCTAATAATTCCTGAGTTTTACCTGGCCGACGCACATGAATAAAGCGGTGAGGCCCAATACAGTGTTAATTTTACGTAAGGCGGAAGAATACACAACGTGCATACAAGTATATCTTAAGGAAGGCTTTCAAAAGTGCTCATGTTACCGTGAACAGCCTATATTTCAAATATTATGTACCTCATTGCATAAGTGTGAATGAAGAGCCTGCACTACACAATTTCAACATATGTGATGATCCACTACGTGCGTTAATACGACTAAAATCAAAGCGAAAAAAAAAACTCCACACAGGGTGTGGGGGAAGGCTGGTTTAGTGGTTAGACTACTCGCCTCCCGCCCCGTCGAACAGGGAGTTCACTGGGAGTTCACCGGAATTTTGCGCATGTGGGAAACATGGCTGACGCTACCATTGACCACCGGATTTTCTACAGGCACTCCCCCCCTCCCCCCACTTTCCAGCCCTTGAATTTACACCTCACTTCACTGATCAATATCTCGATGTCAACAGCCAACCAAATCTCACAACTCCGTGAAAGAGGGCGGGTTTACAGACAACATGGCCGTAGAAGTCGAGGTGGTCATGTAGGGTCGGGACACCCACTGGAATTACAGTGGCCCACATGGACCTCTGAAACATACTTGCACTGGGATTCCTTGTTTACTGTGCAGTTCAGTTCAGTTTATATATTTAATTGTACTTCAGTACCGAGCATATTATAACGTATGCACTCTGAATGAGGCCAGAATGCCTGTGAGAGCACCTATCTCGTAATAGTCATTTAAACTATTGATTACTTTCTAAGGGGGGCTGTAGGTGCAATAAAGGTACCAGCGGTATAACATTAATAATCTTTGGAAAGCAAGATAATCTATTTTGAGTGCTAATAAATACACTCAAATGCAAAAAAATTGATCACACTGAAGGTGCCATCGCAGGTGTACCTTAAGTGGTTACGAAAATAGGACATGGTCGTATTTATATATAAAACATCAAAATGTTGTACCACACCCAGCATGTATTTCAGGATACCAACACTTGCAGAATGCTCCACCCGTAGCACTGAGGCAGGAGACGATACGGTCGCGCATAGAAGCATACAGACTTCTGATGTTCTGAGGAAGATCCTGTTGCAGCTGGTGTAAGTAACCCTCCAAATCCGCTGAAGTTGCCGTCCAATCTCGATGCGCGAGGGGTCTGGGGAACTTGCTGGCCAAGGAAGCACATTGACACCACGAAGGCAGGCCAGAGATACTCGTGCTGTGTGAAGCCGGGCTTTATCCTGCTGTAAAATGGGGTTGTCATACTGCACCAGGAAGGGGAGCGCACACTGTCACAGAGTTTCCTGGGCATATCGCCGCACCATCAAGGTTCCTCCAATCGCCGCCAGTGTGGGGTGTGGCAATCGTACGAATTAACACTCCACGTCATGACACCTCTCGTTATGGAGGTGTGCGGTTCTACAATGAAGCGTGGAACACGGCCTTGACAAGGAGTAAGTGAAGAGATTCGGGCGACTCTGAACTAGGGCTGTTCGAAATGTCGATATATTTACATTTATATATATGAGAAATAATTTACCGAACGATATGTAACATAAAAAATTGATATATCGATGTTCTGATATCATCGAAGGTTTCGGTATTATCGAAATGTTCTGTATTATTGATCATTTCGGTATTATAGAAAATTTCTGTATTGCCAATAATTTCGGTATTACCTAGAATTTCGGTATTACCGATCATTGCGGTACCATCGATAATTTCGGTATTATGGAAAATTTCAGTATTATCAATAGTTTCGGTTTCACCGAGAATTTCTGTCGATATATCGAAAGTACCGAGTCACTGTTCGGAAAAATATCGATATTGAATTTTTATGATATCGAATAGCCCTGAACATCGGGATCTTGAGAGCCCACGCGCTGGCTAGGACGTCTCCAGACTCGAATTCGTCGCTGAGCTCTACTCGTCACCAATTCGCTATCTGCCATGTTGCCTGTCCTAGGCAGAGTTACACATGCTCGGCAAAGCTCGGGTTGTAATGGTAGATGTAGGGGACGTCGCAACAGCAGACCCCGTCATGCTAGCCGTCTGGATATGGTATTCGTGGACACAGGCGTATCACCAGCTGCTGTGACTTGTCCCTGGATGGTGCGCAGCGACGCCCGTGGAGTGCTTACAGCTTGTCGCACGATGAAGTAGTCTTTCCTACTGGTTGTCCGCCGGGGTTGACCTGAGCCTTCTCGGCGGGTGTCTATAACCTCCTGTTCCCACTGCGTCCAACACCAACACTCAGTGTAGGTAGAACGGTTCAAGTGGCAAGCAATGCGCCGAAACGTCTAATCTGTCTTTCGGAGGTTGACAATGCGACCTTAATCAAACCTATCCAGCTGGGTAAAATCTTGTTGCATGCTGGGAGTTTGCTGAACTGAGCTATGTGTTTAACACCGCTCACATTGTTATTAAGGCCTTATTCGGTGTCTTGCAGCTATGCGGGTTGGAGGGACATGTATGCCCCTAGTGGCACATCCACTTAAGCGAACCGCATTAAACGCAAATGGGACACATGTCGGGCTATAACGATAATGTTACGCGCTGTAGCTCGCACCTGTCGCGAGCTACCGTTGTGCGCGGTTCGGTTCTGTGGGGGAGACACACCTTGACCCAAAAGACCCGCTCGCTGCCTCATCGCCTCCCACACCCTGGCAGTTGGGGATGATTGACAGCGGCGAGACCTGGATGGCGTCACAGTCCCTCCTCCTCTCCTGCGGGAGAAGCCTACGAGCGTAGAGATTGCGTAAGAATATTATAGGGAATGCGATTCTCGGCACAACGCAGCATTTAGAGAAATTTCTGGGCTATGGTTTACGACTGTATAAATACAAGCCAAAGCTGGACTGTCGGCAGTCTTGGTAGAAGCCTTCTAGCTGAGTGCAATAACCGAACGACGTCGAATGCAGTGAGAGACATCGGTGAAGAGGACGGACGGCGACGGGAGACCACAAGGCGGCGGCGGACGAGGTGTTCGTGGTGTGAATGGACGAGGGGACGTGATATCCTACGAGTGAAGGCTACTGTGCGTGGGGCGCTCGGAGAACTCTAGAACATTGCGGACTGGCGGGGCATGGGCTAAACTGAGGTGGGACTCAATGAACATGTAATACGTATTTTATTGTAAATATCGGAACTGTGAAATATTGACATATAAGTTATAAAATTACTCAATAGGTAATATTGTAGATTATATTGATTGAATTCATTAATTGTAAACAGCAAGTGATATAAATTTATTGTGAGAATTTGGGACGAGAGAATTTCGTTTTATTTATTGTAAATAAAATAATAAAATTATAATTTTCTATTTTATCCAATTAATACCTCCATTCCTTAACGAACCTGGTTTAGCCCAATGACTTTTGAAGTAATCCTAACAATACTCTACGGCAACCCACGTTATACTCGCGCGATTCGTTCATGGTGAACAAATTTTTTTTAAGGAGTGTGTTCATAGTAAATGTGAAATTAAATCTGAGCCACCAATGCCTCCTTCCCTCTCTAATGGGTGCAGTAAAAAATCCTCTTTTAAAAAAGGACACCACCTGGGTAAACATGCTTCCTATGCCCTTAAACAATTAAAAAATTGTTACGGCAAGCTTGTGACGATACATCAGCCCTCAGCAGTCGTGCGGCAATACGTAATTGTGCAAGTGGCACTGTGAATAACCAACGTGATAAGGTATCAGCTATAATCGCATGCGTAATTTGAGAAACAAATCCTGTCCTATTTTCTACCATTGCAGCTTTTACACTCGCTCATACACAGTCCGTTAAGAGAACTTGTTGCTGCCTTGTCTTGATAAACAACGACATAGATGGCCGTTGGCTGTATTATATGAAGTTAGGGAAAATAAAGTGTAGTTGTATGATAAACGTAAGTGCCCCCAATCAGCACCTCTCTCCGCCGTCAACATCTTGGTCACTTTTGCTACTGAAGAGCTTCGGATATTCGCCACTAAAGCAAACAAAGTCATATAATCCATTCATGGTTACTTCAGCCTTTTCTGAAGCCCTGCTAATGTTCTACATCCAGAATATTCCTCCGCCTCGTGCAAACTAAACTTAGTTAAGCCTGGATAATTACACCAAAGGTACAACGCACCACATTCGTGCGCACTCACTGTAACAGTATTTTGTAAGAGAACTATTTCTCGCCATAAGTTACTAACATACCTATTTTCTCCATTTTTTATTCAAATTATTTATAAATAAATCATTATATTTTACAGGTAAAATATTAATAGCATTTAAATTTAACAGGAAAAAAAGTAACTTTTATTAACACAGGAACAAAATGCTTGTGATACAGGCCGTATTTAGGAAATAACTAAACACGCCTTACATGGGGGGATTTTTCAGAGGTTTGATTCAAGAAAGTCAAATAAACCGTGAATGGTCTATAGACATATTTTTTTCGCCTTTCTGCGTAAAAACTTGGTATGCTGATAGAGCTAAACGTCTCGTTGACCGTCGGGTTCGTTGTATAAGACAGGAAATAAGTTGTCCAGAACAGCAGGAATGGGGGCATGAATATGCCTCGGCCAATTCTAGGGAACCATCCCCTGGAGTGATTTCGGAAAATCACGCAAAACCTAAATCAGGATAACCGTCCCTGGTATCGAACGCGGATACTCCAAGAAATTTGGAGTCCACTGCATTACCACTGCACCAACTCGCTCTGTTTTTTTAATTTTTTTCTTAGAAAAGGTTTGGCATACAGAAGAGAAATAGCATATCGATTCCTTTGATGTGGATGCACTCATTCGCTGATTCGTTGCGATTCGTCGATTGGCTAAGAACGGGTCCGATGTCTGATCGACTACCACGTGCTGCGGAAGATTCCCTACCATAGGCTGTTCACGGTAAAATGAGCACTTTTGAAAGCCCTGCTTAAGATCTACTTGTACGCACATTGTGTATTCTTCCAGCATAATGTAGAATTAACAATGCCATGGGCCTCATCATTTATTCATGCGTCGGTAAAGTGAAACTGTGGAATTATTAGACAAGTAAATACTTTACAAATCTACTGATTTTACAGTCCGATTCATTAAGGAAAAAGCGAAATATGCAATATTAGGTATCACAAATGGTTACCTAACACTTTTATATTCAACGTTAAGATATGGAACTACTTCCCCTCCATCGTTACCATCTTTACTGGGTGCGTGTCACTCAGTACGCCCGTTAAAATATATGCAGGCGGGGGTAGTGACTTTTTTCTAAGGCTGATTTCAAAAGTGCTCACTTTACCGCGAACAGCCCTTAGCTGACTTGCCGGCTGGCGACAAGGAGCTTATGGACAAACGATGTTCTGACATGTCAGTCAGCGACGCCATTTTCCTGGTTTGTGCAGCCTGGGGTTCGCTGTATAAGCAGCTTCTTCACCGCTGCATACTTATGTCCTCTGCGCTTTCGCCAGAGTTCCTTAGGCAGGAGGTAGATAAAGGCTGGTCACGATAAAGTGAGCACTTTTGAAATCAACCCTAGCAAAAAGTCAGTGCCTCTGCCTGCACATATATTACCGGGCGCACGGAGTGGCATGCAACCAGTAAAGTTGGTAATGATGGATAAGAAATAGTTCCATATCTTAACGTCAAATAAATAGTCTTATGTAACCATTTATGCAAACTGAAATTATTTATTTTCCTCTCTGTTTTGTTTAATGCGTCTAAGTATAAAAATGAGCAGATTCGCAAAACACATTCTTTTGTGATAATTCAACAGATGCACTGGACCGACGAACGAATAAGTGATGAGGCCCATGGTAATGTTAATTTTACATAAGACGGGGGAACAAGTAGATCTTAAGCAGTGTTTTCAAAAGTGATCATATTACCGTGAACAATGTATCGGGCTTAAATTTTCGTCGACAGCGCTGTCATCAGAGATGAAACAAGTCGCCCACAGCAGAAGCAGGGCAGGAATCAGCCGTGGCCCGTTGTAAGGAACTATCCCAGCATTCACCCGGGGCGAGTCCAGGGAAAACAAGAAAAGAAATCACGATTGCTAGACCGGGATTCAAACCCAGATCCACCCGAATGCGAATCCGAAAGTAAACCACTGCGCCACGCCACCTCGCTCTGTCATAAAGTTCCGTCATTCAGATTCCACGGTAGCTGAAGTACGATATAACAACGAGGTCTTGAGAGCTGACGTGGGGTGAAGCGAGGTAGGTATACAGCAGTACCGGAATGCTAGGGTGGGGGAAACGGGAGATCGCCGAGAAAACCCCCGTCGGCCAGCGGCATCGTCCGGCACCGATCCCCCAAGGTGCGAGCCGAAACACGCGAGTTATTACACAGTCAAATAAAGAACTGCAAGAAGTGATTAGTGTGAGAGCAGTGGCAGCAGGCAAGGCAGCCCGAGGTGCGTGTGTGGCGCACAGATGACAGCTGCGACTCATCTGCCAGCATGTGCATTTGCCAGCCTGCATCTGTCCGCACCTTCCTGCCAGCCGACACCACGCGCCCCAAAGCAGCTTTTTACGTGACACAAGCAAGATACTTGCCAAACCCGCGCGAGAAGACGCTCTCCTGCTAAGTATCATGCGAGAATTACTGCTAAAGACAATTCACAATAAAGCGAGCACATTTGAAATCAACCTAAGGAAAAAGTCACTGCCCCTGCATGCATATATTTTAACGGGCTCACTGATTTAGATGCACCCAGTAAAGTTGGTAGCGATAGATAGGAAGTAGTTCCGTAATTTATTGAATAAAAATTATTAGAGTAGTAGGGTGGGGGCGTTCCACACACCACATGGGATTAATTGATGGATTATCGATTTGATTAATTGGATTAATCCTTAAAACGATATTAATCAGATCTTCACCCGATCAAAATTTTAAAACCGGATTAAAGATTAATCTTAATCGGATAAAATGTGATCAAATAAATTTGACCAAATTTGTTTAATGAAAAAGTTTGATCAAATTTATTTGATGGATTTTTTTTATGTGTATAATTATTTTTCTTTTTCTTTATTTTTGGGTGGGGGAGAGGGTAACAGAGGCTACGTATGATGTTGAAGGTGTGGTGTCCTGGAATTGAGTGTGTTTGGAGATCAAGCAAAACTTTGGTCTCAAGAGTGGATGAGGGGGAAGCGAACGTGTTTTGACCTTTTGGTATTGACAATCTCTCCATAAGCGAATCCATGCTCGAATCACTTAAGTAGAGATCATCCTCTAATAGATTAACTTGTGTCCACTTAGGCAAAGGGACACTGTCTCGACAGTTTGTTTGTCTCTCCGCCTGTGATTCCGAATCAGAATCGGGTATGTAAAGATTTTCAAGCAAGATGTCAATACAGGATCACTTATGCTCACCCATTTTCAGCTAGATAAAAAACTTGATCTAGTTTCCGCAGTATTAAAGTTTAAATACCACAATTAATGTAATTTAAGTGAACCCCTTGTACTGAAAAAATGAATAAAACACTCTTAATAACTTACACACACATACTCAATATAAATGAAAACATAATTTTATTACTATCATCTTAAAGAAAACATTTTTTTCTTGACTTTAAATTTTATGTTTGTTGTGGAAAGAGAGGTGCTAGAGCCGTGAGGAAAAAGGTAGCGAGTACAAAATACTTTAAATGTGTATGCGAGTCAGGTAGCTAGCAGGCGGGGAGAAATACAATAGGGAATAGACGAGCCAAGATCTTGGCCACCCGAGGGCCGCGTGCACGGTGATAGGGAAAATAGGTGAGCGTGAAACAAGCCAGGCTGGTCCACATGCAGAGCTGCTAGCGAGAGTATGGGAGATCTATTATACTAAGATGTCACTAGCACTTGGGTGTGCCACCATCCAGCCGCTCTACACCTGCCTGCGCCTGCCTTACAACATCCCCCGTTCCCTTCCACTAATGATGCTCATCACGCAGTCGCTGCAGTCGCTTACATGTATGTGTGATAGCGTTAGAAGGAAGGCACGTCCCACCACCCCTCCCCATCTGACAACCTCCCCTTCCCCCTGCTGATGCGCAAACCCTATGGGCATGCCAGCGGTAGAACTTCCCCTCCACACCCGTTCCACCACCATGGCTCTCGGATACAAAATTTCATGTCAGGTAGCCCGTCTCCAGTAATTAATTGACCTCGCTTTGTGATCTGTCTTGCTCTTGTTTTTCACAAGATTCTACTTCTTGCTATAGGTAGGCTGTTTTTCATTTAGAATATAACAGTGAAATTTAAACTCACACTATTGCATTTCCATTTAAGCCCAGTTTTGACAATATTTTTATGAGAGAAAAACTTTGAAATTTAAAATACGATTTTTTTTTTTTTTTTATTTTTGAATCTTACTCCATCAAAAACATTTATGAAATCATTTACACCATAAAAATTCAAATTTCTACACCATCAAAATTACGATTAAGGTTTACACTGTGAAAAAAATCAAATTTGAACAATGCCAAAAAATTCAAATTTCTACAGAATAAAAAATTCAAATTTGTACACCATCAGAAACTTTTAAGTAGTGATAAACTGACAAAGCATTTTTGTGAATTTTTCAAAAATAAGTTTAATAACGAAAGTTTTAGCAAGGGGAATAACTCTGTAACACTCAAGGTATTAAAAAGACTTGTCAAAAATTCAAAAATGTTATGCTATAAAACTAAATAGGCAATGCTTAAAGCAAACCTACATACACATCCCAGCCATTTCACTGAACGTCAAACTTGTAATACGTTTTAAAACTATACAATCATGCATTTTAGAAGCAAAATTTTCTGAAACTTAAAAATACTTGAAAAATCTCTCTCACTCATACACAACTTCTCAAAGTACTTCTAGGTGTTTTTTCATATACTGTTGCAAATATTTAAACAGTGAAAAGATGCTGTAGGTATGCATTATTGATACAGCCTTATTCCATGTAGTAAAAGATACCACTACTAGTAGCGGTTCGCCACTCCTCTCAACTCTGCTAGATAAACTCAAAAGTACATTAAAAATTTCCTCTGGAATTAAATTTTTTTCACTTTTCCCCTGCATTCAGACACACAACCACATTCTCGAACCAATTATAGCCAAAGCAACCCTTAAAAATCCTCCCTTAAACATCATTATACATCCTTAAACATCATTAAACACCCTTAAAATACTTAACTTAACAAATATTCTTAAGTGTGAAACCATTTTATTTGATTTTAAAGAAAATTCATTCACTTTTAATGATTTTTAAAGAAATTTCATTAAGGTGTGATGATTTTTAATGACCAATCATTGAATTTAAAAAGAGTTTATCGATTCCAAAGACTAGTTTTCCAATTTCAAAGACAAATCATTTAATTTGAAAAAAATATATTTGAAGTCAATTATGTCAAAAATTTAACAAAATGCATACAATTTTCTCAAAGTTTAAAGATTATGCGAAAATTTATAAACTAAAATTACTGAAAACATTTAATATTTACATAAAAAATTATTCACTTACTTAAACCCCTGTAGCAAAAATTGTTTTTATTGAAGGAGATGCGAATCCAGGTCAGTCGGGCTGATCTCTACCACATGCGGCCAAGTGAGCGTCGGGGCAGGCGGGCGGTCAGGCACTCACAATCCCCTCGATAGCTCTGTGGGACCCTACCCCGGCAGCCTAGCAAGCGGTCGAGTGAGCTCCATGGGTAACTTGTTCGGCAGGCGAAATACCTAGGGGTTTGCTCCAGCAAACGTGCAACCTACCGAATACCCTGAGAAAGCGAGTGAATTCCCAAGCGGGCGGTAGAACTAGAAATGAGAAATTCATTCACGACGCAGCCCTGTTGCACCAGGTCCTGGTAGCAGCTGGAGGGTGGCCTAACAGTGTCCTTGAACTGGGCACCGCGGACCAGTTCACTGGCTATCTGTATCCAAGAGGGTTGGAGATGTAACCTCCATGAAGTTACAGGAGCAAATGCAGAGCTGGGGTGGGAGGTGTCATTTATAGCCCATCGCCCTTCCTTCTTGCCAATTTTTATAATTCGTAATTCGCTATCTAAATTGTATTAAGACCTATATATGACATAGCAGAAATGGTTTTAACACATTTTTACGCAAATTTAACACATTAAAAAAGATTTTATGTGATTTTTTTAATTTAGCATGGATATGATTTATTTTAGCCTTTATATCTGAATTTAAGGTGTAATTATCAAGTTTTAAGGCAATAGGTTTGAATTACATTCTTATTTAATGATTTCTAAGACAAACTATTATTCGAATAACAAGTTTTTTGCAATACGAGGTGCATGCCTACCAAAATGTTATACATTTCTACTAGCCTTTTCACACATTTAAACTACCTTTTCCACGTGCAGGAATGAATTTTTAAATTAATTAATTAATTATGTGTTTCGTTTATTATTCCGTGACACAATGTTATAGTAATTTGTATCATAATGTGTCATAATGAAAGGTATTGCAGCACACCAACATACTGTACTAACATAAGGTATTGTAGCATCTATTACATTTTATCTATTATGTTTGAACCCTTAGAAGGGAATTTAGATTACAGTAGGACCTAACTCGAGACTCGAACCCAGAATCTATTAATTGCAATCATAACTACTCAACTAACCCAGACTCGAACCCAGACTCTGTATTAACCAAGTCTTGTCCAGGATGGTATATTATATAGATAGTTATGGAAAAGTGGTTAGAGTGCTTGCTTCCAGAACTTTTCATGTGGCTTTTTTTCAGTACAACAGAATTTTGTGTTAGTATGAACATAGTTTGTTTTTGATAGAACTCATAGACTTTTAACTCGTTGCAACATACTTTTAATAGAAAATTCAATTATCTTTCACTGTTATGACATTTGAATTACTTTGCTCTCAAACTCTCTCTCTCTCTCTCTCTCTCTCTCTCTCTCCTCTCTCTCTCTCTCTCTGTGTGTGTGTGTGTGTCGAGAACATATTTTTCTTACTAAAACAACTTCAACTTTTAATAACGAATAGGTTGAATAAACATAGAAAATTGATATTTAAACATTAATTTATTTATAAAATTAGGAAACTATACGATGTTATAAAACATAGGACATATCAGACAATTGTTTCAAAATATAAACAAATAGAGGATGATCCAAAATTTTATTAAAAAAATTTTAACACAACCAACTATAGGAGTTCACAAAAATCATAGCACCAGTAAGTATAGGGTACTTCACATATATAGATACTAAAAATTTTAATACTGGATATATGTTATAGGGTGTTTGTCAGTTCCTTATTCCTCAAAATCATCTCTTCAAACATACTTTATTCCTCAAATACGGTTTTATATTCCTCAAATATGACTGTTTATTCCACAAATTTAATTAACACTCCAAGCAAATTTAAACAACTTAATTGGTTTGAGGAAGACATAATATTTCAAATAGAAACATATTCATATCATGCAGTGTTAAGTAATAGGCTTAACTAAAGTGTACTATCATACTTCTCAAGGGTTTGCAGATATTACTGCATTCGATGTAACCTCGTCCTTTAAGTGATGTTATAAAGAAAACCATTTCTTTCATTCCATAATATTCAGTGTGTATTTTAAACTGCAATAAATATCTAAGTATATTGCCAAGTTCATTTGGGTCTTCGGGAAATATGTAGCGAGCATTGATGATGCCTTCTGCCTCCTTCAAAGCATTTGTTGAAGGAATGTCTTGAACAGAATCACTGAAATCCTCATTGATGTCTGCACATGTTGATGTTTCATCATAAATATCAATATTACTTTGCTTAAAAAGACTACGTGTATCGTCACTGACACTGGTCTCTGTAGCTGGATACGATAGGTTATGTCGAAAATCGTTATGTTCTCATGTTATTGTGTATTTCATAAAATCCGATTCTATGTCATTTCTTATAATTACATAATTTCGCTCTCCTTCTGTGAGATTATGTAGTATAGACATTACAATTACTTTCTCAGGAGGAAGATTAATTTTTTTACACATCTTGACATGGCGACTTAAGTTATCCATTCGTGCAAACTAATGAAAACAGTATTCTCAGTTAAGAATTGTACGAAATGAATTTTTCAAATATTCTCTACTCTTATGTCTGTGAACATTGTAGGCGAAAGTGTAAATTTTCCCACAGTATTTGCAGTGTAGTTTATTTGGTGATGTCTCCATTCTCATCAATGTAGATTAAATGAATAATCTTCGGTTTGAGGAGAAAGTTTACTTGCGAATAGATGTTCACCTTACAATGTCAGAATGACAAATAACTTGTATCTGTATGATTGTACTGTTTTAAACAGTATCAGGTTTCATTAATGATGATAAAATGTCTTCCATTATAATGATTTGTATGTTAATTGCAGGGGTGTGCTAACTAATTCATTGTGTGAATAATTCTACATATGTTAGATGTTATGTTCGACTAAAATGAATAAATAATAATTTTATTTTAGGAATGCAGAAGGGAGAGATGGTTTTAGATGTATTTTGTAGGGAATATTTAAAGACTTTGTTTACTAAACGATTGTGTTAGTAGGAGGTTAGTCTGTTGAGTAAACTATTTTGAGCTGTGATTGACTTGACAGTTTTCTGTTTTAAACGTGCGTATGTAATACGAATTTCGTTTTTCCCACTTTCTTTTGTCTGATAATTCAGTATGTCCATTCCTAAGTTGTATGGAATAAATTTATGTGTCTTGGATATCATTTGCGATGTAAATAATATTTTGAAAGTCGGAATGTATTTTCCTAAAAGATAGGTTATACAATTACAAAATAACCACAGTTTTCCTTCAAATTTTGCATGAATATAATGAAATATTGTGGAAATCGATATATTCAAACTCAGATAGGAGTCATTTCAAACTTCATTTGTGTATTTCTTTAATAGTACACCAAAATTTGTTTTCTAGGGAAATCGATTTCTATGTAAGTTCGAATACATACATATTTTATGGTAGATAGTGTATATAAAAATCTCTACTTTGAAGCTTTTGAATTGAAACTATGGTTATAAGTAAATGTTTGTGTTGTAGACAAGTCTACACATCAAATACATATTTTTCTCTGCTATACACATACATTAAAAAACAGATTGAATGTTTGAATATGTATGTGACATTTTTTCCATCATAATAGCTGAAACTTATTTAAATGGAATGATACATATTTGAAAAAATGGTGATCTTTCAATGTTTAAAATAAAAATTTTAGAAAGTGAAAATATCTCTTGTACGAAAATATACTGAGTTTCTTGAAAATACTTAAATAATTTTACTGGAAATGGGATAAAGTTTATTGGATTGAGATATAACATTTGTTGGAATTTTATCTGGAGATTAAGATTTTGGGTAATATTTAGCTTCAGAAATATAAATTTTGATCAGCAGGGATTTTGAAATTTTTATTTCACAGGGGATATGGCAGACTCTATCGATAGCGGAGCTCTTCAGAAAAGTCACCTTTTTGAATTTGGGGGTGGGGGGGAGTTGCTTGCGCAGACACACAGGGGTCACATTCCTCTCGACTTGGGCTGGTTTTGAGGGCGAGGGGTATAGGGTAGGGATGGAAGGGGTGGCTGCTCCCCCAATCTGAGTGCAAGTAGGCAGTTGACGCCATCTTGACTCAGTTGCTAAAAATGACAATTGAGGGCATACAGGTGAATGACCCTAGGACATCGCTGACATGCTTGTACAGGAGGGGGTGCAGGGAAACTGGCATCGTGGAGTCGGACCAGCTCTGAGGGCGAGGGGTGAAGGGTATGGTGAGGGTAGGGGTGGCTACAGTCGAGCTGGGTGATGTGAGCTCTCTAGGCAGTTGTTGCCATCTTGCCTTAGTACCAAAAAATTGACAATCGCAGGTAGCCCGGGGTCGCACTCTGGCGATGGGTGGGATGGGGTGTACTGATCTCTTTAGTGAAGTTACCTCAGCTACCCAGTCGCCGTCATCTTCAGTTTATGATAGAAGCTTGTAGGAGACAGATGTGTACAGCTCTCTCTGTCTCGTCTTCACCACAGCTCTAGACACTTGGTGGACGACAATTATTTTATCTGGAAAATTTTAATTTTCGTGTGTTAAGTCAATATTGCGATAAGATTTAAAATTTCTGTGTACGGTAGACGATACTTCCTCAAATACCATTTGTGTTAACAAATGGAAATTTATGGAAATTTTTAGTACTTCAATTGTTATTTTTTTAATAGTTAACTTTTATACACTCACACACTTGAAGGACGAATATAGTCGTTAATAGTAGCTTGGTAAATTTTCTGTCAGTTCTAAATTTCTACTCGCCCTCAAGTTCCATGTATATAAACAGGTGTACATCATAGCCTCAACTCATTCATCAAGTGAGCTCCAAGGTGGATGGAGGTACGATTTCGGGGAGCCGATTTCCTCATGTGTTTTTCTGAGTTTGGTCTACGAAAATTCCTAGGAATTTAAATTACAGTATGTGTTAACAAGTGCAGTGAATTTCATAAACATTTAAGATTTTTTTTCCTTCATTTATTAGTGTTTACCATAGTTTAAACACAGTTGCCTATTGGACGTACTACACTAATCTACTTACAGGATTATGTAAGTGCTACTCATTCATACATGGAACAGACACATTTTAATATCTTATCATGTACATGATTGTGTCTGGTTTAAATCGTATTCAGAATTTTTTTTGCTGTACGATATCATTCACCAGTCTGAATCGTGTAATTTGTACGTAATAATGTATTATTTATTCATACTGACTAGCTGGATTCCGTTTTAAAGAGAGTAAAACATAGTAGTTCGTTATTCTTGTCTCTCATGTTATTCATTCATATGTAGAACTCATTACTTATATCGTTTAAGGACTCTGCCTCGAGTAATTTCATACTGGCTAGCTGGATTTCGTTTAGTGTGTTTGCACTTGTCGACATAAGATGTAATTCACATAGTTAAAATTATCTCTTTTATAAATTATATTTCTAAGCTCGAGACTCACATTATGTTTAATTTCATACTGGAGTAATTGCACTTATTATTCACGTAGTCATTTGAAATTTGCAATGCGATGCATGTAATTTATTCATTCGTAGAACACTCTGAATTTTCTAACATTTAATTGCATTCCGAAAACAGATTGTTTGTCATTATTAACACATAAATCGCATCTTTCAACGTTGCCATCCTCCACCACAGTCTACGAACAATATCACCCAAAAAGTATAAAATTTGCACTTAGGCCACTTTTCGAAATTGTCTAAACACTCTAAATTTCTCTCGTGTGTTATATATATATTAGTATAAAATCGCCTATCTACCATCTATGAACATTATTCCACTCAAAACCCTAAGAAAATCTTTAAAAAAAATACACTTAGCCCACTCTTGCACTTAACACATATATAACACATTGCAACCAACCACTCTGGTCAGTCGCCTTTAGAACAGCACACCGTCAACATCGAACGGAGCTCCTGCTACCCCCTTCCCCAACCAGAATGAAAGAAGAAAATATAGAAATATACACAAAAAAATTCCATCAAATTAATTTGATCAATTTTTTTCATCAGTAAATCTAACCAAATTTCTTTGATCACATTTTATTCGATTAAGATTAATCCTTAATCCGATTTTAAAAATTGGTCAGATTGCGATCGGATTAAGGATTAATCCAATCGAATTGACAATCCATCCATTAATCCGAATTGATCCCATGTGGGGTGAAACGCACCCACCTCTACTACTTATTTTATGACCATTTCTGATAACTTAAATTATTTATTTCGCTTTCTGTTTTTTATTCATCGAACTGTAAAAATGAGCAGATTTGTAAAATATTTACTTTTCTAATAATTTCTCAGTTTCACTTGGCCGACGTATGAATAAAGTGATGAGGCCCGTGGCCATGAATATTTTAATCTTACATAAAGCGAAAGAATACACAACGTGCTTACAAGTAGATCGTAAGCAGGGCTTTCAAAAGTGCTCATTTTGCCGAGAACAACCTTTACACAGCTGATCCCGTACGAAAGTTGGAGACAGGGCTTGTCCTCTTTTCAGGTTAGTTTTGCACGAAAAGATTGATTCTGCTGGTCGTTCGCTGCTATACTCCATTCAAAGTTACTTCCAGCTATTCCGAAGCCCTGCTGAAATTCTACTTTCAGGAGGTATCACTCCGCCTCATGCAAACAAACCTTAACCGAGTCTTGAAAATTACATCAAACGGACAACGCACCGCATTCGTGAGGACTCACTTCAATAATATTCTGCATAAGACCTATTTCTTACTAGGAATTATCTAACACACCTATTTTCTCTCTGTTTTTATTCGTATTAACTAATAAAGAAATAGTGTAATTTATGGGCAAAATAAAAATAAAAGTTCTGTTTAACTAAAAATAAGGTACTTTTACATAAACAGGGGTGTGAAACTCTTGTGATACACGGCATATTTAGTCAATAACGAAAACCGTCACACAAGGGGTGAATTTTCAAAGATTTGATTTTAAAAAGTGTAAAGAAACCACGAATATACTATAGCCATGTGACCACTTGTATAAAACTCTGTCTCAGTTACGAAGGCCACTTTTTGACAGTTGTAAGTGGTGTTCTTTGACAACATAACCTTTCTCCTGAGCTGTTGTGACACATGGAAGCAAATCTGATTGTGTTTGTGTTGGTCAATTTGACACAAAATGGTACCCGAACACTGTCCTATTTTGAGAATTTTAATTTTCTGCCTGCTACTCAGATGTCGAAAAGCTGCATTCATAGCTGAGACAGGGAGGTAGGAGAAGAACGGAGAATATAGCCGTACGAAGAGGAATCAGGCGAAAAATCTTCATTGTGAAGAACTCTTGAAAATTTTATTTGGAAATGGACTGGTCTTCAAATATTGTTGTGAGATTGTTGGACGAGTAAATGTATTAAGCCTGCATGGCCGCTTGCATTGATGGTTCTCTGAAAGATCTGGCCACTTGCTGGCCGTTTTCATTTAATTTTTCGTAATTGGTCGTTTGCAATTTTCGATGGAAGGTTTCCTGCAAGGTTGGAATTTTATGCAATCAGAGAGAGGGTGGTAGGTCATTTTGTTTATTTGGTTTGAGAAATAGCGTAACACGATTAAATACCACGATATCTTTTTTATTGATTCTAAAACAGTATTGTGTGAAAATGATGGTAAACATTCGTATTAATTTAACACAAAATTTTCAGTTTTAACAGCAAAACGATTAGGCTCTGTGCGTAAAATAATTAATACTCAAGTCATGAGTGAAGACTGTTCCCGAACCACAACTGCGGAAATAAAATCATTAGAAATTCGCTCTACATTACTTGTGCGGGGGACCGCAATGGCTGAGCGGTTAGCCTGCTCGCCTCCCACCAAGGGGAACCGGGTTCAATCCCCGACCAGGCCACTCCCGGACCTTCGCATGTCGGAATCGTGCCGGACGATGCCGTTGGTCGGCGGGTTTTCTCCGGGATCTTCCGTTTCCCCCACCCTTTCATTCCGGCGATGCTCCATGCTCTCCTCAATCACCCCCATCGGCTCTGAAGACCTCGCTGTTAAGAGCCTCCCAAATCTCTTCACTCACTCACAAGTATCATCGCACAGGTTACTCTAAAGAACCCTTCATAACTACTTGTATACATGCCCGGGTAACAAGTCTAGTGGAAGGTTCCGCTATACGGAAAATTTTGTAGTGGCATATAGTCTTAAGAAATATTATGTTCTTTAATTATTGAAATTTTGACTATTCATTGGCCATTCGAATTTTCTTACGCTACATGTTTGATCTGTGGACCAAGGTATCTAATGGGTTTTCCCCGATATTCTTGCATGAAATTTCTCATGCGATGCCTCGTGCGAAATCCATTTTACGTCGAGTAAAAGCAGGTATAAACACTTGCATTAACACCGTCAAGCTGGTTTACGGGCCACCGAACACATTACATCTTTAAAACAAAGACTAAACTCGTATAGGCCTACCACTGAAGAATAATGTTCATATGTAATCTAAATCTGTCTTACTATAGCGCTAGTACGTTTCTATTTTCAAATTAGTTCTAGAACATATTTGAATTCTTTGAACTTACAGGTCAGTGGATGTGCTAAAGAATAATACAAATACTACTTTCCCTGAGAGTGAACAAACATGAAGAACACTATACAGATCAAGATTTGTGTCATTTTTGAGGTACCTCGAAGTCACATTTTTTAATGTGCGTGTATTTTATCATAACTTGTAAATATAGAAACTTGAATATATATATATATATATATATATATATATATATATATATATATATATATATATATATATATATATATATAGATAATGCCCATATTTTAAAACAATATAATGAATATTATATTCGAGTATTCTAGTACCTCAGGTAAAATGACTTTTATTCAAGATTTTTAGAATTATTTAATTTCCATAATATTTAAAAGTTAGTGAAAACTGAAAATAATGTCTCTGCTTTATTTTATGTTTTACAGTTTGCCAAGTTCAGTTATTTCAAATTTTTTACAGCCAAAACCTAAGTAATGTTAATGCGAACTACAATTACTGTGAAGTAAACAACACTGTATACATAAATTATTTTTCTGTACAAGCGTAGGTTTAGTTTTGATTCTGAATTGTAATTACCCAAAATTATACTCAAACCAAAACCGATATTAAACGAATGTACTGAATATTAATGTAAAATGATCTTTTCAAACACAGCATACTTCTAAAATGTAAGTGCCTATTTTCAACGATTTTTTAAAATATGTTATGAATTGTATTTGTAACTAAAATTTTAAATAGGACTTCTAATATTAGGAAAATTTTATTGCCACATTTGACAAGGAAGAACAGAATGGTTTATCTTTACAGCAATTATGATAAATATTACATATAGGCTTATGTTAAAACTTGAAGAAAGCATGGGCAATAGCGTGATGACCATAAAAATTTATAAGAACACAAAGACATAAACTATTACTGGCATTGCGCAGGAAGTACTTATTGAGGTCTACTCAATATTATACATACGTAACCAAAAACACTTAAATTGCTTACGACTGAATTGAAACATTTTTAACGAATTTCAATTTCCCAAGAAGTTTAGGAAGTTACACATTCGAGTGCCTCCCCCCCCCCCCTTTTACCAACCATTAAGGCGAATGCTTAAATCCGCCACTGGTCTGACAGCCGATTTACGGCTAGCTGTCGTGCTGAACAGTTTCCTATCCGTACTCTGCCATATCTAAGAGCTGTTTGTCAGCTGACCTACCAAACAATTTCCTGTCGGCTAGCTGCTGTGCCCTTGCAGCTGCCTATCTTTCAGTTGCAGCATCGAACAGCTGCATCGCTATCCAGCTGCCATACCCGGACAGATGCCTGTCGTTCAGCTGAATAATATGGACTTGTTGCTTGTTGAACACACAAAAACTTTTCCTCAGCTTCATACAGAAAAGGCTGAAATATTTAGAAATAAACATGTATTTCTGTCGATACAATCCATTTTCCGCTTTCTTTAAAATGGAAGTAACTTCGGTCCGTTGTAGGTAAAGTTCAAACTTCAAGATAAAAAAAAAAGTAATTTTAATTCGCATAATTATTTTTCGTAGCTCGCTGCCAACATAACTGTAGATATTCTAGTCGGGGTTTACATAAAATATATGCAGTTATAAAAAAATAAGGCATATACATAATTTCTAAAATTTCACATTCAGAATACTCTATTTATCGCGAACCACTTACTATGGCAAACTGCAAAGCGCCGCACGGCGGTGAAGTAAACATCGTGGCGATGTGGGAGGGAAAATGGAAATGCAACTGACGAGGGGTTTCGCCCACGTGCTACGAGGAGACGATGCGCGCGTGCTTACTTTCCTGTCCTTCCCCTTAGTTCTGGCCTCGGCGTGACGTCACGTGGAACTCACTACGCCAGGCCGCGGCTAGGCGCTACAGAAAGCACAGAAAGCTTGAATGAGTTTTGCTTTTAGCGACAACGCAACGTGACGATGTTAATTTGGCTTCAGCGGAGGTTTCTGACGTGAATGCGTCTTTAGATTTGCAACCACAGTGGGAGCCAATCCAGAAAATCCGATGATGACAAAATCGGGGGATACAGTTTGGCATTGCAGCTCCGAATCTATCATCTACATTCAAAATTAAATTACACCACTCGATTGCCAAAGGATCAAAGAATATGTTACGTTGAGTGAGGACTTCGCGCCATTCCATATTCGACATTGATAAATAAATATATATTATCCACGCATCTACATCTCTGAACGAATTCCCTACGTTGGGAGCATGAACGAAATATAATCCTGTTATCCTCGAGAATTCTGTATTCCATCGAAAAACTACATGAGCCAAAATATATATTCTTAAAAACTGAAGCAATTGAAATTCGACATAAAACTTTTTTTAATAGTTGCTACTAATTTATTGAGGATCTCGCCAGGGAACTTTAAGCTGTATAGTATATAAACTTATGTATACACATGTGTTTGTGATTTTCTTTCACCGCCCCCTCCCCATCTACCCCATTTTCCCTTTCGCTCTCTCTCTCTCTCTCTCCTCTCTCTCTCTCTCTCTCTCTCTCTCTCTCTCTCTCCTCTCTCTCTCTCAAGATATGCAGATAAATCTGTGAGTCATATAATTATAAAATCGTAGCGCGTACTCTACACGATGATCAGAGAACATTTGCCCATATTCTGCATTCGCGCACTTTGCAGTAAGTTAATTTCTGAAGGAAAATTGTTCTGAGAGACTGCCAAGTATAGGCTGTCCACGGTAAACTGAGCACTTTTGAAAGCCCTCCTTAAGATCTACTTGTAAGCACGTTGTGTGTTCTTCCGCCTTATGTAACATTAACATAGCCATGGGCCTCATCATTTGATTCATGCGTCGGTCAAGTGGAACTGTGAAATTATTATAAAAAGTAAATATTTTACGAATCTGCTTATTTTTACACTTCAATGGATAAAAAAAAACAGAAAGTGAAATAAATAACTTAAGTCATCACAAAAGGTTACCTAACACTTTATATTCGACGTAAATATATATAACTACTTTCCCTACATTGGTACCAACTTTACTGGGTGCACGTCACTCAGTGCGTCCGTTAAAATATATGCAGGTAAACTGCCCTTAACAAATTAATTCACCGCAGTTAATGCATCATACCTCTAAAAATAAATAAATGCATGACGATAAGGTTCACACACATGTTGAAATCTCCTTTGTCGCACGCTCCGCGGGGCCTGGAGAAGCAACAGCCGTGCGACTTAAGGCTCTTAGTTCCGGCTGCAGCGCATCGAGAGTCATATTGTTCTGGAGAAGACGGCCACTTACTAGGTGCGCCGCTGCGAAACGCCACTTCCTGTTTCCTGCCAGATGCCCGCTGCGGTGACGTACTAGAGCAGCGAGGCCACTGCCGCTTCTCACACTCGTGAATGGAGCCCGCCTTACGTTCCCTTCCCTCCAGTCCAGTCTTGCCACGCCCACGACCGTAGTCGTGCGAATGAGTGATTGAGCGAAGAGATTTGGGCGGCTTTTAAGGTTGAAGTAAAGCAACTGCCTATGGAGCCCTGCACCTGACTGTACAATGTGAAGAACTCATAAATAAAGTTGTACAGACACCTAAGAAAATTAACAGAAAAGTGCGATTTATGCTATATATGAATGAAGAATGTATATATTTTGCAACATTATAAAAGGATTTAGTGAAATATACTTTTTAAATATACAAAAATTATCTATTAAAATAGTCTGTATGTTTATCACAATTTAGGCATATTACCATTCTGGATGCTTCAGAAAGCAGAATTCGCATGAAAATCTTCGTCATGGAATAGCATCATAATATTATCTATGATTGTATTCAAGAAAATTTTAATAATATTGTACGAAATAATTTTTAAAAGTGATGATATGTGCAGCCATCTGTCACAAACATATATGACTGAAAATTGATATTATATATTATTACTATGATTTTATTGTGATCACAGTAAGTGTTATGATGATTTTTCTTGAAGAAGATGCTCTTGTAAATTCTGCTTTCTGAAGCATCCAAAACGGAAATGAGGTTAAATTTTGTTAAATATGCAGACTATCGATTGGTTATTATTTTTACAATTAGAAAGTATATTCTAATAAAATATTTTATAATGTTGCAAAATACATACATAATTCTTTAATGTACAGCATAAATCGCAGTTTTCTGACAATTTTTATGGTGACTTTACTACTTTTTTATGAGTTCTTCACATTGTACAGTCAGGTGCAGTGCTTCATAGGCAGTTGCTTTACTTCAACTTTAAGAGTGGGATGGACCAACACCCCCCTAGAGATGAAAGCCCCTTCACTGTCGTCCCATGGGGTCCTGACGTCATGCTACATAGTCCGACCGCCCGGACACCCTCGCCCTCGACTACCTGACCGTTTCAAGCACAGTTCGTTGTTCTTCAACGCCAGTGTGGGTAGCTAGAAAATAGCCTAGCCTACAGTATGAATTTATATTTAAGTTCCTATACTTAAAATATATCATGCCGTTTCGATGTTGTGTGCCAAAATGCAGAGGAAATTATGACAACGGCCCAAAAGTGTCTGTGTTTGGTTTTCCAAAGGATACTAATTTGAAGCAGAAATCGATAGCAGCTATACACAGGCAAAATTTCCAGCCTACGGACAACTTCAAGGTAGTAACGATTGAATCATTTGTAATTTCCTCGTATACAAAACTACGTGATTTATGTACACCCTTGTTTCTTTTTAACGTAATGGCGGACTTAAAAGGAGGCATAAGAAAAATTTTAATATTAAAATCGGAAGAATGTTATCATTGTGTTTTCACGCTGTTCAAATTTTTATAATTGCACATGAATAGCACATTATATATGTATTGGATATTTTTAATATTATTTCGGGGTTTAAAAATTTTCAAACATAAATCTCTATTTTTAACTAGAGCAGCGAACTTAGGCTGATGCAGATATATAAGACAATACACTAACGTACATATATTTACATAACAGAGATATGCGAAGAAAACTGATATGTTAAAATGTAACATTATAAAAAATAATTTACGTATGACTAGCATACAGTACCAAGTGCCAACTTTTATGTTACTTGTTAAAAGTTGACGATACATAGTGTGTATATTTCTATGTATTCATGACGTTTATAATTGCTTACGTTTCGATGTATACATGAATGTATGCATGCATGATTGCTTGTAGGCCTATGCAGGGCTATTCCATAATTTTAACTAAGTCAATTCACGTAAATAACAATGGGGTTTGTTGTTAATATACTTAGCCGCAATACAATTTGTTATATTTTACACTTTTTAATTATTTACGTGTTGAATTAAATTTGCATTTCATATGTAAAGTTCCTTACGCATTAGCAATATCAAATATTGTATATTATACATTTCCAATCTTGTTCGAGAATTATCTGAATAGTGAGGCCAGGATTTTACAGATCTTCAACGCGGTATTAATTTCTGTTGTACCTTTTCAACATGAAGAAAGTTTCAAAAATATTATGTAGTTGCTAGACTTCCAGAAAAAAAAGAAAACACCATGGTGGAAAGCTTATTGGATAAAAATTTATTTAAGGCTCGCATAAAATTGAACAAAATACATTAATTTTGAATAGGAATATTTTAAAATACATTACTAAAATTGCTACAAATGAAAACGCAACAACATTACGAAATATTGCTCTTAGATATCTGTTGGTGCCAGGAAATTATGGTTTGCTTCATGTTAGTGGAGTCTCGCTCTGTGGCAACAGTTGCTTGCTTTTTAACGCCTTCTAAGTATTTCTAAGTTTTATTTGGTATGGTCAAATTTCGATTAAGGAGGAATTTTTTAGCAACTTTATTTTTAATTGCTAGGCTTTTTTCAGTCTACGAAACTACTTAAATACATGGAAAGGCATTGATTGCGACGCAGTAATAAAAGTTGCACAATAAATCTTGCAGTAACTTAGCTTTGTGATGCGTAGAAGTACCATACCGGTAACCAAGATATCTGGTAAACTAACAAATTAATACCGTTTTCTCGAGAAAATTGTTGCTAATAAAGTCTCTGGAATCTATAACTTTATTATTTCCCCCCTATATTGACGAATGTATAATTTATCTTTTGACTACCTGAAAGATCAAGCTGATATTAGCAAAAGAAATTTTTCTGCAGATATCTGTAATCACACGATATCTAATTCTTACAGGTGGCACGAAGAAATTGTTTTATTTTTCGTATTTTATTCGCAGTGTTACTATCACTCAGGTAGGCTACTATAAATTGATGTATACAACTTATCAGTAGTCATGTAATTTTCCCATAGAGTGTATGGATATTCTCTTATGGTATCTTACAGCACATTTGTAAGGCATTTCCCTTACAACTATGGCATTCGTGGTAAGATTTACCTTACAATTTTGCGGTATTATTCCCTTACATGCATTCGTTTCTCTGTCATTTGTGTATCGAGTGACAACAACGCAATCAACCGCTGAGCTATGTCTTTTTTTTTTTTTTTCTAGCAACAGAGAGCTCAATATTGTGTACCCTCATCCATCAGATCCAATGTGGCCTTTGTTTTTCTGAATAGATTCCGTTCACTTATTCAAAAGTGCGAGAAATAATTGGTTAAATAAAAAAATTGAAGGCAAATGTATCATTTACCCGCCTTTCAGTTCACGAGAACAGTAGAAATTTCTCACTAATGTCGCGTCTTTTGAAACACTGGGAAAATATTCAACTTGGAATTTGGTAATCTGATTAAATATGCACATACTTTGACTGGGAAAGCGCTGTTTCCAACATCACTAGAAATGCAAAATGTAAAGCTTGAACTCCAGATATTTAACAGTGCATTGGTAGAAGGACTAGAAATCGCTGGAACAAAGTATTCCTTACCTTATGAATCCTCTACTGCTGAATTTATTAGAATTATGTTCAGATGGTTTGATATAATGAATGTAGGCAGGTATTTAAGGGAAAGCACAAATTAAATTCGTATCAAGAACCTCTTACATCAAGTGATAGTGACATGATAGTAGCTTTCCTGAACAACTTCATAGATTGGCTGGAGAACTGGGGAAAATGTAAGCCTTCTTCAGGATTCTTTTCCAAAGAAACATTGTTGGCTCTCAAACACGCCTCTTACGCTACCCTTGAGAGTGCAAGATATTGTTGTCAAGAGCTAGGGATGAAATATATTGACAGCAAAATTGCAGGCAGATGCCTTGTAGAGGATAGGCTTGGTCGGTACAGGCAGTTGGCAGGTTCGCAGTACCACATTTCCGTTCTACAGCTCTACGGGTCCGAAATGAAGCTTTCTGCCTCTAGTACTGAACTCCTCAGAGCACGGAAGACTGCCGGTCTCTCCAATTGAAAAAATTGTCTTTGACGATTCTCTTACTGATAACGATAGTACATGCATTTTTCGAGATAAGATATCAGTATAGGAAAAAGATTTGAGGAGTTTGAAGGACAGTCTTCCTTGTCTAGCTTACGTTGCTGGATATTGTGCACGTTCAATACTTAAAAAGTTCTCATGTTCGCAATGCCGGGACAGCGTTGTAATTTATGGAGATTAGGAGGTGGAAGACAATTTCGTGCTCATAAAGTCGTTGGATAGCAGAGGCTTGAAATATCCTTCCAACTTAACACTTAATGTTGTTTGTTACGCCTATGTAATTATTTCGAAATTGTTCTGTAGCGATAATGGAGAATTTTTTAAACTTGAAAATCAAAAGAAAGCTGCATTCAGCATAATATTTGAAGTAGCAAATGGCAGAGAGGAATTTATTTTAGATTCTAGCTGCCCGAATGGTCATGGCCCAGAAAACATATGTAAAATGATTATTTGGGCATCCTGCAACATTTTTCTGAAGAATTATTGTAAAAAAGTAAATAGTTCTTTGGCGCCGAAAAAAATTCTGGGCGAAAAATGAGAACACTAAGAACACTAACTAAATATTTTTTCATACACTTAAATTTCTTTAATAGTCAAAGCAATTTGCATTATATTTTTGTATTATTATTAGGATAAAGACTTGCAAGCGGTATTTTGTGATTAATGCGTATCTATTTTAAATTATGCATGAAGAAAATTTGTAGCATTTAAATTAATTTTTGTTTTTAATTACTTTTAATTTTAATACATAAAATTGTGTTAATTTAGCACAGTTGTGAATGCATTCATTGTAATTATTTTTTAGTAAAGTGAAAAGTATTAATAGTACAGTGAAATAAATTTATATTATATCAATATATAAGTTATTGATTTTTTCAATATTAACATCCAAACACCACGTTCATTTTTGTTAGTTTGTGATTGGAAGGAAGTGGTGTAAATGTTGTATATGAAGTGAAACTATCTCTATTTAAGTATTTTAATTTGAGGAAAATTAATCAATGCACAAAAATATAATATTATTTGATTATCAGTAATTGCTGTTGATAGTATTTGTGTTAAATTTATAATCTGATGGGAAGTTTGTGCTTAATTTTACTGTAACATTAACAACGAGGAGAGCGGACAGCCAAAAAATACTATGAAGATTTCTAAAATCACTCATTTTCAAAACACGGCACATATAATTCATAATTTATTACCACGTTTATGGAACATAATTTGTACGTCTCAAGTAACGCATGATCTGAGTCATTGGGACACAGATATACTCCAAAGAAAGCAGTTGGTGAACAGAACTGGCTGTGCGGGTCGGGAGACTACCTGCTGTGACGTCACGCGGCTGTGCGATGGCTTTCATCTCTGGGGGGGGGGGGGGGTTGTTGCATGGACCCCCGTATTTTTTGTGAAATAAGCTTAGTTGTTTGCGCGAGTATGCGCCTCTGGATAAATAAATGATCTACAAATACAACTCTTTGTTAAAAAAAAAACAGTTATCCATACCACTATTTTTTTCTACTTTTGTCTTATTAATTGTATTCTTGGGGGAAAAAATTCATGGAAATGGTCAAATATCGCATTTTTAAAGCTTGCCTATGTAGAGTCCTTAAGCGGCAAGAGAAAAGTACAAAGATACGGGCGTAGTTTAATCTGTGAGCTTTCATCACGTGTAATAAACATCCTATGTTCAGATCTCATGTGCACAGTACAGCCTCACGACGGAAATACTGAACGCCTTGCGCGTAAGAGCGTTGAGGCACTAGGCGTGCGTGTTAGTGTCGCCCGTATCGCTCACTCGCTTCTGGACCTTGGACGCGGGGTTCCCACGGGGTCCATCCCACTCTTAAGACATATTTGCTTCTCTTGTAATATTAATTTATGTGCGATCTAATCATAAATTGTATGTTGCGTGAAAGATAGAGAAAATGTGTATAACCCAGACATGAAGAGGTAGGTGCCTAACTATCAGAAATAGATTATAACAGTTCATTAAAGATTGTGTGCAATGTATCACTGCATCTGGGTAAAAGAAATAATAGATAATGAGTGTCCTTTTGTTAGTACCACGGCGTCCTTCAGCATATCTAGGAAGGAGCAGTGTATACCGTGCCCTCCCTAGTTAAAGGCGACTACCAAAGAGTGCAGGCACCGTCAGAGTAACGGTTTGTAAACGCCTGCAGCCTGTAGGGGTGGGGCATATCGTCGCCGGGGCTAATGCACTCGGTATTGCCCTGTGTGAACCGATGGCTCATGTCGCCACCACCTCGACCAGCGCGCAGATAACACAGCCACCTGCTCCTCAGATAACGCCGGCACACCGCTACTAGGCTTCCCACGTTCCTGACTATGCTCGCCCCCTCTCAGGACAATAAGTCGAATGCTCGTGTCGCCACACACATACACGCGCCGTACTTCAAGCTCGGCTTCACCTATTAAAGACTGTTCATGATAATCTGAGCACCTTAGAAGAAAGTCACTGCCCGTGAAGGCTGTTCACGATGATTTGAGCACTTTTGAAATAGACCTCAGAAAAAAAAACCACTGCCCTGGCTGCATATATTTTAACGGGCGCACCGAGTGACATTCGCCTAGTAAATTTGGTAACGATGAATGGGAAGTAGTTCCATATCTTAACTCCGAATAAAAAATGTTGGGTAAACTTTTGTGAAAACTTAAATCATTAATTTACCTTTCTGGTTTTTTTAATATATATTTTTATTTTTAGCACATTCGTAAAATATCTAGTTTCATAATTATTTCATAGTTTTACTCGACCGACCTATGAATAAAGTGATCAGGCCCATGGTGATGTTAACTTTACATAAGGCGTCAGAATACACTACGTGCATACCAGTAGATCTTAAGCAGAGCTTTAAAAAGTGCTCACTTTATCGTGGACTGCCTATACCTACATATGTTTTAACGGGCGCACTGAGTGATATGAGCTTAGTCAAGTTGGTAACGATGAAGGGAAAGTAGCACCATGCTTTAACGTCGAATTAAAAGTTTTAAGTAAACATTTCTGATAACTTACATTATTTCTTTCGCTTCATTTTTTAAAATGCATATAAGTGTAGAAAAGAGCAGATTTGTAAATTATTTATTTTTTTAATAATTTCACAGTTTCACTTGACGGCGCGTGAATGAAGTGACGAGGCCAATGGCAGTGTTAATTTTACATAACGTGGAAAATTACACAACGTGCATAAGTGCTCACTTTACAGTGACCAGCCGATACACAGAAATTATTCGTTTTCGTGTCATAATTATACATTTCAGAAAAATTAATGAAAATGTTTGATTGCAGAAAATTTACATTTTAAAACCTTTTAAATATTTTTGTATCTGATTTTCACTATTTGCCATTTGGTGGTTTGCAAAAAGTAGAGAACGTATTAATAAAATATAAATTTGTTCTCGACTTTTTACAATTAGTAAATAACGCATATTGAATAATAATTTCAATAGTAAAAAATTGTCAATAATCATTATGAAACCGAAATTATAATATGAAAACTAAGGTGAAGCCGAGCTTAAGGGGAACGCGTCGCAGAGTCTTTGAAAAAAAAAAAAAATGCATTTTTCGACGAAGCTATGAAATATTCCCCAGTAGAGTGCTATGTTCCTTCGGGGGCAACTGGCATCTGGCATGTCGGAGTCAGGTTTGCCTGCCCTGACGTCACAAGTGCAGGCGATGGCCATGCGCGGGTGTCTTTGGCGATCATGTTGTGACGTCATGGCGGCCATACTTATCCTTGCTCCAAAACCAACGTAAGCACACTACTGGCTTTCCATGGGAGAACCACCTAAGTGATACTTTATTAAAAATCGCTGGAATTAATTCTGTATTAAATGTATGGTGTATGAAACTTAATCACTAGGCTGTAAGACAAATTTTGGACAGAGAATAAAGATGATATAGGGTGACATATTGTTCACAGTTCGAATACCGACATGTGCATTGGATAATTTTTAACGAACTTTGTACGTGATTTTCTGACTAATTATGATCTTATACGCAACCTGTTTACATATTTTAGCAATATCCATCGTTTGGGCATGTCGCAGGCACTTCAAATCAAGACCCGAAACCGTAAAGCTATTAATTTTCTAACGGACTTAGAAATAAATTTGCTATTTTTACACAATGATTGAAGGAATATATAATGAGGGCGAAATGAGATTTTTAGGAGAATAATTCGAACTTTTATCCATCGGTTAGGCATGGCGTGGAGCCCTCAGTTCGAAACCCGAAACCATAAAAATATATTACTTTTCTATCGAACTTAAAAAAAAAAACTATGCAGTTTTTACACAGTGATGGGAAAATGTTTCAGGCATAATGAAGGCGAAATGAGAGTTTTAGGAAAATAATTAAGGGGTAGGAATGAAATAAGTGGTTCGCTATTTGATTAATGAGGCGAGTTTTCGAAGCTTATCAGTGAGTTCCGTGCGCGAACTTGTGGCTGATTACGAACATCCGATATAAATGTTTATGCAATATCCACCGATTAGGCATAGTATATGGATCCTTGTTCGTAACCCGAAACTATAAGAAAAATGCTAATTTTCTATAGGACTCAGAAAAAATTTGGTAAATTTACTCAGTGTTTCGGAGACTACTTTAGGAATGAATAATAAACGGGAAATGCAAGTTTTATCAATCGGATAAAGGAATCAGGGTAAGATAAGAGGGTCGCAATCGACTAGTGACCCGAGATTTGGAAACATTTTTAGTGATGTTATTACATTCATTTCCCACTATTTAGAAGTAGTAGTAGTAGTAGTAGTAGTAGTAGTAGTAGTAGGGCATAGTTCCTTCTGGTGCAGGAGCCAGGCGCGGGATCGGGCTCTCGAGGGTGGTTGGCTCCCATGTTGGAGATTTTTTCCTACAGTTTTCGTACACAATCACCTGTTTTAACCCAAAGAACCCTTCAGAAATAAATTATTTTACCTAAAATTCACTTTTTTTCCGTCCAAAAGTCCAGTTTTTCCCATTTGCAAAATAGAGAACCCCCGAGAAAAGGCCATTTTTTCCCCATACAGGCGACGTGGACCTGCGACAACGGCGGACTTGGCAGGAGAGCTGACTGGTGTGGACTCAGGACCGTTGACACAAAAAAATCTAAATATTATTTTTATATTTAAATGTAGTTTTATAATAAAAAAAATTTAAAGTGTAAATATTGAGTGTTATGTAAAACAAGACTCGTATTTTTAGGGCGCATTCGATCATGATGTTATATCGATTATGTAACCCAACGTCAGGACCACCATTTTACATTTAAGAGTGAAAAAGTTGATAAAAAGAGGAATAAAAATCTTGTCGTGGCTATCTTTATTGTATTTTTCATTTACATATCAAAATTTCTTATTATAAATGTAAGTATTTTGTAACTTATGTTTCTTCATACAGGCATAAATATTTATTAAGTTTTTGTACTATTCCAGACTGATTTTTATTATTAAGTTTTACATTTAATATTCTTTGACTAACCCAGACTTAAGTAATTTATTTACATGTAGGGACTAATTTCTTATCTTTACTCGACATCCACTTAACCCAGCCATCACACTCTAGTCATGTACGTAAGAACTTTGAATTTTTTTTTTTTTTTCATTTTAAGAAAATATTAAGTATATTATCAGTAGTAGGAAAATAAGAAGTCTGGAGCAAGGGCATCGGGCATAGGATGGCAGGATTCGGGGAGCTGCCATGTTGTAAAGTCACCATCAGATAGCTTGGATCTCATAAACCTTTCACCCCTGTCTCATATGACCTTTGACCTTAACTCCAAGTACCTTTGACCCCGAAAAAACAAAAAAAAAAAAAAAACTTAACAAAAATTTATATTATTTACAAAATAAATATATAAAATTTACAAAAATTTATATTAAAAATTTCAAAAAAGATACTATTAAAAATTATTTAAAAGTGATCAAAAGGATCCACATAAATGACATTTTTCCGGAACAGGTGAGAGGAATCAGCAACTCCGATGACCTTGGAGCCAGGCGACCAGGATCAGTGACTCAGGATTTATGACATTTGACCTTTAACCTTCAAAATTGCAAGAATTCAATAAAAATAAAAATAAATCACAAAAATCCGAAAAAAATCCCAAAAAATTATAATGAAAATTAATTATTACAATATTATTTAAAAAATAATTTAAAATTTAAAATTTTTATAAAAATATTACATTTCCGAAGGTCCCTCCAGCACCACCAATTAATAATGTTCCTTCCATCCCCAGCAGACGACTGACTCCCTCACCCCCCTCCCCCACACCTATACTCATTCCACCATCTTGATTTATTCATTTGTCATTTGTTTATACACTACTGGAGACAATATCTTGGTAGGCAACCACCATCTTGGTAGACATCACCCATTCGCCATATTGTAAACCAATGACCATGACCTTGACCTCATTACCTCGAATAACATTGAAAACCAAAACGAAGCATAACGCAATACAGACTACTACCACCATGACTACCTCGACCTTGACCTCATGGCCTTGAATGACCTTGAAAACAAAAAACTCCAGAAACAATACCTAAAAGTCAACAAGCATAATACATCACAGATTACTACCACAATTTTAGATGCATACGACAATGAACTTGACCTTACGACCTTGAATGACCTTGAGAACAAAAACTCTAGAAAAAATACATAAAATTTAGAAGCATATTATGTTACTGGCTACTACAATAACGTCTCGATTTCACTGTTAATCGAACTGTCAGCACTTATAGGCACAAAAAATAACTAAAATTTTCCATCTTATTTTTAAAAAATATTTTATTCCAATCAATGGTATAGTTACATGCATGATGCATGATGCATGACTTTGACTACAGGTTTAATTTATTAAATATATTGTTTTTATTAAGAAATTACAGGCCAACGGAAGGATACGACACACAAAAATAAAGAAAAAACCAATTATTTTATAATAATAATAATAATTTATCATTATTTTGTAAATATGTTTTCAGAAGAAAGCAGTTTATCACATCATCTGAAATAACCCCGATCCTTCAGTGCTTTTATGTTCGAAACCACCTCTTTCATGTTCGAGTAATCCCCACATTGTTGCTTATCGAGCAAATATTTAAGTCTGGCTACAAGTTGGTTGGGATCTTCGGTAAACATATCGTCAGTATACTCCGTGTCTTCTGCCTTCTTCACATCACTTGTCGAAGGAAACTTGTTGCGGAAATGTGTGGGACCGTCGAGGGAATAATTATCATCTTCAACACTATCACTGTCGTCATAGTCATCATCAATGCTGTATTTATGATCGTCTTCCCTTTCTGCTTCATCTTCAATATCACGTTTACTTTCTTTGTAGCAGGAGTTGTATGTTTATCAGTGGTTAGAGCTGATGATCGTTTATTTTGAAGTTCGTTGTCATATGCACGCCTTGCAAGTGTACATTCCGCACAAACCGACTCAGTCATTCCGTCTTTGGCATTAACTGTGGCGTCATAATCGTCTGCGGGAACGGTATTCATCGATCTAGCAGGAGGTATTGATGACATCACTTGCTGGCTCCCAATAGACGAACCATTGCAGATCTCAGTATGTTCCTTCAATTACCTTGCACAAACTGCATGCGCACTTTGTCGTAATGCTTCATAGCGCGAAAAGTGTTCCTCGTACAGGCCGTTCTCTCATGTCGACGGGCATGGCAGCTTTTACTGAAGATATTTCCACAGTAGCAATACTGTTTGTAATGTAATTTTCCAGCAGTGGGAGAAGGTACATCTGTAGAGGTAAGCTCTATAGTAGGCTTCGCACAATCACCGGCTTGCATCATATTCTTGAAAAAAAAAGTAAGCCCTTCCCACAGTGGCGACATGTGTATCTACTTTGCCTAGCTACTGCTCTCTATGTATATAAACTTACTAACATATTTCGTCAGTGAGATTTAAGCAGTTTTTCCTTTTACGCCTCCATTAAAACATGCATATAAGTAGATCTTAATCAGCGCTTTCAAAAGTGCTCATTTTATCGTGAACAGCATTTACCCAGGATTGCTGCGCTGTCCGAGGCGTAATGCCTTAGATTACGAGAGCATCCTAACAACACTTACATCGTTATAGACGAGTGCTGGCATTTAATACTTAGTTTCAACACAATTATGAGAGTGTACGAGGTTTGTATCATTAAAGAAAGGACAGCCTAGACTGGCTTTGGTATTCTACACACGTCACCAACATTCCGTATATTAATACGGCATTTTAAATGTTTTTTAATTATGTTTTTGTTTTTAGGCGGAATTCCCTTTTATGTTTTAATGTGTAAATTAATATCCATTACCAGTGGTCTATGGATGTGGTACATACTCTACAAATAAACGGTTAAAGCTGATACGAATCAGCGAATTTGGCTGCAGATCTGTTGAAACTGGTCAACTTGAAATAAGTAGCATTCTATTGATTAATCTAGTTTCTGGTATTTACTAAATAAACAGTTATTTCTACTGATTCCTAGTGAGTGGCTCAGGCACTGCTCTGGCAGTGAAACGTCAGTTCAATACACTTTGCCTATTCGGCAGTAGATAACAGCTAATTAAATCAAGATTCTGTGAAACAATTCTGCCGGCAGTAGCGTGTAGTGAATTTTTTTTACATGGTAAGCAATATAATAGCCCCACATATTTGAGTGTTTTAGTTAACATTTGCTAGTGCAGGGCTGTGGTTTCACTTTAAATTTCTACTAACAAACGCAACTTCCAACTTTGCTTACCCTCAACATGTATTTACGGTTTTATAATACCAAACATTAGTTATAAAAATGGAAACGAACTTAATGAAATAATAATTAAACTGAATACTATTTAGAGAGTATATTATAAATAATAAGAAAACTCCGGTTTTCCCGAACACTTTCATCCACTTTCCAAGGACATAAGGACTGGAGGACGCAAACAGAACAACTGCTTACCTTGCCGAAGGAACGCGGCTGCGCAGCTCGCTTGCGAGTTTTATTCATCGTTAGTCGCTCCCGTTTGTGGAAATATATACTAGATAGCAGCACTATGCGTGTACAGTAAGGGAGTAACGAGAACTGTTTCTCGAATCGGAAACGGGAAACTCGTATTTAAATGTATTTATATTTAGAGTTAAGGCGAAAACTATAAAGGATCAAAATTTTCCATTATATATATATATATATATATATATATATATATATATATATATATATATATATATATATATAGGGTAAACATTACTCACCTTACGTCTACGGAATAAACGCTACTGTCTGCCGCTCAGAATCACTGATTCAAATTTAGAGTGTACTGAAGATTATATTACGTAAGTAAAGCTGAAATCTGAAATCCATTGACGGATCTAAATATCTGGTGGGGGAAATATTATTTTTCAGTGTAATTTTTAACATTTACGTGTCTATTCTTTATTAATCAGTCAGAGTATGTGGTATAATTTTTTTATGCATAATATTCTCAGTTTCACTATTCCTTATTTGTTTTGCATTGAAAGAAGGCCCCCCCCCCCCCCCCCCAACTAATCCGCGAGCGTGGTTCTACCACGGCTAACATCCACTAACTCTTCCCAAACAAAATTTCTGAATGCATGCCTGTCCGTAGTAATACCATGCCATGCCATAGCATAACTGGCATACAACATAGCACATGAAAATATGTTTTCTACAATCGGTGTAACATTGGGTATTTTCTAATGGCGTCTAAACAAGAAAAAAAATATTTATTTTAAGAAACCTTTCGTGCCCGAGGACAAAAAGGCTAAAACTAATTTTCCAGAATCAGTTTTATTTGTTGATGGGTACACGTTCATAAAATAATTATCTGTGGTTCCAACCTTCACCACTTCACTTAGAACATCAATGTCAATCAAAAATGAGGTAGACATTAGACTGATACGAAAAAAAAAAAAAAAAAACAATTTCATGACCACCCACTGAATTTCATTACTTTATCGTGGCTTTCATGACCACCTGCTCAATTTAATTCATTTTTAATGACTTTCATTTATTTCGTGACCAGTAGACAGTAGAGCGAGCGACCCACTTCTGCGACACTTGTAGAATGACATGTTGATGGAGCAGATAATAGATTGTTCGAGTAATCGATATATCGAATATTCGATTAGTTGCTAATCGACTAGTCGTTTAACTGTTGGTTAATTAATCAAATTAATTAATGCAATCAATCAAATTGATTAAAGAATTCTTTAATTTAAAAACCTATTGTTTGATATAAAATGTCTTTGATTTTCATTGTGGGTTGTAATTGTTTATATAGGTGTTAATGTTGGTGCAAGGGTGGTATAAGGGGCACTAAAATTTTATTTGTGGATGGAGCGAGACCACGCTACCCACTTCTGGGACACTAGACGAGTGAGTTGTGGATGGAGCAAGACCGTGCGACCCACTTCTTGGGCACTAGATGAGTGAAGTGTGGGTGGATCAAAACCATGTGACCCACTTCTGGGACACTGGATGAGTGAGGCGTGGATAATGGATTGTTCAATTAATCTATTAATCTATTATGAGCAGGGGCACGTGGCCCACTTCTGGGACATTACAATTTACATTCAATTAGCCAACTGAAATGCATACCAATTATTGAAAAATAAGTTTAATCATGCATTTACCACATGCAACATTAAATGGAATTACTATAGACACGAAATGTTAAAAATTACTTTAGTCAAGCAATAACTAGGAGACAAATTCAATAAAACGACTTACCCCGAGTACGTCGCACATGACAGAATGGAATACAAATTTTATATTAAATATTTTACCAATATTTCAAACACCCGAAGAAATGACACTAAACAAATTTAATTAAATTGAACAAATGCCTAACCTATATGAAATCACACTTCACAAATAAATAAAAACACGATTTACAATCAAATTACAACTACAAACCCAGACAAGCTAAAAATCTCCCCCTAATTTAATGATCTTCCACACTGATCCACACAGCACAAATCTCCCGGTGCCATTAAAAATTCCCCGTGACGAAAATCCCTTCCAATACTGACACATTCAGAACATACACAATGGCACACATACTTCACCCTCACTGGCTCTCAAAACATGCATCAAGGAACATAAACATAAACGATCGCCCAAAAATCCGTTTTTAAAAACTCAAAGTATAATCATTTCACAAACTCATCTTTTGCTAGCTCAAACGACCGTCACAACACTCACACATAATTTTTTATATCACACATTAAAAATGCACTACCACAATCCTTTTTTACAAAAACAATTTCTGATAACCGTGTAACTCTCGACGATCAAATAATTAAATAAAAACTGAAGCATATATCCGAACACACAAGAGAAAAAAGTATGGGGTGTGATCAATGTTCGACGCCTTGCATTACTCAGGCAACTCATCTGCTCGGCTATTCGCTTCTATCTCAACTCTCCCTTACACCATGCAAGTCACCCCTCCGACTGTGCTGTCGGCATTGTCAAAGGAATCGATTCAATATTGCATATCTTAAGACAACTAGGGAAGTCACTATGGTGAGTTTGCTCCTCGCCTGTCGAGACAAGTCTGCCACGCCGAATAACTTTCAAACATCACAGCCCAATGTAAATATAAAAGGAATTTATTCTCCAAAACATTCAATGTTAATAACACAAATCAGACCAATATCATTTTCTGGAATTGAAAAACGGGTCTCAACACTCTGTTAACATGTTTAATGAAATGTATGCTACAAGTTGTTATTTAAAAAGCTACGAACTTAACTGGCATTCTTATAATGTTACATTAAAAATATTGTTAAAATATAGTTTCAAAAATTATAAAGTGTACATAATCCAAAAAAAAAAATCTGTCTTCCTTACTAAAAACTATATGGAATCACATACGTTTCAAACCAAACTACACATTTCAAACTCATATTTGTAAAACCTACATTCTAAAAAATTTCGCTCTGAGAAGTATACTAATGAATATTAGTTCTGCACAGAACAAATACATAAAAATGGATTTCATTTTGTATAACATAGTATGTTTACTAAATATTACATGAGTCACCATTAACAAATCTATAAAGGTATTTTAATACATGCAGACGTCTTTGTTTTATAGCAAATATTTTAAATACTGTAAACTGGTATTTAAAATATGTTTCCAACAGAGTGTTCGGTGTTGCGGTTTATCCCCCTTGCCCGATAATCTAAATTTTTTTCACAAGATTTCTCAAGATTATCCCATTTCATGTTATAACATTAACGTTAGTTTACACAGTCAAACTGTTTCAGAGACTTGTCTCAAAGTTTTGTTTAGAAACAGTTTCATTTTAATAAAATATTTGTGTTTAATTAGGTGTAAAAAAAGTATGTTACAGCATTTCATTGTAATGTATACAGACTTTGTGTATACCATCCATTTCAGCATATTTTATGAACAATATTATCACTTCACAGCAGCCATCAGTAGTAGTAATTTTTACTTTTGTATGGTAAAGTAAAAAATCATAAGTTTGTAATTCCTTGGAAACTTGTTAAAAGTATTTTTTTTTTGTTATAAGACAAAGTCATTGCCAGCTAGTGAGTCTTGACACTCTTTAACCTTGCTCTGCGGGGCAAGAGTCCATTTACCTGAAGTTGTCCCAAACCACTTTCCCTCCCGACAACCTTGCCCCGTTCCACCATTGTGTGTTTTCAAGTTCAGCTACCCTTTCAAACTCCCCCACATTCCATTACTTCTCAGAGTTCATTAATTCATTTCCCTCTTCCTTTTAAATTTTCAGACTTACTAGTGTTGGTTGTTCACATTGTGTAGAAAAACATTGCAACTCACCCAAAAATTACTGAAACTTAAAAAAAAATTATCAAAAATGTGACAAGGAAATCAAACTACTAATTAACAACTCATGCAATTTCCTTTACCATTATAAGTTTAATTAAATAATTATTTTTTTAATCCTTGAAACTACAAATATTTACAATCAGTTAGAAAAAGACTTTATACAACACAATAACCATCTGATATTTACTAAAACACTCCTCACATCTTCTCAAATTTTCAAACATATTACAAAAAAATTAAATCATCACTATCACATTAAATTATTTAATCAAGCTCCTCACATCTTCTCAAATTTTCAATCATATTAAAAAAATTAAATCATCACAATCACATTAAATTATTTAATCACTCTCCTCATATCTTCTCGAATTTTCAAACATATTAAAAAAATTAGATCCACATTCACATTAAATGATTTAATCATACTCCTGACAACTTCTCAATTTATTCAAAGTCTTCTTCCAAAATTATTCTTTAGAAAAAACCTTTTAATTGTTTTCCACTTACTCAAAGATAGTCTCTGACCTTTCAGTGCAAAGGTGCGGAGGTTTGAATATGAGGTGTTACAGGGCTGTAACACACTGCTGGTGGCGACGGGATGAAATGTGGCGGAGGTGGCGAATTAAATATGTTAAAGAAATTTAAATAATCTGATAGCTCCCCATACAAGATTGCTTTACGTAAATCCACAACAATGTTAGACACTTTGTTTGTGGTTAAGTCCTGAGGACTACATGAACATTTAAACCGATTTTTTTCTTGAAGCAGCTCACCTCTTTTATTCAGTGTCAATTCTAGTGGTTCAATACTGGTAGATAGCATGAATGGAGGCGCCAATTCCGTCCTCGGAGGTGGCGCTGGAAGCTGTGACGATTCATAGAGCGTCACTTAGTAAAATGTATGGGTTTTAATAATTTTTTATTTTGTACCACAGTTGGTAGTACTGCATATTTACTGTTTTTATATGTATTTATATTTGGTTATATGCTGGGCGGTACATTTATTCTCATTGCCATTTATTAATCCAGTATGTGTTTTATTGCACATAGTTTAAACTGTAAAAATACTCTTATTGTTGAGTGTTAATATATTATGAATTTTAGCACATATTATATAAGGTTGTGTGATATTTGTAATCGATATTATTTGTGCAAATCAATTTGTAAAGAGTCGCGACCATGGCTATTGGGGTGGCGGGAGGCCATGATATCACCTGGCTATGACAACACGCCCTAGCCAGTGTGTGTAAGTCCGCCACGGTGTTTAGACGGCTGAAGGAGTGTGTGCTCAACCGCCGAGCTGGACTGTGCCGGGCAGACGTTTAGCAGTATGTGACTGCTATTTAATTTCTCCTGGTCACGAGGTGCAGCAAGTGAACATCGCAATAATGTTTTCGGGAGCAAACAAATTAACTGTTTAAATAATATTGTGAGAACATGCCCGACGTGAACGTAGAAACGATATTAATATTTTTGCCTGTAGCATACAGCTCCTGCTAGTGCAATATGGGACTTAGTATCAAAGGGACATAAACTTGATGCGGACATACAATGTGTGTAAATCTGTGTTTAGGAGTGTTACTCACTTTAATACGAGAGTACTAAAACTCAAGGAAATAACTGCGAGACCACGACTTGTGACTAATAGCTCGTGAAATTGAAATTTTGTCATGCTGGTTAAACAGCCCGTTTTTCAAGGCTCGAGGACGAGTATATTAAAGTGTACATGGAGTAACAAGGATGTACATCGACGACCCATGTTTTTGCAATATTTCCTTGGAACGTAGAAAAGTAACTTCAAACAATTCTCCACAACTTGTTTTAAGCAGGCTTTATTGCAAACTGCATTTCATGTGGTTTGGGTGCTAGAAGCATGCCTGTACTTTTGCGTGACGACTAAACGTGCAGAATATCCCGAGTGTGTCAGTGCGATTCTATATGCTAGCGAGTGCAAGATATCCGCGGATGCTTGCGTGAAGGCCCTGGGGTGAACGACCATTCAGCTGTTCTCTTTTTGACGGCGTCCAGAATGTTGGAGTCTACAGCGAGCTGAATCTGGGCAGCAAGGACGTTCCCCAACATGGCCTGGCGAACAGCTTTATGGTATTCTGAATGAATGCCAAACTTAAGGTATGAGTAATGAATAAACGCAATCGTCAGCTAGTAAATGTGGAGTCCATCGTCCCTCTTTTCAAACACTTTTGAAGTATGTTAAGTACCACAGAAATGATTATCTTTCGTGTGTTTAATATTAAATTTTATGAGCACCAATTATTGAAAGTTACCGCGTAGGGCAAAGGACGTTGAACTTAACTAATGGGTCTGCCCATGCAATATGTACATTGAGTGCGAAATAATTAAATATTTTTTATTGAGTGCATTTATGAGTAAAATCAGTGGCTATAAACTGTCGTTTTGGTGCAAAATACATAGTGAATCAAAGACTTTGGAACATAAGAGTAGAGAGACATTATTTGCAAATGACATCCCGATTTACAAAATACTTGTATTTCTGTAACATGGATAATAGTATTTTGATTGTAGATATTTATAAGGGAAAGAGCTTGGGCCATGGCATTTCAGTTTTTCAAGTTGAGATCGCTTTCTATCCATAGGGGAAATTTAGGTAATATTTGTGTATCGTGGAGTGAGGTTGACACACCTGACACCCCTGCAGGGTAGAATGGGTGTCTCAAATCTGCGCCACTCTGCTGACCCATTTGACCGCAGTGCAATGCTGGTAATTAAGTTCTTCCTATATTTAATAATCACGGCATCTTGGGTGTATAAAGTGTACAAGTCCTCTTTGTCGTCAAACTTGAAAGCTGCCAACATTGCAGCAGATGAGAGCGACGTAATTGACGAGTTATGTAAGAAAATGGTTGCAATGGTTGAAGTTGGTGACAAAAGTAGTCCAGCGGGCAGGAGTGATAAAACTTAAAGTTATCAAGCTTGTTATGTTGATATAGCGCGAAAGATCGCCACCTCTTCTCTTGACGCGACTGATGAGCTAAATTAATGTAGTCCTAAAAATTTACTTAATTTTTGTGCTCAAGTTGACAAACTTCAGAAAAGAAGATTTTTCTCAAATAATATGTTCTCGTTACAGGCAATAGTGAATAAAGTTAATGGAGTTGCCAGTTAGATAATTGCAGAAGGTGTGGAGAAAAGGGAAGAGTGGTGTTGGGTGAAGGAAAATTTATGGGAAAGCTTCTGTCCTAAATGAGCTAGGGAATATATGGGTAAGGAATTTGTTTTCCAGTTCCATAAAAGATGTGAGAGTATTTAAAAATTCCAGCAAGAAATTAGTGAGTGTGCCGGGGCTCTCAATATTGTGTTAGACGAGGAAACATTGGTAGCTTTAATAATTTAAAATCTGTTTCGTGCAGTGCGGCACATAGTGTAGGGCAAAATTTTCCTGTAACTCTTGAGCAGCTTTGCACTTGGGCGATTTCAGTGGAAAATAGAGCTTATGTAACAGGTTTGTACATAAGAGATCGTAGCCATGGCTATGGTAAGAGTGCGGAGCCTGGGTACAACACTTCTAAAAATGTTAACAAAAAGTTTTGGAAATGCAATCATGTAGGACATTTTGCTGCGAACTGTAGAGGTACTACCTGAAAATAGAATATGTTATAGATGTGGACTGAGGGGACAGTTGGTACAAGAATGAAAGGCTCCTGTACTATAAGGTAAATCAGAATAGCTCATGGTGTATGTCGGAAGGTAGTGTGTTTTGAGCAACCATGTAGGTGACAAACCAGGAGGTGTTTCTCTGACCGCGTTTTGAGATGTTTATCATGTGAGAGTGTAAATTTTTTTATTTCATAGTTCATCATTTATTTAACTCTTTAAACTTTATTTCGTGGGCTATATGTAAAAGTTCTTTAAATGTGGTACTATTTGTTGACATTCCAGTAATGGTGAACAACCCATCAGCTGTTCTCTTTTTGACGGCATCCAGAGGGTTGGAGTCTACAGCTAGCTGACACTGGGCAGCAATGACATTCCCCAACATGGCCTGGCGATCAGCTGTATGGTATTCTGAATGAATGCCAAACTTAGAGTATGAGTAATGAATTGACACAGCCACAATTCTCCTTTGTGGGTTTAATATTAAATTTTATGAGCACCAGTTATTGAAAGTTACCTCGTAGGGCAAAAGACATTGTACTTAATTAAGGGGTCTGCCCATGCAATATGTACATTGAATGCAAAACATTTAAATATTTTTTATTGTGTGCATTTACAAAGTAAATTCAGTGCCTATAAACCTATAAACTGTCATTTTGGTCCAAAATAAAAAGTGAATCAAAGACTTTGGAACATAAGAGTAGAGAGACTTTATTTGCAAATGACCCCCAGATTTACCAAAGACTTGTATTTCTGTAACATGAATAATATTATTTTGATTGTAGATATTTATAAGGGAAAGAGCTTGGGTGCGGCATTTGGGTTTTTCAAGTTGAGATCGCTTTCTATCCGTAGGGGAACTTTAGGCAATATTTGTGTCTCATGGAGTGAGGTAGAGGTTGACTCGCCTGATACCCCTGCAGGGTAGAAGGGAGGTCTCAAGGCGTCAGGATCATCATTGCAGGAGATGGTGCTGGAGGCGCCAAGTCCATCCTCGGAGGAAGCGCTAGGAGTGCCGGGGCGTCAAGGCAGGAGATGGCGCTGGAGGAGCTGGAAACATAATCGCTGGTAGTGGGGGCATTGGCGATAGTGTCGCTAATGACAACTTTTGATTCACCAATGAACCTAGCATAACAGAAACAAGGCCCAACCAATCATACTCCAGAAGCTCTTCCTCAAGAGCTTGGGTAGTCAAACTTGCGAAGTATTCTTTGTAAAATTGCGACAATTTAAAAAAGTTATATATTCCATGAACACTAAAGTCAAACACTGGAGGGATGTAAAGGTTAAAACTCTATATACACAAATTTTCAAACTCCCAGGTAAATGTGCAGGAAGCGAGATCCATTCCCTCCCCACAGAACCCTCTCCACAGAAATACACATTCCCTCCACACACATTTCCGTATATTGACTTGTATTGTAACATCCAGACAAGAAAGGCATACCGGCTTGTTATTTACTGCGTTAAATAGTAATGATTTTGCTGTGATATCCGTTTGCATGAATATAATTTATATCAGTAGTGGCTTATGATATGATCGAACAAATTATTATGCAAGTCATTAGACTGAGTGAATGAAAATTACGTATTTTGATCACGGAATACATACCAAGAAATTTTTTATGTTAATATGCTTGTTCAAGATAAATATGTAAAGTAAAGGTTACAACCATGAACAAATTACATCTTCCTCATACAAACATTTTGTAAAGTTATGACCATAGATTGATAAAGTAATATACTGTATATAAACAATGATTCACACATTTCTTTAAGATATATAGTCTGTTTGGTGTTAAAGAAACACACTTTCAGTATAAATACAATTTATTATATTCCATTTTTTCAAAAAACATAACATTTATTTACATATATAAAAATTCACATTTTTCTTAGAATATTTATTTGCATATACAAGCAATATTCTTTATTCATTTAAACAATATGCTTTGACATAGTGAAGTCCATATATGGAGACGATGCTGGTGTTAACATTTTAGTTAATGATGCAGGGAGACAAACTCGGCCTTTTCTCAAATATGTGAAATGGTTTTATTCACAGCGAATCAGTGATTCGCTGACTGTTAGATTCGAAGATTCACACATTCTTGAGGTGGGTTGAAGCTTGATTCACTCATTGAAGGTGGCTTAGCTGAATTTATTATGACACAGAGTGTAGTTGGCGTGAGTGAAGAGAATTTGACTGCTTGAAAGGTCTTGAGAGTCGAAGCGGGTGATGTGAGGTACCAGTGCTTGATTACATATCTTCTTATAGACACTAAGTCGGATTACTACCGACCAGTGGTGAACGGTCGGTATTGGGAGATGTGTAGTCCATTTTTGTTATTAGTTTCAAAGTCCACCAACTTCGACAAGCACTAAATTTTTCAAGTCTGGATGTTAAGTAAGGTACTATGGTAGAGTTATAGAGGTCACTAATATCTGTGGAATGTAGAATGGAGAGAACTTAAGTTCGAAAGTAGAAAGTTTCTGTAGAGGATTCCAACACTGTAATGGATTTATGATATTTACAGGATATTTTTGCACTTAATAGATATTGGTCGATGCAATGTTTTTTTTTATAATTGAGGTGGGGAAAAGCGGTAAGTAATTTACGGATCAATCTTCTATAAATGTTGCGACATTTTGGAGGAAATACAGTGGGTACAGGTGGAAATTTTAAATGTCGTATAGTCTGTTGAACTGATTGTGTGGCACGTGGAGCATTGTGGTGATGGCTCAGGTTGTATACAGGTTGTGGAGCTATGTGAGGTGCTCTGTGAGGAGCTAACTGAGGAGCCTGAGGAGCTATTTGAGGAACCTGAGGGACTAACGGAGAAGCCTGAGAAGCTAACTGAGGAGCCTGAGGAGCTTTCTGAGGAGCCTGAGGAGCTAACTGGAGAGAATGAGGAGCTAACTGAGGAGCCTGAGGAGCTAACAGAGGAGCCTGAGGAGCTAACTGGGGAGCATGAGGAGCTATGTAAGGAGCCTGAGGGTCTAACTGAGGGGCCTGAGGAGCTGTCTGATGAGCCTGTGGAGCTGTGTGAGAAGCCTGAGGAGCTGTGTGAGGAGCCTGAGGAGCTGTGTGAGGTGCTGTCTGTGAGGTGCTGATTGTATTATATTGTTGCAAAATTTGTAATATATCTTATAATTATCTGCTCGAGAAAACTGTCTCTCACAGAAATCACACCGAAACTGCATTATTGAATTGCTAATTCCACAAGTTGTTCCTTAGTGATATCGTAAGTTCCTCAGAGTTGTAAAAGGTTTCCCACAGAAGCGACACAGCAAATCCATCATTGTGTCCATGCTCTTCCAAGTCTAGAATGGAACTGAAAGGCCTACCTCTTTTATCGGTAAATTCTAGGAAGCAATTTGAGTGCATTATTTGTTTGAAATGTATGTTTAAGTATTAAATTGCTTTCAAAATTACTATTAGTTATTCATTAACCTGCAAACACATTTAGATTTGATTGTTAAATATAGGTAACATTTTGTAATTAGGGCATGGGAATATTACAATTAATGTATCATAAAGCCAGTAAAATACAAAAAAATAGTTTCAAGCCATTTATTTTGCCACAAAGTACGTTTTCATAACAATAGATGATTACAAAAACACACACATTTACAAATGTCTCCCCTTTTACAATATTTGTAGTGTTTCTATCTGTTTAATTGTCTTGCTGTAGTATTATACATTCTGGTAAAAGTGCAAATGCATTTTATCGATGGCAAACAGGACATTTTGGCATATCTGAACAAGATATTAACACAGTACAATTTTTCACCCTCTAATGTACATTGGATATTTTTGAAATGAAACAAACAAGAGTTTCCAGAGATACAAATAGCACTTGAGTTGAAAAAAAAACTTGTTTACAAAAACAGAAAACTGTTAATTAAAAAAATTTTAGAAGGTTTACTCCAACATACAATTACCTTGGTAATATTCAATTTACACTTTGATTTCTGTATGCATGAGCACATAACCTTGTTAGCATCTTTATAGTATATTGGCTTGCTCAAACCAAGTACATTTATATAATAAATTCCACTTGTTAGTTCTCTCATCCCAGATAATGCCATATCACTCATATAATATCCACTGATGATTCAGAAAGAGAATCATCATAGTCTGTTTCACCCCAGTCAGTCATCAATGTCTATTTTAGCATTAATTTACAGTTTTCCTCTGCAGAGAAGAATTTTGAATTAGATTTATAAGTTTTAGATAATTGTTTGAATGAGGAGCAATTCTATTCTTTTTGAATTTCTGTTACTCTCCCATTCCAAACACTTAGCAAAATGAGTTTGCTCAACTATACCTACATACATTTCACAAGTATTTAAACATTGTATGCAAATATCTTCAATATTCTCATGCTCCATACACCTACTTTCCCAGGTTAAACCATGGTGGAGTTTGATTACCCATCTATTTGTTTTCTTGTATTTAGGACTTAGATATTTCCAGTGGAATGGTGGTTTGATGCTGAATACAGTTGTGTGTTATTCCATTTCAGTAATAGCTAATTCTTTAATTATAAATTTTTCTGGGGATTGAAATCCTTGCACATTGTAAAACCTCTCGTCATAACTGTCTCAACTACTGATTCAAGTCATTATCTTCACCAGCTTATCTCTTAATTGTAACCTGCCAATCTGTCATGAATTACCAATGCATAAGCTTGCATATTAGGCAGAATCCATGTATTTGCAATCATTTCAATTGGTGAATCAATCATGCTATTTGTAATCGTGTCATCCTGTTTGCTTACATGAAATAAAAATAATTTTCCTATGGTTTCAAATAATCCAGGTTCTACGAACGGTGAGCTGATTTTGTTATAATACATTTCCTGGAACTTTGAGTACATATTGTAGCAAAAAAGAAATTTCCCATTTTTGAAGTTTGCATTTAAATTAGTACAGGGATAAGCTTGACTATTTATATATAGTTTAATATTTTTCATATCACAATTGTCGAATACTGATCAATCAGCTTTTAAATTGTTTTATCAATTTGTTTGAAAACAAAAAACGACAAATTGTGGTTTCTCATATCAAAAACTTGATTTCAAATTTCATACTAATTTTTGTGATGTTGGTAGGGCTAGAAATATCCCCAAAGCCCACAACATGAATGCAATGGCTAGATTCTTCCCTTTTTCGATATATTTTTAAAACTTTACATGTTCACAAGTTTTAATTTAAATATGCGGCATCAGCCATTCGACACTGTTAAATTCAAATGTTACAGCTTCCTCATTATTAGCCATGTCGTATATAGCATTCAAATGCATGTTATCAAATAGAATATCTCATTCTTGTTTAGCATTTAATATTACATGTTAATAGTCCTCAGCAAAGCCCAAAACCATACTTTACAGTATAACAACTTCATATTTTCCATCTGGGTTTATTTGTAGTGTAAAATTATTAGCATTGATCCACCCAACCATTAGCCCTATATAAAGATTGTTTACAGATCCCAAGAGATATTTCTTTATCGTGGAAGTCATTCCAACATCCCATGATTGGTCGATCTCAACACCATTGAGCAAATATGCAATTCTGTCGATCAAATGAAGTAATCTATTTCTCACTATTTCTGTAGTTGTTGGAATAGTTGCATTGGCTGTCTTTTTAATTGTCCCTCTACACTTTAAACTTGATTTCGACAGTAATGTGTAAATATTGTGATAGATGGTCCTGCTCGGAATGGTTCATATACATGTATTTCTGTATTGGTTATTGCATCATCATAAGTTATTGGTCCTTCATCATTAAGTATGTCTTCCAATTCTATTAACGGTATATCCTAATTCCTTTAAAAACAATTCATTGCCCTGTGTTAACTTTACAGGTATCTAGTTTGAAATTATCATTTTATGCTTCGGTTTAAGTCTTTTTATAGCTTCTTTCTTTGAAATGTGTTTGTTTAGAAACATAGTTTTTAAATGAAACACCTACTTTACGAGCATATTGACTATTATACACCATACCCATTTTGATAGTAATAAACACAGAATGCACGTGTTTGTATACATTTTTTTAAAAATGTAATCAAACAGTTATTTCTCTGTTTCTAAAATTAATCAGTTTACCATCTTGATCGACAATTGTAACAACTCATTAATCAACACAATTAACTATTACTGGAAGATTTATCAACATATTCAGTTTTTCAATTGAATAGTTACCCCGAATACTGATATAACCCACAAAAACATATATTGTTTACAATAGCAAAAAAAAAAACACTTTCGAGGTGTAAGGTGCATAACTTTCTGTAAAAACGATGTAAGGCTTTATAACTGGACGTCGTACAAAACACCTCATGTTCAATATTACTTGTATTTACTTTTAAGTATTGACTTACAGCTTAACGAAATTAATGTCAGTGGGAAAAGGAACTAAACAGTACAAATGGAATAGTGATCTAACCTTCAAATCATTACAAACAAATGTAGAAACACTATGAAAAACATTACATTATTAATTGTTACTGTACCAATGTCTGTTATGTTTCCAATAATATTAACTGAAACAAGAAAACCATTAAATTATTCATTATTGACAAATGTCATGTATGATTACAGTAAACACTCAACTGCACATAGACTTTTGTAGAAGTCACGGTATTGAACGGTAAGGAACCTGCACATGTCTAGCAAGTATTTTTTTCGCTTTTTATAGCTATCGATTCTTTGTAGTTCTGTGGAAGTACAGTTGGGGGTGGAATAAAATGTTTCCTTCCTCTGGGTAATGGCCATATTACATAGCTGTGCCAAGGTTGTAAGGTGTTATGACTGACTCATGTTCGAACAGTATTTGGTTCTTCTGATGAGAACTGAATCCAATTAAAAGATGTTATCTTGACATTGGGCAGATTTTTAAACATTCCTTCAATGGCTGACAGGCCAAAGAAGTCTTCTTTGTCCATGTAGTGTGCACTAAATGCCGGATTTGGATTAACAATATCTTCAAGCCACTGCTTTGGATGATACACAGTACATTTCTTCTTACAATCAGGGCAAAGTCCCTATTGCAGGGAAAAAACTGTGGCTGCTGACTAAGAACTTATGGTCAATGGTTGTGAAATATTTCTTCACAATCAGATAATGATACAGAGCAGTACACCACCAGTTATGGTTTTGTGCGATACAACGATCTGAGCAAACAACTAATCTCCTTATCTCACCTACTTTCAGTGGCACAAAATGCAGTTAAATGTATTTCAAAATGCATGACGTAACTTTAGAAAAACCACATTTTGCCACCGACTCATTCCACACAAACATAAATGGTTTTTCAGTTCCCATGTTGTATACACATTGGTTATAAGTAGAGGACTGCCTTTGATAAAACATAGAGGAATGATAAAGTGTTGGACAGAACAATACCTATTGCATATCTGTGCAAAGTACAACATATGTGGGGTTTTGATTTTGACATTACAACATCCTCGTGAAGAACTTTCTCAGCCTTTCTGTGATGAAGTGTACTTTGCGCACTAATCCTCTTCTGCTCATCTTCGGTCTTAGCTGCTACTAGATGAATGTAAAGTTCATCACAATATGAACAAGAGTCTGATTGTGGAGGAACAAATCTAAGCTTGAATTCACATCTGAGTATGTCCCTATACAAATTATGCAAGCATTCAATATTAGGATATCTATCCTTGAAAAGATCATACATTCTTTCCACACACAGTTGTGAACTAAGATAAAGCTTGCTGGAGGTGTATCTTGAATAGTGGCTCTCTTGTGCAGGCATAGAGCTGATATGATCCCTTACCAGTTCTTTTACATCAAAGGACACAGCATGTGGATGATTATGATGTGTCCCTCTTTTGTCAGATATGTCGAGGTTAAATTTCATTTTTGTGAGAAACATTTGCACACGTCGAGGGGAAATTTACTGTGCCATACAACATTGGACTAAAATGTAGACTGTTCATTATATGTTCGTTTGTAGAAATCTTGAAATAACTTTGTCTTCATATCTTTGAAAATCTTGTCACATTCATACATACAGCAGCACATGGTAGCCTGAAACAAATAAACTTACCTTTTGTTGATGGTGTCGAATTTGCCAAATCATGTTTAATAAAAACCATTAAAGGCTAGGTTTGGCTGTAAAGCCAGGTCACCAACAAAAATGTATCATTATGTCAAATACTTTTTCCTTCGATACAGGACACACTGCTTATTTACATGGCGAATCCTGCAAATTGTTTTACTACCATATTTCATTATGAGTAGCATAACATTATTGTGGTTTTAGGCAAATCGTTTGAAACTGTTACAGCTATTAATAGAACTATATTGTGACCTCTTTATGGAATTTGAAGCAGATTGTGCAAACCATTACATTTTTCGTATAATGAAAATATTGACTTACTTTGTTAGGTTATATCGCTATTCCACTCACCTTTACAGATTCACATTTCCCTGGTACAAATATCCTTTTCCTGTTTCTATATGGCTTGTCAGCATTTCTCAAAGCTTTATTCTTGTTGTCCTTGCATTCTGACAGCCTTATCTTTCTCCTATGACCTTTATTTAATTGCTTTTCTGCATTACCACTAAGCATCAATGTCTCATCAGCCATCTTGCTGCAGTTAGATCTCTATTCCTAGGAATGCCATCTTTGCAAAGCAAAAAATCCTCCTTGGGATAGAACTATTTCCTGTGTGCAATAGTGGTATTGTGATGTGCTATTGATAGATCCTCATTATGCTATAATTGCAACTTTCTCATTTTTGTGGGTTAGATCCCTATACGGGGTAACTATTCAATTATTTTATAACCTGGAGTCACCACACATGTGAATTCATGTATTGTATTTGTTGGTTTTCCATTTAAATGTGATCTGCCTACAATATTAACAATTATACGACATACATTAACCGACAATTTATTAACCTGTTTTGACGATTTGTGTTATTGAGTAGCTAGATATACTCTCCTTTCATAACCTAACATATATGCAATTGAATTGTCTTTCATGAAATCGATATCGACATTACTATACATCACTCTAGTTAACGTATTTGGATTTCCATGTGATCGGAAATGTACATTTTCAGGTAATGTCGCCTTAATGTACATTTCTAAGTCATCCAACTCATAATATCCTACCTGTATCACAATCTTATGTTTTTTCATCATAGTTGAATGTAAATGATTGATTATCTATATCAATGTTTGGTATGCTGTTGTAACTAATGAATTCGATTAGACTTAGTTTCCATTCTCCATCTAACTCCAAAGCTGGAAAATATACTGAACACAACTGTGACGAATTTCCACTTAATATCAATGTGATTGACATATTACTAAATGGTTTTACTGTTACATTGACTTATATATCCTATTTATAGTCAAAAAATGTAAACATAAATGGCCACAATTGACTGTATTTGGTAATTGTTCTATTTTATAACTGTAACATAATTGCGTATTTTTCAAATAATTATGTATTTCAATTGGAGGACGTAAATCGCTTAAACAGTCGTACTATGACTGATTTACGTTTTTAATTAATGCAATGCAATGTGTTCCTTTGTTTTGTTTCGAATATAAAATAACAATCATACATTCGCGAAGGTTTGGTTTTTTTTTTTTTTTTTGTATTTTGTCTCTCATATACACACCTCGGAAATAGGGAATATCCAGTGTCTTTACAAATATATATTAATGCCTTTGTTAATGCACATTTTGGAAGACTATTTAGGACTTTCTGCGTTTCTTTCCACATTTGGAGTTTTTTAGTCCTTGACCAACTTTATATGGTATAAGATATATTCCTCTACCACTTGATTGTTCCATGCCAGACGTTCGGCAAGCTTAGTTACGGGTCCGCAATAACTGTATTTCGGTAAATGCAATTCAAATGGTAATTTATTTGGGTGAAGTACATGTGACTTTGTGTACATTCTGAATGTGTCAGTTTGGAGGGAATTTTTGTCAAGAGGAATTTTTTTATGACACTGGAGATTCGGGCTCCGTGGATCAGTGTGGGGAGATTTTTAGCTTGTCTGGGCTTGTAGTTGTAATTTTCATTGTAAATCGTGTTTTTATTTATTTGTGACATGAGACGTCCTCGTTTCATGGGCGATAAGTGAGTTGTAATTTTATATTACTTGGGCATTTGTTTAATTTAATTTGTTTCCTGTCATTTATTCGGTTGTTTGAAATATTGGTAAGGAATATCGTTACAGTATTAATATAAATTTTGTGTTCTTTGTCATGTGTGGCATACTCAGGGTAAGTCGTTTTAATGAATTTGTCTCGTGGTTATCGCAAGTAATTTTTAATATCTCGTGTCCTTATTAATTCGATTTAATGTTACATGTGGTAATCGCATGATTAAAGTAAATTTTTAATTATTCATACTTATTTCAGTTGGCGAATTGAACGTAAATCATGTCCCAGAAGTGGGTCACGTGCTCCCGCTCATAATCGATTAATCGATTATCCACACCTCACTCATCTAGTGTCCCAGAAGTGAGTTGCATGGTCTCGCTCCATTCACACCTCACTCGTCTAGTATCCCAAAAGTGGGTCGGATGGTCTTGCTCCATCCACACCTCACTCGTCTAATGTCCCAGAAGTGGGTCGCATGGTCTCGCTCCATTAACAAATAAAAGTTGGAAGTGTCCCTTATACCACCCTTATGCCAACATTAACACCTATCTACCAGTTACAACCCATTCCTCTGTTCAGCCGACTCCAGCAAGTCACAGAGGACACATCGATGCTGCTCCGGCAATATCCCCCTTAACCCTTTAGACAAAAGTGAAACTCAAAGAAATTTCATATCAAACCATATATATTTTAAATTAAAGAATTCCTTAATTAATTTGATTACTTAATCAACAGCTAATCGACTAGCAACTAATCAAATATTCAATTTATCGATTAATAGAATAATCTATTATTTGCTCCATCCCCATATAATTCTACAAGTGTCCCAGAAGTGGGTCGCTCGCTCTACTGTACACACCCTGCATATTCTTGCCGGGGGGGGGGGGGAGGAAACGAAATGGGAGTGGGAACAATTATTATTCGAATGCAGAACCAGAAGTCAGAACGCATAATAAAATTGTGAACACTGTAATTTTTGGACACATTAAAAAATATTTGTTTCACAAATCATAATATCTAGTTGCAGTTCTTGTAATTCAATCATTATACCTAAATGCATGTACAGCTTTAAAAAAAAGTATAAAAAAAATAGATGGAGCTACAGATAACGCAGGACACATACTACTAACACTCTAACAGGCAAAAACTGCCGCTTAGAAACAGTTAAAGCTGCTAAGATAAAAATAAATTTTAAATCTGCATAATTTCCGAAGGCGAACCCCCTCCCCCCTCTCCTACCAACCTGGGCCAAGAAATAGTTCCTGTCGGCACTAGCCCTCGTGCCACACTAAAGTCGGTGCCTAATATAGACTGTTGGTAAAGTGAGAACTTTTGAAATCAACATATGAAAATGTCACTGCTCCTATGGACTGTTCACGGTAAAATGAGCACTTTCGAAGCCCTGATTAACATTAACTTGTATAAGATGAACTTATACGCACATCGTGTATTCTTCCGCCCTATGCAAAATTAACACAGCCATGGGCCTCGCCACTTTATTCATGCGTCGGTTAAGTGCAAATGTGAAATTATTACAAAATACAATGTTTTGCAAATCTGCTCATTTTTATACTTGGATGCATAAAAAAAAACAGAAATTGAAATAAATAATTTAAGTCATCACTTCTTATTCGGCGTTAAGGTATGGAACTACTTTCCATTCATCGTTACCAACTTTACTTTGAGCATGTCACTCAGTGAGCCCTATAAAATATATGCAGGTAGAGGCCGTGACATTTTTCAAGGGTTGATTTCAAAAGTGCTCACTTATCGTGAACAGCCTTAACCTGCGTATATTTTAACGGCCAGACTGACTGGCATGGGAACAGTTAAGTTGGTAACGACCGATGTAAAGCTGTTGCGCTTTTAAACGTTGAATTAAATGTTTTAGGTAAACATTTGTGAACACTGAAACAATTTATTTTGATTTCTGTTTCATTCTGTGCATGCGAATGTAAGGAAAAGCAAATACCTATGCAAGATATCTAATTTTCTCATCATTTCACATTTTCACTTGACCGACACATGAATAAAGTGATCAGGCCCATGGCAATGTTCATTTTACATATGGTCTAAGAACACACTGCGTGCGTACAAGTAGGTCATAAGAGGCTGTATCGTCCCTTAATCTTTGTCTCATAAAATATGATTGAAGGTCATTGCTGAGAATATTTCATTATAGGAGCATAAGAGGTGTGCTCTGGTCGTCATAAAAAGGTGAGAATGAATTAAAATATAAAATGTTATATGGTAATTGCATGAGTTAGTAGATAATGCATTATACGTGCAATTATGAGTACAGTAATTAGCTACGCATTTTTAAATAAATCCTCCAAAATTTTAATTAGGAAGAAATAAATAAAAAAATGTATTATGGCGGGTGGCGTAGGTTCTTAAGCGAGGATTTCAACTTTACGAGTCTCTATGTATAAATGTAGAAGTGTAGAAGGGCTAGGAAGAAGAACCTGGGAAAGGCTTTCGATAACGCCAGCTCGGCGACGGAGAAGAACCAGCTTCCAGCGTGCAACATTGATGTGAGATACTGAGCGTTATGTTGCCCGAAGAGGAACAAGTTGTCGGGGTGGGGGGGGGGGGGGGTGGACGGCGGGCCAGCCCACACGTGCAACTGGCGCGCCTGATAACAGCGAAACGCTTGTTCCGGTCCGCCAGAGGATATCCTGTGGCCGCGAGTCCTTCGACAGCCGCCGGCGAGCTCCAGCTGCCTCGACAACCACACGGCCTGGCCTCGGCAGGCATCGCGCACGCTTTCACTCTCCCCCCCCCCCCCCCCGCCTCGATAAGCCATCACTGGCTCGCGATCTGCCGACACCTATAATATCCCCCCCCCACCCCCTTTCCGCTGATCAAAAGAGCGAACCACCGAGCACTTGCAGCACATGGCCGTATATATGCTTTGTTACAGCCAATGGCTAGAGATTGGCCGCTGCGAGGTCGCATAGCATTAGGTTTAATATGTCCCCGAGGACATATGTTAATATTAATCCATTTATATTAAGTTAGTAATTTAGAATAAGTTAATTTTTTCCATTCTCTCCACAGGCTCGTGCCATCTTCTTGTGATCTAGTAAACCATTAAGTGTTGGCCCTGCTGACACTTACTGGCAGTTTACTCCCTACTTCTTTAATTTGAGGCCTACTAGAGATCGAAGGGAAGAACCGCAATAGCGACACTTCCCTCACCATGTCTGCCAAATCCCTCTCTGTCGCGAAGCATGTCTCCTTGCATGATTTCCCTTCTTTGTAGGCGTAAGGCGTAGGCGTGGTAGTTATCTGCCAACAACACTGTCAGAACCGCTGCATCAGCGGGTGACAATAGATATGGCTTACAATCGTGTCATTTGAAGTAAGTCATGTGGAAATACCAACATAGACACTTTACCACTATAGGCTATCCGAAATCGTTACCTAACACTTTTTATTCTACGTTAAGATAAGAAATTACTCTTCATCCATCGTTACCAACTTTACTGAGCGCATGTCACTCAGAGCGCCCGTTAAAATATATGCAGCTAGGGGCAATTACTTTTTTTAAACGTTGATTTCAAAAAGTGCTCACTTTATCGTGAACAGCCTTTAAAATTAATGATTTTATGGAACAGATCGGTTTTGAGTCAAAACTATTAGTGTTGTGTATCTCAAACATACCGATTTAGAATACATATATTTAAGGTGCTGATTTAATAACTTACTAACACGATTATAAATATTTTATCAGTATTTGCACTGCTTCTGCAAGATTTATTCTATTCTGTTGGTCACACTTGGAGGTAATGTAAATATTTAAAAGACCCGAGCTAACACAAACAGCACAGATATATTTAATTATTGCCGAAAACAGCATTCGGCAACTAAATGGTGTTAGTTAAGTAGATTCTAATTACGTAATTTTAAAACTTAGTTTTAGAACCTATCAAGAATAATGCAAGCTGTATACAGGATGTAAATGCTACCCGGCTATAGAATGAAAGAAAAAAAAGCTATTTCATTAAACATTGAACACAGAGTGATTAACTACTTCAATGAAGCGTATTTATCACAAAATAATCATTAAAAACTACGATGAGTTTTATTATACTAGGTGATTATTCTTCGTGATGTGTGTCTTGCTGTTGGTATCAATCCAGGCACCTACCACCCACCCCACTACCTCTGAAAATGACTTTAAAATACGATCGTTACAACAATGGAAGTGTCCGCTCGTTTCCTTACTTGCTCTGTGGCACAAACAGCGTAAAAGACTGTTCACGATAAAGTGAGCACTTTTGACATCAACCTTACAAAAATGTTACTGCTCCTATCTGCATATAATTCAAAGCTATTAACGATGTATGGGAAGTACTTCCGTATCTTAATAGTCGAATAAAAAGTGTTAGGTAACCATTTCTGATATCTTGAATTATTTCATTCACTTTGTTTAATTTCTAATGCAAGGAAGTGTAAAACTGAGCAGATTATTAGATATATACTTTAAAACAATTCCGCAGTTACCCTTAACCGATGCATGAATAGTGGTGAGACCCACGGCAATGTTAATCTTACATAAGGCGGAAGAATACACAACGTGCGTACAAGCAAATTTTAGGCAGTGCTTTCAAAAGAGCTCCTTTTACCGTGAACAGTTGACAGGGATATACTCCGCTTCCAAGGGGCAGCGGTGTAGTGGTTAGACTACTCGCCTCTCACCCTGGCGAACCAGGTTCGTTTCCTAGCGGGTTCTCTCCCGGATTTTCGCACGTGGCGAATCGTGCCGGACGATGCCACTGGCAGGCGAGTATTCTCGCGGATCTCCCGTTTCCCCCGCCCTTGCATTCCGACGCTGATCCCCGCCCTTGCATTCCGACGCTGATCCATACCTCGATGTTATGAGCCACAACTTCCACATCGTGTAAACTGGCTTACTACTCGGCAACAGTCGTACTGCAATGTCACTGCCCCAGGGTAGGCCGTGCTTCACATTCACATATAGGCTGTTCACGGTAAAGTGAGCACTTTTGAGGCACTAGTTACTTTTTCTTTTCGGCCATATTTAATAATTTAACCACCTTTCAAAATAAATATTGCCGTATATGTAATAAACAGCGTATATTCCACTGCACTCGGAACCTAACGTCGAAGGCAAAAATAAAATATATTTATTATTTCAAATGAGAGCTTTAAAAAGTGCTCACTTTGCCGTGAAGTCTATGGTCGGCTTGTAGCCTACGTTGGCAATACCCAGGTCCTTCACGATAAAGTGAGCACTGTTTAAGGCCCCCTCCCAAAGGCGTTAACGACTAATAAATATATCTTATCGCAGCCTCAGGCATTAAATTTTGAAGGTGGTGGAATGTATACAGTGTTTATTGGTCACATTGCAATGTTTATATTAAAAAGCAGCAGGAAGATGGAAATTGGATAGGAAAAATTAAGAAGGGCCTTAAAATGTGCTCAGGTTACCGTGAACAGCCTATATCCACGTGGCCGAGGTCTCAGAAAATACGGCTGAGGCCAGTAACCTAGCGCGAAGAAATGTGTGGCAATAGTTAGCTAATGAAGTACGCTATTAGCAAGTCGAAGGTGGTGATTCATGCGACTGAAAGGAAGTCTAGTGCAGCATGAGACCACTATGGCCTATTTGACAAGACGGCTCACACCTGGTGGCGACCAACGCGTTCCAAAAGTTCCGATTCTAATCTGTTTTGCAACTTCTCGATGCCTAACTATATCATCTCGGAGCGTGGGCACACCTATAGAAAACGGTGAATTATATTACTTATATTTCAGTACATTTTTTAAATTATTATCCAAAATAAAACGTACTTTCTTCAGATCACATTTTCAAATTGTCAAGCCAGACTTACCTATATAAAACAAGTTCTGTTTAGTAGCATAATGCTACTCTAAATTAACTGCTAGTAACTGCGTGATAACAGTATGTTAAGAGTTGCTAGTATGGGCATATTTTCCGTACAATCCTTGTTTGCACATTTACTTGTACATCTTTAAAGGTTAGAGATTGTTTGTAATATGTAATCTTTTTCTAGGAAGTAGAAAAATGTTTTTGTTTTTATTAGTTCTAAATTTTCGATTGTAATTCAATTATTTTTTGGTTTATGGTTAAAATATTTTACTTCATTCATATTGTGCAACGTTTATAAAATTGATCGGTAAATGATTATAACTAAAGCATAAACCATATAATTTTTAAACTTCTATTTCATTTTTCTTCTGGTAATTTTATTTATATTCCTGTTACTTTTTTTAGTACTTTTATTTCGCATTTTCGAGGTAATTATTTTATATTAATTCTGGACAATTGTTTATTGTATTAAAATATTGTTCAGTTGGGAAACTAATATGATTATAAATTGTTGCTTCCAATCTTGTAAATCAATTTTCTTTAGCCAAGTTAGAATTTAAAATTTCTTTTAATAATTTACGTGCAATTAAAATCTACAATATGGTTCCTAAGATTTAATATACTACAGGATTTGTAATTAAGTGATGGCAATGTATGTGTACTATCGGCCTGAAAGCATAAAGGAAGTCCTCAAGTCGATCAACACCATTCAGGGAAATGCTCTTGCAAAGAACCAGATCAGATCAAAGCGATAATCTATAACTTATAGAATTCAAAATGTTATATTTTGTTTCAGCTGTCATTGATTAATTTTTTTTAAACAGATGCCATTTCAGTTTTAAAACATTTTATGTCATATTGGGTTTAAATTGAACTGATTTCTGCAAACTTTTAACCATTGGTACCATGGCATAGATTCCATGCAATACCCTGAGATAAGCTTTAAGAGACCTTATAAAATAATTTTTCAAGTTTTAATTTATTTTGCCAGGACTAAAGCTAACCAAGTATTCCATTTACAATAGGTGCTAGTATTGTTGAAACCACAAATTAAATGTTGATTTAAATGTTTAAATTCAATTTTCAAAAGATGGCACTTTGCCTCTTGGCTTTGAAAAATTTGGAACTTTATTATATCCATATTGTTATATATTGCTGAATGTTATACTGTACATATTGTATTGCCTCGTATATTATACTGGTTTAAATAATAAAAGATAATAAATTAATTAATCCTAGAAATTATAATTATTCATATTAAATACCAAAATGAAGTATTTTAAAAAAACTAAATTGCCAATATTACAATAGATTATATTTTAGATTACTATTTAAAAATTTTTAATTTTTTCTCTTGTAGATTGTAATTTGGAGCTACATATTCTTTCAGAAATAATAAATATTTGTTTGCACACAACTTGCTTTCAATTTTCACTTGCAGAGTTCTGTAGGCAAGATTCTAATTAAATATTACCATATTCTGGAATGTTTTTGCTGCAGCAGTCACTGACAGCAGAGAGCTGGAATGATGATTAACCCGTGTGCTCAGCAGTGGAAGGAGTGCAAGATGGTTTCGTTTCAGAGACCTAATTCTGAACATAGAATCCAAAAGTGAAGAGATTTTGCGAGGGTGAAACGACATATGTAGCGGTGCCAGAATTAAAGTGCTGGGGGGGGGGGGCAGAGATGCCGACCAATGGCATCATGCAACATGACTCCCCAAGTACAAACCCAGTTCGCCTTGGTGGGAGGCCAGTGTTGTCTAACCACTACACCATTGCAGCCGTGAATGCAGGAGACATTGTCAAATATAAAATAAACCTTTAAGTTTAAGGTATGTCTACATAGGTCTTCATTGCAAGTTCGGGTAGTGTTTGTGAGGCAATAATGAAAAATAAACTTCATGATACTAATAACATTTCTGAAACAATATCTGAAATTGGTTATGTCTATGCACTTGATTAAAAGTTTTAAAAACGCAAAATTGCTTCTTTTTTTTTTTGGGGCTACATGGCTGTTGAAGCTACAGTATCACTACACAAGACCACCACTGTGGTAAGGTATTTACATTACTACTGTTTTACACAGGTGAAGTGCGTGGTTGCCTGATGCAATTCTCATTTGTATGGGCAAGAGGAATTATAAAAGTCTGGCATTTAGAGTTGTGAATAATTTGTAAACACATCTCTACAGTTATAGTACCAGAAAAACTAATGTAATTTCCTGTGTTGATAACGACACACTACATTGCATTTGGATGTACTAATTAGAATGCAGCTGTTGTATATATGCCACTAGAGGGGCACATGTCAAAATGAAATGCACACATTAGAAACTCTCAATTGGAACTGTATGTTTCGAATGTAGAATAGTTATATTTACTGTATTGATTAAGTTAAAAAGTGAGTGTATGATATTTATACAGATGTTAGAGATGTACATATAATTTAGCCAAACATTTAACACAACTGAGACTACAATGTTACTGTACTAAAATAGTAATGATTGCCCTGAAATGAATAAATTTATTGATGAAAGCATTCAAGTATATGGCAAGTTGCATTCTAAAATCTGCTAATCACTGCAACAGTTTAAACTGCTGACTAATCCTGTCATCTTAGAAAATATAATAACCATAAAGTACACATTGTGTTATCAGTCCATGACAAAAAAAACACATTACAATAATAATACTGCAGCTTACTTAAAAATACCTAGGAAAGTTTAAAAAAAATCTATAGGCTAAACTTCATAAATGTGCAAGATTAACTTGCAGCACAATTAAAAAAAATTGAAGTCTTTCTTTCTAGTACACTGTACTAATTATGATTCGACTAATACACTTAACGAACTTGTTGTAAGTAGAAAATACATTTTACAGAACTGATCTACTTGAATATAATGAAAAAATTCCTTTTATGTAATAAAATGAGAATTGAATTTAATGTGTAAAGAGCAGGCAAAAGTGACGAAAAAACAGTGAGGGGGGGGGGGGGGGAAGACAAAATTAAATTTGTAATATGTATTTTTATATATTTTGCATTCGTAAAATTTTTTGACACAAAGTACTTTACACAACAGTTCTCAAATGATAAGACAATAATCCGAGATGGAAAGAAAATACATAATAATTTTCATAATAATTCATTTATGATACTATACATTTGTACACAATGAAAAAATAAAGAACTTAACATCACAGACAACAAAACATCTAATACTTCACAAGTAACAATAATATTCAGTGAAAATTCTATTTCACATATTTATGTGCAACAACAAGACAGTTTGTATTCATACAAGTCTATAAAATAAGTCTGGAATTTTCTTTTCAAGTACCACAGAGGTAACAACACAAATAGCTTTTTAAATAAAATACCCATTCAGTACATCATGTGGGATTTCTACACCAAGAGTTACCTTCTTGGTAATTTGTAACAGATCAAAATGTGTACTTGAAGGTCATTTGAAGACTCTCAACACACCTTATCCACTAATTGAGAATTAATTAGAACGGTGCCACACTCACGTTGACACGTAGCCTCATATAGCCACATTCTCGCTTTTAATTACAATCACGCCCACATTCACACACAAGACAACTGGTGCAAACACACAGGAGAAAATATCTTGGAACCTGAACTCAAAACATAGTTTACACAATATTAACAGTCGCAACTAAGAACAGGTACCGATAAAAATGTGCGTGTACACAGTGTAGAAAAAACCAAAAAGACTAAAGGTACTTATAGAGCCCAAGATAAATACATGTAAACTTATCCAAAGGAATGGTCATGCTGTGTTCTTAAAGACGAAAAATAAATAAAGTTTAGTAAAATATATCCTGAGTTACTTCATCCTTTCCGAACGTAAAAATATCCTGCAGGAAAAGTTCAAGGAAGATTTTGGCTGTTGATCACTGTCGGGGTTTATGTACACTTGCAAGTTCCCTACTCTTCAAAAGAGTCTACAAACAAAACACACAAGCCTCTTCATGAGATCTGTACACGCACATGTAGTATATAGTCAAGACCACTTCGAATCAACACAAAAGACATGCAAAAGTCAGGAACAGGTGCAGTTGTGTGTTCGTGGACCGCGGTCTGGTCACACGCGGCGGTGGTGGGTTTGGCGAACATGATGGTACGTCGACTGCGAGGACTACACATCCCAGGCGTCGGAGAGCACTCCACGATGTGCGCGAGTCGCAGCTCCTCAGCAAGACACCGGCCTGCTGTCCGATGGCGCGACCTTCTCCACGTGGCCTGGCGCCTGCAACACAGCATCACACTCACTCCTGTCATCACTTCCGACAACACATGACACTAGGGCCAGCAACATTTCATTAAGACAGCCTCAAATTCAGACATGCACATTTTTGCAATGTTTTCCACTGGACCATATAGTTCATCAACCCTTTCAGACTCAGCGTACACAATTGTGTACATAACGCCCATGTAGGTAAGATTTAGTCTGTACTGCACACTGCGAATCTCGGTGACCAATGTATTACCTGGGAGTAAATTATTCGCAAACCATCCTACTGGTCTAAGTCACAATTGGTTCATATAACTGTAGTCCAACATACAGCCTACAACTCATTGGCTCCGACTGCGAAACAAATGTGTCGCCATAAGTGCGGCACATTTTGTGTTTGCAACACCTGGAACCGTAAATTAAATTGGGTCTAAAAGAGTTAAGGCACTGATAGGTTGAGTTCTGAGGCAGGAAGAAACCTGCACGGAAACAAGGACCGACCATGTTTGGGTACAAATGGCTACCCACTGAGGTAGCAGCAAATAAAAAAAATATATCAAAGGCTTGAATATACTAGGACAGTGCAGTCTAGACTCTTCGTTGAATTCACGAAATTTCCCTGTCCCCACCTTAATTTGTTTAGATTATAATTTGGAGCTATTCGCCACAGACACGTAATATATCTTGCCTCATTTTAAAATTGTAATTAGTTTATATAGGTGTTTTCCAGGAATTTAATAGTATATCTGTATTTAGACTTAATTATGTTACTGTAAATATATTTCCACTAAATGGATAGAAAGCCTGCTGCAGGATTGCCAACCTTTCCCATTTTAAAACTGTCAGAGATTTTTCTGATTTCCAGGCTAAATTCCCCACCTCCCCTCGCACTTTTTGTAGCATACTTTAAAAAACAAAGTAATTACTTAAATATTGCAACACAAGAGAAGACCTTGCGTATATAAAGAAAAAAAACTTTCATCCATAACAATCAAAAGTGTATTACATGCAGTTCTGGTAGTATAAACATTGGCTCAAACGTAATTGAAAGCTATGCATACTCTCAAATTTTATAACCACAACTCTATTTATAAACTGACAAAAAATTTTTTTTATCATCTTGACAGAAATGTAACTGGTGGATATCTAGACCCTACTGTAATTCCACCATAAACTGGTTGCAACATACCACTATTCAAATAAGACAATGTAACTAGGCATACTACTTAAACAACAATGTAAAGGTCAAACTGAAGGATGCCAGAAAAATTTACAATTATTTAAAATGAAATATGCATGAGATGCAAAGTGTGTTTTATAGGTGCATAATCTGTAATAAAAAAGCCGCCAAATATACATATATATATAACTCGCATATCACAGAACACCCCGACATCTCATCTCATTCCTGGAAGGTTTTCCTAATTCCCTGAAATTTCCCCTATCACACTTTTGTGACAATTTTTACGGTTTCTGTACTACTTTTTTACCACTTTATTTAGTAAAAAAAACTACTTTTAAGGCCCAACTTTCGGGGGTGTTGTCAACCCTTAGACGTCGTTTCCGGACATACGTCAATCGGCATTTTCGTAATGTTTTTCCATAAGGAATAACCTTCCAAAGTCTGTAACATAAGTAACGAAACACTCTGTATAGTCGGGTTTCCATAGGCAGTTGTTTTACTTCAACGTAAAAGGGATGTGAGTGAAAAGGAGGGGGGAGGGGTTATATGAGGAGGTGATGCTCCAAGAACGTGGTACCCACTGGAAGCACAGCTCAGCTGGCGCGCGCCATCTCAGTGTAAGTGTTAACTGGGAGACGTTAACCTTAATAAAAGCGACAGACAAGACGAGGCAGCCCGACGCGCGGCCAAGACTGACGGCGCGGCGTGCTGGAAGTTTGCACGTGTTCGGCAGAGGAGGAGACAAGAGTGCAGATGTCCGTGCTTCCAGTCACGACAGACCGTTATTGAGGTCCTAAACCTACCTCCTCCCCTACTTCTACCCACCCGAACCAACCTAGCACGACATTCTCTCTTTCAGCGGAGCGGAGCGGCCAGGTGTTCCGACACAGCTTTCCCAACTGTGCTGCCGACCATGATAAGAGAAAAAAGAGGGGGCCCCGGGGTTCTAAACGGCGTGGGAACCTCGCTGGCTGCTCCTGCTGCTTGTTTGTTTATGACATAGCCACCCTCGCGCAGGGAGGGGGGGGGGGCACTTCACCACGTGTGAGGCACATAGTTAACTCGCTTCCCCTTCCGACAACCCCGTCAACAGGTTTCTCTCGACCAGGCATGTATGCGACCCTCGTGCGTGTAATCTGGCGTACAAGTATGGTAGAGACTCACTGCTCGTAACTATGGCTGAGGTTAATTATACTCATGTTAGGAACAAAACGAGTTTTCTTATGGCAGAGGGAAAATTTCCGACGCTAGGTGCGCAGTGTTCCAAAGAGGTCACTTTTAAATAAAATATTAATCTACGTGGATTATAAAACTAATAAAATAGCTACAAAAATTATTTTATGTATGATTTAAGTTTATTGCAATAATTGTTCTTTAACGAGGAAAATAGAGAAAAATCTGATACAGATACGACACTAGCGCTCACCTAGTGGCGAAAAATCTTAGTTGCCTAACTTTTCTCCTCAACCTAAGAAGTAACCTTACTATAGGCTATTCATAGTAAAGTGAGCACATTTGAAAACCCTCTCTTTTGGAATAATAGTAAAAAAATAATTATTGTAGCCTTTAAAAAGATGTGAACTTTCGAGTCTGCTAAAATTATACACTGTTTTATTACTTACATGGCAATGTTTATTTTATAAAGCGGTGCAAGGATAAAAAATGGCCGATACGAAAAAAATGCTCACTTTACAATGAACTGCCTATACACGGTTACAGTATACAGCGAATTAATAAGAATATTTCTGAATCACACTAGATGTAAAGATTATTAACGGTTACTAAAGTAAAAAATTTATTGGTAAATAAAATGTTAACAGTACATTTCACTACACGGTTTCAAATTTAACTTCCATGAAAAAAGTGGCATGTCTACAGTATTTTCAACATATTCCATCTTTCGCCTTTGCTGATTACAAGTGAAATGTGGATTCATACTGGAAATCGGTTTAAGTTTCTTTATATTCCTAAAGTGGAACTACATGTAAACGTCTCGTGCTCGCGGATGAATACATCGAAAATTTATTTAACTAACTTCTTTTTCTTCGCTTACGAAAAAGAAAAGTATTAGTTCATGCGAGATGTTAGAAATGGGCTTCCCTGCTTCACAGTCCATCGTAATTTAAGAAATTTCTAGAGCACGCGATTTTCTTTTAAGCATTTTAAATTAATACACCAGTTCACTTCTAGTTGTTTATTTTAAATTTTAATTGAATGCCGTCCCACGCCAAATTTTAATGCATATACGTTCGTCTTCCCAGAAGTACGCCTGGCAGTAGCGATGTGACATGTTTTTTTTCCCGATAAGTTTCCAGGAAACTTGCCACTCCTATTAGGGCGGCCCATGACAAGTTCCATAACCAGCGTGTTTGACGCGACTGGTCAACTAAATCAGGAAGACCTACACACGTGACTTGAATGTGCAAGTCCGTTCGCTTTACTGCTCCGCTGCATACTCGTCCAAATGATATTAGTTAAGTGGCATGACTTATAACCTCAGTGAAAATGTTACAAAAATACCGAGCCGTAACACACTAAGGAAGTGTCCCAATTCGTCGAGATAGTACTCTCTCGCTCACTCTTGACGTCAGAGAATCCTCTCTGCTGTCCCAACTCTGAGAAGAGAGCGCGAGAGGGCGTGAACGACGATGTACACTCGGTGCACACTCTCGCACCCTATCCGGCAGCCATGTTTTCAAGTCTAACCTCAAATGTCCACATATTATTTTGTGTGTTTCTAAAGCAATGTTAAAATTAGACCACTTAACATTGCGAAGGTGAAATGTGTAATAACAATATTTTATTTGATATTGAACAAATTATATGTTCACGTTTCATTTAGGTTAATTTAGTGCATATTATTAAATACTCTGATTTCCACATATTAATTTTTTTGATAATGCAAAAATGTAGAAATTAAAACTAGTTACTATTTCATAAAATACTGTAGATTTATGCGAGGAAAGTGAAATGTCAGCAATATTTATCACGTTTTCTGTCGCCGAAATATCGCCGAAGGCCTACAGAGGGCACAAGTCTCAATTCGCTAGTGAGTGAGAGTGAGCACACTTTCGAGTCGAGACAAACCTAAATTCCGCCAGTTACTGGAAAATCACAAAGCAAAAATAACGGTTCTGGGAAGGGAAATGTCAGGACGATGATTGTATATACCCCATATTCCATTCTATTCGGGCTGTCGAGCGGCATTTTCGAGTTAGTTTCCGAAGGAATGCACAGTAACTATCGAAAGCTCTTCGGGCGATTTATTTGGCCACAATTAATCAGAGCATACCCCTACTTTCGCTGAAAATAATAGTACAATGTCCATACAGGAAAACCATCGATATAATTTATGATGATAGTCACAATTTAAAAGCCCCTAGGAACATGAAACCCGAAAAACATTTCAGAGTTAAGCGTATCAGCGACAGCCCTTAGTAATACAGCCCTTATCGCTCCTTCGCTTCTCGGTTCAATCGCGGAAATCAACTACGAGTAAACTGGCCAACGATGTATCGTGATATCGCACATGGACGGCGCGTCGGTCCAAATCATAGCGGGGAAAAGGGCAACGGCTGTTCACGACAAAGTGACACTTTAGAAATGAACCTTAAAAAAATGTCACTGGATCTACCAGCAAATATTTTAACGGGCGCTATGAGTAACATGCGCCCAGTAAAGGTGGTAACGATGGAGGAAAAGTAATTCCATATCTTAACGACGAATAAAAAGTATTAAGTAACCATTTGTGATAACTTAAATTGGTTATTTCGCTTTGTTTCTTTTAATGCATCGAAGTGTAAAAATTTCCATACCTGTAACATATTTACTTTTCAAATAATTTCATATTTTCACCTGACCGACGCATGAACAAAGAGATGCACATGGTAATGTTAATTATACATAAAGCGGAAGAATACACAATGTGCATACAAGTAGATCTTAAAGCAGGGCTTGCAAAAGTGGTCATTTTACAGTGAACCGCCTATACGACATGTCTGTCAACCTCAGCGTTGCATTATAAAAACAGGCAAGTGATCGTTCTATTGTGGAGTCAAGTCGGGGGGGGGGGGAGGAGCTGGTCCTGCCGATGCGGCGTGTAATGAAGCGTAACGGGGAAACTGCGATAAGGAAACGTGTAAAAACATCAGCGACTCTGCGCGGCAGTCCGTGGCCGACGGCGCGTGTTCAAAGGGAAAGGGGAGCACAAGAAGAAGGGGGGAGAAGGAAGAGAGAACTTGGTGGCGCGGGTTCGACACCTGGGCAGGTCAGCCGCGGAAACTTTCCCGTCATTGCGGTCTGCAGTCGGGCAGGGGCGACGACCCGCCCTACCCTCCCCCCACTCCGCGTGGGCGCACAATCCAGGACTGTTCACGGTATGGCGAACACTTTATATAGTCCGTTCACGGTAAAGTAAACACTTTTGTCACTAGTTACTTTTTCTTTCAGCCAGTTTTTAAATTATTCCCACGTAAGTAATAAACAGTGTGTATACTCCACTGCACTCTAAAGCTTAAAAAAAATTATTTATTTACTATTATCCCAAATGAGAGGGCTTTCAAAATTGCTCACTTCACCGTGAACAGACTATACCAATCTTTGAAAAACTTCTCTGCCGGCAACTGCGGCCGTGCACACCAACAGGTAGCTTGTCCTGCCGCTTGACGTACTGTGGGTGTTAATATTTTAAAATGTAGCAAATTAACGCGCTTGTTTTACTTTATACATTTTCTCTGAAATACGAATCGGAGTGAAAATGTAACGTTATCACAAGAATGCAATGGGAAAAGTTCGGAAGGTAATTATAAGAATTTAAAACCCAAATTTCAATACGTTAGGTTACCTTATAAAGAAAACTTGTAGATTGATTATCAACGTTTCAACTTTAAATGTTTAGTATGTATTTTGTCTAAGAACGTAAACATATGCCTCAAACAAATTGTTCTGAAATCAGGAACTTAGGCAGTATCCGAATTGACAAATTTCGTTATTTTGTAAATTCGTAATTTGGTAGGTAGCAATTCGGACGTTGCCGACAGTCACTTGTTTAGCACTCGCGGCAACACATTTAAACATTAACATTGCAAAATATGTTTATCTAAATTTAACGCATAAAACAGACGTAATATTTTTGCAACCATCACATGAATACTACGAATACGTTGGTAAATAAGAAAATAAATTATAAAATAACAACTTAAAACATTTTTTTTTTTTTTGCTGTATACATATACAAAGCACACTTGCTTTTAAAACATTTCTAGTGTATTTTACGTACAGCCATTTGTTTTAAGTCATTTTATTTACGTATTCTCGCATGTGTTTTTTTAAAGTAAAAACAAACATGACACTGAGTTTGTCATTTTGTATTTTTGCTAACATTCGCTAGATACAAAATTCGAAATACCAAATAAATCACCATTTTTGTACACAAAATCGTGTCACGTGATAATTTTGTCTACAAAATTTGCCAAATCGGACACGCCCTTAGGCTCATATGCAACGCTCAGTTGCCAGATAGGAGCCGCCGAAACAAACAGGTTTTTAGGGGACATGAGAGCCGGTGAGGGTGAAATAAGGCTCACGTGGAAACAACAGACGCGCGTCAGAAACTGGCTGTTCGTGTCAAACCACTTTTATGAAAGCCCTGTATGATAGTACTTCCCCGGCCAACTTGTATTCATTCCTCCACCAAAAAACTAGACAAACAGCGTAAGTATATTATCAAATTCGCACACACGCGTTCACATAAACTGCATCAATTTCGCTAACATTAAAATTTATAAATATGTAAAACCAATATCCATTCGCAGGACGAAGTATAGGCTAATCCAGGTAAAGTGGGCACCTTTGAAAAACCTCTAATTTGGAATGATAAGTCAATAAATATATTTTATTTCAACCTTAAGACGTTAATTTCAGAGTGCGGTGGAATATACAAATTGTGTTTATTACTTATGACAATATTTATTTCTAAAAGTATTTAAACGATAAAGAAAATGACTGAAATAAATAGGAACTAAGGCCTCTGAAAGTGCTCACTTGACCGTGAACAGCCTGTATGTCGGAATTATATGACCGTACCTCGGGAGTCTTGTGTTACTGCATGGTGACCGCTGTGGATGTGATCATGATATACCGGTGCGCCCTCTTGCTGTGACCGCGTATGTGACTAATTGAAAGCATGTGGATTTCGTCTAATTTCTAGTCTATTTTACCGGCTTAGCAGAGTACTAATGCCCCTTATAGCGTCTCTCACGTTACCTGTGCCAATTTCTTGGACAGAAATATGGCAACAAGCTTAATAAGTACACATTTTGTAACAATTTTATTTACTTCTTTTATTTTATGAATGTTCCTGACAACTCGGGGCTCTACGTAGGAACTGTACAGAAATATTATGGCGGCTATCAGCATGCCAGCATGTAGTATTGGAATTATTAGTTAAACATAACACGCATTGTCAGACACTTGGCGTACATTGTGCTTTCAATTTACCTTTAAGCACAGCAAAAAGTTATAGGTTTAGAAATGTTAGGAATGTATACTATTATAGGCTGTTCAAGGTAAAGTGAGCACTTTTGAGGCCCTAGTTACTTTTTCCTTTCATCCATTGTTCATCGCATAACCACCTTTTAAAAATAAATATTGGCATATTAGTAATAAACACAGTGCGTATTTTCCACTGCACTCGGGAATTTAACGCCTAAGGTTACAATAAAATATATTTATTGACTATCATTCAAAATGAGAGGATGTTCAAAAGTGCTCACTTTACCGTCAACGGGCTGTAAGACGGGGTTAATTCTACCATGAACTGAAATAGCAAAAGTAAATCCTACAAGAAACAAACTGGTTTTATTCTTGTTTTAAACACACCAACTGTGGGTTGATGTTACACGGAGAAGATATTGATATTGTTAATATGTCGATACCTAACGGAAAAACAGTACAGTAATGTGCAACAAAAAATTCTCATATTGTCACAGCTAACATGGCCCATGGAAATAAACGAAGATTCCTAATATTAGCTGCACTCCATTTGATTTAATCTATAAACTGTTGAATACCCCCGGCTGAAAGGGGTAAGTGCATATTAAGTAACTATCATTACATGCAGAAACTGTCAAGAAAACAATATTTTATGCGAAAAACACATTTTACAATTTTTACACAATGAAAACACTTACAGAATGTTTATAAATTACAGCGCATTTGTTCATCGCTGAGACACTTCGCTTTACAACTACCCTCAAGACTAAATATGGAGCCAAGACAAAATCATTACCCCGACAGCCCAAAAAAGTAAATTCTATCTCTACTTTCGGTAGCCGAACTCTTTCGTATCACTAGGCTATTTAATTTTGAAAAGTTATGTAAATTCATGAAAGAAAGCAGCAGTCATTAATGTCAATCGCCTATCTGTTAGCTTCATTAATGATACAGCGTATTGTTAAAACTTTTATTTTATACCGTTTCGTCTGTAAACTGCCAGCTGATTTCACTCATAATCTTATACTGTAAATAGCGTCTCTATATTTAGAGCTTGAAAACGTAATTGTCTTACTTTGTATGTAACGTAGTTAAATTAGTACCTATATTTATTATTAGTCTACCTTTTAGTGTGACGTTATTGTTCCTGATTTGTGAATACTACCATACCATTCTTAATATTGTAGTCATGCCAATTAATTACACGGAATTGTTTGAATATGTACGGTTAGATTAGTATTATGTATTGTTATATTAGCGTAGTGTACATCGCATTACCAGTTAGTCACAACAGCTAGATATATTGATTTATGTAATTTTCTTTTTAATTTAATTATCGCACTTATATAGAATGTGCATGTATGAGTACAATGGGTTAAGACAAATTATGCCTGAACTCTGCGCACACAAAAAAAGCCTAAATAAATAAAACTATCTCGAGTTTCAAAGAGTACACATTGGATATTAGGCCAATAAGGGTAACTTTCTGTTTTAGAGCTTTACAACCGCCAACTGGACACACTTGAGCAGATTTCGTTGGAGTATTGTGAACACTCCGCCGCCATAACCATAGTAAATAACTACTGAAGTGAAAAATTTCACTGACTAACTATAATGTGAGGCGCTGTTACATTCGCATTTCAATTACTACACAAAAATTTCCCTGGACGCTAGTAAACGAGAGCAATTAGAGCGGCTCTGCTTTATTTTCTGATCTATTTAAGCCTGTAACCTGACGCAACTGAGAAGTACCCACAACAAACTCAAAACGCTAGGCCGCCATCCATCTGCCACATGGAAAAGAGAGACGTAGCAAAGCACGCTTATAATGCTAGACCTATACAGAACGGACAGCTCAAAGCTCAAGGTAGCAACGCTTATGGGGTATAGTTAATTGGCGCACGTTAAAATTACGCAATAGTGAACTGCTGAAAACACGTGCTGCTTAGAATTGCCAACAAACTACTATCTCGCTTAATTTTTTTTCTTTTTCGAATTCATGTCAGATGGATCGTGTACAAAAATAAAACTCAATATCTACATCAAACACAAGATAAAGCGCACTAAACAATTTCAGATATAACGAAAGATTCCCATTTCACGCTGGGCTGATCTGGTGAAACTTTTGCCCCAGCTTACGTTGCATGAATCTACTTTACTGAGCAGACTGGTCGAAGTACTAACGCTACACCTCGAAAGTACATAACCAGGAACCACTCCCACATTTGCCTCAATGTAGAAGGAAACATTACATCGAACTACAAACGAACAAAACCAACGACTCCCCTAAAGATCAAACACGTTTTATATCGTTTCAAGGGAACGTTCATTTGAGTGTCCGAAATAACTTGACAAAACGACCACGTGACCCGATTTTGTACACAAAAATGGTGACGTATGAAATATTTTGTATCTAGCGGAAGTTAGAAAAAAAAATACAAAATGATAAAATCAGCGCCATGTTAGTTTTGAAAAAACACACATGTAAATAAATTATTTCCCATATATATATATATATATATATATATATATATATATATATATATATATATATATATATATATATATGGGAAAAGTTTATTAAAGTCGTTATTGCACAATTCCTTATTTTCTTATTTATTAACACACTCGCAGCATTCCAGTGATGATTATAGAAATATTACGTCACATTGGAAGCGTTAATTTCAGATCAAAATTATTTTCACTGTTAATGTTAAGAATGCGTTGCCGCGAGTGATAAACAAGTGACTGTCGAAAACGTCCGAATTGAAACTAACGAAATGAGAAATTACAAGATAACGAACTTGTCTTTCGGACACGGTCTTAGACCACGTTACAATGTGACATCACAAATAGAACCAATGGCGGTCTTTGAACACGAATTGGAAAACAGTTTGCACACGACTTGAAAAACAGTTACATGTAACAGAACGCACGGCAGAATACGTGGCAATGAAAGTCAATTTGCACGGGTCAGTTAACTTGTTCATAAAGCACTTATGTTGTGGACGTGGCTCAAGGTTGCGCGTCCGGCCACCTGCAGTGGCGTAGCGCTGTTAGTTCCAATTTCACTGTGTAGATCGCAGCACAAGTACGAGACTGTGACTGCATTTGCAACTGAAAATTCACGCTAGGCCCTACTCTATATCTACACTGGTAAATTATGCACAAAGTAACACATGCGTGAGTTACTAGCTCATCCTATAAACCAACTTAAAACAGAAACATATTCACTAAGAACGAACAGATGTTGAAATATATCCTGAGAAACTGACGTATAAGTAAATGGTGCATAGCCAATCTGCAAACAACAAACGTCACGTTCAATATCAAATCGCTGGAAGAGCAACATTAAAATCCTCACTCACTACATACAGCATAAAACTGTTTAATCATACTGCAGTACAGCATTGTAAATTATCTGCGGCAGGCACAAGTAACCCTTCACATAGAACTACGTGAAAAATACTCACCCTTAAGCGACAAATTACAGACAAGAAAGAGTACAATTAATCACGCGGTTACCTCTATATACAGTGCGAGAAATAAATGCGCTACATTAAACACTATAATCATTCCAACACGATTAACACACAATATTAAACAGAACTAGTATAGTCACACGTTAAAGAAACAAAATTTTAAGTACTTATCAATTAGAAAATATTACTACTTAATACATTAGAAAAACTGCTGTTCTTGCAAATATGTCATGGAATATAAATCCAACCAACGCAGTTAGCGTATATAATAGCAGTTGCTATAAGCTGTTCACGATTGAGCACCTTAGAAATCAGCATTTGAAAAATACCAGTCTCTTTATAAAGTTGAAACGACTAAGAATACTGGCATGTACCCAGTACAGGTGGTGACGAAGGCTATACGGTAGGTCCACATCGCACCGTCCAACCAAAGTGTTGGGCAAACGTTCGCAATCTTAAAATGATATATTTTGCTCAATAGTTTAATGCATGTCAATGTAGAATTCAACAAATTCGTAAAATGCTTGCATTCCAGAACATTTCAGTCACACTGAACGACGCGAGAATTAACTGACCTGGTCCGCAATGTTAAGTTTTACATACTGCGAAAGAGTACACAACACAATGCATCATGAGCAAGACTTAGGGGGAAAATGCTCAGTTCGTCGTGAACACCTTATACGCCTGGCGGAAACCAAAGCTGGAATCCAAATAGTCCGTCGCATCCGTCTATCGTTATCGTCCAGTCAGTTGACAGCAACCCCTCAATCCTTCTGTACAGAAACATTTCAGTGTAACAAAGTATGTTTGAGTTGGCAATATATTTTCTAGAGGGAAATATTCCGATAAATAATTATTTTACGTGGTAAGAATTTAAATGGATTTATCTTTTATACATTAAATTCTTGCATTTACCACCAAAGATAAACAGATCAACCACCTTGCATTATATTTCAAAATTGCGGATCATCTATATAACAGTCATCCATTCGTCCGACGATAGTTAATGGTCGGTAAATATCTGACGGATAGGATGATGTAAAAAGTAAGTTGCCCTGCGATTGAAGATCTCCGTGACCACCGGACGGAAGAGTGACGGACTATGGTAGCGAGTCCAGCTGAAGGGGTTGAGAGTATAAACTTACCGCTGGTGCGAGCTCAGGGCTGGCGCAGGGCAGGATCGTGTTGGGCGCGAGGACTCCCAGCGGCTGCCTCGGCGCCGAACACGAGGGGGCGTGCCTCGCCGCCGTCGTTAGCGTCGGCGTCGTCGTGATGGCGTTGTTGACGACCGTCGCGACGCCCGGGTGCGTTTCCAGCGCGTACTGCAGGTCGCAGATGTAGTCGATGACGCACTGGATCACCTCCAGCTTCGAGATCTTGCGGTTCTTAGGGATGAACGGCACCAGCTCCTTCAGCTTCGAGATGTACATCTGGATCTCCTCGTTCTCTACGTCCCGCCGCTGCCTGTGCACGCGACCGTTCGCCACGCCTCCCACGCTCGCCGTCGTGCTGGCGCACACTGCCGTCACCGCCTTCATCTCGCTTCACACGTCTCACGATAGGCAATACAGATCCACTCACTACCACACTCAACGACCGTCTGCTACCGAATACCACATTTCCCCTCCGCCGCCGGCTTATATAACCTTTGCTTCCCTCCCACCTGCCTAGCACTCCCCCCTTCGCTCGAGTCCAATCGAAGCGGCGGAGGGACCAGCGGAGGCGGTGCATGAGGGCCCAACAGCCAATAGATGAGCGGAGGGGCGGCGGAGGGGTGCCACCACCCCTCCGCCAAGCTTTGCTCTCAACAATACAGAGCCATCTGTGATGGTTCACGTGCATTATGCTGTTCCACGAAGTGCTGGTGAGCGAAAAGGGGGGAGGGGGGGGGGGAGCGACATCTCTTCCACCTGTGCGGACGAAAATCAAAGGCGCACAGCTGCGCGCTCGGCCGTGGGACCGTGAATTGAATGGAAATAAAACGGCTGGCCCTCGCGCGTGATAGAAGGGGGGAAATTCTCTCACGGACGCTGGGAAATTACGTACGTGCTCAAGGTGTGGGATCTCAACGGTTTTACCAGACCCCCACTGATTTGCACCCAGCTGTCGTCCGTACTTCACACCTGTCGCTGAATATCCTTGACAACTGTCTCCCACGGCGTAAATTTTAAATTTTTAAAGAAAACTAAGTAGGATGAGAGTTCATACCGAAGTCGAATCTATTTCTTAGCTTCTAATGTTTTTTTCTGTTATTCTCAAGTCATTTGTTCATAACCAATTTGCGTCGAGATGAAAACATCATCATTACAAAGAACCTATTATTCATTACTTTTTCTAGATCAAATCATAGGCGTATAATATCTGGAAAATGAGGTCACGTGTTGTTTTCATAGTCTAAATCGTGCGTAAAAAATCAGTGTGTTATAGGCAGTCTGCAAGGGCTTCGTGTGTAGGATTGTCGGTAATATACAAAATTTATTGTTACCATTCAATTAATTTTATCAAACCTTTCGTGTTGGTTCCCGCAACTAAAGAAAGTACTGATTTTCTACTGGAATGTAACGACGAAAGTTGCCTCCGCCCTATAGAACAAGAAAAATAAATCACGTCTACATGCTTAGGCCAACTCTTAAAGTAAATGTGTTTAGTTGATCGATGAACAATGTTGGTAAGTTAAACTGACAAAATTTTTGACTGCTTTATGCGGTGGCTTATGTGACCAACATAATTTCTCGCAGTAGACCCTAATATGAAAATGCTTTCACAGCCACGTGTTACCCCATCCGTATTCAAACCCTTCGTCTTAGCAATCTCTCGCGAAGATACTACGCAGTCAAAACACATTTGGTAGCCAGTTAGTTCCCAAGACATGAATTGGTTTAATTTCGTGCGTATGATGTAATATGAGTAACGGCGTTGTCGAACAGCCAATGGCTCTGTTAATCAATTTAGTTTATTCTCCGCATGATCGATGATTGGTTTATCCTACAACTGAGGGACGCGGGAAACCTTGACAATTTCAACACGATGAGATGAATCTACACAAACGTTTGTTTCGGATTCCTATTACCTATACTTGCACGTACATCCCTAGAAATGTTTTCATTGCCGAATCGCTTTTATGGTTTCATTATGCTAAGTTAGATGCAATCCCCGGGCATTTATGCTTGATTCACTGGAATAAAAAAATGAGTAAACTCCCTGCGTTGATTGTAGTTAACGTTCCGTGTGTGTTATATATGACACCCACTCACGGCCACTCATTCCAATGTCTGTTCTCGGTAAAGTGAGCATTTTTGAAGCCCTAGTTTCTTTCTTCCTATCAGCCATTTTTTATCATTTCACCAGTTTTTTAAATAAATTTTCCCTTAAGTAATCAACACATTGTACACAATGCATCGGATTCGAAAGTTAACATCAAAGGCTACAATAACACATATATATTGACTTATATCAAATTAGAGGGCTTCAAAAAATGCTCACTTTACCGTGAAATATGCATTAGGCAGTTCTTCATTTCATGATCGAAGTGTCGGGATTCAATTCTGAACACGAATGGCAGCCCCTGGCTAAAGAAATGCGACTTTTTTTTTTTTTTTTTTAAGGAGAAAAAAATCACGTACTGAGTTATAAATCAGTCTAAACTCAGTTCGATTATTTCCAACAAATCAATAAAATATTACAGTCACTTACGATTTGAAACATTTGATAGTGCTCGGTGGATATATATGTAAATGTGTGTACATATAGCCGAAATATTGTTTTGAAATTTCTGAGCCACAGGCCGACATGACAAGGTCGTGATCAATATGGTTATTATTTATTTCGACTTTATTTATACTGGCGAAGTTAAGGCTTCAGTGTGTTCTCTTACACTTAATCAGGTATACCGTAATGTATGTACTGTAAGGTATACCGTAAATACGATAGCCCAAATAGATGAAACTCGGGATCTCGGGAATTTAGTGTATAATCAATACCTCACTGTGCAACGTTGAGAAAATGCAAAGTCACAGGAAAATATATGTGTGTGTGTAGACAGGGAATGTTAGAGGGGTGGGGAGGAACCACGTGACAGCTTCGTTGATCAGATGTACTGAAGCACTTACTACGTGCGTCAGGGCGTGTCTGACCTCTCGCGGCGCTGATAACGTAGGGGACGTTGGAAAAGCGCGGACGGCGTGCAGCTGCCAGACCACGTTCATCGTCCATCGTTCGTTGTGCAAGGCTCTGCGCCCCCCCCCCCCTTTTAATCCCCCTATTACCAAACACGCTTCCTACGCTATCTCCTTTCCCGATACGTTCACATGAAAATAAACTGCCGCTGCAGGAAATCAAGAAAGTGGTTGCCCGCTAGTGCTATTATTGGCGGATCTTTCTTGCTCGCTATCGTTACGCAACCACAGAACAGGTTAAGACTGTTCACGATAAAATAAGTACTTTTGAAGTCAACCTTAGCATATATATCAACGGGCGCACTGAGTGACATCTGCCCAGTAAAGTTGATAACGAGGAATGGAAAGTAGTTTCATATCTTAACGTCTAATAAAAGGTGTTTGGTAACCATTTATAATTACTTCGCCTTGTTTTTTTTTTCTAATGCATCGAAGTGTAAAAGTGAGCAGAGTTGTGAAAATTTCCTTTGCTAATGATTTCACAGTTTCTCTTGACCGACGCATGAATAACGTGATGAGGCCAAACGGCAACGCTAATTTTACATAAAGCGGGAAAATACACAACGTGCATACAAGTAGATCTTAAGCAGGGCTTTCAAAAGTGCTCATTTGACCGTGAACAGCGTATAAGTATACAGAACCAGGGTTGGAACCAGATAGATCCTGGGAGGGGATGGGGTTGTAACTCCAGTCCCATATTGCCCATTAGGTTGTCAACAGTTAGTATTACATTTAATAATATTCCTTTAATTGTGATAAAGAAATGCAATTTCTGTTCACTGTGATGAATTTTATCATACAGTGGAGGTAGTTTTTATGAATTAGCATCGCTGAATGCCAGTGTGATATCAGATTGATTTTCGTATTTCATCTAACCTACCTTAAAACTGAGACGATAGTCGGATCCTAGGTAGGAATGGGACCTAAATGCGTCTCAGGGCTGAGCTGCATACAGGGAAGGTTGTAGGCCCTACCTACAAGCGAACACGCTCACGGCTTTACTGGGATTGGGCAAACACAACCGCGATTAGGGGCCATGGTTACCTCCCATGCTAAATCAATCTGATTAACAGAAGAGGGGGGGGGGGGGGGGTTGGGAAACCGGAATAGGAGCCATAAAAACCGCTCGGCGTGGAAGAACTGCACAATTGCATGCCATTTATGAAACAGAAAAATATATCAACTAGAGCAGGGAATGGTAAAGGATACTCTTTGTTGGAAGGCTGTTTGAAACACTAGAAAAGAAAGTTTTGAAGGGAGGGGGGGTGTAACCTCCCTCCCCTTACAACCTCCAATCCTCCACTGCAAAGAACTAAAATAGCGCGCGCCGGTGCCTTTGATGTGGGCGTAACTATTCTGTGGACGGGCCTTGTTTCTGACTGGCTATCGCGTGTTACGGAAGATTCCTTATTAGCTGGCTGGCGAGTGTTATTATTATTAGGCGATAATTGGTCGAGGGCGTTTGGATATGCCGTCCGCTGGTGACGCCATATTGCTGACATGTGCGGCTGCACTTAGTATTAAAGTCGTGTACACCTATATAAATTTCGAAATCGTATTTGAAGCTGTTATTTAATTAAACATAAAGACTTCATATCGTGATGAACACTGGTATAGGCTATTGACGGTAAAATTAGCACTTTCGAAAGCGCTGCTTAAGATCTACTTGTATGAACGTTGTGTATTCTTCCGCCTTGTGTAAGATTAACATTGTCATGGTCCTCATCACTTTATTCATGCGTCGGTCAAGTGAAAATCTGAAATTATTAGAAAAGTAAATATTTTACCAATCTGCTCCTCTTTACACATCGATGCATAAAAAAACGCAAAAGAAATCATTTAAATGATCAGAAATGGTAACCTAATACCTTTTATTCGACGTTAAGCTACGGAACTACTTCCCATCCATCGTTACCAACTTTACTGGGCGAATGTCACTCAGTGAGCTCGTTAAAATTAAAAATATATGCAGTTAGGGGCAGTGACTTTTTTCTGAGGTTGATTTTAAAAGTGCTCGCTTTATCGTGAACAGCCTTCAAGTGAAATTCATTGGGAATGTATTTTCACAAAGTTCCAGACCAAGTTTATTGTATCATGTTTCCAGGCAAATCACAGAATTCCCAGGTTTATTCCTGAAATTTCCCGCTTTCTAACTATGGCCAAAGCCTACAGCACATTGGTTGTGGTAACGATTCACGTGCTCTGCCTGCTTAAGTACATGCAGCATACATCAAAAATTCTCTCAGCACCAACACCTCTAACCATAAATTTAAGTGAATCTTTAATGGGTTTTTATTTCTTGATAGCTTGTATCAGACTGTCAAATTACATCGAACACATTCAAATTTCAGTCTGCTGTGTTACTCGCCTGTCGCTACATCCTTGCTTTCCGTCGTTTCAAGAGAATACATAGGTCCTATTTCCTTTGCCTTTTATTTTCATACAATCGGATTCCAGACCTGAGGGAAGCATTGGTTGTAAAGGGCTTATTAACAGTCCCTCAGTGTTATTCCTGAAGGCTTATCAGGAGACGGCTTACAAACTAACTTATGACATAATTTAAATTAACACCCATGCCTTACCTAGGATTCGAACCCAGAACCTCCCGTACCGCGGATCGGCAACGCACCAACCGACAGCGCCACGGGTGGTCGACTAAGGGATGGAGAATGCGAGAGTGAAGAGATTTGTGCGGGTCTTAACAGCGAGGTCTTGAGAGCCGATGAGGGTGATTGAGGTGAGTAGTGAGCAGCGCCGGAATGAAGGGTCGGGGGTAACGGGAGATCACCGAGAAAAACCACCGAACCTCGGCATCGCCCGGCATGATTCCTACATGCGAAAGTCCGAGCGAGGCCCGGCCGGGGATTGAACCCGGTTCATCTTGGTGGGAGGCGAGCAGGCTAACCGCTCAGCCACCGCGGCCCCCAGGGATGAAGAAGTAGGGGTGCGCGACGCCAGCATTCCACTCTAATGGGGATGGAAAACACGTTAGATAACAGAAACCCCTCGAACCCTACGTCAGAACCTGAACACTGTTCTGCGAGGATCACTCCGTCATCTCAAGAGAATGATTCCTTGGCATAGGCTGTTCATGGTAAAATGAGAACTTTTGAAAGCCCTACTTAAGATCTAGTTGTACGCAAGTTCTGCATTCTTCCGCCTTGTGTAAGATTAACACAGCCAAGGGCCTCATCACTTTATTCATGCGTCGGCCAAGTGAAACTGTGAAATTATTAAAAAGTAAACATTTAACAAATCTGCTAATTTTTATACGTCGATGCATTAAACAACAAAGAAAAAGAAAGAAATAATTTTTGTTATCAGAAATGGTTGCCTAATACTTTTTATTCGGCGTTAAGATACGGAACTATTTCCCTTCCATCGTTATCAACTTTATTGGGAGCATGTCACTCAGGACGCCTGTTAAAATATATGCAGGTAGGGTCAGTGACTTTTTTCTAAGGTTGACTTCAAAATTGCTCACTTTACCGTGAACAACCTTTGCAAACCTTGTTAACAGACACGCTCCATTTAACAGAATAGTACGCGGAAGCGGCGAATCAACACTGTAAAAATATTTTCTTCCGCGCTTAATTATCTCTGAAAAAGACCAAACTTGAGTTAAAACAGCTTGTCCGGTTTAAAGAAAAATTCTGCACGTTTCAGAACTGAAATGTATCGCAACACGACTTGTCCTGAAAGCTATTCGCAAAAAACTAGGTGCTTATATATATATATATAGATAGTCGTGTTGCGATACATTTCAGTTAAGAACCACCTTCGTGATTCGACCATCTGAATTGTTACGCGGCTGATATGTCTGCCCGCGAATCACGGACGGTCAGTATCGGACAAACTTCATTCTGATTGGATCACATATGTAACCGACTCTCTTCGCACAAAGACAAGCGGCCAATAGTCAAATGCACACAGCATATTAAAAGTTTAGCCTCCGCGTAAATCTTTTTCGCGACAAACAAGAGGTCCTAGTAATACATCTATGCGCGGTTTATTTAGTCTTTTTGAATCAAGCCTTTGAAAAGTCGTCCTGTATATGACGTGCTTGGTCGTTTTCTAGAGATTTCATGTATCGCACTCTTTTTATACATCTAGTTACATAAAAATATCTAATTTTTTATTGGCACTTTGAAGACTACGCCCGAATGTAGCTCGTGAAAAACCATATTCATAATTATATTTCTTTCTTTGTAAACAAAACTCGCACGGATGTAGATTCTTTGGTCCACTTGTATATACGTAACCCAAGCCTACAAGAACATTTTAGCCCGGCAATAATGATTTTCTGGACTAAAAAACGATTCTTTCTTACACCGACTCAAAAGGAGGCGTTTGACTGTATACCATTTTACTCGGTGAACGACAGCTGATTGGGGCAAAAAAAAAAAATTTGCCATCCCATTGGCCGACGATCAGCCAATAAGGGAAGTTGTTGGGTACAGAAGACGTGCCCGACGTCACGTGTACCAATAGGATGGTCGTTAGTGAAAAAAAACACTAAAACCAATGAAAACTTTGATCCTTAAATGCTAACAACAGGTGATTCACTTCTAACTAGTCTTCAATGCCAGTAAATGTGTGCAGACTTCGAAGAGTTAAATTAATTTTTTACTTATATTTTATATATAGATTGTAATATTTAAATTATAACTAATATGAATTAAAACAGAGAAGAAATAGGTATGTTAGTATTGGGTAGTAAAAACATTGTTCTAATGCAGAATATTATTGAACTGACTGCGCACAAAACCTTTGGTGTCATTTTCTAGACTCGGTCAAGGTTCATTCCACTCAGGTTAGGAATAGTCAGTTCACGACTGGAACACACTTTCTAGGAATATTTCCTACCCCCCCCCCCCCCCCCCCCCCCCCCCCCCCCCCCACTTTTTAAGCAATATGTAAAAAAAATACGTTAAAACATTCAAACTATATTCTCTCTCCGTGCTGCCAAACTAACTGTACCCGCGCCAGGCACTGTTTATAGTAACGATGCATGCAGCTGACGACTGAGGTGTTGTTCAAAAGTCTGTTCCAGTCGCGAACCGACTACAAACGAGATTTCGTGTGAGAGAGTTTGGCATAAGGAATGTTTATGCTGCAAGGTGTGCTGCTGTTCCAGAGAGGTCGCCTATACGTATTGTTACGCGCTCGCTGATTCGCATCCCGCGCTAGAGAATGGGAGTGAGGTTAGCAGTTATATGATAGCGGCGGCAGCAAGTCAAAGGATTGCTAGCGGCCTATCATAAAGGACGCCGAAAAACTTATCGCAACCCTGAAGAGCTCATATATCTCCAGTTATCAACAGCAATGTCGTCGTCATTGCCATGACTTTTCCCAGAACAACTTGGATTTCCGAGAACGTTCTAGGCGGCACCTACCTGAAGTATAAATGCCACGTGTGGGCCTCTGAGGAGGCAGCAGTGATTAAGAGCCGAGAGTTTGGCGTCTCGTGCGACCTTAAGCGACAGTTTGGCGATCCCGGACGGCGACGGACAACTGCAGCAATCTGCGAGAGTACGTCGGCAAGCTTGTGGCAGTGAAGAGTGGGACTGATCTGCGGGACTGTGGACTGGACGCGTGAGTGAAAGACATTCGAGATAATGGAAATAGTTTTAACTAACGTGGAAATAATTGGAGAGCAGTTAAGGGACATTAGCAAGAGTAAATACTACGATAAAGACTTAAATTGAAATGGAGATAGTAATTAAATATTGCGCTCATGAAAAACAATATGAGTTAATAGGGCGCTCAGACTAATAGATAACATATATTTGACTATTTCTAGCATTGAGACTAAATATAATTATCGAATTAAGTAATTTTATTTTTATTAAGACGTTCATCCCTCACGGGCTCGAATACACCCCTCAGGTATTTTTGTAACAGTATATTTTTTGTGTAAAAGTTAGTGTTTGGTTTTAATTGTGACATATATTTTCCCCAGCCAGATTATAAGCATCAGATTTATTCCGTCAGTACTATTCACGCACTCCAAAGGTGTTTACAAGAGCAGACAGTGATTGGCATTCGGCGTTCATAAGCAAACTTAATTCAGTGGCAAAACGTATCGAATTTAAGTGCGAAAAAACTATATCTGTCATCAAAATGAACTTTGTTATGTTCCCCTTTCCCTTTAGGACACTGCACTACAACTTTTTTTAGCTGTATTCACAATTTTTTTCCATTATTTTTTCAAATCTAAATAAAGTGATTATAACAGCAAACGTTTTTCTGGATCCGGTTTTATGACAATATTTAACAAGATGTGCGCATGTTATGTTGTATTTACTCTCTAGTGCGAAGAACAAAGATCATTCTTTACGTACAACTCGTGAAGATTTTGCACAAATATATATATATATATATATATATATATATATATATATATATATATATATATATATATATAATGGAAATTGCAATTATCTCATTTACTACCACACAAAAAGGAAAAAATTTCAGTATAGGCTGTTCACGGTACAGTGAGCACTCGTGAGGCCCTAGTTACTTTTTCCTTTCAACCATTTTTTTTTTCTCTTCAGGACCTTTTCAAATAAATATTGGCATTTAAGTAATAAAAACAGTGTGTGTATTCCACCGTACTCGAAAGCCAACGTTTAATGCTACAATAAATTCTACTTATTGACTTATTTAAAATGAGAGGTCTTTCGAAAGTGCTCCCTTTACCGTGAATCGCCTATACTAATGCGATATCAGTGCTACCTGGCGGCAAAAATTTCTATTTGCCGAACTAAAAGCACTGAGCCTCCCAACCTGAGTGGACTAAACCTTAACTTGGAAGAGATTTGCTTGCATGGTGCGAAGGAACAACCACGGTGCCGAACTTCCGAAACGTGTAGGAGTGACCGTGAACGGACTGTATACACGACCTCTGTCAGTAATGAAGGCGTCGCTTGTACGTCAGCACGCGCCGGCGAAGTAAACAGCTCCATTAGGTGAGGAAAGGCCAACGACGAGTCAGCTGTTTGTGCGAGGTGTCACTTCCGCCGTGATTGTCTCGCACCTGCCGACCTTCCTGCAGCTCGCTGATAACACGAAGCACGAAACTATACGCTGTTCACGGTAAACTGAACACATTTGAAAGCCCTGCTTCTAAATCTACTTGTGTGTTCATTGTTTATTTTTCCACCGTATGTAACAATAACATTGTCACGGGCCTCCTCACTTTATTCATGCACCAGTTGAGAGAGTAACCGTGAAAATATTGGACATGTAAAAATTCAACAAATTTGCTCATTCTTTAACTTGCAGGCATTATAAAAAACAGATAGAAAAACTAATTATTTAAGAATTCACAAATGTCTACCTAACATTTTAATCTCCTTTAATTTAACACTAAGGCGCGGAAGGACTTTTCCTCCATCGTTGCCAGCTTTCACTGGGCGCATGCTAGTCAGTCTGTTCAATAAAATATACTCACGTATAGGCTGTTCACAGTAAAATGAGCACTTTTTAGGATCTAGTTACATTTTATTTCAGCCTTTTTAATCCTTAAACTTTTTTAAAAATAAACATACACATATAAGGAATATATACAGTGTGTAGATTTCAGCGCACTCGGAAGTTTAAGTCTAATGCTAAAATAAAATATATTTATTGACTATTATTCTAAATGAGAGGGCTTTGAAAAGCGCTCACTTTACCATGAACAGTCTATAGAAGAGATTACATTTTCATTTTTCGAATTAGATTCAAAAAGTGCTCACTTTACCACAAACAGCGTATATCTCGCCCACTCGCTCGCCTTACCCGCCTTAAAAAATAGGGCATTGTTATTCCGGCCGTAATGCATAACGCCAGTAGTAGGGCATGCCGGTCCTAGGCTACATTGGATTAATTGATGGATTATCGATTTAATTGAAAGGATTAATCCTTAATTCGATTTTAATCAGATCAAAAATTGAAAAGGTTAAATTTATTGAAAGGGTTAATCAAAAGGGTTCATTTTAAATCGGATCAAAAAAAATTTCTTGATTTTGTTGTGTATAGTTCTTTCTATCTTTCCTTTTGTGGGGAGTAGCAGCTCTGATACGTCCTCACCCTAAGAGCTCAGGCACTTTACTGACGAGCGGCATGTTGGGTAAGGTGTATACATGTGGTGTGTTTGGTGCAAGAGTGGTCTAAGTGTAATTTTTGGGTTTGGTATTGATATTACTCATAGACGGTGTTGGTAGATAGGTGACTTTGAAAGATAGTACTACCTGGAATGCAATTAAACTTTAGAGAATTTGAGAGTGATTAAATGTATGAATAAATAACATGAGAGAGAAGTATAACTACCTGGTGTCGACAAGTGCTAACTCAAAAAACGATCACAAGTGTGTGACTCTCCAGTATAGAATCAAACGTAGAGTGATTTACTACCCCAAGCTATATGCTAGCAATATATTTAACATACGAGAGAAATTTAGAGTCTTTGAATGAGTTCTATGTATGAATAAATTACGCAAAAGAATTTTAACTACGTGGTCTCATAATTAAAGATTTACAGCGAATAAAAAATGTGCCTATAAATTAAATGAGCACAATAACAAGATATATGTCACGCCACTTGACACCTCTCGCAAATACCCTACATGTCCGTCTGCCTGCGAGACTGATGAGGAACTTTAGAAACGTAATCCACATGTAAAAAGAAATTAATTGATTAACATGGATAAAAAATTACACCTCTCCCAAAACACGTCTATCCGGCTGTGAGCTCAGTGAAGCACTGTTTGATTATAGATTTAAACTCTGAAATTTCAAACAAAAGGAATGTTTCCAAACAAATTTAAAAAACGCATAGTGAAACAGCACCAGGAACTCCCCGAAAACACATCCGTCCACCTCGAAGGTCACTCGATGAATGAGTGGATCATATGATGTGCACCTGCCTATATACATAAAGCGCAGCCGGCATCTTAAAGTCAACTGAGATGAAATTTATTATTGACAGAACCTATTTTCCTACCAAGCGACTTTTAACAACATGATTCGTCCTACAAGTACGTGAATGTATAAAAGTTAATTATTTAAAAATAATGAACATACTACGAATTTCTGTTAAGACTGGTAAATAGAGCCCACTTATTACACAAACATAAGTTGAAAAAGATACGAAGTTTCGCCGACAGAACACAGAAATGGGATTTACACGATAAACACACTATCACATGAAAATGTATATTTTATTCCCGATAAATAAAAAAAAAATTTCGCACTATATTTTATGAAGACTGTGAATGCGATCTGAACCCAGGCACATACAATATTGTTTAACGAGGACCGCAGCTATGACACGTAATATCATTCAACGAGAATCGTGGCTACCATACTCCGAAGCCCGGTGATGTCGAGAGATCCAGTGTTGCCTCTATGCAGCACGAGGGTTGGTGAAGTACTAGGATGGCGGAACTCTTCGAGAAACTTCTGTGTCACCCTGCCCAAGGCCAACGACCTCTCCCCTCGCCATAGCACGCTACTCTGTCCTTGGGGTACTCATCACTCTGCCCTCGACTGTCAATGTACCAAGATTGTCACAGCTGGCTAGATATGATCCTATCCCTCCCGACCTCCCTGCACAACCACCACCCCTCCCACCACCACCATCGCCAGAGCGATGGGTCCTGGGGTCATTTATCCGTCTACCCGATTGTCAATTTTTCGCCACTGAGGCAAAATGACAACGACTGGCTAGAGGACTTCACATTGGCCCTGCTCGCCTGTAGGCATCCCCTACTCTCCATCCTCACTAGAGCGACATGACCCAAGGTCAAGAAACCAGACCATCTCTCCCACCACTACTCTAGAAGCTGTCTTCACCCAAAAAGGCAATTTTTTTACAGTCCAAGACTGCGCAACCCCAGCCTGGAACGCATTTTATCGAATATCTCGAATGCTGGCCTGTCCGCAAAACCCGTGCTCGCTGCCGATCCAAAGTCACGCAAGAGCCTGGCATATTCCCAATGAATTAAAATTTCACAACTCCCTGAAATAAACTTTCTTTAATCCACGAGATAATCTCCAGATTTAACTTTCCAACAACAATTGTATATTTAAATCAAGCAAACGATGATTTGAAAAATCACACAGAAATACAGACATATTTTATTCTTTTATTAATATATGTTTTTTTTCTTTTCAATTCAACATATATCTATTCATCTAGCAGACAAAAATACGTACTTCACAGGTAGTTTTTCCTAGCCCAGAATTTTGTCTGTACTATGGTATAGGAAAATATAATATAATCACCCGTTGAAGTGTTTAATATTCTATGTTAAGTAATAATTAGTTCCAAATGTATTGCAAACAAATAAATTTGTGTGTTTAAAAAAAAGCTTAGCGTAGTTTTCAACAGCGACATGTTTTTACAAAAGATACGGAGACGACTCATTCTGAAGTCTCATCTACAAAAACAGTTAGTGTATAGCCGAGAAACGAGTATATGGGGAGCAAGCGAAATTTATGTCTTGAGAGCTGATGTGGGTGAAGCAAGGTCAGTATGGAGCAGCATAAGAACGTGCACAACCCGGAGTTTTGGGCCACACAGAACTGTGTGCGATAGAATGGTTCACTAAATTGTTGCTGCCTGCACCATACGCCACTATAGATATCCACCTGCTTCCATCCGCCCGACCACCTTCTCTTCAAACACAGAGTCTGGTGGTCACCTTTGCGCATGCACGATAGCGGAAGAACTTCCTCTGTCCTTCCACCCCCGCCACACACACAAACTTCACTCAACAATGCACATCGCCCCCCTGTAGCTCGCGTACACTATACAATTCACCATGCATTGCGACCTGTCCCGCCTCATATTTCTTTCAAAATTTTAAAGCAAGCGGACTGCATTTACAACACAACATAGAAATTTAAGCCCAGTTTTGAAGAGCAAAAACTTTACATCTTAAATGAGATTTTTAAAATAATGTGAAATACTCCACGCCGTCAAAGTACTGTACACTGTTAAAACTGGTGTACACTGTAAAAATCATTCACACCATAAAAATCGTTTAAGGCAAGAAAATTTTTTTTTATTAAATTTTAAAACTATAAAAATTTAATAACGATTTTCGTATAAAAGTTTTTAGCTTGGGGAATACTATTTTGCTCTCTCAAAACTTACCAATTTCTAAGAACTGTATCATTACAAGCGAAGAAATATAACCTACCACAAAAAATTATGAGACCCAGAAAAGTATTCTGATAAACTAATAAGGAATTACGTCACAAATAAATTTAAAAAAAAAAAAAAAGAAATACCATAGAAATCTAATCCGAGAAGCAAATTCTGGGAAACAATATCCAAATACCAAGAAATATATCACGTTACAAATATTTCTAAATAACATTAAAATGGAATCGCATTCCAAATACCTTTAAGTTTAAAAATTCCATAAAAAAATATTTCAATTCCAGGAAATAACAACAACAAATTAAACAAATCACATCCTAAATGTCTTTAAGCTGTCAAATTCCATAAAATGCTATCCCATTCCAAGAAATGTAATATTAAAAGCAATTAAAGAACACGAGATACGAATATGAACTTGAATTTAAAATAAAACGCATCAATTTTACACCTGAACATAATGAATTACAATACATTGCAAACACAACAAATTAACACCTAAATGCGAATTTCCAATTAAACGATTCTATCAAAGTTTCTAATGGAACTACATATCAAATGTAATGGATTATCACCTAAATGTCAATGACGTCACAATTAAAAGGATTTAATCTGACTGGTTTATCGCCCAAATTCTTATCCAATGAAATGGCAATCCAATCATCAAGGGGATTGATTACACAATAAATTATACATCCTATCCCCATCCACAGGTTTATTAAATGAAAAAAAAAATAAAAACAAATATTATTTCAAAATCTTTTATTTAGTATGTGATTAAAACACAAGAGCATAAACAGTTTCAATTTGGGTTTATTTAATTATTCATTTACTCAGATCACAGATTTTACCACATTTTATTAATATTGAAATCATTGCCGTCGAAGCAGGGCGCACAAATAAAATGATAAAAAAATACACATTAAAAATATAAATAGACTGAAATGAATCGCAAACAAAGGATTGTAAATATATTATGAGTTTACACTCTATACCGATTTGAAAGTAACGACAAAGATTAAATAACTTAGAATCATAATATCTTATTGCCTTTCAATGAAAATTATTCAGGTTACAAAAGGATAGTCTTACTTTCAAGTACTACTATGAATGTTTAATACATATTAAAGGAAAAGGCGATGCTTAGAAAATATTAAACAGCCAAACTTTAAATAAATTAAAAGACTCTTCTGTCTAGCCTATCCAAAGCCCATCTGACCTAAAAATAAGATGGTCACAAAACATTTAAAAAATACAAATTAAAACATATTTAAGCAATTCAAGCACCAATGATCTCAAATAAATGCACTTGCAGGTGGGTTAATTCAAAGCTCTCAAACTAGCGCAAGTCGATGTGGTCCCAATTCAACACCATGGACTTTTCAGACGACTTGCAGCAAAGAGTTAAAAGTTTACTTATCATGAAAACTAAATCAAAGAAAATGTAATATGGGCACCACATACTACAAGTTAATCCAAACTTAAATTTTGAAAACACCATGAAAACCAAACAGAATTTAGAATACAAATAATATAGCGCTCAAATAAAACCCTAACTCGAATTACCAGAAAATTTATACAACATGTCACGAACCCACCTCATTGCGCGAGCCGTCGTGCATTGCTGGATACATTTCAGCTCGCTCAAATACTAGTGAGGTTTAGGCTTTTTAACAGAGTCCATAGTGGGCCAATGAACAGAAATACCGGACAGGTATTCTCGCTGAGCTGACCTGAGTAGAAGTGGACGAGCTTTGCTCGAAAACAAGCCTCATCCAGACAAAAATACACCAACTGATCACATCAGTGTTGCTCGCGCATGCACAGAAGGGATATGGGTAGCCAAGAGGTAGGAGGGAAAACGGGATGGGAGAGGAAGCCAAGGCAATCGCAGGTGGAGCTGCAGTTCAAAATCTTCACACCAGATCCACTCACTCTATGATGCTGGCTGCGCAAGCACAAACTGTGCAAGTATCATAATGTTACAACCATTGTATTACAATCTTTTAAGATCTTGATTCTTAACCCACGAATTGAGTGCTTTTGAGAAACCCCTCCATCGAACCAAGGACATATATTTTTTCCTCTTAATGATTTAATCAACTAAATATTCATTTGCAGAACTAACTTTTTTCAATTCATGCTCGGAAAATCCTCTATTGGTTCTTCATCATATGTCTCTAAGAATTACACTTTGGGTTGTGTTTGTCTAATTGCAATATATTTTAATATTTCAAAAGACCAATTCTCCATAAATGTATTCTCAAAGATCTCCTTCTGCTTCGAGATAACTATAAATTCCCCAACTTTGAACTGTGGTTTTCTTTCGTCGATGATTTTAACATTATTATAAATAGTTTTCATTATACTATTATCGATAATGTCTTTAGGCACCATCTTGATAGTTCTGTGATATCTGGAATTATCAAATTTAACTATTTCAGGCAAAATATCAAGGCATTTGTAAGTCCCCCTCAATGTGAAATGTTTATATATTAACTGTTTAATCGATTTGTTGTAATGTTCCACAACACAAGCATTAAGCCCCGAATATGTTACATAGTGATTAATACCATATTCTGTCATTAGTTTCCAGAACATTGCAGAAAAAATTGAAATCCTCTGTCCGTTTGGAGCGAATTAGGCTTTCTCTCTTTCAAAATGATCTTCATTGAATCGGCAACCTGTTTCTGGGGTTTCTTTTTCAAAGATATGCCCAAACCATATTTCGAATAAACGTCTATTATGGTTCAAATATATTTGTATCCCTTATTGTATGTGGAAAGCAACGTCATTTCACACAAATCGGCATGAAAAAATGTCATTTAAACGATGGGATATAACTCTTCTTCTAGGATATCTTATCCTTGCAGGAGTGTGAAGCTCTTCAGCAATCTTCATTGGTAATATAACTGTTATTATTCCCAGCCTCTCTGGAAGTGATGAGAAGTTTTAATCTATCGAAAGTGGCTGTCAATTTCATTTTTATATATTCCACTTCCGACTATAACTCCTATTTAATGTATTTTTGGGTGATTTTCATCTCCTGAATGAATGTAGGCATTCATTCGACGAACAAGTTATTTATATTTATTTAAATCAGTATCAGAATAACCGTTTGGAAAATTTTTAAACAACAATTCAAATAATCCTTAACTCACATCAGTAACGTAATCACCCATTTTAATTTTATTGTCAGGCAAAAATGTAATTACTGAACCTCCCAGTTTTAGCTTTAAAATCATTACTAAAATAATACATGTGTTTCCAAATCATTATTTTGTTTTCTCAAATCTGTTTGCATAAATAAACCAAATTTTTTATTAAACAATTCATCTCTTATATATTGTGTTATTTGTTACATTAGTGTTTCAAGTTGTTTTGTAATAATACCATTTACCACCTAATTAATTACAACTCTAAATTTTCTTGCATTTCTGTAATTTGTGTTGTAAAAACAATGTTTATCATATCGTTAAAATCCTTACTAAATCCATTTAAATGTTCTTCTATTCTAAATTCATTACTCTACAAATTAGTGCTAATATTGCTTTAAATGATTGCAATTATACTCGTCATTTCACAAACATTATCACTCAAATCAACTAACTTTATTCATTTCTATTGAATATCATATGATTGTGATTTTTAAATATGTTAAGCATAATAGTGTTTAGGTCTTCCACATAATGGTTATTTACCGCATCGCTATATTACACAGCCATACCCATATTTTGTAATATATGTCAGTTCAAATCACTATTCCCATAGCGATTATTGGTTAAATAGCTATTGTAATGATTGTGTGTTATACCGCTGTGTACTAACTTTGAAATACTCATTGTTCTTCGCCTGGAAGTAAAAAACTGTTGGTATAATCACCAAAAAACCGTGTATTTTATCCAACAGTATAAACACATATCTTTAAATTTTGTAAATATCGTATCGCTTAAAATATGTTCTTTGTAAATATGTTGCAGAATCATATTATCAATTTTGCCGGTATTACCACATTAGCACTATCGAGTAAATTATGTTTTGGCATATGTGCATAACTCTGCGATAGATAAAAACAATCAGCATTTGAATGTCGATCAAAACTAAAATATTACTGTATTACAGCCTGCGGTTCACGCCAAACATCGTCAAAAATTATTACAAATTGGGTAATGATTCATTCGGAGGCACTATATCATCTTTATTTGTAAATGGGAAATATCTCTTTCCTTCAATTAACGATAAAATGTTCGCTAATCGTTGATATTTCTCTTGTATTGTTTTAGAAAAAAGATATACGTTTTAAAATTTAAGCACATTTGAATGTTCCAACAACAACATAACATCACAGCTTCGCACACAGTTGAAAACAATGGCTCGTTATAAAGGTATCGAAAAAGGACATGGTGTATTGAATACATTGATTAATAAATTACCATTTGTATTGCATTTACCGAAATACAATTATTGCGGACCAGTTACTAAACTTGCAAAACGTTTGGCATGGAATGATCAAGGAATAAACTCTTTGGATAACAGTTGTAAAGAATACTATATCATTTATGATCGAACAAATGATTTGAAAGAAAGACATAGAGCGGATACAATTCTAGCATATAAAGCAGCAAATATAAGGAAGAATCCATCTGCATCTACAGGTGAAAAGTTTGGAGCTTGGGTTGTTTGATAAAGTTATGCGCACAAAGGTGAAGAAAAACATGGGCTTAAAACGCAAACTAAACAAAAAACAAAGAATGGAGGAATTATTCCATTCCTATTTCCAGCATTAACAGCTCTTGAATCAATCCTTGGAGGGGTTTCGACAATTAGTAGAGTATGTCAATTAGAAGGTAAAGTAATGTATTTAAAACCCTATAAAGTTGGACAGGTACAAAAAGTCTCTAAAGGTGGAAAAAAGTGCAGAAAGTCCTAAATAGTATTCCAAAAGTGCATTAACAACAAAGATATTAATGTATTTGTAAATAAACTGGATATTCCTATTTCCGAAGTTTGTATATGAGAGATGATTTACCAAAGAAACCATATCTTCGTGAATGTATGATAGTTACTTTAGATTCGATACAAAATGAAGGAATGCATTGGGTTGCATTAATTCGAATGTAAATCAGTCATTGTATTACAACAGTTTCGGCGATTTACATCCTCCAATTGAAATAGGTGATTATTTTAAAACCATGCAATTAAGGTACAATTACATAATGGATAAATGACCAAATACATTTCATTGTGGATATTTATGTTTATATTTTTTACTATAAATAGGATCTATAAGTAAGTGTAATAGTAAAACATATTAGTAATATGTCAATTACATTGATATTAATTGAAAATTCGTTGCAATTGCATGCAGTATATTTCCCAGTTTTGGAGTTAGATGAAGTTTGGCAAATAAGTCTAATCTAATTAGTTACTTCCTACAACATACCAAACATTGATATGCATAACTAATCATTTATGGCTAAAATTGGTGAAAAAAACTTACAATGTTGTGATACCGCTAGGACCTTATGAGTTGGATGACCTTGAAACATTCATTAAAGTTGCATTACCTGAAGATAGACATTTTCAATTACATGGAATTCCAAATACATTAACTAGTGCAATGTACAGTAACGTCGATATCTTTTTCTTGGAAGACAATTCAATTACAAATATTTTGGGTTATGAACGGAGGGTGTATCCCACTCTTCAAAATAATGTATTATCAGTAAATGTATGTTACATAGATGTTAATATTGTAGGCTGTCCATACTTGAATGGAAAACTGACAAATACAATACATGAATTCACGTGTACTGTGGCTCCAGGATATAAAATAATTGAAAAACAGAATACATTGATATATCTTCCACTAATAGTTAATCATGGTAATCTGATTAATTTTAGCAACAAAGAAGTTACAGTTTGTTTACATTTTTAAAAAAGCCATTACAAACAGTTGCATTCCATTGCATATTAAAAATGTAATGGGTATTGTGTACAATATTAAATTCGGACATAAAGCAGGTGGTTCTTTAAGAAATATGTCATTAAGGAACATATTTTGAAAGAAAGAAATTATAAAAAGATTTAAACGTCAACAGAAAAAGGTAACTTCAAATAAGTTACCCATGAAGTTAACACCTGGCAATGAATTGTATTTAAAAGAATAAGGATATACTGTTACTAGTAATGTAAGACATACTTAATGTTGAAGAACCGGTCACTTGTGAAAATGCAATCACCAATACAGATATATATGTGTATGAACCATTCTGAGCAGGTCCATATACGTTTCCTTCGAAAATAAGGATTCCAACACAAAATCACGATATTTACATGTTACCATCGAAATAAAGTTTAAGGGTTAGAAGAAAACTTAAAAATACAGCCAATGCAAGTAACCCAGTAAGTACAAAAATATTAAGAAATGGAATACTTGATTTAATCGACAGAATTGCATATTTGCTAAATGGAGTGTAAATCGATCAAACACGAGATGTTGGAATCACTTCTGCAATAAAGAGTTATCTCTGGGAAACTGTAAATGATCTTAATACAGGTCTTATGCTGGGTGGAACAATGCTAGTGATTACTCACTACAAATAAACCGAGGTGGAAAATACGAAGTTGATATAGCATTGAGTACGGTTTTGGGATTTACTGAAGACTGCAAACATGTCATATTAAATGCTAAACAAGGATTAGTTATTCTATTCTGCAATATTCATTTCAATGCTATATATGATTCGGCTAATAATGAGGAGGTGTAACATTTGATTTAAGCAGTGTGTAATGGAAGATGCCACATATTGAAATTAACGCACGTGAAAATGTAAAGTTTTTAAAATGTATCGTAAAAGGGAAGAATTTATATATTGCCTTCAGTTTGTGGATATTATTCGAGTCATATAGCATTATTTGGGATCAGAAAAGTAATGAGTGGAATTGAATATAAAATGTATTTGGTTGTATGTAATCTACTACTTCATAAAGATTGATCAGCAAGAAAATGAAATCACCAGTTCTTGCATACATAAATCAAAATGTAAAGTGAATATCAGCAGGTTATTAGCCGGTTGAAGCAAACCATTTCGACTTTGTTTTGGAAAGAAATAATTGTGTAATTTGTGACATCCTGTATTTGTTTATGGGTTTATAATTTGTGTTTTGAAAATGTAAATATATTGTGAATTCACTTGTGTTTGTTTAGGATTGAAAATGTTTGGTGTTTTTGGAGCAAGTTCTAATTGCTAGTGTGAAAATGTTTTGTGTCATCCTATAATTGTTTGATTCTGTGTGATAATATTTTGGGACATTCTGTAGTTACATTTGTATGTTTTGAAGACATTTATACTTCCTCAGTGTTAAAATTATTTTTGAGACAGTTTGTGTGTGTACGTATGTTGTCAAAAAATTCGTTTTAAAATTAATTTTTTTTTACATTTATTTAACCTATTCCTTATTAAAAGTGAACATGTATTGGAGTATAAATATTTTATCCCCAGAGTCATTTGAGAGAAACATATGTAATAACAGAGAGAGATTATTAAATTTGCTATTAAAAGTATGATGCATTCACAAGAAAGTGTCTTGTAAAGAAAAAAGCTAGAGGAAAAGTTCTGGAAGCAGGCAGTCTAATTGGTTTTCCATAACTAACAATATTATATACCATCCCGGCTAAGACATATACAATAACAATCTAGTTTGTAAGTCAGTAACATTATAAACAGAAAAGTAATAACAAACTAATCACATAATTAAACAAATATAAATTTCTTCATGTACAGGAAAAAAGTAGAAGTGTTCTACTTGATAGATGTTTAAACTTAAATGAATCAAGTGGGATATTTACAATTAAATATCATTAAGTTATTAATTTATACTCGATGCGAAATCTTATACTTGTAGCATTTCTCAATATCTCAAGACATGAAAAACCATTAAGTTTAGAGGTATACAAGCATAGCAGTGTAACCGCTCTTTCTCCAGAATCATAAACCTTCAAGGTTAAATTTCAACATTTTTACAATAGTACCAACTACAGAAATCGAGCTCTCTGAGGTTGGCTGCCTGCAACAAATCCCCACAGAATTGATTTTGGTTTTATTATACCCTGGAGACAACCCAGGCATCTAGCTTTACATGAAGGTACCAGCCAAGGACATCCCCATCCCTGGTGGATAGGAGACTTCATGTCAACGATTATAACCATTAAGAATAGCAAGGTCAAAATGTCTTCCTAGCTGTTGGAAAGCTCTTGAGCAAAGAAAAGTTTGTGCTACTTGATAAAAAATTAATATTATAATATAATTTTACTACCATATTGAAATCATGATAGGGTATATCAAAGGAAAATTACCATATATGGTTACTGTAAATATGATTTACAATATACTGATTAAGAAAATGGGAACACATTAATTAAATTAGATTGTAACACATTTCTTGATTTAGATAAGATATATTGTGAATAAGAAAATATTTGATTATAATTTACATTTTGCATATATATTAGTAGATGTCTTAATATTACAAAACATGATATTTCATTCTATTAAACAGTAATTACATTTTAAGTTCGAAAAATTAATAGATTTTCTTTAAAAGATTAAAGTAATCCCAGAGAAGCTTGAAAAGGGATTATATAATTTGTGAATGGTTTTTTATGGCTGATATTATTTTCTTTTTTTTCTATATATTATATATTTTTTCATTAATACATTGATCTCTAATACATTGTTAATTGTTTTAGTTGATTATTAATTAATCTGAATTAATTTGTTATGATTCAGAAGTTATTTTATTGATGAATTAAATATTGTTCATTTCATCGAGGATGAACTTTAGCAGAGATTTTTGTTTCCGAGGTTGGGGGTGCTGTCTTGAAGATATATGAAAATTGGGGGTGTGTGAGGAGAGGGGAATGGGTGTTTGGACTTCTGACTTCTGGTTGGAGAGGAGAAATTAGGCTTCTCAAGTATTATAAATGGAAATTTGAATTTTTTATAAACAGGGCTTCAGCCTCTACACCCCTTCCACTTTTTCCAGTTGTTTGTCAATTCTGTTCGCTTTGCGATGTCGTGCTCATATGAAGATTACTATCTTGGCTTAATCATGCAATACTTCAACAGAGAACTTGAAGATTTTAATTGGAATTATTTTGATGATCTATTGAATGGACCAGATGCTTTGGCAAAACATAATCGGTTTTTTGGATGTCGACAAAGAAAATGAATCTACTCTACAGCCATTGCTGATCTCAATGCGTTCATAATCGAGAGCAGCGACGTCTATGCTGACAAATTCAACGTTGAGAGCAGTGATGTCTACATTAACAAATTCAACGTCGAGAACAGTGATGTCTACGATAACGAAATCAAATGTCGAGGTCAAGTATATTGAAATCTGCACTAACAAGACCAATTGTGATGCCTTCGAGGTCTACATCTACAACTACATCGAGGTTTACATATACATCTATGCCTTCAATATAGAGGTCTACATCTTCATCTACACCTGCAAAGTCAAGGTCTATATCTACATCTATACCTTCAACATCGAGGTCTGCATCATCATATACATCTATGTCTTCAACATTGAGGTCTACATCTACATCTATGCCTTAAAACTCAAGGTCTACATCTACATCTAGGCCTCTAAGTCAAGATCTACATCTATTCCTTCAATGTCAGGTCTACATATATATCTATGCCTTCAACGTCGGGTCTACATCGATATTGGAACCTCTATTTTTTTTATCAATTATCAGGTCAGGTAAGGCAGGTTTAAAAAAACTGGTACTGTGTTCCCTGCTGCAATCCACTAAATTTAACCTCAAATAATTTGCAGAAATATATGTCAAGAAACCAGTTATACCAAGATTTGCAAGAGTTTTAGAGTTCAATTTCGTGTTTTCTCCTAAGTCAAGTTTACAGTCTCCTGGATTATTACTGTCTCCGGAATCACCACAACGTAAATTAATTTCCCCACATCCACCTCATTTTATACTTTCACCACAGGAAATTATTTATACTCCTATAACATCACCAATCTCACCACTATCACCAGTTGTTCCGGTAAAGAAATGCAAATTCAGTTTATCTCTTAGCTCTAAAAGGAAATTCTAATGAAAAATAAATAAAATTTCTAAATTACAGTGTTACTATCTGACACACAACATTTATTCATTTTTCGTCAGTTTTACAATTGTAAGGATGTTCAGATGTCATATGGTGTTATAGTTTTCAGGCGTAATATGTTGTGCAATTTTTTAAAAATAAAATTTATGAATTTCACTTGTAATAGACTCAGAAGTTTTGATGTTTGAAAGTATAAAGTTTATCGATTCTAAAGATTTGTTTTACGATTCCAAAGACCCATAATTCAATTTGATAAAAAGTTTAACGATTTTAAAGACTTGTTTTACAATTTCAAAGACCCATCATTCAATTTGATAAAAAGTTTTATCGACTGTGAAGACTTGTTTTGCGATTTTAAAGACCTGTCATTCAATTTGATAAAAAGTTTTATTATTCTAAAGACTTGTTTTATGGTTTTAAAGACCCATGAATCAATTTGATAAAAATTTCTTTCAAATCTTAATGATTTTGTTAAAAGTTTAATGAAATTCATTCAAATGTTTTACGATTTTATGAAAAATTTAATGATTTATCATGTAAAATGTTCGAAAGTTTTAATAAACTTTATGGTGTCAATGATAATATTTTAATGATTTTCAGTTATAACATAAACTGTTGTGATAATTTTTGCAGTTTTATGACATAAGATGGTATTTTTGGTTAAACAGCTTGTATGGCTTTCACACGTAATGTTTAATATGATTAATGATTTTCATACTCTGTTGTGATAATTTTTTGCAGTTTTATGATGTATCACATGTAAATGGTATAAATGACTAATTATTTTCAGTCATAACATGTTTAAAGTTTTACTATATGTACATGTTAGATGTGAATATGTGAAGAAATTTTTGTTTTACGAATGTTTACTAAGCTATGTTTTCTGAATATTCAAAAAAAAAAAAGAATTTTGAATAATCATTTTATATATAAAAATTAAATGCTGTGACTTGTTATTTACTAGTTCGAAAAATCCTCCTCGTATTTTTAGCTAAGCTATTGTGTTTATTACTAAACTAAAAAAATTCTTGGTAATCATAGAAGAGTTTATGAATATTAGTATTGCTTGGAATTCAAAGCTACATAACAGCTTATTTGTTTGTTTGCTCACTTTTTCAAAGAAATAAATTTACAAGTTTCTTGAAAGTTAGAAAAAACTATTGTACATAAAAACCATCATTTCAATTAGATCACACTTTAAAGAGTTGAGGAGAACTGGAAAAAAGGATGGAGAGAATAGAAAATGTCGGAATAAATGAATTTTGAAATGGAAGGAAGAAACAGACTTGGTTATCTCGAGAAAACTTTACTGGGCTGTTGGCCAAGAACTGTAGAAAAATTTAACAAAACTGAGAGTCTATAAACACAAATACCTTTTCAGTGTCAGGTAGAATGAGCCCAGAGCAACACACCACAATGTTTCCCCACTGCCCTACAGCACCACGATTACAACTGTTGCAGCTGAAGAATCAACACAAAGATGATAGCTGGTGAAAAAAAGTCATAATTTATATGACGATCAGAACACTTCTTAAAAAATTAATTTAGTCTCCTATATACACTAAAATGGATTCAAAATGACTGCCATTTTTCTTGAAATTTACATTAAATTTACCCTTTTAAGAAAAACTGTTTAAATTTGGTGAAATTTGACCAATTTCAGCTCTGATAGCAGTCATTTATAGCTGGATACATGTTATTTCAGTAATATCATTTTGGAAATTATATTTTTTAGGGAAAAATAAGTTAAAATAGATATGCATTTCATGGTAGAAATTCAGAAGTGGGAGAACTACATATAAAAATATGCACAAATATTTAAAAACACATTGACTATGTATGCATGTGTTGTGTCTTCCATCGTAATAGTTAAAAATTGAATAAAGATGCATGTTTGAAAATGCTGTTCTTTCAATGTTTTAAAAAAATCTTAGTGAGTCAAAAATATGCCTTATAGTTTTGTTGTTATGAAAATTAATCAGTGATTAGTTAAAAGTTGTTGGAAAACAGGAATAAAGTTTAAAATGTCTTGTAATATTGTTGTAAATGGGAATAAAGCTAATTGGACAATGGGAAAAAAAAAGTTTGTTGGAAAAACGGTTTATAATTTTAATTGTATTTATTGTGTGTTAAAAACATTTGGAACATATTTCTTAGTGATGAGAAAATTAAGCTGTAATAGCGGTAGTTGTGAAGTTTTATTTAACTGGGATTGCGCCAACCTCTTGCATCTCAAAAATAGAAGGAAGCCTCAGTTTGCAAGTGGAAATAACATTTGATAGTGGAGAGGGGAAATATCCCAGGTCAGTTCTAAATCCTCTGCTGCCCCTAGGGAAGTCGTCACTTTGGCCTTGAAGCAACCTTCATTCCCCACCGAAGAAATTTTCGTGTCGCAGAATAAGCATTCTATGGTGAAGGGTCGGGGGGACCGGGCCTGAATGGACAGCGCAAACACCCGAAAAACTCTTTCTGACCTAGAGGAGGCCATGGGCAGGTTTTGCGAAGCACGGCGTTGGAAGGAGCAGTTCTTGGCTTGTGTAAGAGGAGGGGGTGGATGCCCCTAAAGATTTTTTTGCTGTGTTGGGGATAGATCGCCGAAGACATTGTCATTGACCAGGGCTGGGGTGTGTGGAATGAGCATTTATCTGCAAATGCATTCTTGGCCGGTGTTAGGGGAGGGGTGGTTGGCCTTAGGCAGAGCGACGAAGCTGTTTCTCGAGGGGTTCTGCCATCTTAGTACTTTGCCAGCCCTCATACTGCATAGATGCAACACTGGATCTCTCGACTTCACGAGGCTTCGGAGTGTGGTACCTGCGATATTTGTTGGCGATGTTATATCCACCAGGGTTCATATCTCGTTCACAGTATTGGTAAACTATAGTGTGAAATATTATAAGTTTTTTAATTTATCGTATTCGGTCGACGAAACTTCGTACCATTTTCTACTCGCATGTGTATTAATAAGTGCGCTCTATTTACCAGACTTTACGAACATTTGCAGTACATCCATTATTTAAAAAAAATTGTTTTTATACCTTCACCTACTTGTAGGACAAATCAAGTCGTTAATAGTAGCTTGGTAGGGAAAGTGGTTCTGTCAGTTGTAAATTTCAACTCAGCTGCCTTTAAGATGTCTGCCGTGCTACACGTATATAAGCAGGTGCAGGTTATATGATCATATGATCCACTCATTCATTGAGTGACCTCCGTGGTGGACAGATGTATTTTCGGGGAGCTCCTGGTGCCATTTCGCTATGTGTGTTTTTTAAATTTATTTGGAAACATTCCTTTTGTTTAAAATTTCAGAGTTGAAGTCTATAATCAAACAGTGGTTCCCTGAGCTCGCAGACGAACAGACATGTTTTGGAAGAGGTGTAATTTTAGTACATGTGTTAATCAATTAATTTCTTTTTATGCATAGATTATGTTTCTAAGGTTCCTCCTCACTAGTCTCACAGGCAGATAGACGTGTAAGGTATTTGCGAGAAGTGTCACGTTGTGTTACATTTATCTTATTAGTGTGTTTGTTCATTTTATAGGGACATTTTTTTATTTGCTGTGTATCATTAATTCCACACTCACGTAATTGTGCTCATTCATTTTTGAGACCAGATAGTTAAAATTCTCTTGTTTAATTTATTCATACGTAGAACTCGTTTAATGACTCTGAATACCTCTTGTATGTTAAATATATTGCTAGCATACAGCTCGGGGTAGTAAATCACGTTACATTTAATTCCATACTGGAGAGTCACATAATTGTGATCTTTTTTTTAGTTAGCACTTGTCGACACCAGGTAGTTATACTTCTCTCTCGTGTTATTTATTTATACGTTTACACACACTCAAATTTTCTAATGTTTAATTGCATTCCGAATAATAATATTTTTCAAAGTCACCTATCTACCAACACCATCCACAAGCAACATCACTACCAAACCCAAAAAATTTGCACTTAGACCACTCTTGCACCAAACACACCACATGTATACACCGTACCTAACATGCCGCTCATCAGACGAGTGCCAGAGCTCCTAGAGTGAGGACGTATCAGAGCTGCTGCTCCCCACAAAAGGAAATAAAGTACTATACACAACAACAAAATCAAGAAAATAAATATATAAATATTTATTCAATTAAATATCAACCCTTTTTTATTAACCATATCAATAAATTTAACCCTTCCAATAAATTTAACCCTTTCATTCTCTGATTGGGTTAAAATCGGATTGAGGATTAACCCTTTCAATAAAATCGATAATCCATCAATTAATACCAATTAATCCAATGTGGCCTAGGACCGGCACGCCCCTACTACTGAGGCCATCGTACAAACGCCGCGAAACGAACAGGTGTTCCCGGCGCTGTATATACTCAAGTCATATTTCAGTGCTCACTGTTACATAAAAGCAAGCCCGAGGATGTTGTTTACACTAGTGGAAAAACATAATGTAGCTGCTTCACACCACTTCATCACTCTTCAATTCCCCCCAGCCAGCACAGATTTCCGAATTTACTAGATTGTGGAATCTACAGATTCCACAAGCGAATTCCACTTAACTCCGCCGACCTCCTGTGGCGCAGTCCGTTGGTGCACAGCCGTTCTGGAGCGCGAGAGGCTCTAGTTTCGAATCCTAAATAAGGTGTGGGTGTTAGTTTAAGTTAGGGAATATATTACTCTATACACCGTCCTCCAATAAGTCTTCAGGCATAACACCGGGGGACGTAATCAACCCTTGCCAATCCAATTCCAATCCAAATCCACACAATTTTATACATAGTCTATAAAATGCAACATTGTACTTATTCATGCCTAAAATATATTATAAAAATTTTCTACAGACATGTAACGTAGATTTCTGCAGCCAAAGTCAGTTTTACTAAAAAATTTATTTGAGCTTGTTGCCAACATTGCACGTACATAACATTCATTGTTCACAGTAAAGTGAACACTTTTGAGGCCCTGGTTACTTTTTCCTTTTAGCTACACTTAAATTTTAAAACACCTTTTAAAATAAATACTGCCATGTAAGTTATAAACTCAGAGTGTGCATTCAACAGCACTAGGAAGTTAACGTCTAGGGCTAAAATAAAGTTTATTTATTTTCTATTATTCAAAATGAAAGGGCTTTCAAAAGTGCTCACTTTAGAGTGAATAGCCTATACCATTTAGTCATGACAGCTAGCTATATTGATTTGCGTAATTTTATTTTTACTATAATTATTGCTCTTATAAATATACATTGTATGTGTGTGTGCATTGGGTGCAGCGTTAGAGAAGACATACTATGCCTTAACTGCGGCCACAAAAAATAAGGCGAAATAAATTAGTAAATACCTAATTAAATAAATAAATAAGCACTCAGCCACCGTGCCATGAGGTGGCCGAATATCATATAAGTAGAACTTTAGCAGGGCTTCAGAAAAGTAGCAAGTAGCCGTCACTGGCCCATAGTAAGTAATGACTATATTTAGGGACAGGCATTTTTCGCGACAATATTTATGGCCATAATAGACTTCAATATCCTACGACTACAACCACAACTAAATTTGGTTATTGGTCACGTGTCTATGTGAGATGACATGTTCTTATTTTACTTGGCCATTCGTAATAAATAGGGGCACCTGTTTTTTCATGAAAAGATTTCAGGACCAGTTGTGATCCAAAACACTACAATTCAGAACCACGTTCGTGAATAGATTAGTTGAGTTGTAATGCTGTTCATCTGTCTGTCCGCGAATCACGGATGGTCAGTATCGGAGAAACTTAATTCTGATTGGCTCACTCGTGTAATGGGATGTCTTCGCACAAAGACAAGCGGCTGATAGTCAGACAAAGACTGCAAATCTACATACGATATTGAAGTCTAGCCTCCATGTAAATCTTTTCGCTAAAAACAGGTGGTCCTAGAATAAAGTACTCCGATACTGAACGTCCATCATTTGCGGACAGACACCTGAGGCACGTTGACATTAAAAATCCCCCAACCACGAAAGTGCGTATGAACTAAAGTGTTTTGGAGTACGAATTGTCTTGAAAATCTTTTCCCGAAAAAGAAAAACACCTATCCCTGCTTATGTTCATGTTTGTTCGACGAGGACGGCGGGCGGCCTGGCGCTCCCGGAAGCGGCAGTGGCGCGGACTGGCGGCGTTCGGCCTATCTCTTTCTCCAGGCGCCGGCGGCTCCGCGATGCGTGGTGACCTTCGACCGCGCGCAGGCGGTGGAGCGACTGGCCGAGCGCCGGGACCCAGCTACGCGCTCTACCACATCCTCTCAACTGCGCCCGCTGGACCTGTCGCATCTCCCGTTCCCAACAGCTCGGAAATTTCCGTAAACGGCCCGTCTACCTGGCGCTTGAAATGCGTTGCAGAGTGTTCGAAATACACGTCTTTCTACGAAACTATTAACCACGCGTTCAGTGTACTGACCTAGGAAAAGAACACACATTTCAGATGAGGGCTGTTGAGTGTTTTCAAGACATCACGTTAATTAGAAACACCATTTCAGAGCACGTCAAAAAAAAAAAACGGCTTTTGCAAAGCACTGTATCTCAAAATGTAGCCTACGTGTCAGATGCATTCAAAACTAGTCAAGAGGCATGCATTAAACCTTCCTACACACTTTCCACCAAAATAATAATAGGGTCGCCACTAAAAGTCCTATAGGTACACACAGCACGACGAGAACACTGCGCTCCAGTTCAGAGCCTTGCGCTTAGCGGCGATGGGGGACTTGATGCGCGTGGCAGTGTCGCCTTTAACGCTCCATCGCCTCTCGATTTCAAACGCGAAAAAAAGCTCTAGGTAGACGGGCGTCTTAAAAAGTTTATATAGAGAAATTTTATGAAGGTACGGACTGTGCACCAACTGTGCGGAAATTTTCACTTACGCAAATTTTGGGTGGTCGATTCACAACACTAAAGTTTACATGGTGATCAGATGTGTAATATTTCGAACAATAACTCCATCGCAATAAATGTTAAAAGAAAAAATTAAATACATTTAAATTTTTTAAGTCCGGAGTAGCATATTACATCTAAACCATATTTATTGATGTATTAAAAAAAATTATGTTACCATATAAATAACATATTTCTGTTGGCATATAAAGGTTTTATATACGTATGAAATTTTTATTTACGGCTACAATGGCTTAGTGTGCTTTTCTTTCATTTCTTGTACTTTTCTTACTTGTGTACGGAAATTTTGGCAACGGGACGGAAATACTACGATCTGCATACGGAAATTTTACAAAAACCAGTTGGCAACCCTGACCGTATCCCACAGGTCGCTCGCATTCTGCTGCCGCTCGCCGTCCAGTAAGAGACGCTGGTTTTGTGAAGAGCACAACCTGTCAATTGGCATCCTTGAGGGCAGTGAAATTTCGCGAAAATATTTCGCTACAAGGTACATTTCAAAACACTGTAAGGTCGTTTACCTATCTTCAATGGCTGAATTACTTTTATGACACGTGTTAACTGTCTGCACACGAATCACGTAGGAGCCGTGCCGATGTTGCCGAATTCTGAGTGGCCTGGTCAGAAATAAAAACGTCTCCTCATACAAAACGGTAACCAACGGCAATAGATAGAGACAGGTGTTTTTCCGCGAATAGATTTCAAGACCAGTTGTACTCCAAAACACTTTTATTCATACGCACTTTCGTGGTTGGATGTTTCAAAATGTCTTCTGCCTCAAGTATATGTCCACGAATCATGGACGTTCAGTATCGGAGTACTTTATTACGATTGGCCAAATCAAATAAAAAACAAGTGTTCTCACTTAGACACACGGCCAATAACCAAAGCAAGTTTTGGTTGTGTACTTAGGATATTGAAGTCTAGCATGACCACAAATATTTTCACGAAGTACACCTGTCCCTAGCAATAGACAAACTGTTTTTGGGTACTTGTAGTATATATGTCTACCATGTACTCATTTTTTTTTCGCGACAAATCACTGGCTATAGGCATCCTTTATAAAGGAAAACTTTCCTTCGTGATACTGCACAAAACAAATATATCTTTGGTGAATCTCGAGTATGCTCAATCGAGATATCTTCTCTGTTCCCCGTATTCTCAAACTAACCCATTCAGTGAGTGTGTCCACAATCGTGGGCATGTTGCATACACAGGGTACTTACGGCTGGTACTCCACACAGCGGGGAATTAGTACTAAATGTCTTTAGAGTCTTATAACGTGATTCGTGAAAATTACCACGCCTCTTTTTTTATAAATGGATGATGATAATGTCTATAGTAACACATCGCGTTGTTCCTGGTTCTGAAATTTACAGTAGACACAAGTACAATTAACAACAAATTATTTCACGATTGCAACACTTCCACGATTTAATGAGTGGCTGAACGGGTTGATTAATCGTCGTCATATCCGCTTGCATTTCCAAACAAAATTGGTAGCGTATTTTTTTTGCATTACAAAATTGCCTAACTTTGCACCACTGAGTTGGCATTGCACCAAGTCAGGAAAAAAGTAATATTGGCAGAAAGTGGAATTTGCGTGCAGTTACAGTGGAGTATCCAAGAGAGGGGAGGGGTTAAGGGGGCTGCAGGCCCTCCCTTGGAGATTTATTTTACTCTAGATAAAGTATTATTACTGAAGCAACGATTATCTACTTAGCATTGAACTTTATATTTGGCATTAAAACTTAATACTTTCAGATAATCAAGTGGTTTGATCGTAAACCGCCGTGCGCCATCCCTCATGTAGCTCCTTTCACAGTGGGTCTCTAGATCCACCACTGTGCGGTTAGGTGGGATATTTCATTTTTCTCTGATTGCTGTGGCAACGCTGCATCATAATCACGAGCATTTCCCGCCTACATCATAGTTTTAGTTGGTATCATAACTTGCAGTTTGACAACATTAGTGTTGTGTGTTCTTATGTGCTCTGCAAAAATGATTTCATGTTTTTGGCGAAAATATGTCAGGACAAGTTGTGTACAAACGCACTTTAGTTCAGAACCTCTTTGGTGATTGGATCATTAGAATTTTTACTCGTCTAATCTGTCTTCCGACGAATCACGTATGGTCAGTATCAGAAAAATTTAATTCTGATTGGTTCACTCATATAACAGACTATCATCACACAAAGACAAGAGGCGGGTAGTCAAACGAAAACCGTGAGTGTGCACATAGGATATTGAAGTCTAGCCTCAGCGCAAATCTTTTCACGAAAAACACGTGGCGCCATCAATAAGTAATTTACTTGAAACTTGGTAAGATTTGGCCGACTGCTGGCCGTTTTCATGAACTTTTTTTGTAATTTGGTCGTGTGCAATTTTCGATGGAAGTTTTTCTGCGAAATTGGAATTTTAGTCAGTCAGAGATAGGGCTGTAAAGTTCGCTATTAACGATATCTGTATCTTTTTACATATATTTTGCATTGAGAAATAGCGATAATACCATTACAGGAAGGTAAATAGTATACAAATGTAAATAAATAATTATTTTGAACATTCGCGTTTATTTAACACAAAAGTTCCAGTTGCCACAATGTATATGTAAATGTATAGGCCTATTGCAGAGGCTGTAGGTGAAGTGTATTCCTGAACCACAGTTGCGGAGGTAAGATCTCATAACAAGTACACTCGCCTTTACTTTTGAGGCAGCAAATATCGTGTGAGAGGATATTCCATAGGAACCTCCATACTTGCTTGCATGTAGGCTTGGCTAGCAGGATTGCGCCGAGCTTGTGTGGAATAATGTATCGTGGCACACAGGCTCAAGTAGAATGTTATGGTATATGTGTACACTAAGTGTTGGGTGCGTTATTCTTGGACCACAAGGTTCCCGGTCTAGTTATTTTTTTGTAAGCCTATACCCGATTACGCTTCTGGCACAAATGCATAGGCGTTGTAGTAAAAAGTACAACAAAACACGAGCGTGGGTTTTGAGATAGGTCACGGTAAATTATCTCGCAAACCAGCAAGCAGCCACTAGTGGCAAATTAAAACGGCCTAGACTTGGCGAAATAAAGCACAGGGTAAGGAATCGGCAATGGTCCGTATTGAGGAATCATCGCGGCATTCAACTGGATCGATTTTAGAGAGCCTGGAATCGAGCCTGGGTCATCCATAATGCGAATGTGATAACTTCGCAACGACACCCGATGAGATCTATCGACGGGACAGTTAAATACGTATAGGCTGTTCACGGTAAAGTGAGCACTTTTGAAAGCCGCCGCCGATCCTCATATGCCACCGGAATGACACGTGTGTCGTGATACCGGGAGCCGCAGCTCCCATAAATCACTGGGTGTTTGTAAAAACAATTCCCACCCGACACTTAGACTAATCATAAAGTCCGCGGGCGAGGGCCGTTTCAGTGTTAAGTCTAGGGCACCGGGCCCCCATTTAGGCTTTTTTTTTTTGTTTTAGTGCTTATCATTATGTGATTTTACATGTTAATGTTGTCGGCGGGGGAGTGAAGCTCCCCTGGAGTGAGTGTAAGTGTCGTGACGTCTGTCTAACGTGTTGTTATGTTGTATACAAGTGTGCTTTTTAATCTCGCATGTAGTGTGTCGGTGAGTCCCTAATCGCCCGGGAGCAACCCTTGGGGTAGGTTTTATCGTTTCAGAGTGTTGTGACATAGGAATGAAATCCAATATTAGTAACAGAAACAATAGGAGGAGCCCTTAGGACCAGAGTCTGTCAGGCTTTGCCAGAGTTTGCCAGGCCCTAGTCAAAGCAGAGCCTCCCCCTCCCTCCCTCCACCACGCCGTCCTCTCTTCAACGAGGATCGTCTTCTTCCCGACCTGAAACAGGATGCGTTATTTCAAGTAAATAATAGTGTTTATAACATATAAGACATTATAAGTTTTAATTATTTAATTTTTTCAAGTGTTTTTTGTATTTTGTATATATATATATATATATATATATATATATATATATATATATATATATATATATATATATATATATATATATATATATATATATATATATATATATATATATATATATATATATAATATATATGATAGTACAATTCCAGTTAAACCATATATATACATATATATTTTTATTTTTTTTTTGTATATAATTTTACTATAATTATTTGAAATTCAATTTATTTAAATATATTGCGATATTAGTAGGAGCTTAAGCTAGATTAAATTATTTTAAAACCCCTGGTTAAGCTCTACTTGTATGCACTCGTGAATTCTTCCACCTTATGTAAACTTAACGTTGCCATGTGCCTCTACGCTTTATTCATGCATCGGTCAAGTAAAACTGTGAAATTATTAGAAATGTAAATAATTTTACAAATCTGCTCATTATTACATTCCAATGTTTAAAAAAAAACGGAAAGTGAAAGAAAAACGTAACTTAAGTTATCGCAAACGGTTACCTGACGTTTATTCGACGTTAAGATATGGAATTACGTTCCCTCAATCGTTACCAACTCTACTGGGCGCAAGTCACTCAGTGTACCTGTAGGAGCAGTGACTTTTTTCTTAGGTTGATTTCAAAAGTGCTCACTATATTGCGAACAGTCTTTACTAACGTATACACCAGTAACGCGAGTAAAGTGACGCTGTGGTAAACCACTGGACTCGCGCTCGGGAGAACCTGGTTTCGCATCCCGGTTCAGACATCCTGACTTCGGTATCCCTCGGTTTCCCAGGCGAATGCTATGCCACAGGCCATGGCCTATTCCTTCCCTGTTCCTCGCTTCGTCTATAACGACTTCCCTGTCGACGAGACTTTAAGGTTCCTATGTATTGAAACGTCTTCTGTGAAATCGTTGTTTGCGTGTAAACGCGTATCTCGGTAAATAACAGTTCTGGAAATACGAAGTTTTGCCAGAAAAAATACTATTGTCTATGTCCTTATCCCTTCAATTTTATCATATTAAGTGTATTAATGGAGAGAAAAAATATAGTGGAAGTGGTCAAATATAGCATTTTTAAAGCTTGCCTGTGCAGTTTCTTTAAGTTGTAAGAAAAAAGTACGACTATACCCATGTAATTTGATCTGTGGACTTTCATCGCGCGTAATAAAATTACGCTGTTACAGATCTAATGTGCACAGTGCAGCGTTACGACTCAGCACTGCACGCCTTACGCGTAGGAGCGATGAGGCACTATAGGCCATTCACGGTAAAGTGAGAATTTTTGAAAACCCTCTCATTTGGAATAAAAGTCAATAAATATATTTTATTTCAGCCTTAGACGTTTGCCTCCGAGTGCGGTGGAATATACACACTGTGTATATTGCTTACATGACAATATTTATTTCTAAAATGTTGTTAAAGAATAAAAAAATAGCTGAAAGGAAAAAAGTATCTAGGTCCTCAGAAGTGCTCACTTTACCGTGAACATCCTATAGGCATGCGTGTTAGTGTCGCCCATGTGGCTCCTTCGCTTCTTGACCTTGGACGCGCAACTACATCCCACTATTAAGGCCCCGCCTACCTGAAGCTTTTTTCCGCGTTTGAGACCGAGAAGCGCGTGAGCGATAAGGGCGAGAGTAACACGCGCACCAAGTGCGCCATCGTCACTAAGCTCCAAGACTCTGAACTGGCGTACAGAGTTCTCGTCGTGCAGCGTGTACCTACGGAACTTCCAGCAGTGACCCTATCATTATATTGATGGAAAGTCTGTAGGAAGGTTCAACGAAGAACCCTTGAGTAGATTTGTATATATGTGAAGCGTATATTTTGAGATACAGCACTTTGAATAAAACCAATTTTGGAGTGCTATAAAATGGTGTTTCTATAATGTGCGCGGCGTCTTGAAAGCACTCAAAAGCCCTCGTCTGACGCGTGTGTTCTTTTCGTGGGTCAACACACTGAACGAAGGTTATATAGTTTCGTTGAAAGACGTGTATTTCAAACACAAAGCAACGCAGTTCTATCACCGTGTTTGTTGGGAGCCGTCAGCCCTACATGTCTATAGGCTGTTCACGGTCAAGTGAGCACTTTTTAAGGCCCTTCTAAATTTTCCCTTTCATCCAATTTCCAACCGCCTGCTGCTTTTTAATGTAAACATTGCAACGTTGCCAATAAACACAGTGTATACATTTCCCTACCCTCAAAATTTAATGCCTGAAACTGAAATAAGATATATTTATTATTGGTTAATGCCTGTAAGGAGAGGGCCTTAAAAAGTGCTCACTTTACCGTGAACCGCCTATACCTACTTGTATAAACCAAGCAGTATGTCGCGTGCCTGGTTGCAATATAATATAGAGTATCGTGGTTGGACGAACGTCCTTATTTGTAAGGTACCGCTGCAACAACCGTTATACCAGCGACGCTTTCTGGCGCCTCGCCAGCCGCGCCACAGTGCACTGGCGTCGACGCGCAGGGGAACGAGTCGGAGAACCCACGTACCCGGGTGTGCAGTGCATCGCAGCACCGTAACAGACAGCCTGGAATACGTGATATCATGTCTCCCTCAGTAACTATTGTACAGGCTGTTCACGACAAAGTGAGCACTTTAGAAATAAACCTTAGAAAAATTTCTCTGCCTCTGCCTGCATATATTTTAACGGGCGCACTGGGTGACATTCGCCCAATCAAGTTGGTAACAATGGATGAAAAGTAGCGCCATATCGGAAAGTCGAATAAAAAGTGTTGGGTAACCATTTGTGATAACTTACAATTATTTATTTCACTTTTTTTTTCATAGAAGTGCAAAAATATGCAGATGTGAAATATTTACTTTCTTAATAACTCCGCAGTTGCCCCAAACTATTTCACTTGATTCACTGCCAACATTTCTGTAATTTTCCAGTTACTGTTGACGTAAAAATAAAAGCAGTTACGGACAGGAATGTTATTATGTTAACTCTACTAGCCTGTTTTCGAATGTTGATTGTAAAAGCGCCATTGTTTTGAAGCTCCACGCGGAGGGACAAGTGACTGTAGTAGTGTCCTGGGATGGGAGCAAATGATGCATAGATGCGCTGGGTGACAATTCAACGGTGTGTGGGGGCTCAGCAGTTGTCACGTGATCACAGGGTAGAGAAGGTCTTACTGACTGCGGGAGGCTTTATGAACGAGAGCCCGATGTCTTATTGGCTACTGCATACTACGAAATATTCCCCACTGGCTGGACTGCAGGATGACGCACAGGTCACCAGGCGGCCACCAGTGACGCCATTTTGCTGGTGTGTGTGACTGTTACAGTGTAAGCGGCATTCTCCAGCACAGGCCGTTCACAGTTAAGTAAACACTTTGGAAATCAGCCTTAAAAAAAACGCTGCCTGTACAGTACACACTGGCGAATAAATTAAAATAGTTTAACATATTGTAGTTGTATTGAGAGTGTAACGTTATAAAATGCATGGCAAATAAAATTGGTGTATTTTGCTTTATACATTTTAAGAGTATTTACTGGTATAGGCTGTTCGCGGTAAAGTGAGCACTTTTGAGGCCCCATTTTACATTCAGCCATTTTTATCCATTAACCGCCTTTTAAAATACCCTAAATAGTGTCATGCAAGTAATAAACACAGTGTGTATAGTCCACTGCGCTTGGAAGTTAACGTCTAAGGCGTTCAAAAGTGTTCGCTTAACCGTGAACAGGCTGTATGCACCCTGCGACGTGATACTGACGGGGAGACAGCCATCTGTGGCTGGCACTCCACCTGAGAAGTTCCAGGCAGCAGGCTGGCTGTGGTGTCTGGCCTCGCACGTCCTGGCCTGTGTCGAGGGCCCGCTGCTGGACTAATGAGCCTCTGCAGGCCCCCCACCTAGTGTCTGGTGCCTGCGGTCTGGGTGCGACCACTGACCCGGCGCGCCCACGCCACTCCAGGGAGCCACCCGACAACACTCCCTGCAGTCTCTCATCTCAGCCGCGTCATGTGGCCAGCACTGCACCGCCGCCGCTACATCCTCGCCCAAGCAAAGCTGTCGGAAAACATTTATTTATTACAACCTGTTACCCCCCGACTTCGTTCGCGTGGTCTTTACGATTTGTTTACATATTTTAAAATAGGTAGGGTAAGTGGGCTTAACGTCTCGTCCACAGCGAGGTCATTAGAGACGGTTTTTAAAGTAGAAATAGAACACTGAAACAAGGCGTGAATAGTGCCAATCGAAATTGATAACATAATTTCTATAATCAAAGCAAAAATAAATCAATTTGAAAGTTTTAAATATGTATCAAATAGAATTTATAAATGTATGTTTATGTTTAGATGGAGATTAATGCAGTGCCTGCGACTTCGGTCGAGTGGTTTCTAGGATTTGTTTACATATTTTTAAAATATAAACTTCTCTTCGCTTATATTTTAAGGTGTTATTAAAATACAGCCCGCCTTCGCTTCGCCCAGGTTTTATGGAGTTATTGAAATGCATACCTATATAATTGGTTTGAAAGATTGTTACGTTATTATCGAAAATAGTTTTAGCGTTGCGTTAGTGTTGTTGTTTGATAATATGTTACTTTACTATGTTTTTCCATAATCTAATGTACTTTTTCTATAATGCGTATTATATAAATGATTATTTTAAAAAACTATTGTTGTATCAACAATGCTCTTTGATAATACCTTTGCAAAGAAATAAATTATGAAATATAAAGAAAATTATATGAAAAAATTAATTTTCTTAATAACCATTTGAGATATCGAGATGAAATAAAAAGCAGATTTTAAATAGAAGTAAACTCTATGATCTCTGAAAGTTTTATCAAAATCGATTCAGCCGTTTCGGAGCCTATTCTGGACGAACATCCAGACAGACAGACAAAAAATTTAAAAACAGTTATTTATGCTTCAACATCATTTGAATAGCATATTACGCTTAGATTTTGGTATCAATTTTGATATAACAGACAGATACTTCAATTTTATATATTAGTATAGATTTAGGGGCCGCGGTGGCTAAGCGGTTACACTGCTCGCCTACCAACAAGGTTAACCGGACTCAACCTCCGGCCGGGTCACTCCTGAATTTTCGCAAGTGGGAATCGTGCAAGACGATGCCGCTGGTCGGCGGATTTTCTCGGGGATCTCCCACTTCTTCCGGCCTTGCATTCCGGCGCTGCTATATTCTCACCTCATTTCACCCACGTCGGCTCTAAAGATCTCGTTTGTTGAGAGCCGCCCAAATCTCTCAACACCGCTCAATATATTATTTATTTAGTCTTGTTTTCTGTGGACGCATTTAAAGCAGCATTTAACGTCTCTGTCACTGAACCAGTTGCACACATACATGCATCTTATAAAAAAAACAACAAAACAAATCAATTTAGAGAAAATTACCCAAATCAATGCTATAATGGACACTGCGCTATTATGACAACTGATTGTGCTATTGATAATGTAACCATACCTACATTTTTCTTCGAATTCAAGTGATTGACTAACATGGTATGGCTGTTTATATGAAAAAATGAATGATAATATTAATCAATCAAGATGACAAGAGCGTGCCACCCTAATGGCAGACTAATATGAATAGCTGCACTGAATCGTTTAGTTTACAAACGCCAAGCGTAGTATTAATATCCAAACATTATGTTAATAAAATCTCCGCATGTAACATTGTAATATAAGATGTTAATATTACGAAAATATATTAAGATAATAAAGTAAAGAAGTAAGCAAAATGAATGCAAAGTTTATAATGTCGTGTTAAGTTGACAAATTATAATTCGCACAAATTTAAAATTCAACAATTAATCACATAGAATAACACATCATGACATTCACAACCTTGAAGCATTATCAATATACGTGTTTGAATGTATGTATATATATATATACATAATTTTTTAACCTAGGCTATCATAGACTATATAAGTGCGAATGAGGAAAGTCAGTTTCGCTACCAACAATTTTGCAGACAAAAAACATAAATTAGAAATTGTAAGTAAGTCTATACATTGTATCATTTATTAAGTTAATTTACATTTAACGTAGTTATGACTTAATTGTTTCTTCAGCTACTTTTGTTCATTAATTTAAATAATATTTAAAACTTAATTAGTAATGTTAGAAATGTGTCACCTATTACAATAATTCTAACAACAGAAAGAAAAAAAACAGCTCTCATTTCTTTAAATGCTTACTTCCATTATATTATTAAAAAATAGGCCTGTATTTTAGATGGTTCATGAGCACCCTAACTTTTAAGCGGTCTCAGCGGATGCGACTTACAAACTAAGCTACGTTCAGAAAGGGCCAGTACCCAAGATCGAATCCCATTACCCCTGAAATATACTACATGGGCGAGGAAGTTATGAACTCCAATTCATTTCTGTAGTCATATCAGTGTAAACGCCATTTCACACGATCAAATTATTATAGAATTAAATTTATTGAACTAAAAATCACTTAATTTGCTTTTCAACGAATTTCATCCAGTAAGCTATCAAGTCACCGCATGAAAATGTATGGCAAACGTTTTAATGAAACTAGTTAAAAAAAACACACTTATAGAAATCAGCAGAGGGAATTTAACAGAACAGTTCTGTAATGGCATTTTATGGTAGCGACAACTAGACTTAAGTACTAGCAACAGAAAGTTCTGTAATACTTTACATTCCAAGTTGTTAGCAGAAGAATCAAAATATTGTTTAAAGTTATCTTATTTTAAAAACCATCTTTTCTGTAGCAGGAACAGTGTTTTCTGTAGTAGGAACTATACAAATAGTTGTGAACACAATCTTACAGTATTGTTACGGTAACAGAACAAAATATTGTAAACCCAGCCGTGCTGTTTGGTAACTGCAAATGAATGTTCTGGAGAATGTTTTTCTTCAAAAGTTTACAGAAACCGTATGGTAATTACAACAATGACGTGGACTGTGAAAGGCACGCTCTAATTATTTTAAAGATAATGAACGAGTGGAACTGAAAAATACAGAAGATAAAAAGGAAAATGTTGCTATTGAGAAGTAACATTTATTTAGTGGAGACTGTTGACAATCTGTGAGGGTAATGTGCATCCTCTAAAATTATGACAAACACCTCCATGTTAAGTGCTAAATGTAATAATAGCAACAAGGATGCTGGAATGTCCTATTTGTTTTACAAGACGTATGTCACACAAACAGGACATAAAAACGAATTATTAACGCCATATTTTTATTGGTACTATAAATTATCTTATGTGAAAGGAAAACCTGCTGACACAAACGTCACACGTAAAAACAGTTTTATATCAGATGACACCCAATGTCGTATGACACAAATATAAATAACATAAAGGATATATTATTTTATTTTATTAATATGTTAACTCATATGTGAATTCGTCTCGTGAGATTCGTCTGCAGAGTTACATTACATGCTTTAAATAAAATTAAACAAAGTAAGACAAATACATTTAAAAACACACTTCTCATAACTGATACAATAGTCGAGCGGTCTAAGGGGTCCATCTATTAACACAATGTCCGGCAGTTCGAGGCTGCCCGCTTCCCCTACTTCCACAAACCGCTCTTCAAGTTCTGAAAAATAAGTATGAATAGCAGCGCTTCCTATGAGCCGGCGAGGGAATTACAATAGACGACACAGGCAACAGAGCTGATAGTGTGGATTGCCATACATTTTTGCTGGGGCCACCATGCCCCTCAGTAAAGGCAACAGAACAGATTGTTACATTGTTAAAAAATATTTCCTTCATATTACGGAAAAGTGCTGGTAAAAATTTATCAAGAGGTGTCCGTGATCTCGCCGTAAAATTACGGACACGTTGATTTTAAAAAATCGGACTTTCGGTAAAATTCATGGAACCTCTCCGTTAATTCCCTAGTTATTAGTTTTCTGTGCTTCTAGTTTAAATGATTTCTAACATTCTTAATTTTCATTGTGTGGGTGTTCTATTGCGTATAAAAAGATATTTAAAAAAGTTAAAATATTTTATTCTTAGCAAATTTTGAACCCGAATCAAAAAGTTGAAGTTTCACGACCTTAACGATATTCATGGTTGGCACTGTACACAACGTAGAATCAGTGGCCAACGTTTTGAGCGGCTTCATTGTAAGCAATATCGTTTTTTGAAGTCCCGGCATAATTCGTTTGTGGTCAATGCTGACCGACATCAAGGAACACCCAGTACGTTGATCACATAGGGATAAAAAAATTCGTTCTCCCTGCAGGATCCTATTACAAATATAGTTGCTTCGTTTCATACGTATAACCAGGCTGCATCCAATCATTATGCCATTCCGCTAATGAATTGTACCAACACATTAAAGTTGTGTCAGCCAAACCTAAACAGCCAATTCGTGTGGAACGAATATATTCCAAATAGCAGGTGTGAATATATTTATGGAATTATTTGTGTTCTAACATAAATGGGTCCAAATAGCTACAGTGAGAAGCACGCTCGACTCGAGTAGAGCGCCCGTCAAAAAAAAAAATCGACGTTTGCGACACTTGAGGTCGTAAATGAATTCAGGACTGAACGGGTTAGTATAGGCTGTTCACTGTAAAGTGAGCACTCTTTAAGGCCCTTCCAACAGGCTTTATCCACTAATAAATATATCTTATTGCCGCCTCATTCATTAAATTTTGAGGTTGGTGAAACGAATAGACTCTATTTATTGGTCACATTGCTATGTTAATATTGAAAAGCAGCAGGGAGATAGAGATCGGGTGAACGGAAAAATTTAGAATGGCCTTAAAAAGTGCTCACTCTACCGTGAACAGCCTATAACGGAGCAACATCGCGTGAACACGGTCGAGAAGTTCCGGAGAACTCAAGCCATGGCGAGTACAGTCGGGCATTTCCGCGAGAGTCATCAGGAACCGTTGGTGCCTCGCTCCAGGTCCATTGTGACACGCGCGGGTTGAAGGTCACGACGACAAGTGGTGCGAGACCACAGTGGTGCTCCGTCTCTGTCGCCATAATTTAACCGCAAGACAGCCGTCCCTTCGACTTCGAGGGTGGTTGTTGAGGGTCGAGCGGAGGGTCTTGTCTCGTAAATACCGCCCTTCTAACTGCCTCGAACTGTCTCCCCAAACTCGCTTCTGCCGCTAAAGCAGGATTCACACGATGCAAGATGCATTTCGCGCAAGATCTCGCACGAGGATGCCGAGTGAATTGCGTGCGAAACGAGTTCACATGCAGATAAATAAGATGAATACTGTCTCGGATCAAAATTAGTTCATAGCCCTGGTGCGTACCAAAAATAAAAAACATGAAGTTGCTTACTTCAACAAGGTATTTGATTCAAAGCTATTCCTCCGAAATATAATTGTTTTTATTTAATTCGCAGCAAACTTCAATCCACGCTTCAAAGTTATTTTCCAGCAATGTTTTATTTCCCTGTATTCCTCTTCGCACACCTCAGATTATGATTTTATTTCACTGTATGGTTGCGTTTACAACAGGTCACTTGACCAGCATACAAGGACCAATAGGATCGCAACTTGCATCGCCTTGCACGAGAAAAATAGGACCTGCTCTATCTTCTCATTTCGTGCAAGATGTGCCTTGCACACAAACTTGTGCAAGAAATTCTCATGCAAGGTCGGCACTCGTCTTGCATCGTGTGATTCCCGCTTAAGCCGGGTTCACAAATGAAAAAATAAACGCTTATAGGTAAAGACCTGAAGAATTTCCGTAATAATTTTGGGACAAGCTAAAATTCAAAACACATGTGTTTAGACAACTTTAGCCATTGGTCCACACGGTGTTCTACACATCCTGGAGAACCCTGGTTCAAAAGTCACCTTCCACTGTGTCTGCAGACAACCAATGTGCAGCTGATATCAGCATATTTGTACATAAGACTGTAGAATCTAGCCTACAGGTCATTGAACTCGCGGATTTTTCAAGTCTCTGCTTATAGGCTCTTCACTGTAAAATGAGCACTTCTGAAAACCCTGCTAAATATCTACTTTTAAGTACATTGCGTATCATTCCACCATGTGTAAAATCATCATTGCAATAGACTTGATCACTCTATTCAAGCGACGGTAAAGGAAAACTGTAAAATTATTATAAAAGTAAATAATTTACAAATTTGCTAACCCATACACTTACATAAACCAAAAAGAAATCAGAAAGACGAACAAATCATTGTAGTATTGACAAATGTTTACCGAACACTTTTAATTCAGCGTTGAGACATGGAACTACTTTCCCTCCGTCGTTACCAACATTACTGGGCGCGTGTCTCTACATGTGCCCGTTAAAAATAACGCAGGTAGGGACAGTGAGATTTTTCAAGGGTTGACTTCAAGGGTTGCCGTGAACAGCCTTTATTTGAAAGGATTATAACGCGACTGAACACAGAAATAGTGAAAGTTCCAGTAGATTTAAGAATACGGTAAAGTACATTAGTCACCCCAGTGGAAGGAGGGATGATGTTGACATTTCGCGAAGCTGTGTTTATCATGTGTGCTTGATAGCGAGTGTGTAAGTGGGTGTGTGAAAGGGTAATTTAATTGTATTCTTGGTTTTTTTAGTACAGGCTGTTCAAGGTAAAGTGAGCACATTTGAGGTCCTAGTTAGGTTTTCCTTTCTGTCATTTTTTTTATCCGCTAACCAATTTTTAAAATAAATATGGCCATGTAAGTAATAAACACTGTGTACATATTCACCGTACTCAGAAGTAACGCCTAAGGCTGAATAAAATATATCTATTGACTATTATTCCAAATAAGAGAGAATTCAGAAGTGCTCACTTTACCGTGAATAGTGTATATCATGTTACATGCTTGTAAGTTTTGAATATGTATTATCAGTAATACCTAGGGCCACTTGTTGTTTGCGAAAAGATTTCACGACTAGTTGTATTGCAAAACACGTTAGTTCAGAACCTAGTGGTTGGATAATTTCACCTCTCATACGTCTAGGTGTCTGCTAATTCTTATTGGTGCAGTCGAATAGAAAATGTCTTCTCGCAGAGACACCCGGCCAATAGCCAAGCGAGTTTTATAAGTAAGCACGTACGAAGTTGAAGTATAGCTTGTACATAAATATTTTTGCGAAAAAAAATTGTGACCCTAGTAATACCTTATGTATGATTTTCTAGCAAGCGAAAGTTAAATCGTAATGGATCCAGTGTAAGAGAAGGCGTTATGCCTTCAAGCCGTTAATCAATAAATAATAAATACACAAGAACTTGGCTTGTGTTGTTTAATGTATTGGTTCGAAATAAAAATTATTAGGTTGCGTCCATGATTGGTTTTTACTTAAGCATTTAAGTAAATCATCATATTTGATAACTTAAGTAAAATTTGTGTGGCAAAGAGGTGTCAAAAAGAGAAGTTATTATTTTGGCAGGAAATTGTTATTTACAGTAACGTAAGCATTAAAATATTTAAAAATGGCACGTGTTTGTACACTTTTAATAATTATATTTGATTTGAAATCACAATAATAATTTTCTCTGTCTGTCATAATGTCTTGTCTTGAAGACTGTTCTGCTTTTATGTAGTGCGTTATACGAAGTCAGGTTAGAAATAGTTATCAACCGAAAGTAAACAGGACAGGCTTGTGACAAGTTAAGTGTGTACCAAGTGCTGTTACTACATCATTCTCAATTCCTAATTTTTCCAATTGTTATCCCAGCTAAAGCACTCTCCTCCCTAGTCTGTACTCTCTGTCTCTCATGTAACTTAGCAAGATTTCGACAGTTCCGCGAAAGTAGCGCCAAATGTTTATATTTTTCGTTTATGTATCCTTTCGTCTTCAGCTGGTGCGTCAAGTGGGGGCAGTATATATTATCAGCCCGCTGTCAGCTAATCCACTTGCCATTGTACTGTGATACTAAACAAATTTTAAGGTATTTGTAGACTCACATCTGTCTTAAAAATTCGTAGGTAATGTAAGAAAAAATATAAAACCTTGCGAAACATTAAATATTTGCTAATTCTTTTTTAATTTATTAGAGACAGTAAATTTTGCAAAACATTTGCAAGACGAGGCAGTAATTGTAGTTCTCAGCACATACCTGCATATAATTTAACAGGTGCACCTAGTGGCATGCGACCAGTAAAGTTGACAACGATATAGGGAAAGTATTTCCATTTGTAACGTTGAATAAGAAGTGTTAGGAGAACATTTGCTAAAATTTAAAATATTTATTTTGCTTTCTGTTTTATAGCGCACGCAAGTGTAAGAATTAGCAGATTTGTAAAATATTTATTTTTCTAATAATTTCACAGTTTCATTGTCCGACGTACGAATAAAGTGATGAGCCAATGGAATTTTCAATTTTACATAAAGCGGGAGAATATACAACGTGCATTCAAGTAGATCTTGAAAAGGGCTTTTAAAATTGCTCACGTTAATAGCTTACGAGAGAGTTTTCCGTCTGCTATCAGGCTTTAAGGGGTAGTGGACACGAAAAAAAAATACTACTCGGCAAGTCGCTTTGAAAAACGGCTGCATAGGTAAGAATTCTTTCCGAACAATTGGTCACCCCTGGTGATGGGCAAACGAATGTGTTGATTTTTGTGTGCAAGATGGTGCACGTAGTGAATAGAGGCACAGAACAGTTGTATACAGAAGGTGATGTGGACGTTCCCATTCGCTAATTGGCTGCGCGAGGTTATTGAAAAAAGATCTTGTAGCTTATTGGCTACTGCGTCGTGAGGACGGTTTCCTATTGGTTGGGCTGCCGGCTGGCGATGATTCGTGGACGGCGTGCCGACATGGCGACAGTCAATGACGCAAGTCTGCTGCCTTGTGCGTCTGCAGTTGGGGGAAAAAATATTTTTTCCTTGCCTGAAAAGAAAAAGTCGTATTCCCGGAATAGTTAATTAATTTAGCTGTACGTGTAAAGGCTGTTCACTATAACGTGAGCACTTTGAAATCAACCTTAGAAAAAAGTCAGTTTCCCTACGTGCATATATTTTAATCGGTACACTGAGTGACATGCCGCTCAGCAAAGTTGGTAACGATGGCCGGAAATAGTTCCATATCTTAACGTCGAATGAAAAATATTAGGTAACCATTTTTGACAGCTTAAATTATTTCCTTCGCTTTCTGGTGTTTTTTTTTTTTTTTTTTTTTTTTTTTTTTTTTTTTTTTTAATTGAAGTGTAAAAATGAGCAGATTTGTAAAATATTTACTTTACTAATAATTTCACAGTTTTACTTTACCGAAGCATGAACAAAGTGATGAGGCCAATGGCAACGTAATTTTACAAAAGGCAGAATAATACACAACATGCATACAAGTAGATCTTAAGCAGGGCTTTCAAAAGTGCTCATTTTACCGTGAACAGCATATATGTGCCAATACTAGTTTGTAAATAATACTTTGCTTAAGTACTCTGTGGCAATGAGCCTACTTAGCTCGGAAACGTACGCCGTAGCATGAACTTCGTGCGGTATCGTTCAATTGTTTTTGGAACTGTGAAGTTTAGCTCAAAATAAATCAGCACTATCGCCTGAAACAGTAACTACAATTAGGAACAGAGACGTTTCCCCTAAAATTGATTTCTAAAATGCTACCTTTATCGTTACAAGTTTTTTCCACTAACACGTGAGCATTTAACACATTTCCAGACTTACTGAGGAGACAATTTTAGTTGCTAAACTAACCAATGAAACGTCCCTATCCCCTAAGTATAGTGTCGAGAAGTAGGCCTATTACTGCAGAAACTATCTACACAGACTGGTGAAAAACGAGACCTACGACGTCTTATACACAAGATTTGACTAATGCAGTATGTATAACCGCTCCTCGATAAGGCCTGGTCTGCCGACGTAAGGCGCCAATCTCGATAAGATAAGATTTTTCTTAAGGAATATTTCCAGTTCGTTTTCCTCATTTGCGTGTAGCTTTTCGCCACTTATCTACTGTTGCTGGACTCGTAAAACGAGATCGATAAAAAGAGTAGGTAAAAACAGCTGACCTCGCATTCTGTAACAGCAATAAATAGCTCGTTTCCACGAAATGTTTAATTATTGCTTCTTTAGGCATCACAAGCTATGCCAAGGAATGAATTTTATAAATATATATATATATATATATATATATATATATATATATATATATATATATATATATATATATATATATATATATATATATATATATATATATATATATATACACACACACACACACACACTTTCACACACACACACACACACACAAACATCCCTTTTCCTCTCCACGTAAGACGTGACAGGGCAAGTTGTACAAAATGTGGTTACAGCTTTGTTATAGGCCTACTTTATTTTGCTCTTCCATTCCAAAATGCAAAATTTGCCTCGTTCGTAAGGATTTCATTCCTTTCGATGGCTCAGGTGTCCACGTATATCTAAATAGCCAGCAGAGCATGAGTTTAAGGCCGTGTCCGAACTCAGGTATATACTTGCATACTCGCATGCTTCACTTCCCTAGGCACCAAACTTGATGAATTCGGACAGGCAGTCTTGTTGACTTAGGTGCCAGTTATTAGCCAGCTAACCACTTTAAATGTTCATATATTCCTACTAAGAATTTGATAATTGTAGAAGGTTTTAAGGGTTAAATAATGTATTAAATAATATTTGAATTTGATTTACATTAACATTTATTGTCTTGCATTATTGTATTTAAATGCAGTTTGGAGTGCTTTTTTTTTATCTTAATTTTTGTAGGTTAGGAATTTAGGTCTGATACGAATTTATTGCCTAAACTTTTTTTAAGGTGAAACTTGCGATAGTTATTTACTCAGTTCAAAATTCTATAACTACGAAGTATTAATGTCGCTCTATTAAACTTTAAATCAAATAATTATGTCGGAAATTAATTATATCCTACAAATTGCTTCTCAAAATGGCGGCACATATTCTGCAAGTATGCAAGAATTATACAACTTCATTTACTTGTATACTTCAATTGCAGTTCGGACAGCATTTACGAGGTCACTTCCGGGGACAGGTACGCACAAGAATTTACTTCAGGTGAATTCGGACACAGCCTAAATAGGGGTTCAGTATTAAAGAAACTATTACTACCATTGCATTAATTTTAAATGTGAACGTTTCAAACAAAAGTATCCTACTGTAACATTTCTTAAGGAGTACTGGCACTTCGAGAAATCTTGCCAATTGTTATGTACCAAAATATTTTCAAAATTTTACTTTAAATTTACTTTTTTTCTTTTTTTTCTTTCTTTCTTTCTTACCGTGGCAGTTTTCTCTGAGAAATTTGCTTTGCATATATTTTTCCTTTCAAACGGTTATCTTTGAAATTAAAGCGGTGAGAAAGAATTTTTTTTGATATTTTTTTTCTCGGGGTGGTTTTGTTCATGGCTGATGTGATGAATACTGCGTTAATTTTACCTCGGTACATAGTCAGTTTATAATCCCATTAAAATATTATGCATTAGGCCTTAAAAGCACATGTCACACAGTTGTGTAGATTACTTAGATTTTACTCTGCGCAATCGCCATTGGAGAGCGCAATGATTGCAGTTAGCAAATGGAGATGCGATGCTATTCGACATGCAAAGTAACGCTAGGAGCAGCACCGTCGCTTCTTGCAGACGTCAGGAAAAAATAAACAAAACATATTTCCCAAACGCTCTGCAATGGTCGGAGTGTGTTTGTATTGGTTTTCATGACTTTCTAGTATTTAATTCGGTCCCAGCTGATGGGTGTATATTATATATCAAAGGCGAGAAACTTCAAATGCGAAGAACGTAAGTGGATAGTTAAGTCGCCACTTTACACGACATAATATAGTAAAGTAGCTACTTGGAAAACAAATGTTTGGAATTCAATAAAAAAATAACAATGCACAATACTTAAAAAATAATGTGTTTAGTTGTTTGTACAATAATTATATTGTCTGGAGGATCATTTGCTACTTTTGTTTTACTTAAAACAGACGATTGAAATATAATTTTGTCTTAGAGTGGCCACTTTACCACGTTCCTCTCTTTACGAGTTGAGTTGATATATCTGTGCGGCTCTTAGCAGCGAGGTCTTGAGAGCCGATGAGGGTGAAATGAGGTGAGAATGGAGCAGCGCCAGAATGCAAGAGCGGACAAAATGGGAGATCCCCCCAGAAAAACTCGCCACCCAGAGGAATCGTCCGGCACGATTCCCACTTGCCAAAATTTGGGAGTGACCCAGTCGGGGGTTGAACCCGGTTCGCCCTGGTGGGTCCCCTTTACGATTTTAACTTTACTATTGAAAAATCGTGAGCAAATGTTGTAGACGTAGAAAACGAAATTCAGTCTACTTAATGTGAAAGTTAATGGCATAACCGAGCATATTACTGGTTTCGACGGAGTACTGTGGGACTCTTGTGTATTTTTAACCGATAATGCCGGTAGAATGAAACTGGGCGCGAGTCCATTACTAAGTACATAATTTGTTACACTTGAAATAAATCATCGCAACTCCTAAAATTATTTAAAAACATAATAAATTGGATTTAGAAGACGGTTTTATGCTTTCAAAAATTTACAAAGACATGTATGGTAATTAACGCATATTTAAAAATGTATTTGAATCACAAATAAGTTGTGGATGTACGAGTTTTTCACTGATTGAAATTTCACAGTGAAGTTTTTACAAGATTCCTGTTTCTTCATTTTTTTTAGATTATTTAAAACAGTTCTTGAGATACGAGATTTCCGTAATCGCTCATGTGTGTGTGTGTGTGTGTGTGTGTGTGTGTGTGTGTGTGTTTTATATATATATATATATATATATATATATATATATATATATATATATATATATATATATATATATATATATATATATATATATATATAATAGCGCAAAAACTTTTTTTAATGAGTTACGAGGTTTTCTCACGAGTGCCCAGACTTTAAAAATCCCTCGTGCTACCAGCATTAAAATAATAATAAAAAAGAATCAACGCTGCATTCCAGTCGTTGATACGCTGAATTGTGATTGGCCGAAGGCAGCATTTGGCACGGCTCGCCGCGCCTGGGTAGGCGTGTCCAAGAGGAAATAAGAGGCTGATCTGCATACGGAGATAAAGTCGCTTGACAGCAGCGAGGTTGCGAGACACTCGTCGTGTGGCACTTAGCACAGAGCACTTAAGAATACAGAGGTGAAGTAGACGCTGACATCGCGAACTCCTACCGCACACGCCAGCGAAATGACGTCACTGGTCAGCAAGGTGTTGGAACAGTGTCCGCCATTTTTTTTTCCCGCGGCCCTGAAGGGGCACAGCCTGTGTTAGTAGGCTAACTACAGTAATTAGGAGGGGGAGTATAGTTTCCAGGATTGGATGTAGGAGGAGCATGCACCAATCGGCAAAGCGAGGTTTCGGAGTACCAAGCCAGCGTTTTGTGGCCTTGCCCTCCCCTCCGATCAAACTAACACTAAGCCCGTGGAAGGGTCGTTGTAAACCGGCGAGGTCGCCGGAGGATCCATGACGAAAGACATGCTAGCTGAGTTCTGTATGCTAGGAAGAAAAATTAAGAATTCATGCAGTGCGTTTAACTCGGATTTTTTGCGAGTGTAAAAATGCGCTAGATAAAGATAAGCAATGGAAGTGGTTGTCCAAGGGCGGGCGTCGTCGTCTTCCTTCAGCTCGCTTCCCCTTGCTTCCATCTGGAGGTCAGCTTGATGTTGTAGCTTTCAGTCGATACACAGCCATCGGGGCAGTGACATAACATACCAACACAGCAGCGGCATATTGCGAATTGTTGCAAGGTGAACAGTTTTTTGCTCTGACGTCACAGCACGTGTTTAATTTGGTGGCCGCAGTACATTAAATTTTTTCCCGGCTCCATGCTGGTTCCTGTTGCGTGCTCTGGGTTTGTACAGCACTCGGTGAACACCGGCTTTCCTTGCAACACTTCACCGTGCTCTACTGCAACACAGGTTCTAGATAACGTACTCGTTTGAACGGCAGCCCCGCCGGTAAGGAAACCACTCGCGGCAGTCAGTAGCGAATCGAACACGAGGTCCGTTCCCAGAGCCATGCGTAGCCAACCAGAAGAATGGGCACGCTAGGGATGTTGCGATACTACTCATATGATACTGCTATCAATACTTTCCATTCGATACCGGGCATTTTGGAATCGATTTTTTACCAGTGTCATATCAGTAAATATTTCAATACCGATACACTTTCATTTTTATTTTTTTTTAATTACATTTAGCTGATAATTTTGATTCTATCAAATAAGTGCCCCAAAAATATAAAGATGTGCTTTCCTCCATTAAATAATAATGTTAAAAGAAGTACACATCAGTATTTTACTTAATAAGAACGATGCCCAAAAAAAATAATACTAATAAGTGCTGCGCTCTGTATTTTTTAAAGCAAACAAAGATATGAAAAAATGTACCATTTCTGTAGAGATCTCGAAATAAGAGAACGATCTAGGTAATAGGTATTGGACTATTAAAAATATAAACGAGTATGTATAAATATAAAAACATTTTATGAGAAATAGAAGACTGACAAATCAAATTAATTTTGTTTTAGTGGTACTGATATGATACCTACCAGTATCGATACTTTTCTTGTGATACTGTTATCGAAATGAGTATCGTAACCATTCTTTCGATCCAAGTATCGATATTTTCTTGGTACCGCAACATGCCTAGCGTACTCCCACACGAAAGGAAACTGCCCCGACGCTTCATCTCTTCTCATACCTACCTACCGCGCTGCAGCGACGTGTATGCGGCAGCCGGAGGAGAGAACCGGCTGATCTGCATATGGACATCGCAGTCTGTTGCGAAACACTCGCCATGTGGCTGGCCCGCCACACGGCCACAAGGACGCACTCGGGTCGCAGCCAGAGCTGTGGAAGATTTCGGCGAGGGAGAAATCCAGCCATCGTCACATCGCACCGTAAATAACCGGTGAAAGTTCACTAACGACCCGGAGCGGCTGCCGCCTCTGCAGGAGCCATTAGCAGGAGCAACGGTGTTATTGGGACGATTACGCCTAATTCCACTAACCGAAAGGTGATAACAGGTTTCAGGATGGTACACTCACTTCCCCAAGCACTATAGACTTGAGGTACCTTCCTAGTTGTCACACCGATCTCATTGTATAGGCTGTTCACGGTAAAATGAGCACTTTTTAAGGTCCTTCGAATAGTCATTGACAGCTAATAAATATATTTCACCGCAGCTTCAGACGTTTTCTTATGGGAGTGGTGAAATGTGTGAACTGTGTTTATTGGTAACGTGACAATGTTTATTTTAAAAAGTCACGCAAAGATAGAAATTGGCTAAAAGAAAAGAAAATTAGCAAGGCCTTAAAGTGTGCTCAGTTTACCGTGAATAGACTATAAGCAGTTGTATCTACTTAATAAAAATAAAAATTTTTGTGGAATTTTAACATAAATCTTTTTACAGGACAGAAATGAAAATCTATATTTTGTCTCAGTGATGGAGCCAATAGGATGATAAAAGGGGGGGGGGGTGGGCTACGGTAACATGACCAGATATCAGGTGAGAAAATCGGGACACACTCCTGCTGGTGAATAAGTAAGTAAAAAAATATTGTAAAAATATAAAAAATAGCTATAAAAATAAAATATTCTTTTCTGGTTATGTATAAAGTCAGACAGATTACAATTACATGGATGACAATAATGCTTATTATTTACTTATTCCAATACGATATTACTACTTGTTGCTTATTACTTAAGTATATCTATGTTACTGGTTACAATTACTTACAACCATGTAGGTACTTCTCAGAGGAGTAGATTTTTTAAAGAAAGTTTCTGTTTTCTCTCAACATCTTGAACAACTCAACACATGAGCACCGAAAATTGACCTTGGTTACCAACATCGGGGAAAATACTCGTTCAGTCGCAGCATTTGTTCCTGGCTGACACAAAACAAACTTTATCCGACGTCTCTCCAGTAGTGATATTTCTGTATTCTACTCATCAATCTTCTCTTTCATAACATATTGCTTCAAATACAAAAATTCATTATACAAACAGTTTTTATCAATTTGAAACGAAGGTACAGTATTTTTTACAAAATCCAAAGTTTTGTCAACTTTTTCCCAAACAGGCATCCCTTGGAGTGTTACGCGATAAAGATCTTCAATGTGGATATCCTCAAAATACGTATTCCATTTAGTTAAGTATTGAACTGCAGTCTAGTAATAATTATTTACATCTTGGCGAAATGTGATTATATCTAATACAATGCCTTCTTTGATCGGTTTTCTATTTATAATTATGTCCCGAACCTCAAACAAAGTCACTTTCTGGCACTCTGTGCCCTTTAAATCATCATGGAAAATCAGAAGCCTGATTGTGGACAAAGTCTCTGATAGAGGGTTTTCGGAAAACTTCTTGATGACATTTGGACATTTTTTCCTCGACTGGAAGTAGTATTTCAGGGGAAAGGACATGTTTAGTAGCCATTCAACAGCAGGGAATAAGGCAAGCCATCTAGTTTATTGTATCCCAAAACGTTTAGGTAATCATTATCCACACACTCGCAAAACTCTCCGAGTTTTGCAATACGAACAGTGTAAGATGTGAAAATAAGAGTAGATTTTTTTAAACAATTCCTTCAACAATACTCGGTAGGATGTCAGCAGCTGTCTGAATGGTATTGTGAATAATATTCGCTCTACCTCCTACTCCTATCAAATCATGTCCTAAGCTTTCTTTCAATGTTGTAAAAACATTGTTTACACATTTTCTGGCAACCCCGCCGAAGTAACTGTTTGTGATCTGCGCACATAGAAACTACTATTTTTCCCACGTTTGAGTCATTTCAACGTCGACTCAAAAACAAACTTACCATGTCCGATGTGTAACCAGGTAACGAATTAATTTCCAATATTTGATTTCTATCCCCTACAATGGATCAAAATACCGCACAAGCAGCGGAAAAAAATCTTAATGATTTGAAACATCAGTTATTCCAGAAAGAAAGTTGACTTTAGCTCATATGTGGGTTGAATTAAATTTGTAGAACAATTCATAGATAGGAAAGTGTGGTTATGAGACACTGCAGGATATGCATAAATGTGTTTCTTCCACAGCGGCTAACTTCAGCTCTTTCTCTCCTAACGTTTTATTTTAAATAACGTAATAATAAACGAACTTGTACTAGCAGTAACGGCCCTCTTGTGTTTATCACTGCATGTGTGGTGCTTAATATCAGGGAGATCACCATGGCTGATATTAAAATTAGAGCCACAAATTGTGCATCGGACATCAAACACGATATCAGATTTTTTTTTAAGGGAACTCCTTTTGTAGATTGGAGTTGAAAACGCACTTTCGTTTGGGAGGCCCCATATTCACTAATCACTTATGTACAAACAAGAAAAAATAGTACCACTGGAAAACACAAAACAAACTACGTAACCAGTCCTCTTGTTGACTCACTGAACTGCAGTCATCACCGCAGCCTCGCACAAGAAAGCTTGGGCATGCGTCATACAGACGTAGAGCACAGCATGTCACAAGCCAATGCTACCACTGCCTGCGTGCTAAAATATTTTCTGTATCGCTAATGATTTTATACTAAGGTGGATGATAAAAATAATTTATTACTACGATCATTGGTACAGTGGATCTATAATTTCTATATTTTCTTTCTCTGAGCAAACTCGGGACATTTGGACATCCTGACGAGAGCCAAAAAATCGTCACGGTGGAGGCTAAAAAGAGAGGACCGCCCCGACTAAATCGGGGTGTCTTTGTCGCCTTAGGTTACGGGGACTTGAATCCCTCCCATAGTGCGGTGACTGGCGCGACGGGCCGCAGCTTGCACACCCCTGCGCCCGGCGACAAGTGGCGCCCAACAGTCGCCGCCTCGAGGTCGGAGGTCAGCCAAGTGTTCGCGGGCGGTCACAACATGGATACTGGGTAGGCGCTTATCTCCAGTCTGCCCGCTGTTATCAGCTGCCAGCCTGCTCTACCACCTTCAGTCCTCTGCGCACAGTTAGCTCGTCCTCAAGGGCCTCGTCACCACCACAATAGCTGAAGTTGTGGCTTGCTTAGGGATATTGCGATACCATGCAAGTATCGATACTAAAATCGAAAAAGTGGTATCGATACTCATTTCGATACCGGTATCACAATAAAAGTATCGACACCGGTATCATATCAGTACCAGTAATTTTTTTAAATTCAATTTGTCAGTCTTCTTTTTTTCATAAAATAGCTTTATATTTATACATACTTAATTATATTTTTAATAATCCAATACTTAGATCGTTATCACATTTCGAGATCTGTACAGAATTTGTATTTTTTTTCATATCTTTTGTTAGCTTTGAAAAAAAAAAACCACAGAGCGTAGCACTTATTAGTATTACTTATATTTTAGCATCGTGCTAATTAGAGGACAAGTAAAATACTGATGTGTAGTACTGCTTTTCAAATTGTTATTTTATGGAGGAAAACACATCTTAATATTTTTGGGGCACTGATTGCATGGGTTGAAAATTAACAGCTAGAATTAATTCCGAAAAAAAAAAGTATCGGTATTGAATCATTTACTGATATGATACCGGTAAAGTATCGAAATAAAAGTATCGATTCCAAAATACCCGGTATCGAAAGGCGAGTATCGATACCAGTGATGTCATAACAGTAGCATCGCAACAGCCCTACTGCGAACTCCTGTCACCCGTCGCCAGCAAAATGCAAAATGGCGGTATGCCGTTCACTAGTTAGCTCGTGGAGATCAACTTGCCGGACCGCAGTCCGACCTATATAGAATACTCCATAAAATGCAATATTTAAATTTTTGTTATTTTTTGAAGTAGAGATACAAGCATTTTAACGTGAAATACTGATTCGTAAAATTTTTTAAAAGTTTTTTTTCAAACACGAAATTTGGTTTCGGCTAATGTGTTACTTGGCGTCACTGAGGTTACTGAGAAAACGGTTTGGTTAAAACTAACAATGTTTGTCTGGCGCAACCAAATTATTTGTTTGTATAGGCGCAATGACAGATTTTGTTGCTGCAAACAAATTATTTTATTCTTATTTTGTTGCCCCAGACTAAGATTTGGTTGGTGCAACTTAAGATTTGTTTGTCTCCACGTACATTAAACAATTTGGGTAGATATAAAAAAAAAAAATTACGAGTCCATTCGAGATTCGAACCTAAATTACCTGCATCCGAACGCTGCTCCCTGTCGTTGTTGTAGTTGTGTTGAAGTGACGTTGACGAGCTCAAGTTAGACCGGCTTGCTGACAAATTGCCAGCGTGACATGCGAACTGTGGATCTGTCACGCAGGGGCGGGGGCGCAAGCCCACAACCCCTCGACTACAGGTCGGCCACCCTACTGATGAGCTATGGGAGCAGGGCTTTGCTAACCTCAGCTGATGCGACTACTGACGCGGATGGCATATTTTTTAATAGATATACTCCAAATACTGGAGAACGTGCGCATACATATAGTTCAAGTTTTACAACTATTCTTTTCAGTTTCCTGTTTAACTTGTTTTATTAATGTGTTTACGCGATTATTAAGCATCAATAGGTGTACTAACAACCACTGTTACTATCGTAATTTTCACAAAAAATAACACATACAAGCTCTCGAGCTGCATTTTCAAACGAAGGCAATCAAATGAGTGGCCAACCAAATATATACACTTGATTCATCAAGATATTTGGTTGAGAGTCTTATTTCTTTTGGTCCAACACAGAGATTTTTAAGTATCAAGCGTGTATTTTGTTATACAAAAAATTTAATTTTGTGTGTTTTTTTTTTAAATTTGGTTTGCCCTACAAAATGTTTTGTTAGGGCAACTACTATATATATTCTTGACATTATGCAAACAAATGTATTGTTCTATTTTCTCTCAGATGTATGTAGCAATTTCTTTGAAATCCTAGAATTGGTTCACTTGCGGTAAAAGTTTTAATTTCTAACTATGCTTACTTTAAATTTGACCTCAAAAAATGTAATTGAAAAAAATGGGCGAACCACGAAATCGTTTTTCAATAAAATATTCTCATGAAGTTCTGATGACACGGCCAATTAGTGTGAGCTGAAGCATAACATAGAGTTGTTCAATGTTCAAATATTTTCAGGGGGAAAATAACATAAATTAAAAATATGCAAATCGTTAAATATATAGAAAATAATTCTAGTCTGTTGAATGTTCTTAAAATCTCGTGGAGTCAGCAGCTGACAGTCAACAGAGAGTCAACGGTACAGGTTGTTCACGGTATAGTAAGTATTTTTGAAATCAACCTTTGAAAAAAAATACAGCCTATTAACTACATGCATGGTACCGTATATACTTATATGCCGGTTCATTAAGTTGGAGTGAGATAAGAAAAATTAAGTCATGGCAAATTAAGCTTTTTACGCTTTATGCAAATTAGAGCACACGGATTGTCATATAGGAGACACTTTGTAGGGTGCTAACAATTTCGTGTTTTCGCATTAATAAATTTAGCATGCCCGTGGCAACGTAAATATTAAATATGACAATTAATGATACAGACTGAGGAGAAGAGTAGATCTTAAGCAGAACCGGCAAAAGAGCTCGATTGACCGCTAGAAGCCTGTAATGGCTGCTGAAGAGTGGTGATTCGGGACACCTACCTACGAGTGTCATGAAAACAAAAACTCCCGCGGCCCTCAGGTTATTCCCCCCCCCCCCCCACCTATTTGGGGGCTTGTACCCGGAGGGAAGCTAGAAGCTCCCAAAGTTGCCAACATGGTGATTTTACCACCATACATAATGATTTCATATGATAGTCTCGTGGCCAAATGTCGTATTTGAGACAGGTCGAAAAGTTAGTGACTTCTGTAAATATCTGGTGCAATATCTGATGATCTGAAGAAAGACTAGGAATTTTTTCCCTCCTTATCAGATTAACGCACTTTTAACTTTTTAGGGTTATATGTTTCCCCGGAATTTCTGTATTATGCAGTACACCTGGAACGAGCATTGTGGTATCTTCAATTGCATATACATAATATACATCCAAAATACGCGTGCGATAAGAAACTGTGTAACGAACAAATAGGCAAATATAAAGTAGTAGTAATAGTAGAGCCTGGAGTTGGGGGGGGGGGATCCTAGATACAGAGGGATGCCGCCTTTTTTGATTGACCTATTTAATTCGATATCAAATTGATACCAAAGGGTTAATTAAATTGATTGAAAGGGTTGGTCGAAAATGGAAAAGGTCAATTAAATTGCAAGGGTTAATTAAATTGCAAGTTAAATTTATTGAAATGGATCGGTGGATCGAACGGGTTAATTTTTAATCGAAACAATTTTTTTAATAATTTTTTTGTGTTTGGTGCGAGAGTGTACTAAGGGTCTTCTTTATTTCCTTTTGTGGGGGGGGGGGGAGGCAGCTCTGGTACATCCTCACACTCTGAGCTCTGGCACTCGACTAAAGTGTGGCGTATTGGGGACAGGGTATACATGTGGTGAGTTTTGTGCAATAGTGACCTAAGTGCAAATTGTTTTTGGTTTGGTAGTGATATTGCTCGTAGACGGTGTTGGTAGATAGGCGACTTTGAAAGTTAATATTATTCCAAATGAATAACAGCTTTGCATGAGAGAAAAAATATCAGAGTCTTTAAACGAGTTCTACCTATAAATAAATTACACGCATCGAATCGCAAATTTCAAACGATCACAATTACGTGAGTCTCCAGTATGAAATTATTACGTAATGAAAATCAATTAAACATAAAGATATTAATACATCTACGACATGATTTTACTACCCCGAGCTGTATGTTAGAAATATAATTTACATGAGAAATGAATAACGAATCAATACAACTACGGGAATAACAAGTGGTAAACGATCACAATTACGTGAGTCTTCAGTATAAAATTAATTAATTAATAATCTACAATGATTCAAAAATGTCCCTATAAATTAAACGACAGTCTTCCTAAACACAAGATATATGTAACACTACTTGACGCCTCTCGCACATACCTGACAATATTTTAAACACTTCCGTCTACCTGTGAGACTAGTGAGGAACTTCTGAAATGGAATCCACACATATAAACTTATTTATTTACTAAGACACATAAAAAAAGAGAACATTTAATATTCGTCCATTCGCTTGGGAGGTCGCTGTAGCACTGACTTGTATATAGGACTTACGTCAACTTATAACCTACATTTGATTAAAGACTGAGGTGAAAAACTCGGAGATTTTAATGAAAATACAAAATGGCTAACGAACACAAGTACATAAAAATGACTAAACACATAATGAAATCGCACAAGGAGCTCCTCCAAAACACATCCACCCGCCTCGGAGGCTGGTGAATCAATGAAGTGAGCTTACCTCTAGAGCCTGACTATATATATGAGGAGTGCGGTCAGAGGCTGACTAGCGACTAAGGTTATAGCTACTCGGAAATATATGTGAATACAATTTACGAGAAAAATGGATACAAATTATGTTTACGATGCACGTACTGATATATAAATTAGACTAGTTGAATTAACAACGAATTAAAAAAAACACATAATGAAATCGCACAAGGAGCTCCCCCAAAACACATCCGTCCGCCTCGGAGGTCAGTCCATGAATGATTGGATTGTATAACGTGCGCCAGCTTATAAGCTGTTATATATGTGGAGCGCGGTCGGAGGTTGACAGGCAACTGAGTTGAAATTCATGACAAAAACTCTGTATTCGTCCTACAACAGACAGCGAAAGTTTCACTAGTGTAAGAATAACTCGCAAATTATTTCCGTCGAAGTGTAGGGAGACTGGGATGACTTAAACCCGCAACACTTTATAGAAACATACTATATATTTAAAGAAAATAACCGACGTACTACAAGTTTTTTCCGTTAAGTCTATGAATTTCACGGCACTAGTTACCAACACGACAGTTAAAAAAGAACATTCCAAGTTTCGTCGACCGAACACAGAAACGTAGTTTACACAAAAATTATTTTATTCCCGATAAATTAAAAATTTTTAATGTTAAAACAAGAATCGCGGCTATCACTCTCCGAAGCCTGTTGGCCGACACCGCAAATCGGGGACCTCGCTACCCCTGTGCAGGGTGAAGGTTCTCGTGAAACTAACATGGCAGCGGACAGCTAGAACTGTTCCTCACTAGCCGTTCCTCACTGAAACACCTACCACCCCCCCCCCCCCTCTTTGTCGAGAAGATGACTATGCGAAAAGACAGTTTTCAAGTTTCAATCCAAGGTCATGGAACAACACCCCTGAGCATGTCTCTGGCAATCTGTCCCCCTCCCCTCCTTAACAGAGATAGTTTTTTTCGGAGGGCTGGTCTTTCTAAGGCCACGCACCCTGGTATCGATCCAAAATGGCAAAAACCTGTTTAGGATCAACCACCCCTCCGTCTACACCCCAGAGTTCGTTTCTGGATGACTGGCCCCTTCCAATGCCTCACTTCGCAAAATCTGCTCCCCTCAAGGTCAGAAAGCATTTTCGGATGACTGGCCTGTCCACGGAGGCGCTGCACAACCCATTCCCCCTCCCCACGCTATCGATTCAAGGCCACACGCCTTCTCCCCTTCCACCACTCAAGCACGCATTTTTTGGATATCTCGGGAACTGGCCGGTCCATGCAGCAACCCCCCCCCCCCCCCCAATTACCCCTTCACCAGAGCACGTTCTGCGACACGAGAACTACCTCGGTGAGGGACGAGGAACGGAGGTTTGCTTCAAGGCCAAAGCGAGGCTTTTGAGCACAATGCCATGAAGACTCCATCCCTCGGGGCAGCATCGGATTTTGAACTGACCTGGGCTAGCTCCCCCTCCACCCGCTTCCCAACCAAATATTATTTTGACTTGGAGGCTGAAGCTTCCTCCTATTTTTTCGACACACAAGAGCATGGTGTATCCCCAGCAAAATAAAAAATTTCATAACTCCCAGCAATGAAACTTTATTTTCCTCATAACTGAGAGTTACGTTCCATTTGTCTTTACTACGCAATAAATTCAATTAAAAAATTAATAAACCATTTTTAAGTAAAATTTTTTAAGTTTAAACTAATAAACTTTTTCCATTTCCAGCAAACTTTATTCCGTTTTCCAGCAAACTTATTTAAGTTTAAACTAATTAATGATTAATTTTCATACAATCACAACTTTAAGACATATATTAACTCACTAAGTTTTTTTAAGTAATCGAAACTACACATCTTTCCACTTACCCAAGTTAAACTTAGGACATCATTATTAGCTGTAAGCAATACTCAAGTTAAAATTTTTTCAACCATTGAAAACTAACATGAAACAAACTTGTTCGAAAAGTTTTTTACTTTAAATCTATTTTTTAATATTTATGTATATTTCACTTGTAGTTTTTCCTAGCCTAGAATTTTATCTATTGTATCGTATAGGAAAATATAATATAATCTTGGTAAAGATTAATATTCTATGTTATGTAATATTTAGTTCCAAATTTATTTGGGGAAGGCAGTCGACTACAGCGATGTGTTTTTACGAAAGATGCGGGGGACGAATCGTTCTAAAACATCATGGTTAAAGCCAGACAGCGGGCGGTTAAGGGCTTGGGGAAGCGAGCGAAACCGAGGTCTCAAGAGCTGATGAGGGTGAGCCATGCGAGGAGCACCGTAAAAGACAGCGTGGGCTGAGAGTTGGGCTGTATGGAGCTGTGGATGAGCAGAAGTGGGCGAGAGAGATGGAAAAACGGTTCAGAAAAGTATCGCTGTCTGCATTGTACATGTCACTCAACTATGCTCCCCTTTACACACCCATCCCAACAACCACCATTTCCCACCGCTATCGCTCATTGCGCAGATCCTACAGATGCATGTGCACATGTGCTCTAGTGGGAGGGAGACTGGCTACTTCCCCTCTGGCCACACCACTCTGCAGACTTCTCTCTGTGGCGCGAATTACTGGTCTGCAGCTCACGTCCAATATACAATTAACTGTAGCCCGGGACCTGTCTTGCCTAGTCTATATTTCTCAGCTAAATATTTGGAGCAAGCTGACTGTGTTTACAACACAACATTGCATTGAATTTTTAACCCCAGCATAAAAAACTTTTCAACTTAAATCCCCTTTTTTTTAAATATTGAATCTTACACCATCAAATTGGGTACACCATCAAAAAATCGTTTAAACCATCAAAAAAAAATTTATGAATTTTTTGTACTGTAAAAATCATTGACAATGCCAAAACATTTTTTAAACAAAATTTTAAAACTAGAAAAAATTTAATAATAATTTTCATATAAAAAGTACTGTGTGGTGAATAGTATTTTGCTATCTTAAAAACTTACCAATTTACAAGAACTGTATCATTACAAGATAAGAAATATAACCTAGCACAAACAATTATGAAACCCAGAAATGTATTCCAATAAAACTAACCATCACTCCAACATTAATTAATGAAAATGATCAATTATTTTACAATTAAAAAAAAACAAATCGAAATACCATAGAATTCTAATCCTAGAACTGAATTCTGGGAAACATTATCCAAATTCCAAGAAATATAATATATCAAATTACAAATAGGTTCTAAATAAAATATAAATGGAATCGTATCCCAAATGCCTTTAAGCTGTAAAATTCATTAAATCTTATCCCATTTCCAAGAAATGTAACATCAAAAGCAATTAAAGAACACGAGATACAAATTTCAAATTGATAACAAACCAAATGCAACTATTTAACACCCAAACATGATGAATTACAATAGGTACCAAACACACCCAATTAACACCTAAATGCAATTCACCAATTAAACAAATCTATAATAGATACCAATTGAATTACATATCATATGTAACAGATTATCACCTAAATGCAAAGTACATCATAAGTAGTAGGAAATATGCATAATGAATTAGCACATAAACACTAGTCCAATCAACAAGCAGATTGATTGCAGAAGAAATTGTGCATCCAAATGCCATCCACAGGTATATTAAATAAAATAACATACCAAATATAATTTAAAATATTTTATTTAGTATTAAAATTTTTTGCAAGCATTATATTACAATCTTTTAAGATCTTTATTCTTAACCAATAAGTCATGTGCTTTTCAGAAACCCCCCCCCCCTCCCCCATCGAACCAAGGACATACCTTTCTTCCTATTAATGATTTTATCAACCAAACATTCAGTTGGAGACCTGACTTTTTTTCAGTTCATGTTCTTAAAGTCCATCCTTTATTGGTTCTTCATAATATGTGTCTAGGTATTACACTCTGGGATATGTTTGTCTAACTTAAATAATTTTAAATATTTCATAATCCCAATTTATCGTAATTTTTTTTTCCAAAGATTACTTTCTGTTTTGAGATTCGTATAAGTTCACCAGCTTTGAACTTTGGTTTTCTTTGGTCGATGACTTTAACATTATTATAGATAGTTTTCATTAAACTATTATCCGTAACTTCTTTAGGCATCATCTTAATAGTTCTGTGATATCTGGAATTATAGAATTTAACTATCTCAGGCAAAACATCAACCCATTTGTAAGTTCCCCTCGATGTGAAATGTTTATATAATAGCAGCTTAATCGATTTGTTGTAATGTTCCACAGCACTGACTTTAAGCTCCGAATACGTTGCTTAGTGATTAATACCACATTCAGTCATTAGTTTCTGGAAAGGTGTATAAAAAAATTTTGGGTCCTCTATCGGTTTGGAGCGAATTTGGCTTTCTCTCTTTCAAAACGATCTTTATTGCATTGGTAACCTGTTCCCAGTTTTGTTTTTCAAAGGTATATTCCAACTATACCTTGAATAAACGTCTATTTTGGTTATAATATACTTGTATCCTTATTGTATATGGAAAGCAATGTCATTTTACACAAATCAGCTTGAAAAAGATAATTTAAACCATGCATTATATGTATTCTTATAGGATATCTTATCCTTGCAGGAGCATGAAGCTCTTCAGAAATATTACTAAATTCATTTGTAATATAACCATTTTCTTTCAACTCTTCAGTAATAAAAACAATTTCGTTCCTATGTGAATTATTCCCAGACTCTCTCGAAGCGATGAGAATTTTTAATCTATCGACCAATTCATTAGGATCGTTCCAATATATAACTGAAAAACGATCACCAACTTCATCTTTAAATATTCCACTTCCGACAATATTGGGTATTAAATTTATTTTTGGGTGGTTTTAATCTCCTGATAGCATTCGTTCGACGAATAAGTTCTTTATATTTCTGCAAATCAGTGTCGGAATATCCATTTGGAAAGTTTTTAAATAATAATTCAATCAATCCTTGAGGAACATCAATTACATAATCACCAATTTTAATTTTATTGTAAGGCAGAAACATTATTACCGAATCTCTCAGGAATCAGATGTTGTTATGTCGATAAACACCAAATGTTGTATCGCGCATAGAGAAGGATTGTTTTAAAGCTAAATAACGTTATGTCAAATGAGAAAGGGGTTGCTTTTTGTTCTTATTTGTTAAAGGTTCTTCTTCAGTTTAAATTTCCAAAACCGTGTCATTAGGTTTATTCAACACAGACAGGTTTAAATATTTCTTTGATTAAATCATTCCATGGCATACAAGCTCATTTGGCTTGTAAATATTTTTCATTCACGGCAGATATAACATTATGTAATTCTGAAGCAGAGACAGATATGTTTTTATTATATTACATCAAATTCAAACTATTTATATATGAATTAAGTCGTTGCTTTTCTAACTGATGCAGTAGGTCGAATAGTTGGTGCTTTTTCATTCATATCGACTTTACTTAAAACAGCATAAAATTTAGTTACAGCTTTAGCTTTCTTATCATTAATAAAATAATTTATTCGTGTTTCCAAATAATTATTTGCTTTTCTCAATTATGTTTGCGTGAGTAAACCAAATTATTTATTATGGATTCATTTCTTCTTATATACAGCATTATTTGTTCTATTCGTGTTTCAAGTTATGTTTTAATAGTATCGCTTACCACTTGATTAATTACAACTGTTAAATTTTCTTGCATTTCTGTAAGTTGTGTTGTAAAAACTGTGTTTGCCATATCATTAAAGTCTTTACTAAATCCATTTAAATGTTCTTCTATTCTAAATTTATTACTCTGCAAATCATTACTAATTTTGGTTAAAATGTTTGCAATTACATTCTTGTTTTTATAAATATTATCATTCAAATATACCAACTTTATTAACTTCTCTTGAATATTGTTTGATTGAGATTTAAATACGTTTAGAATTATAGTGTTTAAGTCTTCCACACAACGTTTATTTACCCCATCGCTATCTTTCACAGCCATACACATATTACGTAATATATGTCCATTCAAATCACAACTCCCATCGCGATTTTTGGTTAAACAGCTATTGTAATGATTACGTGTTATACTGCTATGTACAAACTTTTAAATACTCATTGTTCTTCGCCTGGAAGTAAAAAACTATCTAAACCAGATCTATATCTGCCTTTACATAGGGGAAGCGTTGGTATAATAGCTAAAAAACCGTATTTGTTTTTCCAAAAGTAAAAACACATATCAATAAACTTTGTAAATGTCTTATAGTCTAAAAAATGTCATTGTAAATATGCTGCAGATTCATATTATCAATTTTAAACAAATTACCATATTTTCATTATCGCACAACTTATGTTTTGGTATAAGTGCGTAACTTTGCTATACGTAAAAACAATAATAGTTAGAATGTCGACCAAAACTAAAATATTGTTCTATTTCACCCTGCGGTTCACACCAAATATCGTCAAAAATAAATACAGATTTGGGTAATGCTTCATTCGGAGGCACTATGTCTTCTTTATTTATAAAAGGAAAATATCACATTCCATCAATGTATGACACAATGGTAGCTTATCGTTGATATTTCTCTTGTATTGTTTTAGAAAACATATGTATGTCTTCAAATTTAAGTCCATTTGGATGTACCAACAGAGACATAATAACACAAGTTTTTCCCCATGAAGAAGGACCGCTTATTATACAACGTATATTTGATGGTAAAAGAACACTATGTTCCTGTTCAATTATGTTTTCTTTCATATTTACAATTACCAGCAGATGTATCTTTTGTTTGATAACCATCATTTCTACACAATTAGACAGTATAACCTATTGTAACACAAGGTAATGTACTAACGTAATGTATTGTAACATATCATAATGGGCTTTTAATATAAAAAATTGTACAAAACTCATCACATATATACCGTCCCCCACACGCCACACCTCATCCGAGTGACAGAGTTCCAAGGGTGAGGACGTACCAGAGCTGCTCCCCACAAAAGGAAATAAAGAAAACTCTTAGTACACTCTTGCATCGAACCCCAAAAAATATTTAAAATAATTTTATCCGATTAAAAATTAACCCTTCCAATCCATTTAACCCTTTCAATAAATTTAACCCTTCAATTTAATTAACCCTTTCCATTTTTGACTAACCCTTTCAATCAATTTAATTAACCCTTTGATATATATTTGATATCAAATTAATTAGGTCAATCTAAAAAGGTGACATCTCTTTATGTCTAGGATCCCCCGGCCCGACTAGTTATAAATAATATTTTTAATTGCGATAAAACATTTTTTGTATATTTTGCCTAAATATTATTGGAAAGTGATTGCGGTCTAGCGATTTTCTTTTGATATTAGTACATGTCGATTTAAAGACTTTCGGTGAAGTTGGCAACTCTGGAAGAGCCAATTCCCTTCGGTATTTTGACCGCCAAAAGCCCATGGTCAGGTGACCATGGGCTTTTGGCGGTGGTGGTTGAAAATTAGCGAAGATAGTGGATATCGCTCTTCTAATAACTAGGATGTACCCAGTGGAGCAGAAGGTATAACAAATGTGAAAGTTTAAGAGATCGAAATACTTTTTCACCCTGGCCGCGTGCCGGGATGGCCTATGGCTAGGGCCTGCAAAATTCGCGTTATTTTATGACATCAAGCTAAAATTCATACTGCTATATATACTCGAGCCGGCGCCATTAATATATTGTTTGCATCATAAATGTTGAGTCACGACCTTTTTGAGTGAACTGCACGTGATTAGAGCACACAATTATGAAGTGTTTTTTATGGGCGCACAGTTACCCGGGGCGTGTCAGATAAAGAATGGTCCAATGATACACGTGTTACAAAGGAAAAGTGTGTTAAGTTTAACATGTCCTTAAATAATAACGCGAAACTTGCAGGTCTCTACATATGGCTATGAGAGGCTAAGAGGTGCCAATATTTATTACCTGTGTAGAAACCATGGTGGAATGATTTCGGAGAACCACGGAAGGCCAAAAATCTGGCTGGGCCGGGAACTGATCACGATTTCTCCGGAAAGTAAGTCCCATTATGTTATCACGTGCCACCTTGCTCGATGACGCAGATCAACGAGCCCGTCATTCATACCTGTTCAATTTCATTCTCCTTTTATTTTATAGAGAGCAGATATGTTTCACAAAAGAAAGAAAATCGTAATCACCCACAAGCATGCAACATATTTTCCTGCAACGTTCCGAAAAGATGTGCTGGTCGCAACGAAATTTGATAAAGCTGGTCACGATAAAGTGAGCACTTTTGAAGTCAACCTTATAAAAAAGTCGCTGTCCTTACCTGCATGAATTTTAACTGGCGCAATGAGTGACATGCTCCCAGAAAAGTTGGTATAGTCTGTTCACGGTAAAGTGAGCACTTTTTAAGGCCCTCCTAAAAGGGATTAACTCATAATAAATATATTCCATTGCAGTCTTCTCAGGCATTAAATTTTGAAAGTGATGAAATGTGTGCATTGTGTTTATTAGTCATAATGCAATGTTTACATTAAAAAGTGGCAGAAAGGTAGAAATTAATTGAAAGAAAAAATTTAGCAGGTCCTTAAAAAGTGCTCATTTTACCATGAATAGCCTATAACGATGGAGGGGGAAATAGTTCCATATATTAACATCGAATAAAACCTGCTAGGTAAACATTTGTGATAACTTAAATTATTTCTCTCGCAGTATTTTTTTTTTTAATACATAGCAGTTTAAAAACGAACAGATTTACACAATATTTATTTCATAATTATTTCACTGTTTCACCTGACCGACGCATGAATAAAGTGATGAGGCCCATGGCAATATTAATTTTACCTAATGCGGAAGAACACACAAGGTGAATACAAGTAGATCTTAAGCAGGGTTTTCGAAAGTGCTCATTTGACCGTGAACAACCTATATACATCCCCCACGCCTCCCATGTGTCGCCAAAAACACTTTACTTTCCTTGTGAAATATTCTGCTGATACCGTATGGTCAGACACAGCTAAAGAGAATTAAAAATAACGATTCGTTCTTTGAAAATCTTCACTCATATCTAACTTCGCAATTTAAATGACTCTCACAATTCTATTACTGGAGGATATTTTTAAGCACCCTTACTGAATACTTGGTTTGCGTTGAACAACTGTGTGGAGTACGTTCTGGTTTCGGCTTTGGCCAGTTCAGATATTGCGTGATAAATACTGGTACTTATGTGAACTAGTGTTGGTTGAAGAATGACTTCACGTCCAAGTCCGTTAGCACCTAATACCCACTACAAGAAGTAAAAATAGTAATGACACTCCTTCACGCTGGAGGTACCATTTTATCTCTTTTTATATATATGTATTAGATGGTAGTGTTTACCTTCAACTGTGTGGTCGTTAAAATTACGTCATTCTGTCGACTATCTCCATCACGCACGAAGAAGCCTTGACTCTCAAGTGTTGTACGTCACAAGTATCTAGAAAAAGAGAGAGAGAGAGAGAGAGAGAGAGAGAGAGAGAAATCGATAGCTTAGTACGGAATTTTTCTTTTAAACAGGCGAGCACATTAGAACTAATTATTTTTTAAAGCATCCGTTGTGAATATTTATTACGACGTAGTATAAAACATCACAAATGCTGTATGCATAGTTTATTTGTAATTTTATTCAAGTTTGTTACTGTAATCAACAATACTAACTTTTCGGACAACATAGCACGGACATCGGGGAAGTGAAGAAATATTTCGCATACAAAGTTGTTCAAATAGTTAGTATTTAAGTTTTAGTTTTAGTCTGACTTGACTACACACAGCTATAGGCTATTGTCGAAAAAAGTGACCACTTTCTGAAGCCATCTCATTAGGAATTATAGTCAATAAATATATTTTATTGTAGCCTTGGAAGTCAACAGCAGTTCCTTTTTTTTTTTGTTTCGAGTTGCTTTGATAGATAAGAATAAAAAAAAACTTCAAACACAATATAAGGAGCCTAGTCCTGCGCTAGCGTGACTAACATTCAGAATATCGTGGTTTCGAACCCGTCCGCATGCAGTCGGCTGTTCACGTATAATTCAGCACTTTTGAAAGCCCTTCTTCGGATATGCTTCTCGTCTCATTTTGTATTATTCTGCTATATGCAAGGTTAACAGTGCCACGGACCTTATCCCTGCGTTATCCAAGTGAAGCCGTGGAATTTTGGGAAAGTAAATGTGTTATACGCTATTCACGGTTAAGTTAGAACTTTTGAAAGCTCTCTCATTTGGAATAAATAGCCAATAAATATATTTTATTGACATTGTAGCCTTAGACGTTAACTTCTTAGTCGGTGGAATATACACACTGTGTTTATTACTTACATGGCAATATTTATTTTAAAACGGAGTTTAAAGGATAAAAAAAATTGCTTAAAGAAAAAAGTTACTAGGGCCTCAAAAGTGCTCACTTTACCGTGAACAGCCTATACCAATGTAGGAATTCGCGCAGTATGCTTATAACACAAGAAAAAAGCACTAATCACGGTAGCCATAAATATACATGTTACTCTCCCAATACGTCAATTCTTATTAACTTGCTAGCAACTTAACTGGGAGCTTGCGTATAGGCTGTTCACAGAAAAATGAACACTATTTAAAAGCCCTGGTTAAGATCTACTTGTATGCAAGTTGTGTCTTCTTCCGCCTTATGTAAAGTTAACATTTCTACTAGCCTCAGAATTTTATTCATGCGTCAGTCACATAAAAGTGTAAAATTATATGGAAAGTATAGGCATATGTTAAAAAAATCTGCTCATCTTTACAATTCTATGCATTAAAAAAGCAAGAAGGGAAAGAAATTAGTTAAGTTGTCACAAATGGTCACTTTGCACTTTTTATTCGACGTGTTAGCATGTGGAACTACTTTCCATCCTTCGTTACCAACTTTACTGGGCGCATGTCACTCGGAGCGCCCTTTAAAATATATATGCAGGCAGGACCAGTGACTGGTTTCTGAGGTTGATTTCAAAAGTGCTCACTTTATCTATCGCGAACAAGCTTTACCACTGTGTACTGTAGCATTTATGTAGCTACAGGTAGTGATTTTTTTTCCGCAGGTTGGTTTCAAAAGTACAGTTTACCATAAACAGCATTTACCAAGTGTTTCTCCGTCTGCTTTACAAGTATTTGCTAGTGCATCTCCATGACACGAACCTGTGTAAGTTCGCACATCACGCTGTGATTCAGCTTATCCTCCACGAGTGTAACGAAATACAGGTGATTATTTTAAGTAACATCTAACTTAACCATTTGTGTTACCAATTGCAACGAGCTGAACTATTTGCTTTCCGAATTATTTAAAACATTTTCTCTGCGCATTTTACGGGCGACTCTTATGTACTAGGATGTGGGGGATCAGGCTGTCAATTTACATTGGAGCTTGGAGTTTGGAGCACACATATGTACAGCTAAAAAGAAAACATTGTCGCTAGATCGTAAAATTTGCACTCTGGGTTCTTTTATCCTTTTTTTAATAGGCTTGAGCAAGAACCCATTGGCGCTTCTTAATTGGCATATGGTCATTTTCAAGTGAATCTTCCTCTTTAGAGTTTCTGTTCGACCCCTCCTTAATAAAAGTCTAGAAAATTATTTTTCAAATGAAATCATGTAACTAGCGTTGCATAATTGATGTGAGATTTGGGACTTATTTTTGTCAAATATGGCTGTCTGTCGTGATATTCCATAGTTTATTTTACATCGATGTGGATTACCTTTCTCGATCCAGCATGGAAGTGATAATGAACTTCGCAAACTTTCGACCGTTATTTCCGAAGACCTAAACTAAGGGGAAATTGGCGGCGTCTGTCTGCGTACGTGAATTCGTTCCCTCGAAAATTTGCATTCTGTGACCAAAATTATATTTTGAACGGAGTCTATTGCAAGATTATCAACAGTGTGTTAGCATTATATATACATTTTTTTAGTTGAAAAAAGATTTGATATTTATCAAATATGTAGGGTTATTAAGAAAAACAGGATATCATTTATACAGTATTGTTATCCTTTGAAATATGAAGGGGAGAGAGCATTTTTAACTCACTAGTTTTCTGGGGTAAAGTTGGGAATTTCTGTCAATGATTTATGAATATAACTATATAAGAATTACGATAAGCGACAAGGCGACAACACAACAAAGAAACGCACTCAAACACGGCAGTTTTACCAGCCACGACAGAATGTTTTTTTATGTGTAATCTGTTGGTCATGTGTATATATATATACACACACACACACACACACATTTTTCGTAATAAGTTGCTGTCCTGTTTTTTTTTTTTTTTTTTTTTTTTACTTGTCTTATTTAATAATTTTTTTCGTGCTCAGTCCTGTTTTTTCCATGACAGACATCTGCATCGCAATGGCGAATTTCCAGAGATCTCCATATAGTTATGAATGCACTTTTATGAACACGAGTATAAAACCCTTGTGATACATGGTACAGATACGAAACAACCAAAGATACACGGGGTGATTTTCCAAAGGTTTGATTCAAAAACTGTGAAGAAGCCGCGAATAGACTTTACATAGAATTTCATAAAATTCGCGTTATTATTTCGGGACACGTTGAACTTTAAACACGTGTACATTTGCAATACAGTTGTCATTGGACCATACGTAATGTGACACGCCCTGGGTAACTCTACGCCAATAAATTAACCCACACAGTTGTATGCACCAGTCACGCGCAGTTCATTCAGAAAGGGAGTGGCTTCTCATCTATTCGGCAGCCGATGGAGAAACGACACCGGCTCCAGTATACAGACAGTACTGTGAAGTTTAGCCTGGTGCTGAATAATAACGCGAATTTTGCATGTCTCTACGCATGGCCATGGATGTATTAACTCAGCATTCGAACACCTCAGCGTGATGTCGGTCGGTAATGAGGTGCATGAGGCTAGCTGATACATCCCCAAGAGGATTCTTCTCTCAAGCTGCAAGCCGGTGAACAGGGGTGGTGGCTTGTTGATTCCCGGTTGGTGGCTACAAGGTCTGGCGGGCGGCTCAGGAAGATTTACTGCGGGGCGTTGGACCCCCATAACAATCCTTCTCCTTTTCCATAACTTCGGTCCCCTCCCCAAACCCATTTGAAACACGCCTCCGACCAGACAATGCCTCGGATTGTGGCCGACTTCTAGGGGCGGCGTCCCGGTCTGGTCTGCACGAGACGCCAGTCTCAGGAAGGGAGGATTCAAGGGGTTGGGCGACTAATTCCCGGCTGCACCATCGTGGCTCAAAATTCGATCCGAGATCGTATCTAAGATCGACACTGAAAACTGCTGCACCATTCGAGTTCAGAGCTGGACTGGAGATCGAGATTAAGTTAATTTCGAACCGCCGAATTTGGCGATTCGAAATCTCGATCCGAATTCAGCAGCCATCATCGACAAATGTAGTTTGAAAATACGACAGCAGATAGAACTACGTTCGATTGTTTTCTTGAGAAATTAAAACAACATTATACGCACTTGAATATTATTCAGCAAAATTCGTACAACAATTCACTTAAAACAGATAAAAGATCGCTCATCTAGTTCTATCTATTATGAAAAATACACCTACTTCCATGACGTCACATATTACGACCCAATAGCAAAATTTGTCTCATACTTAATATGGATCTCTTCAAGATCGACGAATCGGAGATCCAGAATCATTAAATTTTGTTGGTGCAAAACTTTTACAATGGAACAAAGATCAAAATGGGTTCTGGTTCGGAACTGGGATCATTCGATCTTGGATCGGGGGCGATGTTGTTGCAACCGGCCTTTAGAGGGCTTCAGCCCCTCTCTTGGATCCCTTGAAACTTGCATTACACTGGATAAAATGAAATCATCGTTAAAAGCAAACATTGTTAGTAATGCAATTTTAACACATACACATAGTATAGTGATAGTAAAGTTGTATAGGTATATAGATTCCATACCCAGTAAGCACTAACATTTATGTATATAGGCTGTTCACGGTAAAGTGAGTGCTTTTGAAATCAGCCTTACAAAAAAATCACTGCTCCTGCCTGCATATATTTTAACAGGCGCACTGGGGGACACGCGCCCAGTAAGCTCGTAACGATGGATGGAAAGTAGTTCCATATCTTAACGCCGAATAAAAAGTTTTGGTTAAACTTTTGCGATAGTTTCAATTTATTTATTTCGCTTTCTGGTTTTTTTTATGCATCAAAATATAAACATTACAAAATTTTTAAATTATTTACTTTTCTTATAATTTCACAGTTTAACTTGGCCGACGCAGGAATAAAGTGACGAGGCCCTTGGTAATATTAATTTTATATAAGGCGGAAGAATACACCACGTGCGTACAAGTTGACCTTAAGCAAGGTTTCAAAAGTGTTCAGTTTACCGTGAACGGCCTATAGCATTGAAACTTCAAGCACGTGATCCGAACGTAATGCACAGCGCCCCACCCCTCAAGCAGCTGCTCTCCTTAGTGAGTGAGTGAAGAGATTTGAGCGGCTCTTAACTTCGAGGTCTTAAGAGCCGATGAGGGTGCGTGATATGAGTATGGAGCAGCGCCGGAATGCAAGGGCGGCGGAAACGGGAGATCCTTGAGAAAGCCAGCGGTATCGTCCGGCACGATTCCCACTTGCGAAAGTCTGGGGGCGGCCCCGCCGGGAATCGAACCCGGTTCGTCTTGGTGAGAGATGAGTAGTCTAACCACCACGCCACGGCGGCCCCCTTTTTAATGGGATTCTAGATCCGCCACAGAGTTTTATAGATGATAGTGACAATATGCATTTCCTTCTACGTGCAGCGGCAAATTTCAGAATCATTAACTTAAAGGGAACGAGTTGAGAAAGTTCACTTAAAAGCGTGTTGGCAACACGGTGGATTTTCCACCTGATTTGGTCAATTCCAACTCCTACCTAATGAGCCAAATTGTATCTAGCGGCCAGTGCATAATCTAGCGTATTTATAAAAGTTGTCCGTGGAATGTAGTGGGCAGTTTTCTAGAAGAAAGAAAATATATTTGTTTCTAAATGGAGTCTGCGAAGTTGTAATTAATGTGTGTTTAAGGCAAAGTGGTAAATGTTTCCAGCGTACTTTTGTAATTGATAATTATAAATTGATGGTATAACTTTGAAATATTCCAGAAGGTTCCCCAAAAACGTAGACCACAATAAAATTTACAGGTAGCGACTCTTCTCGTCGTTTGGGGTGATTCCTATGTTATGAATTTCGTAGTTGTATCCTGCGGCAGCCAAGATGGCGAACCTGTGTAATCGGGTCCTCAGCCAGGAGCTAATTACGCTAGAGGGCACCATTTTGCTAGTCAGTAATCATGTCTCGTAGGGTGGGTAGGGACTTTGCGATAGAGTGGCTTCGTTATGAGGACTAGGGCGCCATTTTGCTAGTCTGTGGGGTCCTCTGTAACTTATGGCAGGAACACAGCCGCCATTTTGATAGACAGTACCGTCCAGAGGCCTCTAGAACATACGGCTGGGACCCAGCAGCAAGTTTTCTGGTTAGTAAGAAGGCAACCATTTTGGTAGTCAGTGGAGTCCTCCAGAACATATGGTCAGCAGCCATTTTGCTAGGCAGTGCCACCCAGATGGTTGGAAACACCCAGAGAACACCGACCGTAATGCCAGAACAGGAATTGTTGTCAAGGTGACCCACACCCACACCCACAATGAGTCAAACGCCACATTGTGGGATCATCCCCGCCGTATTGACTCCGTTCACAGTCAGCTATGTTTTTTTTTCTCTGCTGTTTTTCGGCACGAATTTTTTCTATCATGGTAGGAGCCTTCTGCCTGACATCTTGTCGGGTATTCCGTAGCTCTGCGATAGGGATATCAGGCTTGTGGCTTTGCGAGAGGAGGCCGCCATATTGCTAGTTAGTGAGATGACAGTAGCCACCATTTTGCCAGTCAGTGGGAGGACATCATCTTGCTAGTCAGTGTCACTGGCAGCCATTTTACCAGACAGTGCATTGGCCGCCATTTTTCTAGTCAGCATGACTTCCAAAATGGTGGACCAGATTGACAGAGCAGGAAATTCTGGTCCAATATGGCGGCTGAGGCCTTGAGCACATTTTTTGTGGAAATTTGCGAATTTTTGAATCCAAGAGAGCGTTCGCGGCTTCCTAATCAGCGGTGGTAAATGCCCTTTTCTATCTACTTGTTTAGAAATCCCTAATGCTGCAAGGGGTTTACGAGGGCATATTCTAAGGTGGAAAATGGAAGGAATGGGGTAAACGAATTTCTTGCATTAACACTATAACGAACTCCTCCATAGAGGTTGGCAGTTGTTACAAGTAACATAAATTAAGGAGCAACAGACTAATCTGAAGAGCATTATAAAATATTATTTAATAGTTACAGTCACATTGCAGATCATGTCATCTAAATATAACAGTACCAACGTGTGTCTAAAATAAAATTGAAGCTGTCTACCACCAATTGAGATAATTATGTCATGTATGCATTTATGTGTGTTTATATATGAATGGTGTGTATTTATAAAGTGTATATATATATATATATATATATATATATATATATATGTAGACACACACATAGGCGGCGATCTTTTTCCCAGAGAAGCAGGTTTTAAATATTCTTTGACAGCACCCATGTCCATTTACATCTTATCTGTTTCTCCCTCCCCCTCGATCACATACTGAGCATTGTGTTGCTATGCGTTCACTGCTTCGCATCCCGCGCGAGCGAAGAGGAGGACTGAGAGTCTTTATAGGATAGCGGCGGCAGCGCGAGCGATTAGGCCGGTTGCCGTGTATTAGTTAGAAAAAGAGAGCCGACAAGATAATCTCTTTTGACGGCGTACGCTGCTGACACTGGTTGTATTTATTTCTGCTTTTATCTGAAGAATGCTCTAGATTTCTGACCTCGTTCTCTCAGCGTGACTCGGGGTGCGTTGAACCTTTCAGATGGTCAGGGCTAGGCTATAAATATTGCGACAGATCTCCGGGCCGGGAGTTAAGTTGGAGTTGATGAGAGAATGAGTGGCTGAGTTCAGGGCGATAGAAGAACGATCGGAGAGTGAAGTGATCAGCGGAAGGGAAATCTGCGACTGCGAGTATCAAGCAGTGAAGGACGCGGCTGGTAGGCTGGACTATTGGACTAAATGCGTGAGTGATAGACATTATAAATGAGGACAATATTTAGACTGAACATGTGTTAAGAATAAGTATGAGCTAATTAACTGTAATCAATAGAGACAGTTAAGAAGGACGTTAATTAGAGAAGAAATATACATTCAATATTGCCCTCACTGTTAAATAAAAAAAGTAAATTTGGAGACAGATAATTTACTTCTATAAATAATAGCGGAAATAATTTTTTTTTTTTTAAGAGCTCCATCCCTCATGAACTGAGATATGCCCCTCAGGCACCCCATATAACAATATATTTTTGCATGTGGTTATGCACGTATGTAACTATTTTTTTCAAGTAGACCAAGGTTTTTATATATAAGTAAAATCACTTCTCATGAGATATTTCTGTTTCTGTTAGGTATGTAAATAAAGATATAAACAAGGTTTTTTTTTTTAAAAGGAATGACACAAGAAGTCTAAAATATGTTATAAACACTTATTACAAACTGAAGATAAAGTAATGGCTAACCCCTGCTTATCAACTCAGGGAGGCGACGCGACGCCCCTTTTACATGAAATGTGTTGGGGCGACCGCCTCCCTTGTCAACCTTCCACCCTACTCCTCGCCTATGTGCACACATTTAAACAATTCTTGTGCAGACGGAAGGGAAGGGACCCCCTTTATATCTATTCATTTTTGATAATGACTTGTCCGTTAATTGTTTTTATTTAATACGTTATTAACTACATTACATTTGTACAAAATTTTAACCACATTTAAAATTGCAATTCTTTTCTTGGAATATACATGTTTTGACAGTAGCATTCAAAATTTTGAAAACGTTCAACATTTATTTGCATTTTTTAAGGCTAAGGCATAAATTTCCCGTTAGGTTCATATATGAATGTCTGTTTCTGTGTTTCTCGGATTGTATCCATGTCTTTGATGTATTTTAGATGAAAATAATAAAACGTATTTTGAGAAAAAGTTAAAATTATTAATTCCGCACTTGTTTCGACGTGTGAATTTCAAGAGTTAAAAGTGTAAGGTTTATATCAAAGGTATATTGTAAAATTCTGTAGGGAAAATTTTTCACTTCCGCCAGCGACTAAACAAAATATGGACCAGTATTTTTTCGTGAGTTTTTTTTTTTTTTCAAATGGCAGTACCGTCAAAATCTGTTCCGCTGTAAACTTAAAGGATACTGTAATTTGGTATATTGTAGCTAAGTTAGTGCCGGAGAACTGCGTTATGACACACTATAAAACGAGGCGAGCATCTGAGTGCAACTGCTACCCTCTGTGTTTTCCTATAGGCTAATCACGGTAAAGTCAGCACTTTTGAAAGACCTCTCACTTGGAATAATAAGCAATAAATATTTTTCATTTTAGCCATACACGTTAACTTGAAAATAAGGTGGAATATACTCACTGTGTTTGTTACTTATTTGACAATACTTATTTAAAAAGGTGGTAAATGGATAAAAAATGGCTGAAAGGAAAAAGTAACTAGGGCGTCAAAAGTGCTCACTTTTTAGCGTGAACAGCTTATACTTGATGCTATTCTCGGTAAACGTTGCATTCCTTGTCAAATGAATCGGTTTGTTTCTATAACGCCCGCGGTAGTGCTAAGAGATTTATCTTAGCAAGTCAGATTACACTAATTACATATTTATATTGTTACATCTTCGAAAATTGCTACATAAATTTTTTCTCATTCCGTCTCCAGGAATTCAAAATCACTAATTAAACATTTGGGTCGAACAGGAGACATATTTCGGTTTATACCCCAGAAATAATTATCAAAACGTTTCCATTAAATTTTTTATAAGAGAATCGAGGTTCCCAGTTCTGCAAAACTAAGCACTACTTATTTTTATTTGACAGCGCCCGTCTTCTTCGTACACGAAATTTGTCAGCTGGACATACGTTGTCACGGGCACAACACACTAAAAGAAGCTGTTCACGTTAAAATGAGCTCTTTTTAAAGCACTACTTAATATCTACTTGTATGCACGCTATGCATTCTTCCGCCTTATGTAAACTTAACACTGCCATGGGCCTCATCACTTTATTCGTGTGTTGGTCAAGTCAAACTCTGAAATTATTGGAAAAGTACATATTTTACAAATCTGCTCATTTTTACACTTCAAAATAATTAAAAAGAGACAGAGAGAGAAAGGAATAATTTAAGTTATCACAGATGGTTACCTAACACTTTTTATTCTACTTTAAGATATGGAACTACTTACCCTCTATCGTTACCAACTTTACTGGGCAAATGTCACTCAGTGGGCCCATAAATATATATGCATATAGGGGCTGTGACTTTGTTCTACGCTTCATTTCGAAAGTGCTCACTTTATCGTGAACAGCCTTTACTTGTGCGGTCAGGAATAAAGAGAATGCTTTCTTCTTTCCTCAGGGTCGAAGAGGACAACGCAGCGGACCAAGAACAATTTTAATTGGTCACGGCTAGTGCTGTGCTAGGTTGGAAGCCCCGGGCGGTCACTTGCCATAGTAGCGAACTAAAAGCCTATTCTGAACAAGAATGTTTCTTTCCTTCGTTAGAAAACGCTCGGACGTTCGCTTCCAGTGTCGAGGGTGAGGGTAGACGGGGGGGGGGGGGAGCAAACGTAACGACATGATACTGTTGCATTCACGATAGAGCGATGCAATTTCACACGATATTTCATTCTGTTTTCGCAATACCCCGACAATATCTGTCCGACAAGTGCTGTATCTGGTCCTCGGAAAAATTTTGAAACCGATAGGAACTCACATAACATTAGTTATTTACGGCAAAACACTAGCGATTAATAAATGATATATATATATTTTTTTTGACAAAAATTTTAATGAATAGGAAAACAACGTACTTGAAAATAAACCGAAAGGTGATTTTGGCGTCAGGTTGGGTTTATTGTTTACTACAGTGAGTAAATATGAACTATAGACTTTTCACGGTAAAGTGACCACTTTTGGAAGCGCTCTCATTTGGAATAATAGTCAATAAATATATTTTATTTTAGACTTAGAAGTTAACTTCCGATTGCGGTGATATATACACATTGTGTTTATTACTTACATGGCAATATTTGTTTAAGAAGGTGGTTAAATGGAAAAAAATGGCCGAAAGAAAAAAATAACTAGGGCTTCAAAAGTGCTCACTTTACCGTGAATAGCCTATACTTGACTACATTATAAGTGCAGAGCAAATTTTAAGTATCATTGGTGGTGTTCCATTAGAATACAGACCAATGTGTGTGTGAAATAAGTAATACAAAGTCTAAGAGAATCAAAATGGCCGCATCCACTACACTTGTGGGGCTCTGGTTGGCTGCGGAAACGTGGCCGTTAGTGAGAAGCGATATCTGATTGGCTAGCGGTGCTCAGGGCAACTGGTAGGGGAATAATAGCGGCGAGAGACTATCATTGTTTACGTTTTGCACCCCTGGTGGAAGACTGCCACAACTCAAAAAGCATAGGTTTTCAGGAGAAGCAAGTCAAGATTTTGAGTCAATGGTAAAAATACCTATTATTACTTTAAGGAAAGGATAATTAATGCAATGCGAACCAATTTTGAGTGCTTATATCCCAGTTATATACGTTATCTGAACTTTTAATTCACCTGAACGTTCATGACTCGCATTGCACTACAAGCATTTTCATAGTATAGTTTAGTACTATGCCATAAATTATGGATTATGTGTATGTATTTTGATTCATAAGTTATTATTCGGAAGTAATAATAAAAAATTCGGAAGTAATAATTTGGAGTTATGGCAGTTTTCCACTAAGTACTTTTAAATGTGGTTAGAGTTATGACAGGTATGTTATCATAATTTGTGATTAACTTTAGTGACTATTTGTTTGTATATATATTTAATAATTTAATGGTAGAAAGTATTACTTTTATAATCAGAATGTATTGTACAATGGTTCACAACTTCCCTTTTTCATCTCTGTTACAAAGAAAAAATTATTTATCGGCACTGTCAGTCTTTTCAGTAACCTTACTTCTATAATATTGGTGATACAAGTACTGGATATGGTTAGCATCACATAATGCGATCATGGTAATGCATTATAGTAGTATTTATCATGAGTTTACGTGTAGACTGATACAATTTAAAATATGTAGCAATCACCAGGCAGAATTAGCAGTACACTCACTGCGTATTGTCTCTTCGTGATTTCTTCGCACCTTTTGAATCAAACCTTTGAAAAATGACTACATGTATGGCGGGTTTTGCTGTTTCCTAAATACAGTATGTCATGTAGCAGAAGCGTTTTACTTCTGTTAACATAAAAGTATATTTTCTTATTGAATTTAAGTTTTACCTGTATTTTATCTATAAATCATAATATTTCGTTTATAACTAAAATGAATAAAAATAGAGAGTATATAGGTGTGTTGGTAATACCTACTAGTAAAAAGTTATCATACAAGATATATTATTGAACAGAGTGAGCACGAATGAATGTGTGTTGTCCCTGTGGTGTAATTTTTTAGACTTAGTGTTAAGCGTTGTTTGCATGAGGCGGAGGAATATCTCACAAGTATAACTTAAGCAAGGCTTCAGAAAAATTGGAAGTAAGTGTGAATGGACTATAAGCCTGCCAGTGAGTTAATAGTTCGCAAGTGCGCCGTATGTAAAGATGAGCGGCGAGTGCAGCTATGCACACAAACGGCAACTCGCATCACAGCTAACACTGAGTTGAGCTCATCGCCGTTGAAATAAAATTTTACTTTGAGGCCTCAGAGACTGTAGTGCCGCCACTGTTCCGGTGGAGGCCTGACCGCAATCCGGGCCCTTCGGGGAAGGCCGGATTGCAAGCTCCTGCGATCTGTTATCATATCTGTTGTCCATAATCCGGTCTGGCACAGCAAGTCATGGGAGTATAGCACGGCAAATGTGGATATCTTACGTACGCGTCGGTGTTTATCATTTATTTATTTATTTATTTTAGCTTAAAGTGCCGACCAACAGGACAACAACCTATAATAGGCAGGCACTGAAACGCAAACAAATACATTGCACAGGAAAGGACAAAGGGCAAAACAAACAATTTCAAACATTTAAAACAGACAAAGAAAGAAACAACATGTGATGGATAAAATAAGAAAAAGAAACTAATTTTTAATCAAAATACCTACTGTGGTGATATAGCATAGTGTTTGAAAAAGTCCTTAAAGGTAATTTTTCTAGCTAGAAAAGGGTCAACATAAAAAAAAATATTATTCTAATTATTAATACATCTATTAACAAGGTCCATTTTATGGGTTATAGAAGAGAAAGTGGGAAATGTTCTGTGGGTATGTACAGGGGATTTTAAACCTACTTTAAACTGTATGGCATGGCAAATTATAAAACCTAAAGAAGAGTTAATAAAAAAAAGAGCATCGTTGATGTTACGACGTTCATGCAAAGTAAGAGTGTTAAATATAGAACGTTCTAATTTATAATTTAATTCTGGTTTGCAAGGTATATCTACTATAAATAAGTTTAGAAATATTTTTTAAAATATTTTAAACATATTCATAATAATAATAATAATAAATCCTTGTTTATTTGCAGCAGTTAAGGCGTATCTGCCTTCTCTTACATTGAACCATTTTTATGATTTACACTTGCTTCTTACGATTTAGAAGGGAAAAAAAATAGTGCTTACAAATTAACATTTCAGAAAATCAATAGTCTTTACTAGATGGAACAGGTAATTAATACTAAATACTGACACGCATGTATAAGTACTGAAAAACGTTTATGCCTACATTTAAGTAGGGATTATTAAGTTCAAACAAGTGCATAAAACACTGATGAACTAGCAGGTATTAGGCCAAAATATTCACAATATACATGCAAGAATATAGTACAGTTGCACAAAGGCATAAATGCACAACAGACCCACATACATACATACATAACAATATGTACCTGTTAATCAAATGATGAAATAGAACACTAGTTAGTTATAACAACAAAGTTGCAATTACTTAAGCCTTTATAATTCAAAAGCCTGTGACAAACTCTGACAATTATAATAATCTGTACACAAACACTTTAAGCTGGAAAAGCGTTTGGACTTCTGCATGCATGAGAGTATCAAACAAAAGCGGTGAACTGCACTAAGACCGCTGCCGCGGTGGTGTAGTGGTTAGTCTACTTGCCTCCCACCTTGACAAACCTGGTTCGATTCCAGTCGGTGCCACTCCCAGAATTTCGCACATGGGAATCGTGCCGGACGATGTCGCTGGTCGGCGGATTTTCCCAGGGAGCTCCCTTTTCCCCAGTTCTTGCAATCCGGCGCTGCTCCATGCTTACCTCACTTCACCTTCATTGGCTCTCAAGACCTAAGATGTTAAAAGCCGCCCAAATCTATCTACTCCCACTAACCAACCATTTGCCAGTCGGTCGGTCGCAAAACTCTAAAGAACAATATTTTGTTGTTGAGTGCGTATAAGAAAAATTCGAAGCTAGCCAGTGCAATCTTTGCGATGGCTGGTAAAGTGACAGCCACAAGCGTCCGACCATAAAGAGCCTTAGGCGTACATTTCTGTTAAATGGATTCGTCAGGTTAATACGAGAATTACTAAAACCTATAGACATATGCTATGTTACCGACTTCGCCAAGCTAGGTAGAAAAGCTAAACCTCAACATGGAATAAAACGTAAGTCCAATAAAGAAATCGACTCCCAAATGGTGATGTATGGTGTTTGATTTTATGGCAGAACCCATATGAATTTCTGATCGTTACTACGAGGTAAACCGCAATTATGCTCGAATTGAAGTGAAAAACACTCCTGCGCTATGCTATGAAATTGTATGCATTTAATGTGAAAAATTAAGAAAATTTACCACAATTTCGGACCCCACTCGTCAAAAAGCCAAGTCGAAATACAGAAATCGTATACGGTTGGAAAGAGCATCTCAAAATCAATCCAGTGATACCCATGAAACCCCATATGATCGAGTGAAGCGGTGCCGGGAACGTAAAATAAACATCAAGGCGTCCAAGCGCGTCAACCTAGACCTGTAGCGTGTAGTGCGTTTCATGTAATGTTTTGGTGCATTAAGAGTTCAGATAACTTATATAACTCGGATATGAGCAATCAAAAATGGTTCAAAATATGAACAGGTGGAGACCCGGGTGTAAAGACTGTTCACAATAAAGTTAGAACTTTAGAAATGAACCTAGTCACTGCCCCTGGACGCTTATGTTTTAATGGGCGCAATGAGTGGCATTCGCCCAGTAAAGTTGGTAACGATGGATGGAAAGTAGTTCCATATCTTAACGTCGAATAAAAAGTGTTAGGTAACCATTTGTGATAACTTGAAATTATTTCTTTCGCTTTGTGTTTTTTTAATGTATCGAAGTGTAAAAATTAGCAGATTTGTAAAGTATTTACTTTCTCAATAATTTCACACTTTCATTTGACCTACGCATGAATCAAGTGATGAGGCACATGTCAATGTTAATTTTACATAAGGCAGAAGATTACACAACGTATATACAAGTAGGGCTACATCATAAGCAGGGATTTTACAAGTGCTCATTTTACACTCAATAGCCTATAATTCACATTTATTTAGTAATGTTACTGCAGGCAACATTTTCAAAGATTTCTTTATTTTCTTCCTATGAATAGAAAATATTGCATTCAAATTTAAGTATATAATTTGTAAGCAAATCTGAGCTATATACTATTTTAGAAGATATTCGCTTGGAATAGTAACGTAACAACTAGGTACTGGGGGCAGGGTGTATATAGCCCCTTCCTAAATGTATTGGATCCAGAATAAGAGTCAATGAGCACCCTTACTAGTTTTATTCACCGAAATTTCATAATATAATTGTACACAATCTCTAATGAATTCTTATAATGTATTTCTAATATTAATATGTATCTTCGCTTTCAAATTACATGCAATTTAGTTTCAGAATAAATCAAAATGAAATTTATAAGAAAAGCAATCATGTCTTTCTGAAGAGATACACCTAAAGGGTTGCCCGTCTTGCCACCTAAGAACTTGCTCCCCTAAGCTGTAAGGGTTGTCTCGCTGCTGACGAACTTATATTTTATTTAACGAATGGCCACGAGTGACAGGTGGGTAATAAAAAGCGAGAACACGGCAATAACAAATGGCCCCATTTTCCAGACAGAACCCAACTGCAGCATGACTCATATTTTTTTATCTATTCTCTCCCGGAGGGAAACTTGTAGAGCGCAAACGATCCAAATGAAAAACATATTTTTCGCTACTAAACTTTTATAGTCTGTTCATGGTAAAGTGAGCACTTTTGAAAATCCTACTTAACACTTTCTTTTAAAGTCCATTCATGGTTTCTTCCAACATTTCTGAAGCCCTGCTGAAGTTCTGCTTTCAGGCTATTCTCCCGCCTCATGCAAACAGGGCTTAATTAAGCCTAAAAAATTACACAAAAGGGATAACGCGCCGCATTCGTGCGCACTTAGTTTAACAATATTCTGCATAAATACTATTTCTTAATAGACATTACCAACACACGTATCTTCTCTCCTTTTTTAATCATATTAATTATAAACAAAGTATTTTAATTTATGAATAAAATATAAGGATAAGTTCAATTCAATCAAAAACAAGATAATTTAATGATAAGTATAAAGAGCGTGTGATACCTTCCATATTTAGGAAACAACCAAGTACGTCATACATGGGGTGATTTTTCAAAGGTTTGTTTAGAAAAATGTGAAGATGCTACGGACATACACTCTAAGAAATTATTCATAATTTTCCCATACCATTGTAGGTACGCTTAGTGATAAAGCGGTAGTATAGGCTGGTCACGGTAAAATGAGCACATTTGAAAGTCCTCCTTAAGATCTACTTTTTGCCATTTATGTATTATTCTGCCTTATGTAAAATTAACATTGTCATTGGCCAAATCACTTTATTCATGAGTCGATCAGTTAAAATTGTGAAATTGTTAGGAAAATGAATAATATACAAATATGCTCATTTTCACACTTCGATGCACTAGAAAAACAGAAAGCGAAAAAAATAATTTAAGTTATCACAAATTTTTACCTAACACCTTCCATTCGACGTTACGATATGGAATTTCTTTCTAGCCATCGTTACCAACTTTACTGGGCAAATGCCACTAAGTGCGCCCATTAAAACATATGCGTTCAGGGGCAGAGACCGTTTTCTAAGGTTCATTTCAAAAGTGCTCACTTTATAGTTAACAGCCTTTAATAATTTTTTCTCCTATACATTCATTGTAGCTTCCCTACGTTGGCTCAGAAAACAATCAAATGCTTAAGGAAGTTCCCAACTTTGTATAGCAGTAATGATACACATTTCTATACCTGCAGATTGATGTGTGGTATTATTTCCATATAGTTTATAAGTGAAAAACTTCTATTACAGTTTAGGAAGTTTACTAGAAATATTTTTACAGGGTAGTAAATGCGTAAAATATATTCTTCTACCATATACAAAATTAACATTTCCTTGGCCCTGATCATTTTATTCATGTGTCGGTGAAAAGAAACCGCGAAATTGTACAAAAAAAAAGTAAATATTTCAGGAATTTGCTGATATCTACGCTTTTACGCATTTAAAGAAAGAGCGAAATTGTGAGGAAAAAAAGAAATATTTCAGGAATTTACTGATTGCTACGCTTATACGCATTAAAAAAAGAGAAAGAAAGAAATAATTGCAGTATCCACTAATGTTTATCGAACACATTTAATGTAATTACATTCCTCATGTCTTGCCAACTTTACTGGGCTGTTCACGGTAAAGTGAACACTTTTGAGGCCCTAGTTACTTTTTCCTTTCAGCCATTTTTTTAATCCTATAACTACCTTCTATATAACTTTTGCCATGTAAGTAATAAACACAGTGTGTATATTACACCGCACTCTGAAGTTAATGTCTAAGGCTAAAATAAAATATATTTATTGACTATTATTACAAATGAGAGGGCTTCCAAAAGTGCTCACTTTACCGTCAGTAACCTATAGGGAGGGTTATATTTTTCAAAGGTTAATTTAGAAAGTGTTTAATTGACCGTGAACAGATTATATACAATGGAAACACGGGAAGAACCCAGCACCCTCCTTCAGAACCCACCTGCCATGTGAGTAGTTTTATTACTTTTTTGTTTATTCCCTCCTGGTGGGCAACCTGCAAGGGGGCGGCAAAAGTTCCAAAATAATCTACCAAAAAGTAAATAGGCACCTGTCCGCAATGTTTGCTCGGTGGTCGTCTCCCCGTTAGAATCTCGTAGGGCCACCTCTTGCGGCTATAACAGCAGCCACTCTGTCTGGCATGCTCTCTACGAGTGTTTGCAGGACATTCTCGCCATTCCTTTTGCAACCATTCCATGAGTTGAGCAATGGATTTTGGCCGCGTCTGACGAGCCCTCACCCGGCGATCCAATTCGTCCCAAATATGTTCTGTAGGGTTGAGGTCGGGCTCTGGGCGGGCTAGTCCAATCGACGAACATTGTTGTCGACGTACCACTGCATAGTAGCCCTTGAAACTTGGCACCTAACATTGTCATCCTGGAAGTAACACGGGTCCAATCCGTAAAAACACCACAATGTTGGGAGCATTTGATTATCGAGAATGTTACAATAGGCCTCTGTGTTCCTGCTACCACGGATAAACACCAGCGGTTCTACGCCGAAGGCCGCGAAACACAAGTCAACTGACGTACTGAATTGCCTATCTTCGCGGGTGTCCAATTACTCTATGATAGATAGTGTAATAATAGAAATGCATTCGACCATGTTAACCATCTACTAATTCTCTAGAGAGGTATGTTTTGAATCCGGAGTGGCAAATGACGAGCGCGGGGACACGTGACGTCGCGGCAGCTGCGGGCTGCAAGTCGTAAATAAGAAGGCGTAGCCCCCTCGTCAACCCTCGCGCGGGGCGGCCCCCGGAGTTGTTCCGGTAAACTGCTCTCTCTCCCTTGCCTCCGCCCCCTCCGCATCCAAGGAGAAACCTACGGCATTCCTAGGCTGACCCCTGGCGGAGCAGGCACACGTGTTGCTCCTCAGCCAGACACGTGTGCGCTCCCAGCACACACACACACACACACACACACACACACACACACACTCGCCACACCCGGACACCCTTCCGGCTCTAGTCTACAACCCGTTCACGATGAACTCACCACTTTTGAAACGAACCTTAAAAGTGAGTGAGTGAAGAGATTTGGGTGGCCAATGAGAGTGATCGAGGCGAGTATGGAGCAGCGCCGGAACGAAACGGCGGGGGAAACGGGAGCTCCCCGAGAAAACCCGCCGACCAACAGCATCGCCCGGCACGATTCCCACATGCGAAAATCCGGGGTGACCCGGCCGGGGATTGAACCCGGATCGCCTTGGTGGGAGGCGAGCAGGGTAACTGCTCAGCCATGAACCTTAGAAAAATCTCACCGCTCCTGCGTGCCATGTATTTTAACGGGCTCACTGAGTGACATGCGTCCAGTAAAGTTGGTAGCGATGGAGGGAAAGTAGTTCCATATCTTAACGGCGAATAAAAAGTGCTAAGTCACCATTTGTAATAACATGGATTTTTTTTTTTACAGTTTTTTATGCGCCAAAGTGTAAAAATAGGCTGATGTGCAAAATATTTACTTTTCTAATAATTTCACAGTTTCATTTGACCGACGTATGAATAAAGTGATGAGGCCTATAACAATGCTAATTTTACATAAGGCGGAAGAACACACAACGTGCATACAGGTAGGTCTTAAGCAAAGCTTTCAAAAGTGCTTATTTTACCGTAAACAACCTATAGTCACAGTTCTTTCAACTTTCCTGAAGCCCTGCTGAAGTTTTCCTTCTGGGACATTACTCCACCGCATGCGAGCACAGCTTATTTATTATTTATTAATTTATTGACGGCTTAAAGGTGCAGTTAAGCATAGTCGCCTTATCATACACTGGACCCATTACATATTCGCTTTCACTTGCTAGAAATTCAAACTTACATGTTACAGATTAAAACTTATAAGTATGTAACTTAATGCTAAGCAAACCAAAGATACAATTTAATTACTCTCACACTCATTCACTTACACACTCACTGACAAGCACACGTGGCTAAACACAACTTCGCGAAATATATCTTTCATTCCCTCATCCACGGAGGTTGCTAAGGTAGTGTAATATTAAATCTACTGAAAACAGATCTCGAAAATTTCGCCAAAGGAATAACTCACTCAGTGTAATTATATTTTAACCAAGAATTCTTCCTTACTAGGTATTACCAACACGTCAATTTTCTCGCTGTATTTGTACATATTAATCATAAATTAAATATTATAATTTGTAGATAAAATGCACACAAAAGTTCAATTCAATAAAAAAACCAGGGTATTTTTATGTTAACCTTTAAGGAAGGCACAGATTAACTGGCATTGAAGACAAGATTGAAGTAATCTGCCTATGTTCTCCACTGCAGCAATATAAATTGCTTTAGTCTCTGTATTTCAACTTACCATTACCCTATTAGTTGTGGCTACACCGGAATCGCGTACTCTATTCTGCAACGTTTATTATTAACTGGCTGTCGGCCAATGGAGTCACGTGTTTACTGTGTACCAATTAATGAATCGCGACAGATGTAATAGGTTTTACAATCCATCGTGTTCATTTGAGAAATTATTAGGGGCACCTGTTTTTCGCGAAAAGATTTCGGGACAAGTTGTGTTCCAACGTACTTTAGTTCAGAACCATTTTCGTAATTGGGTCATTTGAATTGTTACGCGTCTTATCTGTCCGCCCGCGAATCACGGACGACCAGTATCGGAGAAACTTAGCTTTGATTGGCTCACTCATATAACAAACAGATTGTCTTCACACAAAGACAAGCGGCCAGTAGTCAAATGAAGATTGCAAGTGTGTACATAGGATATTGAAGTTTAGCCTCCGCGTAAATCTTTTCGCGAAAAACAGGTGGCCCTAGAATTTATAATAAAAAAAAAAAAAGAACAGTTTTATTTTTACGATCAGAAACGTTGACTAGCTATAATTTCGTACTTACAATAGAACTACAGAATGTTAGTTTTGTCTTCAAGAGCAAAAATAATTTCCACATAAACGTAGCCCCGAGTATATACGTGCATACTCCTCAAAGGGCTAACAGAAGTATAAAACGATTGTGATAAATGACATATTTCGGAAACAACAAAAACATGTCATATGTGGGGTGATTTCTCAAAGTTTTGATTCATGAAGTGTGAAAAAACCCCGAAACGACTAAACACTGACTGGAATCTTCCGATCCTCCACCGACGTCCAGTCACAAAATAGGAACAGTATACAGAAGCGAAATAGCATGGCGGGTCCTTTGATGTATGACAACTCGGTCCGCTTATTGGCCGCGCCAATCTGAGGAAAAGGACCTTGAAGTTCTGATTGGCTATTGTGCATTATGGAAGACACATGCAAAATTCGCATTATTATTCAGCATCAGGCTAAACGTCACAGTATTGTCTGTACTGGAGTCTGCGTCGTTTCTCCATCGGCTGCTGCATAGATGAGAAGCCACGCCCTTTCTGACTGAACTGCACGTGATTGGTGCACGCGGTTGTGAAGTGTTTATTTATTGGCGCAGAGTTATCCAGGGCGCGTCAGATTAAGTACGGTCCATTGACATCTGTATTGCAAAGATACACGTGTTTAAAGTTCAACGTGTTCCTAAATAACAATGCGAATTTTTCAGGTCTCCATTATCCAATATTTCATAACATGTTCGCTTTGATCGGGCTGCAGTCTGGCTAGTTGACCTTTAAGAGCTGACTGGTGAACGGTTCACCTTGGTGGGAGGCCAGCAGTCTAACCGCCCAGACACCGTGGCCCCACTGCAGAATAGAGATTAAACAGTTTTATGTATCCTTTTCACAGAAATTTAATGTCATAATCTGTTTATCATAATTGTAGTCATATGTAGAGACGGGTGTATATCGCGAATATTTTTATGGCCACGCTAAACTTCAATAGCCTACGTCCACAACCACACCTACTTTGGTTATTAGCCACGTGTCTACATGGGAAGACATGTTCTTATTTGACTGGGTCAATCGTAATAAAGTACTCCAACCCTGAACGTCCATGATTCGCGGAGACACTTGAGGCACGGGACATTTAAAATCATCCAATCACGAAAGTGCATATGAACAAAACTGTTTTGGAATATAACTGGTCTTGAAATATATTTATGAAAATCACCTGTCCCTAGTAGTCAGTAATCTGTTACTATCAAATGCTAAAAGCGAAAAGAAATTAGATATGTTAAAATGATATTTAACCATGTTTCACCCCATTTCTTCTACATATCTGCAGTTTTCACGTGAGACTTAACCACAATCAGAAGAAAATCTCCCATTTTACGAAACGCGTCAACCCTTTGAGACTTGCTTTAATTTACGGTTTCAGGTGTGCAAACAAAAAAAAATTATGTGTGCTGTACTTAAGTTGACACAGCACTTGTTTCGTTGTCACAGCCAATGAGCTGTAGTCTATATGTTCGGCTACAGTTCCATGAATCAATTATGAATAAGACCAGTAAGACGGTTGGTGAATCATTTATCCACAGGTATGATTTTTGGTCATTCAGCTTCACAATGTGTAGTACAGACTTAAAATTACGGGTCTGAATGGGATAAGGACAGTGGCGAGCTAAAATCACCCGTCTTGCCTGACATGCTAAGGACAAGAGAGTGAAAGATAAGGCGATCGAACTGCTATGTGAATAGCTCCTGACAAACCTACGAACAGTAACGCGACTGTTATACTTTCGGTGTTGTCACCTTGGGAAGGTAGTGAATAGACCCTCAGCCCTCCCAGGCGTCACATGCACATGTGATATACCTCAAACGATTCGTCCATTAATCTTCTAAGAGAAAGGTGGATCTTATCTCATCAGCTGTCGCAATTAAACCTCTGAGATGAGATATTGCTTTTATGGCAATATCACTTTACTGCTGCATTCAAGATTGATCGTCTGTACACTTAAAACTTGACAGTTATTTTAGAGAAACTTAATGTTTAGTTTTATAAATACAAAAGTAAATGAAAACAAGTAAAGATGCTGAAAAAAATTTGGTAATTTGTAAATAGTTTTGTTTACTTGTTTTTTTTTAATTTTAGATAGGAAAAATAATAATTTATTGAATTCCTTTCAAAGTCGCCTATCTACCACCATCGTCTATGAGCAATATCCCCCAAAAAACATCAAATTTACACTTAGGCTACTCTTAGAAATTGTTTAAATACTCTGAAATTCTCTCGCGTGTTAAATATATTCGTAAAAATCGCATATCTACCACCAATATTTCTACAGACATATCAAAATTAGAAAATATAAGAAAAATGACCCTTAGCACACCCTTACACTAAACTGAACACCTATAAAACACATTGCAACTCACCTCTCTGGTTAGTCGCCTGCAGAACACCACCAGCGTCAACATCGTACAGAGCTCCTGCTACCCCCTCCCAAAAAAAGAAAGAAAGAAAGAAGTACAACCACAACAAAAAAATTAACCCTTTCAATAGATTTAACCATTTCAATAAATTTAACCGTTTCGATAAATTTAAACCTTCCATTAAATTTAACCCTTTCAATTTTTATCAACTCTTTCAATCGATTTAATTAACTCCTTGATATCAAATTATAATTTGGTCAATCAAATAAGACGGCATCCCTTTGAGTTAGAATCATCGCCCCCCTACTACTATGGTTTTAATTTTTTTTATGGTGAAACGGTCATTGCTAAGGCTTTTTTTTCCTTCAGGGGATAGCATAGACACACTTTGGAAACACTCTGAAAAGAAAACTGAAATATACACTATGCGTTGCGTAAATTTTGCAAAATATGGCAGCACTTTAATAATGCGTAGACCCAGAAATGTCGCGAATTCATTTGAGGACAAATTACACTTTAATCACACGCACATTTGTGCTTCTGCTTCTATTGGACTAAGGTTTGTCAGACATGCCTGAGACAACTTTCCGCCAGTAATGAACCTGCAAAGAAAGTTAAGACCGAATCCTGTGCTACCTGGTCTGGTGTGTGATAACTTAAAATTATTTCTTTCGGTATACTTTTTTTTTATCCACAGAAGTGTTCAAATTAGCAGATTTGTAAAGTATTACCTTTTGTAATAATTTTAGAGTTTCACTTGACTGACGCACGAATAAAGTGATGAGGTCCGTGATAATGTTAATTTGACGTAAGGCGGAGGAATACATGACGTGCATGCAAGTAGATCTTAAGTAGGGTTTTCAAAAGTGCTCATTTTACCGTGAACAGCCTAATAGCCAATGAACTGCTAACTGGTGCTGGAGTACAAAAAAAGCCTCTAATAACTAGGGTCGCATCTTTTTCGGGAAAACATTTACGTGAAGTCTAGATTACAATGTCCTATGCCGTACGTGCAGTTTTCCTTTGGCTATTGGTAGGAACCTGCAAAATTCGCGTTATTTTTTGACATCAAGCTAAAATTAATAATACTATAAACACCGACGCCGGCGTCATTTCTCCATTGGTTGCTGCATAAATGTTAAGCAGCGCCCTTTCTGAATGAACTGCACGTGATTGAGGCACACGATTGTGAAGTGTTTTATTTATTGGCCTAGAGTTACCTGAGGCTTGTCAAATAAAGAATGGTCCAATGACACACGTATTGCAAAGGAATAGTGTTTTAAGTTTAACGTGTCCTCAAATAATAACGCGAATTTTGCAGGTGTCTAGTTATTGGGCGCGTATCTTTGACGGGAGACAGTTCCTTACCTGACTGGGCCAATCATAATTACGTTAACTCCGACACCGAGTGTTCGTGATTCGTTGGCAGACACCTGCAATGTACGTGAGTTCAAATCATCCAATCACAAAAGTGTATCTGAGCGCTACCGTAATGGAGTACAAGCAGTCCTGAGATTTTTTCGCTAAAAAAAAAAACAGTTACTAATAAGTAACTAGGGACATCGTTCTTCATGAAAATACTTCACGACCAGTTGCATTTAATAACACTTCAGCTCAGATCCGTTTTCGTGACTGGATGGTTTGCGTGTTACGCTTCTTAAATATCTGCGTGCGAATCACTGACGTACTGTACTGAAGTTACCTAATTCTGATTGACCAGTAAAGTAGGGCAATGTCTTCTCGCAGAGACGCACCGCCTATAAGCAGAAGAGAACTGCTGGTGCCGCCGTCGGGTATTACAATCTAGCATGTGCGGAAATTTTTCGCGAAATTCGGGTGACCTACTAATAACTAGGGCCACACATTTTTCGCGAAAATATTTATGCGCAAGCTCTAGGTACTTCAACTTCGTACGTGCACTCTTGAAAAACTTTCCTTCGGCTATTGGCCGGGTGTCTGTGGGATTTTCTATTCGACTGCCCTGATCAGAATTAACTTATCCCGACAATGAACGTCGGTGATCGGCTGGCAGACACCTAAGACGCGTAAACGTGCGAAATTACCCAACTACGAAATAGGTTCTAAACTAACGTGTTTTATAGTACAACAAGTCATCGTATCTTTTGGCGAAAAAACAAGTGCCCCTACTAATAACTAGAGACCCGAGAATTTTGCGGGGTACATTTCTAGACAAGTTGGAATTCACACACTTGTGCGTTCATGTTACTCTTTTAATTGGTCGACGTGTTGTTTAACACCTTCTGGAGACAAATAAGCCAAAAACAAACATGCAATAAATTGTGCGCCCAACCACCGCCTTTTACTACCACAGTAACCAACCAATAAACAATTGATATCTGTATGAGAGTTTATAAGACTGTGAAGTCTAGCCTACAGGTCATTGCACTCTTGAATTTCTCGGGGGTTCTCTTCTACGATAACATGAGAATTTCTGGCTGGAAATCCAATAAGAATGCAGGTGGCCAGAGGGCGCGGTCGATGACAACTGGCGCGCTCGGGGCTGGAACTCGGCCAATGGGAGGTGTCGGCGCGAGCCGTATTAGGCCTGACGTCGGGTTGTGAACCGACCTGTTTTCCGAAGTTAACAGCTATCCGTCAACCATGTTTGCCGCGCCTCGTCCATCCCTGTACCCGGCAGCATCTGTCACGTTTGCGACGTCAACGACGATCGCCTGTTGACACGTGAACAGCGACGATCGCGCGCACGCGAAAATTTAAACGTACACGACGTAACTGGTCGCGGAAAACCTAGTTTGTACCTACGTATACCAGAGAAATTTTAAAAAACCAGACCAGGTGCACCTGCGACATTAGTTGCGTGGGGAAGCAGTGATATACAACCCAGGGGCGAGTCCGAGGGACGTGCATACCACCTTGGCCTGTCAGAACTACGACTGGGCCCAGCAACGCCAGGAATTTTTAAAACAGGATTGAAGTTCCTCTTAGAATTTTTAATGCAGCTATCGAAACTCGTGAATTTGTGCACTGTAAAGTGAGCACTTCCGAAAGAACTCTCATTTGGAATAATAGTCCATAAATATATTTTATTTTGGCCTTTTATACGCACTATATTTATTATTTACTTGGCATGTATTTATTTAAAATACGTGGTTAAAGTATAAAAAATGGCTGAAAGGAAAAAGTAAACAGGGCCCCAAAAGTACTCAATTTTCCGTGAACAGCCTATATAAAAATTCTAATCCCCTGCGTACAACTTCACGCGAAAAACTGTAATAAACGTTTGGATATAGAAAATGCTTGCCAAACGAGTAAGACGTTCAAGCTGCCAGAATATCACACAAATTATTTACGTATTTGTAAAAGAGGCTTGTGATACAATTGTGGTCTCAGTGCGTGCTTGACATTTATATGCGAGATTGTGTGTTTTACACCGACTCTGAACATGGTATCTGTGTTGGTTTCAGGTATAGGCTGTTCACTGTAGAATGAGCACTTCTGAAAGTCCTGTTTAAGATCTACTTGTATGCACGTTGTGTTTTCCTCCATGTAAAATTAACATTGCCACGGGCCTAAGCACTTTATTCATGCGTAGGTCAAGTGAAACTGTAAAATTATCACGAAGGTATATATTTTAGAAATATGCTCATTTTTACACTTCTATGCATTAAAAAAGAAGAAAGGGAAATAAATCATTTAAGTTATCGCTAGGGACACCCGAATTTCCCGAAAAGACTTCTCGACTAGTTGTATTTCTAAACACTTTAGTTGAGATTCACCTTGGTGATTGGATGATCTACTTGTTACGTATGTTAGGCATCTGCCCGCGAATCACAGGCTTCCATTAATGGAGCAACTTTATTCTCACTGGCCGGTAAAGTAAGAACACGTCTTCTCACTAAGATATGCGCCCAATAGGCAAAGGGACACTGCTACAGTGTCGGTACACTACTGAAATCTATCTTGGGCGGGAATTTTTTTCGCGAAATCTGGTTGTCCCTAGTTATCACAAATGGTTACCTACACACTTTTTATTAGACGTTAAAATATGGAATTTCGTTCCATCCTTTGTCACCAACTGTACTGGGCGCATGTCACCCAGTGCGCCCGTTAAAATATATGCAGGCAGGGCCAGTGACTTTTTTCCAAGGTTGATTTCAAAAGTGCTCACTTTATCGTGAACAGGCTTTACATTTAGCCTGGTCAATTTATTCGGTTGCTATGCAGGTGACCTATACTATCTTGCAACCCATTGTGAGAATTTCTTACTGCATTTCACATGTTTTAACAAGTTTCAGCAACGTTAGTTGCTGGTAACACTGAGATATATCAAGCTAATTTTAAAGCTGAAAATGTATCTTATATATCATTGTTCGTCTTTTTGCGATAGTTTTGCCAGTTTTTCTGCTTCAATCGTTAAAAACAAATATCGAAATACCGTACGTGAGCCATTATAAATTTAGACTGTGGCTATAGACCGAGGGAACAAAATTATTTAAGAGAAACTTAAAAACTTTCAAACTGGCACTTTTTCCCGGTTAATGTTTTGTTTATGAGTACTCCTTTAAGATATTAAAGGATATTCTTTCCGAAGAAAGAATTTTAATTTGTTATTAGTCTTTGCTTTAGCAGCATTAGCGGAAAGCAGTCAACACTGCCTGAGTTAAGTGGGAGGTCGTAATATGTATTTATGAATCGAGTGGTAATTAAAAACAATATATAGTGTTTATATCTGAACATCAACATACACGATAATGCATTCTAAACGTAAAAAAAAATTTGTCGGGTCGTTATATCAGATGAAGCTGACCTTCGTGGGGTAGTGGTTGACGCACCAGTTGGCAGCACAAGGGATTCTCGGTTTGAATTCCAATCAAGGTATGGATGTGTGTGACGTTTTAAGTTGCAAGCTTATATCACTTTAGCGTGCAACTCCCTTTCCTCCAGTTACGCTATCGGCATACAGCGTAATCGTTCTTAATGAAAAATAGAGAAGAAGAATATGGAAAATGATACTTCACGTACCGCTATTATCAGAAACTGCGTTAGGAGAGTATCGTTATAGAAAACCCGCTAGTGACACTGCGCAAGCTATCGTAGGGGGCTAACAGTTTTTATAATACAATCTCATGTAATAGTATTGTTACTATTTCTCTCTCTAGAATTTAAGTGGGCCATACCAAGTTCGTTAAGGGATAGAGGTCTTAATTAAATAAAATAATTAATTATAATTTCCTTATTTTATTCACAATTACTACAGCAAAATTCTCTGAACTCAAAATCTCATAGTAAATGGATATCACTAACTGTTCACAATTGACACCAATTAATAAAATTTTAATTACGACAAGAAATCAATGAAATTAAATAATTAAAGATCAGTCCCAATAGACAGTGTATCAACCTATTCAATTATTTTATAATTTATGCGTGCATATTCGACAGTTCGAATATTTATAATAAAATCAGTATTTCACTTCCATTCAGTCCCACCTCAGTTCAGTCCATGTCCCGCCAGTCGCAATGTTCTAGAGTCCTATAAGCACCCTCACGCACTGTAGGCTTCACTCGTTGTTTTCACGCCCTCTCATTCATTTACGCCACGAACACCTCACTCGCCGTCGTCCTGCAATCTGCAGTCGTCGTCCTGCAATCTGCAGTCGTCGTCCACACTCTCTTCGCTCGCGCACACTCGCCAGGCGGCCTCCATCAAAGACTGCCGGCCGCTAGGTTGTGGTAGTATAAATAGGTCTTAGGTCGCCACCTAGAATCTTCCCCAACTCACGTGATGCGTCGCGGAGGGTTGAGGAGCCATCCAGTCTCACCAGAACATTCTTGCGTCGTCGCTAAACGTATCGGAAACTCTAGCAGGCGAGAGGAGGTCTGTGACGCCAGCAAGTCTCACCGATGTCGGCATTCACGGGAATCAAAGAAAAAAGGAGGGGAGGTATCAGTGGAGGCCGCGAGCGCATCGTTCAAGGAAGAGGGGAGGGAGATGTGAGTTTCCGATTACGGCGCGGGGCAGCTGAGTCCTCACCAGCTGCAGCACGTAACAGTATATTCGCGGTTTCTTCCCAATTTTTGGGTCAAACCGTTGAAAAATCACCCCATTGTTACGGATGCTGCTAAGTAGTAAATTCCGCCTGCATACTAAGGTAACACCATATATGACGTGTTTTTTGTTTCCTAAATATGCCGTATATCACAAACGTTTTACACGCATGTAAACATTAAATTGCCAATTTTTTTTGTTAAATTACACATTTAATAATATTTGATGCACAAACTATAATATTTCATTTATAATTAATATGAATAGATTCAGGGGGAGAATAGGCGGGTTGGTAATACCTAGTAAGAAGTAGTTCTTAAGGAAAATATTATTACACTCACTAATCGTGAATACGGTGCATTGTCCCTTTGATGTAATTTTGTAGACTCCGTTACGCTTTGTTTGCATGAGTCGGAGGATTTTTCTGAAAGAACTTCAGCAGGGATTCAGAAGATGTTGGATGCAACCGTGAATGGACTATACAGTATATCAAAAGCTTTACACAGGTGGCTTGATCATGGAGGCTTACAGGAAATAATGTTAAATGCTTTTGCCAGATAAGTATTTATATGTTTGCTGGTGCATCAGGTAACATGAAACTGGGTGTGAGATGCTTATAAAACGATAATCATTGGCGAACTCTGGAGCTGTAAGTTACTGGTATTGATTTAATATAACTTCCAGATATGTTCAAATTCGGGGACCACAGATATAAGTTTGTTAATTTAAGCTGTTTTTTAAGTTCTACGCTTACGCCTGAACTTTGCTGTAATAAAGTTGCTTAAGTGTAGAAGGCGCATTAACCTTCACTTCGGATATGTAATGCGCGTGTGTGCGAACGGATATAATTATCTCATTCGTGTGTTTACAAATGGTTAAGTTGAAGCCTTCTCTTACACACATCCATTGTTTGACAATTGAAAAGGTACAGACAATTTTAATATATGTTTATTTTGCGTTAATAATAAGAAAAAATGTGGCATTAAAATAATCCCCATTAACACATACCCAATTTAAAAAAAAAAACCTAATTTCAACAAAACATAGTTAATCACTAAGTATAAAATTCTTTATTTTAACCACAAAGTACTCCGAAATAATACAAAATCAAGGAATCATTATATTAGTTTTTATCTTCCAGGCCTATTATATTCGCAGTCTACTATGTTGGCTGATTAACAGTTACACGCTCGAGCAAGAGATACAGCAAATATCTAAGCACATTAACATTTTTTGTAGGTAAGAATGGCTAGACTGCGGGGTAGTTATAACGGACGTAAGTATAATTGCGTCCCAGAACTTACAACCTGAATACGAAATAGGTATTAATGTCCAATATCAGGCGAAGACATAATTTAGCTTCACGACTAGCGGCCGTAGTAATTCGCGCAGAGCTCAAAATTGCAGTGTGAGGACTAGAATTATTTTAACAGTCCACATCCTTGGCTGGAAGGCACCATTGTCCGTCGCGGACCTTGGTTCCGGTCCAGCTTGCAACGCAGCAGGCAGGAAGACACATTTCACTGTCGTTTTCCTGCTGAGTGCTGTAAAGCAAGACGCCGAGTCCCGCTGCGATCCCGAGGGCAGGCCGTTGTCAGCGAGGCTGTGCACAAGTTAGGATGAGGCTGAGAGGTGTGCCTAATAGGGGTTGTAAACAGCTGTTCCCTGCGGCTGCATTGTTTATCCCTCCGGACAAACAACGTCCTCGACTGCGAGCTGGACAATGCCCCTGGGCTCTGACAGGTCGTGTATCATCCTGCTAGCATTTGCAGCCCTCAGAAGTCTCCATCGTTAAGAGGGTAGTATCCACTCGCCGCCCTTTAACATCACCAGGACGCGCTACTCCCTCAGCGCGGGGGACGTTCAAGCGCTTGTGAGGTCTCTTGTCCTCCCGTTTGGCGACACGTCTGTTGCATTATACTTTTGTCGAATATATTCGAAGGAGAAAATTTGACAGTCTGACAGGACTTTTAGACATCTGTAGCCACACTTTTGTAAGACATGGTTCATAATGACAAAAGTCTACCTACTTGCAGTTTTGTTGTTGTAACTGGTGTTCGATTTTATCATTTGATTTACAGGTAGCTATTGTTATGTGTGTATATATGTGGGCTTTTGTGCATTTATGCAAATGTATACTATATCCTTGCTGTATACAGTGAATATTTTTGGCCTAAAATCTGCCCGTCCATCACTGTTTTATGAACTCGTTTAAACTTAATAGTCACGGGGCCGCGGTGGCTGAGCGATTAGCACGCTAACCTTCCATCAAGGCGAACCGGGCTCAATCCCCGGCCGGGTCACCGGACTTTCGCATGTGGGAATCGTGCCGGACGAAGCCGTTGGTCGTCGCGTTTTTTCGAGGATCCCCTGTTTCGCCCGCCCGCTCAATTCCGGCGCCTCCCATGCTCACTTCAATCAACCTCATCGGCTCTCAAGACCTCGCTGTTAAGAACCGCCCAAACCTCTTCACTCTCAGTCTTCACTCACTTAATAATCACCACTTAAAATCAAAACATTTTTTCAGTACCTTTAATATGTCCCATTAATATCTAGTAACGACTAATGCTTTTCTGCAGTGTTTGTTAATTTTCAAGTATTGTTGTTTTTTTTTTCTGATAAGTAAGTGTAAATTATAAAAATGGTTCAGTGTAAGAAATATGCCTTAACTGCGCCAAATAAAGACGATTTATTATTACTATAGGCTGTTCACGGTAAAGTGAGCACTTTTGAACGCCCTCTCATTTGGAATAATAGTCAAATATATTTAATTTTAGCCTTAGACATTAACTTCAGAGCGCGATGGCATATACACACTGTATTTATTACTTACATAACAATATTTATTTAAAAAGGTTGTTAAAGGAGAAAATATCGCTGAAAGAAAAAAGTAACTAGGTCCTCAAAAGTGCTCACTTTGCCGTTAACAGCCTATATATTATTGTTATTACGTTTTAAAATGAGGATAGGTAGTCCTTATGATATGTTTCACGGCCGTCGTGTACGAACATCCTCCACTTGTAGACGTGAACTAAATAGCGATATTTTATTTCTGGCCGTGCACACCAAGACTTCAGCCACCACTACTGCAAGTGAAAAGAAGAATAAGAATATTGCATTATTTGAGTATATTATTTCTAAAGAAAACTTATATTTTTATTTTCCTTTATACATATTAAAAATAGCATAGATTATTTTATTTGCTAATAAATCACTACTTTACTCAAATCCCGTTAAATTGTAGACGGGTGTGAGTTGGTTGAATATAAGATGAATGCATTCACTATGAACCACACATTTTTGTACACGTTCTGTGTGGACGTCTCTTACGTACACAAAATATATCTCAAACTAAGCTTTTAAGTGGTGAACTCAAGTATAGGCTTGCATGCAATCCCGCCTGTAACTCAGTGGAGTATTAAAACCTACCTTTCAGCTCTGATATTACTGGAACAATTTTAGTTATAGGCTATTCGCGATAAAGTGAGCACTTTTAAGGCCCTGCTAAATTTTTCCTTTCAATTAATTTCTACTTTTCCGCCACTTTTTAATGTAAACATTGCGACATGACCAATAAACACAGTGTATACATTTCATCACTCAAAAGTTAACTCTTGAGACTGCAATAAAAAATATTTATTAGGGATTAATGCCTTTTGGGAGGGCCTTAAAAAGTGCTCATTTGACCGTGAACAGCCTATACCAACGAATATTTTCACTTTTCAGAAAGCGAGTGTTTTCGGAACACTTGACCGTGATATTCATGAGAACGGAAGAAAAAAACAAACTATTTATCTATGAGTTTCAGTTATAAAATTAAATTTATTTACTTATTTAATAAATGCTATTGATAACTCAAAACTGCAGAAAATTCAATTTCTTAACAACGTAGACGTAGTTTTATAGTTAAATCTTATATTGCTATGTTAAGGATTTCCGAAATCCGAAGGCTTGTATTATATTGTCCATTTCATGTAAGTGGGGTAAGTTTTGACGGACAATGTGACCAAACTACACATTATGTGGACAGTAAAAATTCCTTTTGCAACATATTCTATAAGCTAATGAACAGCTGCGGGATGTATGTTATGTTGGCGATATAGATGGTGACAATGAGAGAAAATAGTACTCTGAACTAAAAGTGGTTATTTAAAACTTTAATTATACTTACAACACTTATAGTTTACATTATATTTTTAAAGCATAATGCAACTTTTTTTTTCGGCTTTCAGAGTATTCGCTCTAAAATAATGTTTATATGCTATTCACAGTAAAATGTGGATTTTTGAAAGCCCTGTTTAAGATGTATTTGTATGCACGTTGTGTATTGTTCCGCCTTATGTAAGCGTAACATTGTCATGGACCTTATCACTTTATTCATGCGTCGGTAAGGGGAAACTGTGAAATTATTAGAAAAGAAAATATTTTACAAATCTGCTCATTTTTACACTGCAATGCAAAAAAAAAAAAAACATAAAGCGAAAGAAATAATTTAAATGATCAGAAATGCTTACCTATCACTTTTTATCCGAAGTTAAGATACGGAATTACTTCCCATCCATCGTTATCAACTTTACTGGGTGCATGCCACTCAGGGCACCCGTTAAAATATATGCAGGTAAGGAAGTGACTTTTTTCTAAGGTTGGTTTCAAAAGTGCTCACTTTATCGTGAACAACCTTTAACAATTATGGCGTATTTTAACGTCGAATAAAAAGTATTAGGTAATCATTTCTGATAACGTAAATTGTTTCTGTCTTTTTCTTTGTTTTTAATGCATAAAATGAGCAAGTTTGTTAAAGATTTACTATTATAATATGTTCACAGTTTCACTTGACCGACGCATGAATAAAGTGATGAAGCCCACAGCGATGTTAATTTTACATAAGGCGGAAGAATACACAACGTGCTTTCACGTAGATCATTAGCAGGGATTTCAAATTTGCTCTTATTTACCGTGAACAGAACTATACCGTTCAGAACATTTACCATAAAAAGAAGATTATTACTCTACTTCACATGTGGCTGCACCGTGACTTTCGAGTATTCCGAACAGAGCGATAACAAGTGCGGGTGCACTGGAAATCCTTCAGGGGGCGTGTGTACTCGATGTCCTTTACACAACGCAGATTTCTTGAGCCTAGGATTACGTACTTATAATTCCGATGTTCGATAACAAGCTATTTGTAAAGGCGTGGTAGTACTTGTAACAGCGCGATAACGCACTTATCAGACGTTTGTTGAAACGTGTAATCTGGGAGGCATTACTCAGCGGCTCTCGCACCTGCCTTGTTTTGTAACACACCTGACAACGCAGAAATTTAAAAAAAAAACCCTACGTTCACGTGCTGGCCTTCCGATGATAACGTGGCCGATTCGCATTGTTTCCTTTTGGGGACGAGTGTACTCACGTGTAATGGCTGTTCACGATAAAGTGAGCACTTTTGAAATAAACCTTAGAAAAATGTCACTACCCTTAACTGCATTCATTTTAACGGGCGCCCTGAGTAACATACGCCCAGTACAGTTGGTAACGATGGATGGGAAGTACTTCCGTAACTTTACGTAGAATAAAATATGTTAGGTAACCATTTCTGATAACTCAAATTATTTCTTTCGCGTCCTGTTTTTTTTTTTTAATGCATCGAAGTGTAAAAATGAGCATATTTTATAATATTCTAACAGTTTCCTTGACCAACGCATGAATAAAGCGATGAGGCCCATGAAAATGATAATCTTACATAAGGTGGAATAATACACAACGTGCATACAGGTAGATCTAAAACAGGGCTTTCAATGGTGCTCACTTTATCGTGAACAACCTTTAAGTTGGTGGGGGGGGGTGAGCGGTTAGCACGCTCGCCCCCCACCGAGGCGAACCGGGTTCAATCCCCGGCCGGGTCACTTCCCGGATTTTCACAAGTGGGAATCGTGTCGGACGATGGCCGCTGGTCGGTGAGGTTTTCTCGGGGATTTCCCGTTTTCCCCGCCTTTTAATTCCGGTGCTGCTCCAGACTCACCTCGCTTCACCCTCATCGGCTCTCAAGATGTCGTTAAGAACCGCCGAAATCTCTCAAGATGTTGGAACGCCGTGCGCCAATCGGCGAATGGTAACCTACTCGACAGCCCAGCGTAGCCAATAGGATACCTTCCGCAGAGCACAGTAACTATAGGCTGTTCACGGTAAAGTGAGCACTTTTTAAGGCGCTTCTAACCAGCATTAACCACAAATAAATATAATTTATTACAGCTTCAGACGTTAACGTTTGGAAGCGAAGAAAAGTATACACTGGGTTTGTTTGTCACAAGACAATATTTGTATTAAAAAGTGACAGGAGCATAGAAATCTGCCAAAACGTCAAATTCTGAAGGGCCTTATAAAGTGCTCTCTTAACCGTGAACAGCCTATAGCCTGTCGTAGGGACAGGTGTTTTTCCGCGAAAAATCTGAATACCAGCTCTACTCCAAAACACTTTTGTTCAAACGCACTTTCGTGGCTGGATGGTTTTAAATGTAGTGTCTGCCCGCGAAACATGGACGTTCAGTATCGGAGTACTTTATTACGATTGGCCCAGTCAGATAAGAACACTTCTTCCGACGTAGACACGCTGACAATGTCCAAGGGAAGTCGTGGTTGGGGACGTAGGCCATCGAAGTATAGCATGGCCATAAATATTTTCGCGAAAAACACCTGTCCCTAACTGTCAGACACGAGGCTGGTTCCCTGAGGCTCGCGCAACCAACCACAGAATGGGTACGCCTGCATCAAAGGAACCGTCAGTCTAAAGGCTGTTCACGATAAATTAAGCAGTTTAGAAATCAAATTTAGATAAAAGTCACTGCCCCAGACTGCATATATTTTAACGGCGCACTGAGTGACATGCGCCCAGCAAAGTTGGCAACGATGGATGGAACGTAGTTCCATATCTTAACGTCGAATAGAAAGTGTTAGGTAACCATTTGTGATAACTTAAATCATTTACTTCACCTTGTGTTTCTTTAATGCATCGAAATGTAACATTGACCATATTTATAAAATATTTATTTTTCTAATAATTTAACAGTTTCACCTGACCGACGCATGAATGAAGTGATGAGGCCCGTGGCAATGTTAATTTTACATTAAGCGGAAGAAAACACAACGTGCAAACAAGAGGATCTTAAGCAGGGCCTACAAAAGTGATCATTTTACCGCGAACAGCCTGTAGTTTTGTCTCCGTGTACGCTCTACACATTTTCTGTGTGGTCCTGCTTAGTTGAATTTTTTTTTTTTCGGCTACTGTGTATCTTTTAGCCACAATTAAATATTTTCACTTACGCAGACGTGATGCCTACTTTATATGCGTCCCCACAAGAGTGGTAAGTCACTAGAAAGGTAGATACGTTACTATACGGAATTTGTCGCTCTAATTTGAAACTGAGGAGGTAAAAACAAATTCGACTGCTACAAATTTTTTACATTACATCTGTTCAAAATTCGTTAATAAACATTTCTCATTTCCCAATTCGATCGGAACTATGCCTGAGCCCCCTGTTGGTCTTTACATTAAAGGGTATGTATAGTCATAGGCTATTCACTGTAAAGCGAGCACTTTTGTAAAACCCTCTCATTTAGAATAATAGTCAATAAATGTATTTTACTGTAGCCTTAGACGTTAATTTTCGATTGTGGTGGAATATACACAGTGTGTTTATTATTTACGTAGGAATATTTCTTTTAAAAGGTGGCTAAAGGATAAAATATGGCTGAAAGGAAACAGTAACTAGGGCCTCAAAAGTGCTCACTTTACCGTGAAAAGCGTATACAAGCAGAATTTATCCAGAAATATATATTTGAGTCACACTGTGGTAAGAGGGAGTACATTCGTTGTTTACGCGCATGCATATCTCATAAAAATCAATTATCCTGTAAAAACCCTTTTAGCCAGAAATATAAAAGATAAAATAAAGTTGTTTGCCGTTTAGCTTGTGGATGAGTTTACAGAAAATTATTATTTTTTTGTTAATCATACGCTCTTTGTCACCAGACAGCAAACTCTTTATGGAAAATAATAGCTGTAGGGGCGGCGGGTTACTGGCTCACTGCTAGAATGGCATATGGATGGAGCGGATAATCGATTGTTCGATTAATCGATACAGCGATATATCGATACATATATAATATTCGATATATCGAATAACCAATTAGTTGTTGATTAATTAATTAGCGTAACTGTTTTCTATCAAATTTATTTGAACAAATTTCTTTGATAAACTTTTTTTATTTTTGATATTAAATTTTTTATTACTTTATTGGTGTTGAAAGGATGGCGGAGCAGGATCGATATGTCCTCTGTGACTTGCTAGAGTCGACTGGCCAGAAGAGTGGGTTGTAATTGTTTATGTAGGTGTTAATGTTGGTGTAAGAGTGGTATAAGTAATATTTTAAATTGTGGTTGGAGCGAGGGCACGAATGTCACTTCTGGTCCACTAGGCGAGTGAGGAGTGAATAATCCGTTGTTCGATTAATCGATTATGAGTGAAGACACGTATGTCACTTCTGGACCACTATGATTTACGTTCAATTAGCCAACTGAAATAAGTATGGATCATTAAAAAATTACTTTAATCACGGACTTACCACATGCAACATTAAATCAAATTAGTATAGACACAAGATATTAAAAATTACTTGTGATAACCACGAGACAAATTCATTAAAACGACTTACCCGAACACGGCAGAACAGAACACAAAATTTATATTAATATCATATCAAAATTTCTTACCAATTTTTCAAACACCTGAATAAATGTCACTAAACAAAGTTAATCACACCTAACTAATTTCACATGATCAAAATACCAAAATTGTCAACGATTATATTGAACACACATATTCCTACAACAAACTATTTAAATATGAACAAATGATAAGATAGTTTACACTCTCCCAGGAACGAAATAACTCTAGCACACTAAATTACTCACTTATTGCACATGAAGCCAGGTGTAATAAATTCTCATTCCATAAAAACACACGATTAACAATCAAAATTAAAACTATAAGACCAGCTAAGCTAAAAATCTCCCCCTAATTTAATGACCTCCCACGCTGATCCACACAGCCCAAATCTCCAGGTGTCATAAAAATTTCCCCCTGATCAAAACTTCCCTCCAACACTGAGATAAACATACACGAAGTCACTCATAATTCACCCTCATCGGCTCTGAAAACACACATAAAAATGATCACCCTAATGTCTGTTTTTAAAAACATGTAAGTATTATCATTTCACAAATGCGTATCTTGTTAGCTCATACTACCGCCACAATCGTTCGTCTATTGCGTAAGCCTACTGCGAAAACCCGACACACGTACTTTGTTATATCACAAGTTAATACACAGTACCACTGCTCTTACAAAAGTTTATGCTCGCCTAATGCGAAAGCCTATCACACACATTTCCCATAAATTAATAATAAAAATAATAAAAACATTTCAATTAAATAAAAACATAGTAATTATCCGAACATGCCAGACTTTAATAAACGAATTGAGACGTGTATTAGGTAGGAAATGTACAATGCCTTGCGTTACCCAGGCAGCTCGCCTGCTCGGTTAGACCTAACCTCACCCGAAACCAAGTAGAATGCGAGACTCACCTTTTATACTGTGCAAGTCTTCCCCGGGCGCAGTCTCCCGACACTGTTAAAGGAGCCATTCCAATATTTCACGCCTCAGGTCAGCTGGGGGAGACAGTAGGGTGAGTTTGCTTCTCGACTGTCGAGACAAAACTGCCTCGGCGAGTATCTTGCAAACACCAAAGTCCAAGTTAAATGCAAAGGGAATTTATTCTCCAAAACATTCAATTTTTAATGACACAATTCATACCAAAATCATTTTCTGTAATTGAAAAACGGATTTCAACACTCCATTAACATATTTAATGAAGTGTAACCTACAAGTTGTTATTTGAAAAGCTACGAACTTAACTAGTGTTCTTATAACTTTACGGTAAAATTGTTGTTAAAATACAGTTTAAAAAAAATTATAAAGTGTACATAATCCAAAAAAATCTGTCTTCCTTACTAAAAACTATACGTAATTACGTATGTTTCAAACCAAATTTCAATAGTCAAACTCGTATTTGTAAAACCTGGATTCTAGAAATTTCACTGCGAGAAGTATAGAAACGAATATTACTTCTGCACAGGACAAATACATCAAAATGGTTTTCATTTTGTAAAATATAGACATGTTTACAAAAATATGTAGACATCTTTGTTATATATTAAATATTTTAAGTACTCTAAACTTATGTTTCCAACAGCTAGAGTGTTCGGTGAACAGGTTTATCGTCTTACCGGATAATTAACATATTTTTCATAAGATTTCACAAGTGTGTCGCAATTTCATGTTATTACATTGACATTAGATTACACTGTAAAAAACTGTTTCAGAGACTTCAATGAAAGTTTTGTTTAGAAACAGTTACGATTAAAAAATATTTGTCTTTAATAAGGCGTAAAAAGTATGTTACTGCTTTTCATTTCAATATTTAAAAAAATAAGTGTGTATACCATTCATTTTAGCATATATTTGAAGAAGAATAATATCTTATCACGGCTTGTTAAAATTAATATTTTTTTTTGTTTGTTACCAGCTATTCACTCTTTAAACTTGCTCTGCGGGGCAAGAGTCCATTTACTTGAAGTTGTGTCAAACCACTTTTCCTTCGCCTTGTTCCACCATTGTGTGTTTTTCAAGTTTAGTTAACCTTTTAAACTCCCCCTCATTCCATTACTTTCAGATTCCATTCATTCCTTTCTCAAACAAATCCATTTTCAAATTTGTTGGTGTTCACATCGTGAAACAATATATCATCTCACTCAAAAATCCCTCAAACTGAAAAAAAAGAGACAAAATGAAATCAAACTAGTAATTAACAAGTTATGAAATTTCCTTCAACATTAAAATTTAATTAAATAATTTTTAAAATCTTCAAATCTAAATTCATAACTTTTCACAAAAATAAAATTTTACAGCTTCACAAACTGTTAGAACAAAAGACTTTGTACAACAATAAAACAATTTAATATTTACTAAAATCGCTTACCACATCTCCTCACAACCTTTAACAAATATTCAAACTCATCTTTAAAGAAAGAAGAAAATAAGTAAGTATTCTCTAGAAAAAAACCTTTCTATTGTTTTTAAACTTTGGATTTAAAGATAAACACCGTCTTTTCGGGACAGGAGGACAAAAAACAGGCAAAGGTTTACCAGGAGGAGAAGGGTTTCGAATGGAAGGAGTGACAGGACTGTAACAGATTATCGGTGGAGACACAGTGAAGGCTGGTGGAGGTGGTGATTGTGCAGCATTGAAAAAGTTCAAATATTCAGCCAGCTCAGAAAATAACGACAGTTTAGGAAGAGGTAAGTTTCTACAGCTCAAGTCCAATGGTTCATAACATTTCCTCTCCTCGACATATTGTTCATCTTTTTTGGCATTCGCAAATCGAGAACTTCAGCATACCTTGATGTAGAAGGTGTGTGTTGAAGGCGCTGACAGCGCCGGCATCGTCATCGCAGGAGAGGGCACTGGCAGCGCCGGCATCGTCATCACAGGAGAGGGCACTGGCAGCACCAAGTCCATCCTCAGGCAGCACTGGGGGTGCTGGGATCACTCGTGCTGGAGACAGTGTCATCGCTCTCACTGGAGGCGGCATTGGAGATACCAATGGAGCTGGAGACGCCAATGGAGTTAGAGGAACAGCATCAAGACTCAACCAATCATACACCAGAAACCCTTCCTCTAGAGCTTGGTTAGACAAGCCTGCGAAGTATTCTTGGTAAAATTGCGACATTTTAAAAAAGTTATATGTTCAATGAACACTAAAGTCAAACACTGGAGGGGTGTAAAGATTAAACCTCTATATATACAACTTTTCAAACTTCCAGGTAAACTTGCAGGAAGAGAGACTTATCCCCTCACCACAGAACCCTCTACACAGAAATACACATCGCCTCCACACACATTTCCATATATTGGCTTGTATTGTAACATCCAGAGCAAGAAAGGCAACCATTTTGCTAGGGCAAGTCTACGTAAAGGGAAAGGACAGAAACATGACTGCCTCTGTTAGCCCTGCATAAGGATTCCCACACTCTCCTCAGTGGGGAAATTGTCAGTGCAGCAGGGCGCAGGCTGTGTCAGGAAGTGGACAAAAATTTACGAGCTCGGCTATAAATGTCGCTAGTTAGCTGGAAAATGATTCCCTCACCCCGCTGTTCATCATCGACTCTCCTCTTTCACATGTTGTCTCCTTCCATGAGTCCTCTGGACTCCCATGACTCATTCCAGGCAGTTCCGATAGCCTTGCTTCATAGCGAACATCCCTCCTTCTCAAAGCCATACATTCACGTCTCGAGGCAACTCCCTCGCCACTGCTGTGAGAACACTGTTCGTCACTCATTGGTCTCGCCGCCCCCCATCATCTATCTACCTACTTGGCTCTACCCAGGAGATTTTCTACAAGTGTGTTCCCACCATGTTTCGTAAAAAGAAAAAATTCCTCGTTATGGCTATGGGAAAGACTCTCTCACAGAAGACAATTCTCAGTTTACACAAGTATTTACTGCGTTAAATATTAACAAATGTTGTTATAAGTTATATTCACCTAAATTGATTTCATTGCGAAACAGTATTGTTTAGTCGAACAAAATATTATGTCAGTCATTAGACTGAGAGAATGAAAATTACGTATTTTGATCACAAAATTCATACCAAATAATTTTTTTTCTAATGAGTTTTTTAAAATAAATATTTAAAAAAAGATTACACCTACGAACAAATTACATCTTCCTCACACAAACATTTTGTAAAGTTATGACCATAGATTTATAAAGTAATATATTTTATGTAAACAATGATTCGCTCATTTCTTTAAGATATATAGTCTGTTAAATGAAACATACTTTCAGTTTGAAGCACAATTTATTATATTCAATTTTTTTCAAACTAACAACATTTATATAAATATACAAAAAAATCACATTTCTTCTTAAAATAATTTATTTACATATACAAACAATCTTCTTTTACTCATTTAAGTTAAACAGTATGCTTTGACATAGTGAAGTACATATCCAGAGACGATGCTGGTGTTAAAAATTTTAGTTAATGTTGCAGGGGAGGAACTCGCAATTCTCTCAAATATGTGAAATGATTTTATTCAAAGAGAATCTTTGATTCGCTGACTGTTAGATTAGAAGATTCACACATTCTTGAGGCAGATGGAAGCTTGATTCACTCATTGAAGGTGGCTTAGCTGAATTAGTTATGACAGCCCCAAGTGTAGTCGGAGCGAGTGAAGAGAATTTGATGGCTTGAGAGGTCTTGAGAACCGATGAGGGTGATGTGATGTGAGGTACCAGCGCTGGATTACATATCTACTTATAGACACTAAGTTAGATTACTACCGACCAGCAGTGAATGGTCGGTATTGGGCGATATGTGCATCCTTTTTTGTTATTAATTGTAAAGTCCACCCACTTCCATAAGCACTATAATTTTCAAGTCTGGATGTTAAGTAAGGTACTATGGTAGGAGTTATAAAGGTAACTAATATCTGTTGTATGTAGAATGGGAGAGCTTGAGTTTGAAAATAGAAAATTTCTGTAGAGGATTTCTCCACTGAATTGGATGTCAGATATTTACAGGTTATATTTACACTAAGAGATATGGCGATGTTGTAGTTAAATCTAGCAGAGGCTTCCTACACCTTGTGAAAAATCTTTGAAAGTCTATATCAGTATCTGTTTGTTCGTTAGATATCCTAGCGTTTGTCAGTCTGCCTGCAAAAGCTGTGCTTAGTTTTTCATAATTGAGAGGTCACAAGCTATTTTCTGACGAATTGGAAAGTGAATTATTTCTAAATCCTGTATAAAAGTTGGGATGTTTTGGGGGAAATACAGTGGGTAGAGCAGGAAATTTCAACTGTTGAACTGATTGTGTAGCATGTGGAGCAGGGTATGGTGTTGGCTCAGGTTGTGAAGCAGGTGGAGCAGTGTGAAGTGCTAATTGCAGTGCCAATTGATGTGCTATTTGTGGTGCTAATTGTAGGTGAATTTATACATATCTCGAAGCAGAAAGGAATCTTTGAGAAAAAATTACGGTGAATTGGCTGTACGAAATATTTGAAACTATTAAAGGTAGAAATTCATTTCCCATAGTGTATTGTCTAGAAACCTATGATGGTCATCCCATAAGAGGCGGTTTTTACAAACACAAATTGCAAAAAGTTAATTCTACAAATCAATATTTGAGTGATAAAATCATTAAAAGTAAAAGAAATAGCCCTTGGTTCGATGGAGAGGTTTCTCAAAAGCACACAACTCGTGGGTGAAGAATCGAGATCTTAAAAGATTGAAATACAATGTTTTGTAAATTGTTTTTATACTAAGTAAAACTATTTTGAATAATATTTAATGTGCTATTTTATTTAATAAACCTCTGGATGGGGAATGGATGTATAATTTATTGTTCAATCATTCCTATTTTTTGGGTGGTAATCTATAACATTTAATTAATGATGTAATTCTATTTTCTGGTTCATAAATAGTGGAAGTTGTTAATTTTATTTTTCTCGGGTTAATTATTGTAAATACACATATCATGTTATCATTTCATTTTCTGTGTAAATATATGAAAAATAGTTTTACAACACGTGACTTATAACATCAATTTTTGTGTTAATTTTTTTTTGTTTTTAACTATAATGTAGTATGCACAGGTTTCGGAAGTATCATTTCTTCCAGGTCGCATGCATTGAAGTTATGGTATAGAAATATATAATCAGGAGGAAATGAGATAGAGAGATTTTTTCAGAGCATTGCTTTGGAATTGGCTTCTCTGTCATAGTGGACAGGGCTGGGACAAGAGTGCAGTCGTGGGAAAGGGAGTGTGCGATTAGGCCGTTCATGGTAAAGTGAGCAGTTTTGAAGCCCTAGTAACTAATCCCTTTCAACCAATTTATATTCTTCCACCAGTTGTTAATGTAAACCCTACCATGTGAGTAATACACACAGTGTATACATTCACCATACCCAAAATCAAAAGTCCAAGGCCATAATGAAATATATTAATTGGTTATTATATCTAATAAAATAGTTTCAAAAAGTGCTCTTTTTACCATGAAAGGACTATAGCAATTGCGGCTGTGTGGATGACAGTTCGGGAAGGCTGTTGACTTGGTGATTGGTTAAAATTTGTTTGCTGTCTGAAGCAGTTAGTTGAATAATATATCGCTTTCTTAGCTGCATGAGAGCTTAAGTTAGTCTTTGCCTACAACACCTTGGAGGAGTTTTGGGAGTATCGGTAAAAAATATTATGGTTTCAAGAGTGTTCTGTTCTGTTTGAGCAAGCTGTAAGGCATAACATATTGCGCTAAGCTCTTATCGACGACACGTTGGAGTAGACTGGGTGAAACTATAAATATGTTAGGTTTCGAGCAGCCTGAGGCATGGGAATTTGGAGTATTTTTTCTTTTAAATTTTGTCGAAAATGCATCAGAGGAGGTGGGGTGAGAGAAGAGACAAGCACAGCGGGCGGCAGCATTCATATCGCTCAGCGCGACACGGAGCTAGTTGCTCAAGAGTGATGGAGAAACATGGAGTAGAACTCTGCAGGGAAACTTCGCCGGGTACGCGGAAATGGAGGGTGGGAAATGTGTAGGCGAACGTCCACACTGGGGAAGGAGTGGGATGGCAGTGGATGGTTTCCGAAACTCTCCCCCTCCTTGATATTGTTGTCTCCACGCCACTAAGGGTAAAATAATATATTGCCTTCTCTGCCGCGCGGTGTGAGAGTCAGAGTTTGTCCTTGCCTACAGTGCATTGCAGCAGTCGGGGTGAGTTGTCTCGGCCATCGTGCAGAAATATGTGGTCTCGCCCATCGTGAGAAATTGCTCCAATTTCATTGACTGGGTTGTGCGCGAAGAAGAGGAGACAAGGTGGGCTGAGAAATTGCTTTCTCACAGGAGTCGATAGTTCTATCTGAGCCGGCGAGCTGCCTGGGTAATGCAAGGCATTGAACGTTTTATACCTAATACACATCTCAATTCGTTTATTAAAGTCTGGCATGTTCGGATATTTACTATGTTTTTATTTAATTGAAATGTTTTTATTATTTTTATTATTAATTTATGGGAAATGTGTGTGTTAGGCTTTCGCATTAGGCGAGCATACACTTTTGTAAGAGCAGTGGTACTGTGTATTAACGTGTGATATAACAAAGTATGTGTGTCGGGTTTTCCCAGTAGTCTTACACAATAGACGAACGATTGTGGCGGTAGTATGAGCTAACGAGATACGCATTTGTGAAATGATAAAACTTACATGTTTTTAAAAACAGACATTAGGGTGATCATTTTTATGTGTGTTTTCAGAGCCGATGAGGGTGAAGTATGTGTGGCTTCGTGTATGTCTATATCAGTGTTGGAGGGAATTTTTGTCAGGGGGAAATTTTTATGACACCTGGAGATTTGGGCTGTGTGGATCAGTGTGGGAGGTCATTAAATTAGGGGGAAATTTTTTAACTTATCTAGGCTTGTAGTTTCATTAACAATGTTGTGTATTGTGAACATGTGAAACTTGTTTGGTGTTATTAACTTTGTTTAGTGACATTTATTCAGGTGTTTGCAGTATTGGCATGGAATTTCGTTACAATATTAATATAAATTTTGTGTTCTGTTCTGCCGTGTTCGGGTAAGTCGTTTTAATAAATTTGTCTCGTAGTTATCATAAGTTATTTTTAATATCTCGTCTCTATATTAATTCGATTTAATGTTGCATGTGGTAATCCCATGATTAAAGTAATTTTTTAATGATCTATACTTATTGCAGTTGACTAATTGAACATAATTCGTAGTGGTCCAGAAGTGACTCGTGTGTCATTGCTCATAATCGACTAATCGAACAATTGATTATCCACTCCTCAGTCGCTTAGTGGACCAGAAGTGACATGCGTGCCCTCATTCCATTCACAATTAAAATGTTACTTTAACCATTCTTACACCATTAACACCTATATAAACAATGACAACCCACTCCTCTGGCTAGTCGACTCTAGCAAGTCACAGAGGACACATCGGTCTTGCTCCACCATACTTTCGACCCCAATAAAGTAATATTAAAAATGTCATATTAAACAATAAAAAATTTATCAAAGAAATTTGATATCAAACTAATACACTAATTAATTAATCAGCAACTAATCGACTGTTTGATACATCGAATATTATATAAGTATATATCGCTATAACGAATAATCAAACAATCGATTATCCTCTCCACCCACATGTCATTCAAGCAGTGAGCCAGTAACCCGCCGCCCCTACTACTAATAATCTACAACTTGGTATTACTTTTACATTAGTATTTTCCCTTCAACATTTTGTAAAAATTATGACGACTTAACCTAATGAACAGCGACAAAAGTCTAAGATAATGCCACACATGAGGATAACTGATAATTAGGGCCACCTGTTTTTCGCGAAAAGATTTCGTGGAGACTAGGCTTCAATATCCTATGTGCACATTTGCAGTCTTCGTTTGACTATTGACTGTTTGTCTTTGTCCGAAGACAGCCTGTTGTAGGCTGTTCACGGTAAAGTGAGCACTTTTGGGTCCCTAGTTACTTTTTTCTTTCAGCCATTTTTTACCCTTTACCCAACTTTTTAAATAAAAAAGAAACATATAATAAACACAATGTGAATATTCCTTCGCATTCGGAAAATGACATTGAAGGATAAAATAAAATATACCTTCTTATTGATTATTACTCCAAATGAGAGGACTTTTAAAAGTGCTTACTTTACCGGAAATTGCCTTTACACGAGTGAGCTAATCAGAATTAAGTTTCGCCGATACTGACCGTCCGTGATCCTCGGACAGACAGATGAGATCAATTCAAATAATCTAATCACGAAAGTGGATCTTAACTTTAGTGTTTCGAAATACAACTTGCCCTGGAATCTTTTCGCGGAAAACAGGTGCCTCTACTGATAATTACGTGACCAAAATTATGTACGCAACTAAAAAACTACGAGTGGCTGGCAGCGCTGCTGACAAACGGCGGCTTCCGAGAGCGACGTTTTAAAGCCAGGTAGCGTGGGTACACTCGCCGCGAACCGCGATAATGGCTTATGCAAAGCGAGCTCACGAGAGTTTACGCACTTGGCCATTTTTCACCACAGAGGAGATATAATGGGAGAAGCCCGGAATGGCCGTATCCAGTGTTCGCGGAGGCCCAATCAAGCTGTCGGAGGAGCGGTAAGCTGTCATCTCCTTGGCGAGGCCGTAAATTACCTGGTATCCCGGGAGCACCTACGAGGTGGTAATGGCCTGTAATGCGAGTATGGTCTTCGGCGAAAACATGCGGCTGCACTTGCCACAGATAGCTCTTACCACAAATACGACACAAACGTTTCTTTTGTTGTTGACCATCGGCTGTTCACGGTAAAATGAGCACTTTTGAAAGCCCTGCTTAAGAACTACTTGCACTGACGTTGTGTACTCTTCAGCCGCATGTAAAATCATCATTGCGATGGGTTTCATCGCTATATTCATGCGTTGGTCAAGTGAAACTCTGGAGTTATAAGAGAAGAAAATATTTCACAAAGTTTTGTTCATTTCTACACTTTGACGCATTAAACAAACACAATGCGAAATAAATGACATAAATTATCACAAATGGTGTCCTATCACTTTTCATTCGACGTTAAAATATGGAACTACTTTCCATCCAGCTCGCGCCAGCCAATAACACAAGGGATGCCGAAACAGCCAATCGCGTGTGACTTTGTATCCAAGTGACATTCCCACTTGCGATTCCTCACGAACAGCCTACTCAATTCTCATTAAACTTACTTAGTTTTAATTTGACGAATAATATTGCAATTACTACATGAAATTACGTTACTTCTAACATTATGTTGATCAAAGATAATTTTTAATCACTTCAGTATGGGGCCTGACCCTCAAATTAGCTGGAGGCGTGGCCTACTCGTTCCTTGATCCTTAAGCTGAGAAGATTTCCCTCGGCTGATACCATGAGAGAGTATTTGCCTTCCTCACCTAATTCGGCATGAAGACAGTCTATAAGCCACGGTTCATACCTTTAGATTTATCATTACTTGAAATTGACAAATCAATATTTATTCACGTATGATCACTAGAGATAGTGGTTTATCGCTGGAAAATTTGACTGTTTGCTAGGATTCAACGTACTCGATACATTTCCGCCGGTTTTCTTTACTAATTGGCTGACATGCATGTATGAAGTTAATACCGCATTCCACTGGACCAATGAGAATTCTGATACTATACGGCAGACCGTTCGTGACTGGTATGCAAACAACTTAGCCGAGTCGAAACCTTGTTCATCCAATCATGAAAGAATAAACTAGCTGGAGTGTTATCGAAGATATGTAGGCTCAAATCATTTTCGCGATTTTCCATCATCTCTAATGATCACTTAAACTACCCATATCATCTCGTAACATTATGTGGGATACATACAAATCAAAATCACATTCCTACGATTATTAGAACTCCAGATATAATTATGTTCACATTTATGTAATAATGCAGTTTCTGCGTCCATCTCACAAATTGCCTGTTACAAGAGATGAATATAGAGTCGATTTCCATATAAAAAATTCGGTGGCCGTTTCCGTTTTGGTAAAATGTACTATACTCGCTCAGAGTCGTTTCCCTTACAGCTGTTTTTTAATAACAGTACATTTTTAACGCCCCAGTTTTATTTCTGAAAGCTTAACTAGGGACGGTTCGCATACTCGGAACTTCAAACACCGTTGGTGACTTAGCGACAGCGATGTTTGGCTTAAAACACTTTCAAAGGTCTGTTCTGGAATCTGGCTTAATAGGCAACAGCTCTGCAGGTAATACGACTAAAGCCGTTTTGCTCAAGTCGTAGAAACAAACAGTTTCTTCGTCTATCACCACGTCGCCTAAATTAGTTTCCAACAAGAATCACGTGAGACGATATAAGGCGTAGTGGTGGCCGCCCAGTATGAACATGCGGAGAGGAAACATGAGAACCGAAAGCGAAGGACAGTCGTGGGCTAAAGCAAGACTACTGAAGAGCATCAACACATTGAGGTCTGCGCACATTTATGGGCACTTGAGACAAATTAGAAGTGAGTGACCTATGTCCGCTACTTCAAGAACACCGGTTCTGTTGGGGTCTGTTAGAACTCACGTTCGTCCTATTGATCAATACCACACCTGACACTACCATGTACTTTACAGCGTTCATGATTGGCCGGTCATCAACCAATGAATAGCCGAGTTGTATTGACCCAATCAGATGTCCTTTACCGTATAAAAGGATTTAAAATCAATCATGTTCCTTTGAGTGCCTATAAAAAATTGTCATTGTTACTGCACTGTCGTGTTCTTGTGAGGTCATGTTAAACACTAGTCGAACAAAGACTGCACGTCCGTGCGAGTTTTGTTCTGAACAATAAATAAACTTTCAACTTAGCTTTGCTCGAGCTACACTCGAGCATAGTCTACAAAGCGTTAAACACAATTTATAAGCCAACAATACCTAGACTTTTTATTACAAAAGCTGAAGTGTGTTGCTCAGTGGGGTCTACCACTAAGTTCCTGGTTAGTAAATTAAAGCGACAGTCGGGTGTTATACCTACGAGTGGTGAGGAAATATGTGTGCTGATTATTATTGCTTCACGATATCATTAAAAAAAATTAATTGCTATAGTATCTTGCGTGTAGCACCAGATTACAAAACCTATTAACCTTTTGAGGAGTATGCACGTATATACACGGAGCTATGGTAATATGGAAATTTATTTGCTCTTGAAGAGAAAGCTGGACGTTATCGGAATCTAAGTAAAAAATGAGAACTAGCCAACAGTTCAATTTGTAAAAATAAACCTGTTCTTTTTAATAATTTTTCAAACGAACACATTGGATTGTGAAACTTGTTATTTCTATCTCCACAAATTAAATGGTTCACAGTAAACGCGTGATTTCATTGGTCGACGGGCCGACGGCCAGCCAATAATAAACGTTGCAGAGTACAGTAGGCGTGTCCAGTGTAGCCAGGACCAATAGGACAATGGTAAGTGGAAATACAGAGACCAACCAAAATTATATTGATGTAGTGTCGAATATAGGCAGCTCACTTCAAACATTTCCTCAGTGCTAGTAAATTCGTGCCGTCCTCAAACAGTTCAGACGGACATCTTAGTAAATAAATTTGAATTTATTTATTGTCGCTTACACAATGACGCCTTCTGGCTCATTCAAAGGAAATTAAAGCATTTATTTTTATATAATAAAACGGCCAGAAAACTTTTATATCCTTACAGACTGTGTACCGGAACACACAACTAAATGAATGCACTTCTAATATATATATATATATATATATATATATATATTTATATGTATATGTGTGTATGTGTTTTTTTTATTTCCTTTGATTGAGCCAGAAGGCAACATTGTATAAGCGATTATATATTGTAATAATATCTAAGTGACAATATATATATATTTATTAGAAGTGCATTCATTTAGTTGTATGTTCCGGTACACAGTCTATAAGGACTGGCCGTTTTATTATAAAAAAAATGTTTTAATTTCCATATGTATGTATGTATGTATGTATGTATGTATATATATATATATATATATATATATATATATATATATATATATATATATACACTATTTAAATTAAAATATAGAGGACCCTGAGATGTTAAGTGTAAATAATTCTTTGTTCACAAAAGACGAGGAAGGACAGAAGGGAGAGACGGTTAATGGCCGGGTCATCACACTAGTTAAGTTTCTGAAGAGAAAGCGACAAAGGTAGTTGAAAAGGCAGCAACACCCACTCGCTCGGGTTGTAGTCATTCGAGAAGTCAAGCCGCCTTACTTCGAGATCCGCCTGACCTTGTCGCAACAGGTGACTAACGTTTCACTCAGTTCCGGCGTCGAGTGGGCTATTTGTACGCACGTGCAACATGACACATTAAAGGCTGTTCACGATAAAGTGAGCACTTTTGAACTCAACCTTAGAAAAAAGTCACTGCCCCTACCTGCATCTATTTTAACGGGTCCAGTGAGTGACATGCGCACAGTAACGTTGGCAACGATGGATGGAATGTAGTTCCATATCTTAATGTCGAAAGAACAGTAGTAGGTAACAATTTATGATAACTTAAATTATTACTTTCGCTTTCAGATTTTTTTTTTTTAACGCATCGAAGTGTAAAAACTACAAGAATTGTAGAATATTTATTTTTCATATAATTTCACAATTTCACCTTACCGACTCATGAATAAAGTGATGAGGCCCATGTGAATGTTACTTTTACATAAGGCGGAAGAATACGCCACGGGTAAACAAGTAGAGCTTAAGCTTAAGCAGGGCTTTCAAAAGTGCTCAGTTTACTGTGAACAGCTTATGACAAACTCGCGATTACTGAAAGTTCTCAACTGAATTACAGAGCGCGGACACCCCTCCCCCCCTCCTCCACCCCCGGGCCAAAACGCGCCAGCAAAAATGTTGGAACGCAGTTCACCAATCAGCGCGCGGTGACCTATTCGCCTGCCGGCAGTTCAACCAATAGGGAACATTTCGCAGCATGCAGTAGCCATTCAAACACGAGGCCGTTCCCAGAACATCGTACAGCCAATCAAGGGAATGGGGTACGCCCACATCAACATCAAAGGAACCGCTACTTCATTTCTTCTCTGTGTACGAATCTGCTCTGATGACTGGATGGAATTTGAGTTCTGTATGAGAAAATGAAGCTAAATATGATCTCCTGGTGCATTCACAACACTTACGTCAACGGTCACCTACACAATACAATTATTATTCAAATCGGTTTTTAAACAACGCAAACAATATAGTCTATTCGCGGTTTCTTCTCACTTTTTCAATCTAACCTTTGGAAAATCACCCCATGAATGACGTGTTCGCTTGTTTACTAAATACGCCGTGTATCACAGCGTTATATAACTCGAGATAAAAGGATCTTATATTCGTTAATTTGAAGTTTTACCAATACTTTATTTATAAATTATCATATTTAATTTATAATTAATATTTTTAAAACAGTGAGAAAACACGTGTGTTGTATCGCCCAATAAGACATAGTTCGCATACAAAACATTATTATCACTGAGTGCGCACGAATTCGGTGCGTTGTCCTTTGGTGTAATATTCTTGACTTATTTAAGAATAGTTTGCAAGAGGCGGAGGAATATCCTGGAAGTAGAACTTTACCAGGGCTTCATCAAAGTAGGAAGTAACCGTGAATGGATTATATCTATAGGCTGTTCACAATAAAGTGAGCACATCTGAGGCTCTAGTAATTTTTTCTTTCAGCCAATTTTTATATTTTAACCACTGTTTTTAAATAAATATCGTCACGTAAGTAATAAACACAGTGTGTATATTCCGCCGCACTTGAAAGATAACGTCTAAAATAAAATATATTTACTGACTATTATTCCACATGTGACGACTTTAAAAAATGATCACTTTACCGTGAACGGTCTATAACTCCAAGCGCGCGGCGATAACGAATGGTGACGGACCGGCAATCGATGACGCATCTACCCACGTTACACTAATGAATAATTTTTTTTGTGTAGTGGAAATACGTAGCGGCACCTGTTTTTCGCGAATAGATTTCACAACACGTTGTGTTCCAACGCTCTTTTGTTCAGAACCTCTTTGGTGATTGGATCATTTGAATTTTTACGCGTCTAATCTGTCTACCGACGAATCACGTATGGTCAGTATATAAGAGAAACTTCATTATTATTGACTCACTCATGTAATAGACTATTTTCACACAAAGACAAGCGGCGAATAGCCAAAGTAAGACCGCAAGTGTGAACATAGGATACTGAAGTCTAGCCTCTGCGCAAATTTTTTCGCGAAAAAGCAAGTGGAGCTGCTAATGTGTGTCTCAGCCTCTTGACAGAGGAATCGTGAAAACTTATAAGTATAAGTGGGGACAGGAACATTTCGCCAGTTCAATGATCTATAGGCTAGACTCCTCAGTCCTCTGCATACTGGAGCCTCAGCTGTTGCCCCACACCTGGCAGTTATGGGCTTCGCAAAGTGTTTCCTTGCAAGTCTCCTATTGGCTCAAAGGCGTGCAGGGCGAGTCTAATAAACTGTGATCCAATTGCGAAGGTGACTTCACTATATACTTCTTTGATTTCTATCTTGTCCCGAAATAAATTCGCGAAATTTTCATTTCCCCACTTATAAGCTGCATCTACACTGGGATCAGCCTGAACTGAGGATGTTGAAACACAACGAGGATATGCAATCGGTCAGCGTCTAATGCTCAGCCTACAAAGAATCAAGCCAGGCATAATAACTGTATTAACAAACACGCTCATTTATGCATCCAGTTTACATGTACTCTCATTTGGTCGTTGTAGGTAGGGACAAAAGTGATATTTCGCGAGAAATATTTCCAGACAAGGCACTGTTCAAAGCATTGTAAGGTATAGACTGTTCGTAATAAAGTCAGCACTTTTGAAGCCCTGCTTAAGATCTACTTGTATACACGTCGTGTATTCTTCCGCCTTATTTAAAATCAACATTGCCATGTGCCTCAGCACTTTGTTCATGTGTCGGTCAAGTGAAACTATTTAATTATTAGGAAAGAAAACATCTTACAAATCTGCTCATTCTTACACTTCGGTGCATAAAAAAAAAAACAGAAAATGGAAGAAATAATTTAAATTCTGACAAACGGTTACCTAACACATTTTATTTGACCTTAATATATGTACCTACGTTCCATCCATCATTACTAACTTTACTGGGCAATGCCACTCAGTGCGCCCATTAAAAATATGCAGGCTGGAGCAGGCTAGCAGTCTAACAGCTCAGCCATCGTGACCCCTAGAGTTCGACGTATAGGTGGTTGTTTTACCTCTGTATTCTTAACTGCTCTGTTGTTTTAACCTGTAAACAGGAATTTCAAAGTTCGAATCCCAATCTTTAGGTTGGTTCACTACGTTAACTACTTCCGAATAGTCTACAAGAATAAAGCGAGAGTATTAACGAGAGAAAAAAAAGTTACAATCTACTGACTCTTAAACTGACGAAAGGTCTTCAAAATTTATGACCGTCGTTTGAGAACCAATTTTCGAGATTAACGAATAAATGACTGATTAAAATAGTGTAGGTTTTTGAAATAAAATTTCAACTAAGACAAAATCTTAAATAGCCTTTAAGATTCTGGCAGTATTATGTTCTCCAGAGAGTGATGACTCAGGATTATAAGTCGCTTAGTTTTTTTTCCCATGTGTGCCTGCAGTCTCGCCACGTAAAGATGTCCAAAATTTCAATGTAGCGCTGCTAAATAAATAAATTTAATTCATATCAATATAAAAATATAATTACCCTTGACGTTTAGAATCTCTATTACCCGTGACTAGCCAAGCGAACACTTAGTATTGTCGTTATTGTAAATCAGCAATTATCACCTGCGACTATGGCACCACGCGGTTAGTAAAATGAGAAGCCTTGGTCACAGCGCAGGCCATAAATCTTTACTTCGTGTGTTCCCTGCGTTAGGCCACAATTTCTCCGTGGCAGGTGCTATAAACATTCCCGGCCATTATAAACAGCGACACACAGTCAATTGCCATATTATGGTAAATACTGGCAATGAAAGAAGTCTCACTCCTGCTCTGGTCAACGTAAGAATAACGCATTCGGTTATGTTCGATAGTAACGTATTTTTACACGTTTCACAGGATATGTGAAATGTTAATGTCAAATTTTCCGTTATGGTATCCTGAAAGAAATTCATTACATCACATTTGCATTTTTATTTATGTTCTTCTTATAAATTACCAGAAATAGTTGTCACGTGCGGAGTGTCATAAAATTTTATATTCTGGACTACAGTCAATATTTATGATCTGTATTTGCTAATAAACAGATGTTTATAAACTGTACAACAGGTAAGGCACGTGTTAGTCACTAAATTGCTATTTTTAATGTTATTTTATAGACCAAAAATTACGAAAATGTTTTCTGTAATTGTTTTATGTACTTTCATACAACTGCTCCCGTGGAGAATCTCAAAAGAGGTATCAATGTTATAGGCCAATAAAGATTAGTTTTGATTTTCCTTTTCCACTATTCCGCATCAAGAAATGGTACGTATTGGACAGTGCAGAAGAGTACTGAACTTGTGGCATTAAGCGTCAGTTCAATAAAGATGAATCTCTGCAAAGTCTAGAAGAGTGGAGGGGCAGTATATTATGTCCTCTTAGAGGAAATAATTAGTGATCAAGCACATGGGCTACACCGTATCACAATATTAAAAAAAAGGTGTATTACTAATACACAATGCTGCTACCATTCTTGTGGAAGACACACACACATCTGCGCAATTCCAACTCGATAGAAACAATGGGAAGTACCCAAATCGAAGTAGCCCACAAAGACCGTCAAAAATTGATTCAATCAGTCTCTTTGAGGATTTATATAGGCACATCACTATCTGTTTCAATATTTTTATCTTCCATTGTTTTTAAGTGTGGAAGAAGTGGGTCCAGACGCCAGGGACCCCCCCCCCCCCTCAACAGAAAGTTAGAGAATGAAGTAATCATGAGATTCGAAAATGTTGAATTAACCTAGCCAGCAATATGGTATTATTATTATTATTATTAATAATAGTTTTATTTTAGCCAAACCTTTAAGGATCGCAGTACTCTCTGCCACTCCATCTCGACTTCGCTGCTATAGTCTATTCACAGTTTCTTCGCACTTTTTGAAACAAAGCTTTGAAAAATCACCCCGTGTATGACGTGTTTGGTTCTTTGCTAAATATGCCATGTTTCACAAGCTTTTCCTACTTGTATTCATATAAGTACCGTAGCTTTGATTAAATTAAAATGTTATTTGTATTTTCTTAATTATGAGTTTACATATATAATAAATACGTATAAATCAGGGAGAAAATAGTTTCATTGATAATGCCTAACATAGGCTGTTCACTATAAATTGAGCACTTCTGAGGCCCTAGTTACTTTTTTCTTTCAGCCATTTTTTATCCTTTAACAACCATTTCAAATAAGTATTGCCATGTAAGTAATTAACACAGGGTGTGTATTCCACTACACTCGAAAGTTAACGTGTAAGGCGACAATGAAATATATTTATTGAGTATTATTCCAAATGAGAGGGCTTACAAAAGTGCTCACCTTACCGTGAATAGCCTATAATAATTAGTTATTTTGTAAAATATGATTGCACTGACTGCGCATGAATGCGATCGTTGTCCCTTTTGTGTAATTTTCCAGACTTAGTTGTGCTTAGTTTGCACGAGGCGGAGGGATATCCTGGAAGTGTACTTTAGCAGGGCTTCAGAGAAGTGTGAAGTAACTTTGAATGGACTATGGCGGGGTGTGTCACTGGGTATGGTAAGTGAGTACACTAGTAAATACGACACTTGTTGACACGTAATTCGTGCGCAAGCACCGATCTTGTTAGCCGGCAAAGTGTCCTCGTCTCTCCAGTGGCGTGAGCCGTAAATACGTGACAGGAGACAGGCAGTTCGTCACTGTTACCCAATCCCCGGGGCTCAAGTGCGAGCAATTGCGCAAGACTTATGTACCACGGGACACACCGCTTCGCTACTAGCCAGCCTGAAAACATTTCTCAGGGAGGCCGAATACATTCGTCGCAGTGGCGTGTGGTGAAGTGTTGCAAGGTAAGCTGATGCTTGCTCAGTGCTGTACGCGATCGGTGCACGCATCAGCAACCAGTAGCCAGAGTGGAGCCGGGAGAAACACAATGTACTGCGGCCACTCACGAGAGAGTGGCGAGGCACCCATTACACACGTGCTGCGACGTCAACTGCACAACTAAAGGTTGTTCACGATAAAGTGAGCACTTTTGAAATCAACCTTAGAAAAAACGTAACTGCTCCTGCCTGCATATATTTCAATGGGCTCACTGAGTGACATACGCCCAGTAAAGTTGGCAACGATCGAAGGAAAGTAGTTCCATATCTTAAAGTAGAATAAAAAGTGTTAGGTAATTATTGATGTTAACTTAAATATTTCTTTCGCTTTTGTTTTTTTTTAATTCATCGAAGTATAAAAATGTAAACAGATTTGTAAGATATTAATTTTGCTAATGATATCATAGTTTCACTTGACCGACGCATGAATAAAGTGAAGAGACCCACGGGAATGTTAATTTTACATAAGGTGGAAGAACACACAATGTGCATACGAGTAGATCTTAAGCAGGGCTTTCAAAAGTGCTTATTTAACCGTGAACATACTATACGTACGTTTAAGTGGTGGGTGTGTAAACTAGCAAACGATTAGGTACAGCACAGAGCAAAACACAACTTACCTTGCAACATTTTACCAGACGCCGCTGATTCGTCGTACAGTTCCAAACACTTTTTGGAAAGAGTTAACGTGAAGATGGTAATGTCTGTGTATTTCTGTATGTCTCCTACCCATCCCACGTTTATTTTCCGACAAAAATTATTTCTTAACAGCTGCATTAACTCTGTCAAAAGTCACATATGCCTGCCCATTCTTTGAGTTAGTGTTATCCAGATTTAATCACCAATACAGTCTCTCTCAACAATCCACCCATAACGCACATTTACTACTGAAGTTAGCATGTTCGGCAGATGTCAAAATATGTTCTAAAAATACAGACGTTGCTGTAACCTTGCTGGCTATCAGATGTCCGATTCTAAATTTTTCCCAATCGCATAATGGGACTATATTTTTTGTCACCTAGAGTTGGAACTATTTCGTTTAAATTTGAGTGTTTCCTCACTGAACACTGAGTTTTACACGTCTACTAACACTTCCGCTGAAAATGACTGAGAAACGGCTGTAAACACTATCTCTTACCGTAAGTCAGATAAACCAAGTCAAAACATAAGTTGTATTATTTTAAATAACAATTAATCGAATATCTTAAATTTTTCAACTATTGTAATTAGGATATTAATTCAATAGGCAAGGAATAACGAACAGCCGGGAATGAGGTTAGAACTCCAGTTATGTTAAGTTATCCTCAGAGCAGATCTCTGGGATCGAACCTATGACCTCCATGATGTGAGTGGGATACGCTACTTCTCTGCCAATACCGGCCCACCAATTACCAGGTAGTGCTGGTGCGGTCGCCCGCTAGTTTGCAGTGGTTTCTGCACAGCCTATAACAGGCTACAAAAGTGCGAAATTTCAATTCCTCAAACTTTGATTCGCAAACCAGGCAACTGTATCGCATACTGTGAAAATGACTTTGACAAAAGCACTTAGTTTTTTGTACGCATACTTTATCTGAACACTGACATTTACAGATAAGACCTCCACAAATAATTTTTGTGAATAATAGAATTTACACCTTTTGAACGGTAAAACTGATATTATACGGATTCAAAATGGCCGCCATTTTCCTTTAATTTAGCTTAGAATAGTTCCCCCCCCCCCCCCCCGAAATTTGTTGAAATATCGTTGATTTTGCCAGTTTGCAAGACCGATAGACGTCATTTCAAGCTGGATAGGTGGTATTTCGTTAATATTTTGTCGAAATTTATTGTTTTTAAATAAATTGTATGTACGTTTGTCCAAGTATATGCGTTTCTGATATAAATGGTAGAACGATAATCTTAGTTTGACGCATTTGTAAAATCATATTTTATTTTCGCGTAAACAGGCTTTGTTTCGTAGAGAAATCTAGACGCAGAAACGTATTTCATATTTTAGGTACTTATACGGTCGTTTATCATAGATCCCAAAATCCTGTCGGGATCGAAATGTTTAGAATACGGTTTTTTGTTGAAATATCGTTAATTTTACAGTATCCTCTCAGGTTGATATCAGGTTCGAACTGCGGATTTTAATTTTTTTTTTTTTCGATATGTGATATTTTAAAATAAAATAGTTGTATATTTGCTCAAATATACACATTTCTGCTAATCTTAGATGAGAGCATTTGTAAATGAAATTTATTAGAGACAGTATTTAATTTTCGCGTATACGAAGATTGGTTTAAATCTTATAGTTTCGTAGAGAATTCTACACACAGAAACTATTTTAGAAAATATAGGCTTGTTTAAAATGCTTAACGAATCGTGTTACCTAGCAATATGTTTGAATATTAGTTACTGTGAAAACGGTTTTCGAGATAAATCTTGAGAGCCGATGAGGGTGATCGTTGAATAACGTAATATTTTGATAAAAGCAATTATATCTCTATTTGGGAATATAATAAGTCGGTTCGTTTAGCACGTGTTTGCGGGATATTTCTTTGCGATTTGGGTAAAAGTTTTTCTTTTTAGAATATATTTCCTGGAATAAAAATATTTTTTTATGTAGTTTGGCTGTAAATGGAATAACCTTTTCATTTTCTAGTAACTGAAATTTTCTCAGCGAGCTAGTCTTGACAGGCAGGTAGGCTCTGACTTCGACATATCGGCGCCAGCTTGTTATTCTCCAACCCCCCCCCCCCCCCAGTCCTTCCTTGGTGCTGTGAGGAATTAAGGGCGTTTATTCTAAGTTTGTCGAAACGGAGCTCCCGATCGTGAAATAACCATTTACGTCATATTTCCAGGTTTTGGTATTCTAAGTTAAAGATGACCTCGATTCTCGTGATAAAACGATCGAGAACACTCGACAGCTATATGTTGTTTGAAAGCCGCGTCCCGATCGGGAAGTGGAAATTCAACGTGGCGGGTGAGAATCGTGGTGGCCGTATTTATTGCATATCTTATAGTTTCGTACTTTTTTAACATAATACATAACATGCAAAAGGTTACAATTATGTAGAACATTATTATATGCATCTAATTGTATCCACACATGTTCGGGAGTCCGAAGTTATATTTCTGTATTGTGAGTTAATTATGTAGTGTAACAAAGGCAGAGAGGTTATGTGTTTATACGAGCATAGTGTTGGTGTTGTCGGAATAATGAATCGGTAGTTAGTTATTTGTGTATTTGCTTTCTTCAAGTATAGTTGGTCGTAGTGCATTTTCTTGAGTGAAATGTGTAATAGTAATTGACGCGTGTATACCGCTTCGTAAAACTGCTAGTTCTTTTTCTTAAACGCCGTCTGCAATGAATTGACGAATATAATTTACGTAGTTAAGTTTGTTAGTTTCAGGAAACGTGTGCAGTGTTGATTTTACTGAATAATTCTGCAAATGATTTATTTAATGCTAGCGACGAATATACGAGATTTTAGTGAAGTACACATGCAAGGATTTTCCTAGAAAAACATGTGTTCAGGAGGTTGCGGTATTTACAAACAGTAAGTTTGCGTGTTTTGTAAATAATGTATTTGTAAAACATTGCTATAATTATTGCAATGCACGTGGCCTGAAAAAGCCGCACTTTCCACACTTTTGTAGTGCGTGAATAATATTTATTTGTCTATATCGTAAATGTAACGAGTGTAAGGTTAATTTAGGATAGTGTGCGTGTGTATACTGCTGCATCTGTACAAATACGAACAGCGACATAATATGCATCGCATTTTGTTTTTCATTACAGTTATAATAATGTAAATGTTATTTCTATACGAGCAAAATTTACCACTGTTTCATTGAAGCAATATGCAACTCAAAATGCCACACACTCGTAAGAGCATCAAAATAATACCGTCTCATGAAATACGTGATAAAATAAAGCACCCCCCCCCCCCCGAATTTCCTCATACCTACGTGCAATAATAAAACTAATTAAATTAATAACTATATAGGCTGCAATCTTTGTGTACAAAGCACGTCACTTCACTAGTAATAGGAATTCCTGCGTTCTTACAACAAATCAATTACACACTGTATTATGTAAGATTTGTTGTTTAGGCCTAACGTAATTTTATAAGCAAACTTTACAGTTGTATTTATTAAAATGACATTTTACGTATCGCCTTCTATACATTTCGTTACATACATCACAGTGAACATTATTTAAAAGGACTGTTAGAGGGAAGAGAGAATACTATGTAACGAATTATCTCATCTTTCAACAGTCGTTTTTATACTTGAAACAGTACGTTCCTTTAAAACGAGTAATATTTTCAACAGCCAACCTGTGTGTATAACAAATAACCATTGACCGTGTTACCATTTTCCTCAGCCAAGCGTCTAAGGTGAGATCGTAGCCATATCGAGAAATTTCACTCTAAATATCCCGCGTTACGCTTTAATAAATGGAATAGTATTTGTTTTAAATAAAACAATGTATAAATAATAGATACATGTATGTGCATTTTTATGCGTCAGCTAACCACTTAAAACACACCGTTTATAAGAATACCTTTGCTTTAACCATACATTATTGCAGGCACAGTGTGTGTTCGCATTCGTCACGTTACCTGCCTGAACACCAGAAAGGAGGGGAAGCGAGTTGTGGTGGGGTGGTCGGTAAAACCCGAGGTTTGCCGAGGTAGGGAGGTCTCGAACAGATATTCCTCTTAGAATAGCTATTTGGGCACATTTTGCTCCCCATCGTTTCAAACGGCTTGTCTCGATCAGCAGGAAGCTGACTGTCGAGAACTGCCGATAGATTTCCTCAGAAACTTAGAATAAACATGATGCGATCTAGCGGACACCCCAGGAAGTTAACTCCAGTTCTCGAGTAGTTCGAGAGTATCGCAGTTGTTGGAAGTTAGTAAATTTTTTTTGTTTTTCGACATTTTCTTGATAATTATTTTGCCATTTCGTTCTTATCAAAATAAACAAATCACTATTTCTATGCCACAGGCAAATAAGCGGAGTCATTGCCCTGCTTTTTAAGAACTAGTTCTATATTTTCGTTTGTAAATATTATCACACAGGATGCCAGTACGGCTCTCGTTTAAGACATGGCGTGTATTTGGGCAATGGTTCGTTCTCCCTGGCGTGTGGCCTTGGGGGAGGGGGTGAATCGGCAAAATTTCTTCCTTCCGGGAGAGGTTAGATCTAAGTGAGGAGCGGCCAGCCTGTTCGTAGGGAACAGCGTTGACGTCTCATACACATCACATCACATTTCTCAATTTCGATTTATGTATTTATTAAACTCTCGCGTGTTCGTATAAGTGTTTCGGATATTTATTAGGGTTCATTATTTGAAACGTTTTTGTTATTAATTTATCTGAAATGCTTGCAATAGGTGAACAATGGGTCGGAGTGAAAGAGTCGCGGTTCACCGGCATACAACGGGCTAAATGAATACGCATCTGTAAGATCCCGGTCGCGTTAATGCACTGCATTACGTTTAAAACGGTATTGAAACACGGTGCGTTTTTAATTATTTTTAACTTGTGATGTAACGAACTATGTGTGTCGGGTTTTCGCAATAAGCGAACGTTCTGACGGTCGTATGAGCTAGCAAAAGACGAGTTTGTGAAATGGTTATTCTTTGTATTTTTAACAAATGTTCGTGTGGGTTAAGTTAGATTAATTTCTTAGTATTCATTCAGTTTTGTTTCGTTGCGGCTTAGGTGTTTGTAAGCTTCGGTATTAGAATATTTCATTTTTTGGCCTTGAGAGCTTGTGAGGGACGGAGTGAAGTACGTGTTTTTTCGTTTTTAGACACCTGGAGTGCTAGTGAGATTTTGATTGTAAATCGTGTGTTAGCTGGGCGTGTCGTTATTGTTTCGTTTGGGTACGTGTTTGATTATCTTAATGGGATTTCATTTAGTGGGTTAGCATTTGATAGGGAATTGGTTTTGTGCCTACGATATTAATATAAATTTTGTGTTTCATTCGCTACGTCGTTTGGTTCTGTCGTGTTAATTATTTTGTGATTATCGCATGATTACAGTGATTTTGAATGATTCGTACTTTTTTCAGTTGCTTCGCCGAAATAGTTCGTTCTTTTTGTGCTATTCGAGGAGTGATGTACGTTTTAATTAGATTAGTAGATTGTCGCTGGGTATTTGAACGTAAATCGTCTCTTTTGGTTATTTGATTTTAATTAAAATTATTTGCTTCGCTTTCCTTGATGGAATAAAACATTTACACTGTATATAATTTGTGTTCAGTATGCACTCAGAGAGTGAGGTGGACGGAGCTGCACTCGTGTGTTCCATTAGTCATAAGTGCTCATTCCTCCACAGACATTTCATCCCGACCGCAGTACACCTTCACACATGTTAGGGGGTACATCAATGCTCTCCAAACAAATAAAAAAATGTCCCTGTGCCACTCTTGCACCAACCTCACTTCTTATATACTCAATACACTTGACGTCATTGCTCAGTAGAGTCCCGGACCAGAGAGTGAGGATCACTCCTCAATTACACAGTATTTTCCCCAAAAATAGAAGAAAAAAATACATCAAAGATATTTGATCAAAGTAATTTTATCTGAGAAATTTGATCAAACAATTACTTAATCCAACTAAACAGTTATTTAATACAATTAAAAATTATGGTAATTAATCTAATTAGCATATTAACTAATGATATGCAAATTAGTAATATGCTCAATTTTTCGCTCCATACATATGTCATTCGCCTAGTGGTCCAGGAACCCGCCACGGGCTCTATTCCCATCATTCCGGCGACGCTCCATATTCACTTAAATCACCCTCAATGGCTCTCAAGACCTCGCTGTTAATAACCGCCCAAATCTCTTCACTCACTTAAAATTTGCAGGTAGCTTGATTTGCAATTAAAATGATTAATCAGAGTAACTGTAGTTAATGCACTTTTTTAAATTCGCAGCGAAAAAAACGATTTACTATAAAAACAAAATAAAAACTTTTATAAATGTAGTGATATGATAATTCACGGGAATTAGCCTGTAAAATTATAAACAATATTTATCCCACGTGTTATAAATAAAATTTCAGTAAATTATAGAAAATTATGAAGAAACAAGAGTTCACGCTGTGTGGTTGGTAACAAATAATTGTTTCTGGCCCCGAATCCGGCCAGCAAATACTTGACCTGCAGTGCCGACCTTCCGTGGCGCAGTCGGTTGGTGCGCCACCGATACGGGGTTGTGGGAGGCTCTGGGTTCGAATCCCAGGTAAGGCATGGGTGTTAATTTAAGTTTGGTTATAAGTTCTTCTGTAAGCCGTCCCCTACCAAGCTTTCAAGCATAAAACCCTTTACATTACTATACAATTTACTCGCTTGTTGCAAAGAACTTTTTAACGTCCCCTCGGTTTTATGCTTGAAAGCTTAGCAGGGGACGGCCTACAGACTAACTCATAACGTAACTTAAAATAACACACATGCCTTACCCGGGATTCGAACCCAGAGCCTTCCGCACCCCAGATCGGTAGTGCACCAAACAACTGCGCCACGGGAGGTCGGCGCTATTTGGAAGTGTCAACTATTTCTCCATGCACTTTTTTTTTTTAAGCCATTCCAAAATTATGTTTACTGGCTTATGAACTACTGTGTATTTGTTGTGAATCTTAGAATGAAAAATTTTCTATTCAGTTAATTCGAATGGAATGGTTTATTTATTTACTTTATTACATTTACTTTTAATTGTAGTGTGCTCTGTTGTTTGCAATAATTGGTATAGGAAAGGGTTTGTTATTCATTTATTGATTATTTATTAGTTCAGATATCTTTGGCATTTGTTGGGATCTTTATTTGATATAATTTGACTTTTTTGTCAGAAGGAAAAAGGGGAGCACCCCCAGTAAAAAAAAAAAAAAAAAACCTCTATATTGCATTTTGAGTTAGGTCTTCTTCTGAATAGCTGTGACTGCTGCTGGACGTTGATGTTGCTGCGGTTGTGGAGTTTTGGTTGGGTGTTTCGGTGGACTGATGTACTGAGGGTCTTTCTTCGTCGCTTGATGTTCTGTCTTCATCTCCATCTCCATCTCCGTTTTCTCTTCTTGTTGGTCGTCTTCACTCGAGTGGAGTAGTCGCTCCTGTCGGCGTTCACAGAGGCGGTCGGTTTTTAGGAAAGGCGGCTTGAGTCCGAAAATGTGATTTTATACGTAGCGGATGAGCGGGTTCCGATGTTCAGCCATAGTTTCAGTGAAGGATTTGGTGATACTTTTCAAGTGTCGACTAGGCTTTTGGAGGAAGTGACTTGGAGCAGGGTCCGCCTATGTGTTCTTGGGTGACTGCCTGTGATTCTCCTGAGTCCGGTATAGAAGGTGCGGTAGAGTGGTCGGTGAGTTATCGGAGGTACGGGGTCCAAACTGGTGCTGCATAAGTGAGTAGGGGTAGGACGAAGGAGTTAAAAACAGTAATTCTAGTGCGCAGGTCTATTTCTCTGGTTGGTGAGATTATATGGTATATTTTGCTGATGGCCCTTCTGGCTTTGCCGGCTGTTTCTTGAATATGTTGCGAAATCTTCAGTTTTGGGTCAAGTGTTACACCCAGGTAACGCACACTGTCGGACCAGTTGATGAGGTTTGTACCCAGTGGGAGTGGTGGTGGTGGGAGATCTGCTGTGTTGCGTGAGAAATATAAAGCCTTGGTTTTTTGAATGTTTAGGGAGATACCAGAAGAAGTGAAGAACGAGTCGATGATGTGGAAGGACTCTTTGAGTTTGTTTGAGAGAGCAGTTTTGTTTTTGTCTGTGGCCAGCATGATGGTGTCATCTGCATAGAGGGTGATTTTGACATCTCCTGGTATGGGTAGGAGGCGGATGAAGAGAGCGAAGAGGATGGGGCTGAAGATTGCTCCTTGTGGTGCTCCTGCTTCTGCTGGGTGATGTGTGGAAAGGTGGTTCTGATATTTGACCTGGGTAGTTCTGTTGGTTAGGAAAGAATGTATGATGCAGATGATGTGTCTTGATATGCCGGTCGCTGTTAGGTTAGTGATGAGGTGGCCATGGTGGACTAAGTCAAAAGCTCTGGCTAGGTATAGGAGTAGTGCAGCCGCTTGGCATTTATTGGCAATTGCGTTGAAAACTATATGAGTGGCTCTGGCTATTGCATGTGTGGTGGAATGGGCTTTTCTGAAACCAAATTGGTAGTTTGGCAGTAATTGTTCCTTTTCCACTGTGTCCAGTATTCGTTGGAGGATAATTTTTCCAGGATTTTTTAAAGTGATGGAAGCATGGCAATAGGACGGTATGATGATGGTTTGTCCGTTGGTTTGCCTGGCTTTGGTATGGTGACAATGATTGCATTTTTCCAGCAGGTTGGAAAATATGAGTTGGTGATAATGATGTTTATGATACGTGTGAGGTAGATGATGGCTTTCTGTGGAAGGTGATTGAGTACTGCATTAGAGATGCTGTCTTCCCCTGGAGCTGATGAGGTTTTAAGGGTTTTTGTAAGCAGGTAAAAAATTTCACTTGGTGTGGACAGCTTAGTATCCGGAAGATTGTCTCGGGGGGGGGGGGGGGAAGAGTTACTGATGGTGCTTGATCATGGCCATCTTCTGAATCGCTGGGTGGTGGTGATAGTGAATTTGGTGGAGCTGGTTGTCGGTAGGTGGCTTCGAAGTGACGGGCTAGAACTTCCAATTTATCCTGCATGTCTTTGTATGTGTTGGCTCCTTCTTGTAGTGGGGGGATAGGTGGAGGTTTTTGTTTCTCATTGCCAAACTGCCTTTTATGGAGAGTGATTTTAGTTGTTTTGATGTTTCTTCTTGAAGCCATTGTTTGTACAGTGTTTTAATTTTGTTGAGAAGGTGAGTGTAAGCCCACCAGTGGTATGGCTGACGTGAGCGTGGCGAAGTTCTCCTGAATCTATTTCTGAGTTTTTGGAGCTCTCGTAATTTTGGGGGAAGGGTGGGTTGAGGAGTGGTTGAGTTGGTGGTTGGAATGACCTTATCTGCTGCAGCGTTTATGAATTGGGTGTTATTTGCAACGTGGTGGTATATTTCTTGGGGGTGGTCAGCTCGAAGTTTAGGTTTATGTTTTAATTGACTTCGTGGAAGAGACCCCAGTTGACTCGTTTGAAAATATATTTCTTCTGCTGTTGCGTAGGTTGGGGGGACAGTTTGATTTTCCCAATGACTGGGTAGTGATCAGAAGTGCCGGTATATGAAATTTGAATATTTGTGATTGTGATGTCAGGGGAAGTAATGAAGAAATCAATTATGGAGTAATGATCGGAGTGGTGAATGTAGGAGATTGGTGCTTGTATGATGAGAGGTTTGTTTGAGAGAAAGCAGTGAAGTTAGGTGCCATGAATGTTGTTAGTGGTGGGGTTGTTCCAGGATGGGTGAGTAGTGTTGAAATCACCCATAAGGGTGATGCGCTAGTCAAGACTTCTGAGAGCTTCTAAGTCTGCAGTTGGTATGCGGAAGCCTGGCTTGATATAAACAGCTGCGATGGTGATGGGACCAGAGTTATCTTGAATTTGGATGGCTACTGCTTCAGTGATGTTATAGATCTGGTGTGGCTTGATGTGGTAGTGTATTCTGTTTTTGACGAGGAGTGCCACTCCACCCCCTACCGTATGGGTACGGTCTCGTCGAACTGTGCTGTAGCCCACACATAGTGCTTACCTGTCTCTGAGATGGCGCAGTGCAAGGCGGGGCTGCCGCGGGGAGACATGGCGTGACTAAAGGAAAGGTAATGAAAGTCGGCGCCAGGCAGCAGACGCGTGGGACTGCCCGTCTGCCAGCCAGCTCCGTGTCCTACCACGAGGGCAGCCAGCGGTTCTGTGGCAACACACGCTGTGTCTGTGGGCGAGAGGGTGGGCGCGCCCTAGACACAGTGAGTCACAGCCAGGCCGAGGGCACAGCCGGCTTTCTCCTTCACTTCGTCTAAAGGCTGTTCGCTCTCAAGTGAACACTTCTGAAAGCTCTGATAAAGATATTCTTGTATGCACATTCCGTATACTTCCGCCATATGTATGATTAACATTGTCTTGGGTCTGGTCACATTATTTATTTATTTCGCCTTGTTTTTGCGGGCTCGTTCAAGGTATAATTTGCCTTCTCTACCAATGAACCCATTGTACACAACATGCATCCTAAGCAATAATTAAAGTAAAGAAAAAGAAAATTTCAGAATTCGATATATCTAGCTGTCATGACTAACTGTTAATGTAATGCACTATACGCTAATATAACCATCCATAATACTAATCTAACTATAAATATTTCAAAAATTGCATGTAAATTAATTAACTGGTATCACTATACAATGTTAAGAATGGTACGGTATTATTCACAAATCGAGATATCAAAAATATATCACCCTAAAGGTAGACTAGTAATAATAATAATAATAATAATTCAGTTAATAGATTCCTTAAAAAACCATTCTAAAACTCTACATATGAAACTTTCAGTTGACAATGGCTTCATCAGACGATGTGTTGGGTGTTATCGGGTGTTTACTTGTGACAAAGACATTGCAAAAAGCATGGGAAAGGATGTGAACAGATGCGTATGGTGTAAAGAGTGGTTACAAAAACGAGAGGCGTTTTCCCATATAAACCTGCTGTCAGACTTGAAGGTAGTCCCCAAGGATTGGTACAACTATTTGAGGATGGATGAAGAAACCTATTAAAATCTGTTAGCGTTGGTTACACCAGTAATTAAGAAAAACGATACTGCCATGAGAGTAGCCATTTCGCCGCACGAGAGACTGACTGAGACTCTGAGGCATCTGGCAACTGGGAGGAACTACGACGATCTGAAGTATTCGGCTGAAATATCGCCACAGGCCCTGGGATACATCATCCCGGAAAAGTATGAGACAACATACAAAGTCCTACACAAGGATTATTTGAAGATAAGACAATATATTTAATGCACATCTTAATATTACAGTGCTACAGTATTGCATATTACTACAAGATTGACGTCACTAAATACAAAATGTCAAATCATGCAGGCCCTGGAAAGGTTAAGAACAATGTAGCAGCTGTATCTTCACGTTGCTATAAACCATAGTTGGGTGGTTCTTGATAATAATAATAATAATAATAATAATAATAATAATAATAATGAATCGTCTTTATTTGTCGCAGTTAAGGCATATCCGCCTTCTCTTATATTGAACCATTTTACAATTTACACTTGCTTATTACAGTTTAGAAAAAAATAGTTCTTACAAATTAACAAACACTGCAGAAGATCAAAAGTTGTTACTAGACATTAACGGAACAGGTAATTATACTAAATAGGGACATGCATATTTAAGTACTGAAAAATGTATAAATTTAAGTGGCGATTATTAAGTTTAAACTAGTCCATAAAACACTGATGATGAATTGGAATGTGTTAGACCAAATTATGCTCTTGCTGATATTGTTGTTGGTGTTTCTAACGTTGGTCGCGTAATGGTGCAGATAGACCTGCAGAACTCGAACATGGATTGGGACTACCTGGATGGGGAGACGTTGGACTTGCAGCTGATGCACGGTGTTGGTCGAATTGTTGTTGATAGTGATCAGGTATAGCTTCACAAATCAGACTGCGTGGTAAAGGTAAAGTGCCCATTTGTAAAACACCGACCCGCTTCCACTTGGAACAACAATAGTGATGTGTTTCCCATCAATTGCGCATCGAACATAAAAAAAAATTAGAACCCATCCAATTGCCTCGAAGTCGTGCGCAATATTCTTCCATTCATATTCTGTTTGTGGAAACTGAAACAGAAAGTATTTAATTTTAAGGTTTACATGTAAAATGTTAATATTTAGGGCTGACCCGATTTATGTATCAGCAGTCACCAATACCTCCGACCTGAAACATATCGGCGTTGCGAAATCCGTATATTTGTATCCATTTTCACCTTCATCGCCAGAATATACTAATAGGCCAATAGGTGGTTTATATTATGCAAACTATTTATACACTGGCCACCATATATAAATGATAAGACTATAACATAACTGAGAGTGTTTTCGTTTTTACCTTATACAGAATATCCCAGGCAATAGTCAATCCGAAGCAGGGTAGTAGAGGACCTTGAGGCCTATCAGAAACTTCCCCATGTAAGGTAAGCGATAGTTTCGGAGTTATTAAATTGTTTCTATTTTGTGAGGCTAACTCCCAGTTCGGTGAGTCATGTATTTATGGTTACATGGATAACTCTGGTAGACACTTGAATATTGTTGTTAAAATGTTTGACGGAAACTAGAGCCACCCAACATTCTCAGACAAACATGGAGGCGATAAAGACGTTTCGATGACGTCACAACCTTTCAACTTACTGGAAGGAGTTTGAAGGAAAAATTTGACATTGTGACAGGGGCTTTAGTGGGCTCGTCAAGCTGCTGCTCTGTCTCCATAACATTGATAATGGCTGTTCACGATAAACTGAGCACTTTTGAAATCAACCTTCGAAAAAGTCACTGGGGTAGTGACTATGCATATATTATAACGGGCGCACTGAGGGACATACGCCCAATGATGTTGGTAACGATGGATGGAAAGTAGTTCCATATCTTAACGTCGGATAAAAGGTGTTGGGTAATCATTTGTGATAACTTAAATTTATTTCTTTTACTTTCTGTTTTTTTTTTTATGCATCTAAGTGTAAAATTGGCAGGCTTTGTAAATAATTTACTTTTCAAATAATTTAACAGTTTCACATTGCCGACGTATGAACAAAGTGATGAGGCCCATGGCAATGTTAATTTTACATAAGGTGGAATAATACACAACGTGCGTACAAGGAGAACTTAAGCAGGGCTTTCAAAAGTGCTCATGAGCTTATGGTAACTTTCACACTGGTTTGAGGACTCCAGAGCCTAAAAACTGATCGACAATCTTGTTGTCAATATAGGAACCCATTTGACTCTTTACTCCGCTTTACACAACCTCGATGGCACTGGCGGTGTCGAATGTAATGTGTTCTGTTTCTGTCATTGGCAAAAATCTGTAATACATATCTTCGGATGTGCTATCGAACTTAACTATTACTGGTTGTCGCTCCTCACATTGGTAGAGGTGCATTAACATTATTCTACATTTTTGCACATGAGCTTAGATGCGACGCGTCCTTTTCACAACTATGAGAGCACGTTCTCACTGATACAAGATCTGATGACGGTCTTGAAACGTCACGGTTCAGTGTCGTCTCTCACAAGGTGCCATATAGAGATGCGGCTGGTCCGAGAGTCCAAGAGAGGGATAGGCCTACCTTTACCTGAGGATGGTCAAGACCATCCCAGCACGCAGGTAACCGGGATCTTGCGTGATCCTGTGCATCATCGAATATTTAGCTATTCCCTCCTGGTCAAGTGACAATTAGACTAAAGAGGATGAGCGACAAGATAGTGGATCGACGGAGAAACACTAATTACTTCAGGTTCATAAAATTTCTCTCTTTTAACAGTGGGCCTTCTTTTGCATTCCCAAAAGGCGCGATGGGCTTCTACAACAGTGACACGATTCAGAAGTCAATCTTTGTTTACGGGAGGGTCATTATAGTCTGTTAACGGTAAAATGAGCACTTTTGAAAGCCCTGCTTAAGATATACTTGTATACACGTTGTGTATTCTTCCACCTTATGCAAAATGAACATTGCCGTGGGCCTCATCATTTTATTCGTGCGTCATTCAAATGAAACTATGAAATTATTAAGAAAGTAAATACTTTTCAAATCTGCTCATTTCTACATTTTTTTGGGTTAAAAAAAAAAAAAAACAGAAAGCGAAGGAAATTATATATATTATCGTAAATGGTTACCTAAATATTATATTCTACGTTAAAGATATGGAACTACTTTCCATCCCATCGTTACCAACTTTCCTGGGCGAATGTCACTAAGTGCGTCTGTTAAAATACGAGCATGCAGGGGCAGTGGCTTTTTCTAAGGATCATTTATAAAGTGCTCACTTTATCGTGAACAGGCTTTAGATATAAACCATATGGTTTTTTTTTCAAGCAAGGACATTTCCCAAGCCGCCTTTTACTGGTAAACGAATGGACATTCCTTCGCATAGTCTCTTAATAAAACTTCCACAATGATACTCATGCAAATATTCCTCAAAAAGAATTACATCATAGTACTGTTCTTCCAGATCTTGAAATGCGACTTTCCCAACATCGGGTACCGGTGCCAATGTGGCTGGCCTATGATTCAAGCAGTTGAGCAGCCGGCGAGAAGGAAGGACGCAACCCAGTGAAATAAGCCAAGTAGTTGTCTGGAGCATAGAGACTTCCATTAGAGCAGAACTTGCTGGGCTCCGCCCAAGACATTTTGAAACCTTTCGCTCTACGACGATACATTCCAGGCAGACGCAAGATTTCATGTACTTAGCAAAGCAGCGAATGGTATGTATGAAGACATCGAAATGACTACCATTTATTCTATTTCACTCCTGTGTGCGTACATAGTCTGTGCCCGGGTATGTGTAGTAAGGGGGCTCGAAAGCCCATGCATATTAGTCTCGAGATCCCGTATGCGAGAGATAACCCCAAGAAGCTGAAGGAAATGCTTCGTCTTATAACTGAGATACCCAGAATCTGACTTTGGCCATTGCAGTGTCAAGTCTTTCAAAATCTCAAAAATAATACTAATTGCCTTCCACATAACCTTATAATTTTTAAGTCCTCCATATTAACGAAAATTGACGCGAAAATAATCTTCTATGATCCATGAATGTACTAAATACTTAATAATCATTACAGAGTTTTCATGAAAGCATAATGAAACCCTTTAATGAACTCACACATCCTATTTGAAATGTATAATTTACACTAACATGACAGTGGTAAATTTCTAAGAAACTGTTCGTGGCTCGTTGCCTAAACTCGAATTTTGACACAAAAACTGGTTGTATTTTACTGACTAGATTAGCCTGATTACAGAATATTTATATTTATTGCTGATAATATAAATAAGGCGGGGAAACACAGAAATTGTAATTTTTATGTATGTTTACTTTGAAAGCGTACTTCAATTTTGCCCGCTAAGAGAAAAGTTTACTGAATTGCTTTTGGATTTCACAAATTTTAAATATATGTTTTTGTTTGTGCACGATGGATCTTGCTTCGAAATGGAAATCCACAGAATTGTACACACTGTGGCTACGATTCGTCACTGACTCGGGGTTTCCTTTCAAACAGTTTCGTTCTCGTACTGCTAAGTAAATAATTTGGGAGTAAAAATAGTTCAGTGCGTCTGTACATACTTCATGATTTAAGTCGTAGTTCAATCTTTTTGATACGAATATACTGTTGTTGTTTTGACAGTTCGAAATTTCCAAATAATTCTTGTAGCAGGGTTGCCACCCTTTTCCATTAGAAAATTCCCTGGCATTTCCCTGATTTTTAGACAAAAAATATTAATTCTTCCCTGACTTTTTCTAACGTTTTTTTATTCTTTAAAGTTTGGTGCCTTTGCATTATAACACACTTTTGCACCAAAATACGTCTCTGAATTTACAAAATTCCTTACTCCATAGATTGCAACGAAAAATGCCTACGTATTTAGTCGACAATCATTAAAAACAATTATATATGATTCTGATAGCGGTGCACAATTTATGACAGAACTTCCAAATATACCATGCATATCACGGATTTCCCTGACATTTAGCTAACTTGTTTGAAATTGCTTGACATTTCTCTGACAGTTTTCAAATCCCCTCACATTTCCCGGTTTTCCAGACCGATGGCAACCCTGTGTAGGCCAGGACGTTCTTGCGTGATCAAACCATAGAATACAGATAAGGTAGAGCGATCTCGCTGGCTGCGCACTACCAATCTCCGTGTCCCAACAATGAACTGCTTTTCTGCCAACACGTCTAGTAAATATGGCGTGGATTGGGTTTGAGGTTAGAGTACTGGTTAGTAAACAAGTGCTTTTGAGATGTTTTTATACTTCCTCTAATCAATTTGTAATGCTTTTTAATTGCATTCAAACTGGTACAAGTATTTTATTAATATAAATAATAGTGCTTGTCATTTAAATACTAACATATAAACAAACACGTTGATTATGTGACTTTGACAGTTGTGTAGGACTGGAGTAGGTCAACTTTGGGTACATGCGCAGAAGACGAATAAGCGGCCTACCTCATCTTTAGTCTATGGATCAAGCACATGGCAGCACTTCGCCGATGGAGCAGGACTGCGTTTTGAACCAGCCACAAAAGGGACACGCTCAAGTGGAGGCGAATGTATGCCCGTTACGTGAACGCGGGAAATTTAGGCCTCCAACACGATGGTTACACCAGCTGTAAAACCCATCCCAGCTACCGCGGCTGCTGAATGACTCGGGTTGTAAATTGAAAACCGGTTCCTGTATGCAATTGGAGGAGCGGTGGCCTTGACTAGAATGAAACCCCGTTCACTCTCTCGTCGGAAGATGTAAATATGTTCGCTGGAGAATATTACTTTCTTGAGACACCGGAGATAATAGTACAGGAATGCCACTACCACCCGTTGAAATTAACGCACCACTCGTCCTGGGACGGTTGGGTTTCTCATTTATGGTTCTGACAACAAACTAATCTAAGAAGGTATGCAAAGAGAAGCAGCGGCAGAATTTGGCATACCGCAAACACCTTAATTTTTTTTGCTATAGATTTCTTTATTAATGCTTCTTCCGCTAGCTAATTTGTATAGTGTCAAATTAGCAGAGGGCTCAGGTTACATGCAATTTTTTTGTAAATAAGAAGGCGAGTTAATAGTTGTTTGGAATATTTCGCAGGTCCTTCCGTCTATATATACATTTTATAACAAATAATATAGGATGTTTATAAAAGAACTCCGGGGTTTGAAATGGTTACAGTAAATGTAGTAAGTGAGATAGACGAGTTCCTTCACATGGAGCGTACGTACGGCAGTTTCAAATTTTGTTTAGTGTGTAGTGGAATGTGTGCATCAGAGGTTGGCATGCTTGCGCGGCCTGACCTTGCCGCAGGTCGCGTTTCAGTCGAGTGATGGCAGGTAAAAGCTGTTCGCGATAAAGTGGGCACTTTAGAAATGAACCTTAGAAAAAAGTCTCTGCCCCTGCTTTTATATATTTTAATGGGTGCACTTAGTCTCATTTACCCAATAAAGTTGGTAACGATGGATGGAGAGTAGTTCCATATCTTAACATCTAATAAAATATTTTGGTAACCATATGTAATAACTTAAAATTATTTCTTCGCTTTCTGTTTTTTTTTTTTTAATGCATCTATGTGTAAAAATTAGTAGATTTGTAAAGTATTTACTTTTTTAACAATTTCACATTTTCATTCAACTAACGCATGAATAAAGTGATGAAACCCATGGCAATGTTAATTTTACATAAGGCGGAAGAATACATAACGTACGTACAAGTAGATCTTACGCAGGGCTCTCAAAAATGCTCATTTTACCGTGAACAGCTTGTACAATGGCTACGCCGAAGCAGAAGGCTCAGTGCGTGATTTTGTTAATTGAAGCGAAATCCGTTGTTACAGCGCAACGCAACTATCGACGTGAGAATGGAGGTAACGCGCCTACGTACAAGACTATTCACCAGTGGTTAAAGCAATTCAAGGAAACGGGCAGGTGTGTTACAAGGGAAGCGACCCGGGAGACCGCTTACGTCTGACGTAAACGTGGAAAGAATTCGAGCATCCTGTACACGTGGACCAAAAACGTCATTAGCACGGCGCAGTTTGCAGTTAGGGATTCCGAAGTTGACAGTGCACAAAACGGTATGCAAAAGGCTTCGCTTGTACGCCTATAAGTTACAACTCTTGCATGAAGTGAAACCTACGGACAAACAAGCAAGAGTCGTGTTCCGCTGTCTGCATGCTGAACAAGATTGCGAAAGACTTCATGAAACATGTAATTCTTACTGATGATGAGAGATTCCATACGAGTGGGGCTGTGAATCGTCATAAATGCCGCCTTTGAGGAGGGGGGGGGGAGAGAGAGAGAGAGCCACCACGCACATTTATTGAGCATCAGCGCCACTCGCCGAAGGTTATCGTTTGGTGCGGTTTGATGTAAGACCGTGTTGTGGGGCCTTTTATCTTTACCGAAATATCAATTACTGGCGATGTCTACTGTGATATGTTAGAACTGTTTCTGTTTCCGCATTTGGGTGACATTGAAGCGGAAAAGAGTTGGGTTCTTCTCCAACAAGATGGAGCACCACCCCATTACAGCAATCGTGTTTGACATGCGCAGACACACCATTTCCGAACTGGTGGATGGGTAATATGAGATAATATTTCCATATTTCGGAAAATTTCCAACTTCTAAATTGCATTCTGGGTGAGTTTTCCTCTTAACGAGTGATTTCAATTAACACAAGCGCGCGCGCACACACGCACACGTAATGACACACATATATGTTCTTATCGCTAGCTTCGTTCGACTAGTGTCTGACGGTTATTAACATGTACCATAAAAAACACGTACAAGGATAATTATTTACAATTACTTTATACGTAATTACAATATATTTACAGTTAATTTTTACACATATGTAATACACATAAGAGAATATTTTATGTTTTTCGTTACCTACAGGTTCTACAAGGAACGTCTGCTTGAGGAACTAGTAAACCCCCAGTTTTCGAAGAGGTTCGTCAAGGAGGATATAAAGGACCCCATCTACACAACAACAGCCCAACAAAAAGCCAAGTCAGCAACAAGAAAGAGGCCTGATATATGAAGAATGGTTGAAAAAAAAAAACATTTAGCTGAAACAGTTAAATGAAAGCTTGTTCCATAATACTGTTAACCACAGTCATAAATATCTTTTTGTATAGACTAACTTCTATTTACTCAAGGACAGTTATGAAATACTACATAAAAATTAATTTGATCTTAAACGTAATTTATTATGTAGGCAGTGTGCGAGTTTCTCACTGACACATTTGGACATCTTCGGATTGGACGGGGCGGGCCAGTACCACGTTCCGCTGATCTCACCAAGATGGACTTTTATCTCTGTGGCTACATGAAGTGGCTAGTGTACGAGAATCCCGTGGATTCATTTATGAGCCTCACCGCGTGCATCCATGCCGCTGCCTCTCACGTTCAGGCCCCTCAAAACGTCATAACGGCGACTGAAGACAGCATGCTCAGTCGTTGTCGATTGTGCATCCGTGAAGGTGGCCACCATTTGAAACAGTTTCTTGAACTTTATGGCCAACTGCTGTACGGCATTAATTTCAAGGTCAGAGCATATCACGGTTATTGCGGGTAGCCTACAACATACTTTGAAGTCCTGTAGAAACGTAAGGACTTGTTTCCGACCCCATGTTTATTAGCAAATTGTTCCACTGGCCATGTACTACTAACCCTAGTGCATTGTTATACGAATTTTTTTATCATTCTGTGTAACATAGTACAAATAGAACATTTGAAAAATTAAACAAAACTAAAAAAAAAACACAGTGTGATTTATTATCTCCTGCACATTTACAGTCACGTACATGTCCACTAATGCCCAGACATTACAACTTATTTATAGGCCTATGTGTGAAAAACTGAGTTTTAGCTCTGTAACATTGGGGTAGTGTTCCAAACAACCACTTTTCTTACCAAAATGGTCTCACGGCTCTTACGTAAACAATAATAATAATAATAATCGCTAAAACAATTAGTGTCAAGGTAGTCTCCCAACCTCTGCGGTTTCGTTGCAGATGTTATTGGCTGGCATATTCGTGGCTGTTCACAGTTCGCCTAGTACCAATGTAATCCGGGTTCGATTCCCGGAGAGGTCGTCCTGGATTTTCTCTTGTGGGAAACATGGTAGCCGTTTCCGTTGGCCGGGGGATTTCTAGAAGTACTTTTTTTTCTAACCATTATATTCCGTCGCTTGCTCTCGAGGCTGTAGTGTCAGGGTAGATCAGTCCATCTGCTAGAACCAGCTCCGGTTAGCGCCAGTCTTTCCTCATCGTAACCGTGGAACTTGTGCTTTTTCTATCGGAAATTTCTAAAGTGGGAATGAAATAACTGGGTGTTACTCTTTTTTTATCAACTTTGCTTGGACAGTCTGGTTCCGTTGCAAATGCAAGAATCCCTAAGAATGGGCCAAATATCAAATTATTAATTAAATATTATTTTTTAAAAAACGCCTTTTTAGCGTAGTTCCAAGTCAGCGTAGCAGTAACAATACTGGCCAGGTTATATGACTTCTTCTTATTACATGTAGTAGGCACTTACAATAATTTCTCTATTTTTTTTTTATTTTTATCCTGTAAACTGGAAACTGTGTATAGATTTGAAACCTGAGTTAGCACAAACAGCATATACACTAGTAATGGTAAAGAGTGCACTTTGTGTCAACTTCTGAAAAGGAAGATTTGTTATAAATTGTTTATTTTATGGTAACCCTAAGACTTGATTTTTAATTGCGGTGAAATATACTACATACATTGCGTCTATTCAGATGAAAATGTTTGTGAAAAAAATTCCCTCTGCACTTTTCGCGAATAGCCTAAAAGTGATTAAATATAATACAAGTTCTTGGAAACGTGTCCTGCCACTTCTTAATAACTCTCCTGACACATCTCCACAAATAGATGTCCAGTCGTTGTAGAGGGAAGTGTATGAATGCTTGTGTTTTTAAAAGTGTTTTACAGACTAATTATTACTCCAGCAATGTTCAGGTTGCAACATACTATAGCTCGTGGTCAGATACAAGTCTAATCTATGGCTGTGTTTTCTATTTATGCTAGATTACTGTACTACACTGTACAAAAAAACTTAAAAAACGCTTCATTTCCAGAATCTTTTCTTAAAGAAATAAGGATTTTTATACATATCATATACAACAGACCATTTTTCAACATTTTAAATCACGCTGCCGAAAACTGCATCATTTTAACCTAATTCATTGCCCCAAAAACATCCCTAACTGTACATATGTTTTCCACTCTTCAGCATAGCTGACCCAGCCCCCTTAAGAACATGGTGTACGCAGAGAAGATACGTGGCGTTCGACACCTGCGTTAACGCAGTATCGTAGCCATGTAGCCATACCATCTGACATGCTGGCACGAACATGGGAGGAGATTGAATATCGTTTGGACGTGTGCAGGGCCACAAATGGGGCGCACATACGAAACTTGAAGTTAAGACCTCTCTTCTCATATTGTTGTTTCAGTAATATTGTCTGTGCTTCATACCGAAAACTGCTTGTGTAACCTGGAGTTCTTTTGGGGAAAAAAAAAAAAAAAAAAAAAAAAAAAAAAAAACGTTCGTAATGACCCATCCGAGTTAAAACTAGATATTTTTCAGCATATAAGGGAAGTACAGTAGGGTGCTTTTAAAACATTTTATGAAGGATTTAAATAGTATCAGTGTGTCACCTGAGGCCCTGAAATGTTGCGAAATTTTGAGTCGCTGTTTCCGTTGCATTTACCTAATTTTTTCTGCGTCCTTTGAGTTTATTTTGGTCTTCTCGTGTTTTTGATCTTTAATGTTTATTTTATTATTTTCCATGTCCTGCTTATTGTTTTTTTTTTGTAAGTCGATTTTTTTGGACTGCGATCGTCGTTGTTTTAACAGTTTTTTTTTTTTAATTTGGAAATCTTTGCTATTAAACTGAATAGAATATTATATATTTTTCCGATTGGTATTCCTTATCGTTTTATGTGCAGTTTTTGTTTTACTATTTAGTTAGTATATTTATGTTGATATTGTATTACTGATAGGATTTTCATTATAATGGAATGCAAGAATCTGTCGAGGAATGAATTGTTGGAGGAAACAGCTTAGGCGGTGTGGGCTATCACTGCATATTAACTCAATAAAATCAGCCCTCCGTTCTGGAAACGCTAATATTTAATGCACGTGAAAATCGCAGTTTTAATAGTGTTACTCACTCGTTTCATAGCTTCCCGCGCGAGCGAGTGAAGAGGAGGAAAGAGAGTCGTTATATGATAGCGACGGCGGAGGCAAGTTAATGACTGGTTTCGAATCACAGACGCGCGCCGCTGATCTTGGTTGTATTGTTTCCTGCGTTTATCTGAAGAATGCTCTGGATTACTGACCTCGTTCTCTCAGCGCGACTCGGGGTGCTTTGAACATTCGAGATGTTCACGGCGGACGGTATAAATATTACGACAGGCCTCCGGGCAGAGAGTGAATGAGTGGCTGAGTTCCGAGCGATAGAAGAACGAGTGGCAAGAGAAGTGTACAGCGAAGGGAAATCTGCGACTGTGAGTATCAAGCAGCGAAGGACGCGGGTGGCAGGCTAGACTTTTGGACTAGATGCGTGAGTGAAAGACATGATAAATTATGGTAACATATAGACTGAACACGGGTTAATAATGAGTACGAATTAATTAACTGTAGCCAACAAAGACAATTAAGAAGGACGTTAATTAGAGTTGAAATATTCATTAAATATTGCGCTCACTGTTAAATAAAAAGAGTAAAAGTGGAGGCAGATATTTTAATGGTGTAAATAATAGCGGTGTGAATAAATTAGAAATCAAATTTAGTTTATTTTATTTTATTTTAAGACCTCCATCCCTCACGAACTCAGATACGCCCATCAGGCATCTCCATGTAACAATAGTTTCACACGTAGGATACTAAATTTTATTTTTGATTATCTATAGTAGTGATCGCTAAGTTATCGGGATCTTATCTCAGATGGAAACGTTATATTTTTTATCGTGAATGTAATACTAGGACATGTGCTAATACGTTTCAATTGTTAAAAAATTATTGTAGATCTGAAAGTTGCGATAATGGACAATCAATAATTCTATCTCTTACTCTGAGATGAAGTACCTCTCACAAGCCATTCTCGTGATCACGTGCATGCTCCATGGCTACATGTTGCTCTGCAAACAGACTTCCAAGGCATTCTTATTATTACTACTACTACTACTACTACTACTACTACTATTCTCACAAACACAGTATGTAGAAAACATATTCTATAGGCTGTTCACGGTAAAATGAGTACTTTTGAAAGCCCTGCTTAAGATCTACTTACGTATATGCACGTTGTGTAGTCTTTCGCTTTATGTAAAATTAACATTGTCATGGGACTCATCCCTTTATTCATGCGTGATTCAATTGAAACTTTAAATTTATTATAAAAGTAAATATTTTACCACTTTGCTAATTTTTACATTTTTATGCATTAAAAAACTAGAAAGCGAAATAAATAATTCAAGCTATCACGAATGGTTACCTAACACTTTTTATTCGGCGTTAAGATATGGAACTACTTTCCCTCCATAGTTACCAACTTTACTCGGCGCATGTCACTCAGTGCACCCATTGAAATAAATGCAGGTAGGAGCAGTGACTTTTTTCTAAGTTTGATTTCAAAAGTGCTCATTTTAAAGAGAACAGCCTTTATTAAGTTTTATCGAATTGCATGCATAGCTCTTTTAGCCTGGTCGCTAAACCAATAACAATATAAAACTGCTGATCTGCGTGGGGCAAAAATGTCCTATGACTCGGGAAGTAATGGGTAGAAGCACTTGTATTTAAATAAATCGTCTTTGGAAAATCAAAGAGTTGTATTTTTGTGAGGATGTGGTTGAATAGGTCTGTGTCCCTGACCCCAATCCCTCTTTTCTAATCCAGCCCTGCAATAGTGTGATGATAATAGTTGGGTCAAGTTACGAACAAATCGTAAATCCTCTTTATCGAACTCTGTTAGCCTTGTAAGTTGACTCTCATAGTAATGATTTTACACTGTTTATTACTCATAATGGCAGCATGACGTCGTTAAAATCTTGGTGAAGATAATCATGGAAAGGTTCGTACTGAAGACCAAAATTTTAAATGTTATGTTTCATCGAGTTAGACAAAATTCCAACGATTTTTATGCCATTGCTCACAGACGCGGTTATGAAAGATGAAGCAGGCAGCATGGCATTGTGTTAGCACGATTAAAGGCCGGTAAACGCTTTGTTTCTTAAATCTTGCCGACGGATATAGAAGTATTTATATTCTGGCAATAAAGTAATTAGCGACTAAGAGAGGATTTCCTGTAACTCTAAATTCGCGGCATCAAAAACGTGACCAGCGAAAATATGTAAACCACTGCATTGCAGACGCTGTTTTACAAATGCATGCTCGCTATGAACTGGACCGTGAAACGGCATGGAATTTCATGAATGATTTGGAGAAGTGCATTGGGCCTCGTATAATTGCCTGCCTAATATACGCTTTAGATATTTTATCAGAAACTATTATTTACGTCGGGAATTGCCAGGGACATGTTAAAGACATCAGCTATGGTAAAGGCTGTCCACGATAAAGTGAGCACTTTTGAAATCAACCTTAGAAAAATGTAACTTCTCCTACCTGCATATATTTTAACGGGCGCACCGAGTGACATGCGCCCAATAAAGTTGGTAACGACGGAGGAATAGTAATTCTATATCTTAACGTCGAATAAAAAAGCGTTCTGTAACCCTTTATTATTATTATTATTTATTTCGTACCGGCCAACTACGGACCACAACATTTCAACCATCTACTTTTTGAGCTTTGATGTTTGCCCAGTACTCCGGCATGTGTTCTCGATGTTGATCCTTTCTCTTCTCCGTCCATGCCTTTCCTGTCTTTAGCTTCGGCTTTTCCTGGGAACCCTGGCATGCTTGAAGTTTCTTCTTGAGTAGGACACGCTCCTTGATGTCATTATGGGTGATCCCCACTTCTTCTAGATCTCTAGTCACCTCACCTCAGTAAACCATTTGTGAGAACTTAAATTATTATTATTTTTTTTTTTTTTAATGCACGTAAGTGTAAAAATTACCATACTTGTAACATATTTACTTTTGTAATAATTCCACATTTTCACCTGACCGACGCATGAGGTGGCAATGTTAATTTTACGTAAGGCGGAAGAATACACAACGTGTACACAAGTAGATACTAGCAGGGCTTTCAAAAGTTATAATTTTACCGTCAACCGCCTATATCGAGAAACAATTACGAATGTGCCTTAAGTACACAATAGGTGAACATATTGTATAATGAGATCCTCTAAATGAAAACACGTGAATAATATATGCTGTATGGCATAATTCGAATCCCAAGGATGCTTCACCCACGTGAAAAAAAGGTCTTAAATTCATGCCTAGCAATTAGGCAACGTTATTATAACGTATGCGGGCATCGCATACTTATACACTTTGTGAGTGTCTAATCACCATGTTCCTGAGTCATTTCCTTGTCAAATGGCATGACTGAGAGTCTTTCAACAAGACAATATTATTTTACTTTTACACGCACACAAATAATTACAACAAAAAATACCAGTATTTCACTAGGCACAATGCCTCTATCGATTCAGTTAGAGAAGGGACTAGTTAATATAAGCAAAGACTTCGTTCTTACTTGTATATCTTCGTTTTATGAGGCAAAACGGTGAGGTAAATAACCTTCTGCAACGCAACGCATTTTGCAGGGACACGTTCACGGGGACGAATTTTTCTTGCGATGTTGTACTAGGCTCTATACAATATAAACATACAAAAATCCCATTATTTTCATCTCACATGTTTCGTCGGTCTAATCAGGAAATTACGACTAATCCTGTAGTTTGACCCTACCTGGTTTGTTAACGATTCCGCTTTTATGTTATGCCCTGATGGTTCATCGGAAAGGATTGACCCAGTTTTGGCATACATGTCCATCGATTGACCGGGATAAAATATGAGCGTACAATCACTGTAATACATTCACGGTTATTCGCACTTTTCTGAAGCCCTGCCAAAGTTCTGTTTCCAGGATCTTCCTCCGCTTAACGTAAACAAAGATTAACTAAGTCTAGAAAATAAAACACAAGGGCAACGCCCCGAATTCGGGTACTTTCAGTCGTAGTAATATTTTGCTTGAGAACTGTTTCTTGCTAAGCGATACCAACACACATATTTTCTCAGTGTTTTTTATTCATATTTATTATAAATGAAATATCATAATTTTTAAATAAACTATAGATAAAACATCCATTTAAAGAAAAATAAGATGTTTATATGTTAACAGAGGTATAGAACGCTTGAGATACATGGGATATTTAGGGAATAACTAAACACATGATACATGGGGCGATTTTTCAAAGGTTTGATTTTAAATATTTGAAGAAACTGCATAAATTATATAAATTAAAGGCTGTTCACGATAAAGTGAGCACTTTTAAAAAAAACCGTAGAAAAAAGTCACTGCCCATAACTGCATATATTTTAACAGCCGCAATGAGTAACATGTGTCCAGTAAAATTGGTAACGATGGGGGGGGGGGGGGGAAGTATAGTTCCATATAATAACGTCGTACAAAAAGTGCTAGGTAAACATTTTGATAACTTAAATTCTTTCTCTCGCCTTTGTATTTTTTAATGCATCGAAGTGTAAAGACGGACAGATTTGTACTAAATTTACTTTTCTAATAATTTCACAGTTTCACTTGACCGAAGCATGAATAAAGTGATGAGGCCTATGGCAATGATAATTTTACATAAGGCTGAAGAACACAAAACTTGTATACAAATAGATCTTACGCAGAGCTTTCAAAAGTGCTAATTCTGCCGTGAACAGCCTATAGTTTCCGGGACGTATTTACAGTTAACCTTTATTAGCGAGCGGCATCAAACAAAGGGACGCATTGTTACTGGTCGGTGAGCTCGTTTCAAAGGTGCGAAGCAATAGTTCAGTTCCGAGCGCCTGCACTTACATTATCTGTGGCGAAATACCACAGCGCGGTAAAACCAGTTGTTCGCTCACAAGTAGTCTGTCATATCTGTCTTGGCACAGGAAATTCCCAACCACTCTTATATAACTCCATAGTCATTTTAGTATTTCTCACGGTGGACTGGTGCAAAACGAGTATTACACGCCTCTATGTATAGAACTTGGAACCATGGATATATAAGATTATACTAAGTTTTAGATACATACTTTGTGAGGTGATTCGTTATGGAAAATTAGGTACAAACATAATACCACATATGACCTAACGTAATTATCAAGTGAGAGAGATCCTTAAAAATGGGAATTAATTTAATTCCACGTGTTTTTCGCGAAAAGATTTCAGGGCAAGTTGTGTTCCAACGCGCTTTCCTTCAGAACCTCTTTGGTGATTGGATCATTTGAATTTTTTCGCGTCTAATCTGTCTCTCGACGAATCGCGGATGCCCACAGAGAAACATAATTCTGATTGGCTCACTCATGTAACAGACTATCTTCACGCAAAGACAAGCGGCGAATAGTCAAACGAAGACTGCAAGTGTGCACATAGGATATTGAAGTCCAGCCTCCAAGTGAATCTTTTCGTGGGAAAAAAAACAGATGGCCCTAACTATAAGGTAAGCAGAGATTTAGAAGCAATTTAGAAGTGAGTTACTTATATCCACGACTGCAGGAACACCGGTTCTATTGGTCTCTGTGTTCTAACTCACTACAATTCTAGTGACCAACATGACAATGGACACGCTTACTGTGCTCTGCGACCTTCATTATTGGCTGGTCATCAATCACTAAGGCGCTGAGTTGATTTTGCCCCATTGAAATGTTTTTATATGTGTAAGATGTTTTGCAATGACATCTGACCTTTTGCTGAAATGTAACAAAAATATTTTTGTAGTCAGGAAAGTTATTATTACTGAGCTGTAGAGTTGTTGTGAGATCCTGTTAAACACAGGTAGTACAGCGACTGCATGAAAATGCTAGTTTACTTTTAAATGACACAGGTATTTTCAAAATATTTTTGGTCGATCTACACTGGAGTGTAGTCCTTAAAGTGTTATTTTTTTTTTTTCCAAAACGCCAGAAACTATACGCGAGACGAACCAACGGTTTCGCAAATTGTGTTCGTCTGATATATCTGCTGTACAGTATGTACATATGATTATTACGTCGTAACAGTTGGTAAAAACGTACGAGTGGGATGTACTCCCGCATATTTTGTGAAATAGTTGTTTGCGCAAATACGCGTAGGCCTATCTCGGTAAGTAAATGTTCTGTAAATACGATTTTTTTTTCAGAAAAGGTATAATGATATCATCTGTCCTTTTTTTTTTTTTTTTTTTTTCCTTTTTTTACTTTTTTCATATTAAAAGTATTCTTGGAGAGAAAAAAAATCGCGAAAATGGTCAAATATAGCTTTTTTTTTTTTTTTTAAGCTTGCCTATGCAATTTCTTTAAACGGCAAGAGAAAAGAAGAATGATACGGGCGTAGTTTAATCTGAGGTCTTTCACCGCATGTAATAAAATCCCACTGTTACATATCTAATTTGTTCAGTACAGCGTCACGCCGGAAACACTCCACGCCTTGCGCGTATAGGCTGTTCACGGTAGAATGAGCACTTTTTAAGGCCCTGCTAAATTTTTCCTTTCAATTAATTTCTACCTTTCCGCCACTTTTTAATGTAAACATTGCAATATGACTAATAAACACAGTGTATATATTTCATCACTCTCAATAGTTAACGTCTGAGATGCAATAAAACATATTTATTTGGGGTTAATGACTTTTAGGAGGAGGGCTTTAAAAAGTTCTCACTCTACCGTGAACAGCCTATAGGCGCGATGAGGCGCTAGGCGTACGCGTTAGTGTGGCCCGTATCGCTTCCTCGCTTCTTGACCTTGGACGCGGGATTTCCACTCTTAAAGGGTTACAACGTGGCACTCCATAGTTTCCTAATGACGGACGTGTTATTACCAACCAGTCAAATGTTGACAGACTGTAATTATCAAATGAGGCTAACACTATTCACGTGTCTGTTTTTTTCCATCTCACGTAGTTTGTCACATTCTGTAAATAACTAATTTTAATTCCATATTTTTTATTTTAATAATATCACGTTAGGCCAGAGGTCGTACTATGGGTTCTACCTCATTTTGTACCTGGAGTTGTAGATGGAGACTTCTTGTTTCCGATATATATATGTATATGTATATATATATATATATATATATATATATATATATATATATATATATATATATATAGACTTCTTGTTTCCGATATATATATGTATATGTATATATATATATATATATATATATATATATATATATATATATATATATATATATATATATATATATATATATACATATACATATATATATCGGAAACAAGAAGTCTCCATCTACAATATATATATATATATATATATATATATATATATTAGGTCTCAAAACTTTCTGTCACAGTAACTACATATGTATGTATATATATATATCTTTAATGGGTGTTATATGCTTGTGCATGAGATATGCGCATGCGTGAATGTAACAATTATTTTCATGTATGCCAAGGTTTCAAACAACACAAGTTACAATAATATTCAAAGGAACACAGTATTGGAATTATGCTTGGAAAGGCAACGTAAATTATAAAAGCGCCCTACTGAAAACAGTTCATTCTGAATCAAATGTTACTCTACTCGGCGTCTATACCTTGGGGTTCAATATCACTTTGCATGATCTGTTCCACCCATTGAAAGATATGCTATAGTACACATTTTCAGGCGGACTACTTATTTATGACGATCTCTATGTGTGTGTGTGTGTGTGCGCGCGCGCTCGCGCGCATGTGCGTATGCATATGCAAGTAGCTGTGTCAAAAATAAATTTGGTTATGTATCGGATAGTTTGTTAACCAATAAAACTCTTCTAAATTTAAGAAAAAATGGCGGCTGTAGAAGGCATCTTCGTGAAGGTGCAAAAGTCTCATTTATCTTGAATATTTTCCCCTAAACTTTGCCGTCAAACTTCGTGGCAGGACATTACATATGAAAGCTTTTCATGGAAAAGGGGGCTACTTAAAGTAATTTTTTTTTAGATTTTAAGCTTTCAGTTACATCCTTATTTGCCCATGCTCGACAAAAATTAATAAATGATGAGGAGACGTATTATTACGGTTATACAGGTTGTCCATTGAAATTCAATTTTGGAATTCCCTCACTTTTACCTGTTTTCCAGACTGATTCTCACGATTTTTCCTGGCCTCTTTTCAAGGACCGAAACCTTCCAATAGCATATTTGTTCATCGTTGACTGAAAAAATATGCTATTAATTACTAGGCATGAATACACACCCTTTTTTCACGTGAGGGAAGCACCCTTAGGATAGTAATATATGCTGTGGGCGAGGATTTCTGTCCCTTAATTGCATGATTGCTCTCATGTCATATCGCTCTGATATTAATAACACATGCATAAACGCATATCAGTTACTGAGTAGTTTTAAGAAAATAGTTATTATGAATTATCTATGTCCTCGTCAGTCATAGAGTGACGTTAGACTTACCAATTTCTTGATACATATACCGGTTTTCCGGCCTGAATTCTGACTCGTCTCACATTACGTATGAACCAAGATAATTTCTTCGGCCGCGAAAATACCGACATTTTAACATTTGTGAACAACTGATAGAGATATAAAAAAAAAACATCTTAACTTTCCTCAGTAGAAGACGCAGAAATAAAATAATGTCTTGGCTCTTTCCGTTGCGTGATCCTGCCATAACGTACCGGTTTTTCGTTGAAAGTACCAGTTTTCTGCGATATGTGCACCGAAATATCCCAACGGCCATATAACATCCTTGCATTAGTTGTGTTTTACGTGTAATCCATCCATGGTTAATACCAACTTGTATGAAGCCCTGCTAAAGTTCTACTTCTAGTATATTCCCCCGCCTCATGCAAACAAAGGTTAACTAAGTCTAGAAAATTACACCAAAGGGACAACGCACTTTGTGTGATAATATTTTGCATAAGAATTATTTCTTACTAGGCATTACCAACATACCTATTTTATCTCTAATTGTTTTCATAATGATTATAAATGAAGTATTACAATTATCGATAAAATTCAAGTGAAAGTTCAATTTGACAAAATATTAGGTCATTTTATGTTACCACGAATATAAAAAGCTTGTACATAACATGTTTAGAAAACAACCAAACACGTCATACCTACATGAATTGATTTTTCAGAGGTTCGATTCAAAAAGGTGTGAACACACTGCGAGTAGACTTACTATGCCCAGTTGCAACTCCGTGGTTCGAAACTCGATCCAACGAAACTGTTGCACCATTCGAGTTCAGAGCTGGGCTGGAGATCGAAATGAAGTTCATTTCGAACCACCGAATTTGGCGGTTCGAAATCTCTATCCAAGATCAACAGTCCTCGTCGACAAATGTAGTTTGAAAATAAGCCAACAGATAGAACTACGTTCGATTGTTTGCTTGGGAAATTGAAACAACATTTTACACAATTGGATATTATTCATTAATATGCGTACAATAATTCACTTAAAAGAGATAAAACATCGCTCATTTAGTACTACATATAATGAAAAATACGCCTACTTCCATGAAGTCATATATTACGAACCAATAGCAAAATTTCTCACATACTTAATCTTGATCTCTAATTTTGGAACCAAAATCGACGAATCGAAAATCCAGAATCATGAAATTTCGTTGGTTCAACACTTTCACACTAGAACCAAGGTCAAACTGGATCCTGGTTCGTAACTGGTTCGTAACACAACTGAGGAAGAAGAGTGTCGACAGACATGTAATTCTTAGGAATATCTCGTGGGATGAGAAAGCGCGGCTGGGGACAAGATAATTTATTAAATGGCGTCCGTAGCAGAGGAGGGTAAACGATACCTTGTAGCCGGTAAGGTTCACGCAGGGTCGGCGGTGTTGACTTGGAGGTTACGCGCTCAGGCGTCTGGGATCTAACAAGGGGGCTTCCCCCGTTCATGAAGGAGGTTATTGTGAGTGCGGCGGGCCGGCCTAAATACCAGACATCTGCAGCATGTCATGTCAACGCTCGGTGTGGGCCAACCCCCTTCCTCTTCGCAGCAACAGCTCGACCCTGCTGCGCTGGGTCCTCGCACATGTTCCCAGGGTGCGGTGGCCGCATCTGCCCTGCAACCCTCTTACAGCGGGTCGAGGAGAGGGTACATGCCGCGCCGCTCCAACCCCTATGTGACATCTGCATACCCCCGCCATCCCTTGCTGAACTAGCCGTGTGCGAACTCTCTTCTTCTTCCCTGTCATCCGTGATTAGCGCTGCTAGACCTTCCTGACCTCCCACACGCACTTGTCTGTCCCGTAGGATCGACCCCCGCGTCCATGGTCAAGAAGCGAGGGAGCGATACGGGCGACACTAACACGCACGCCAAGTGCCTCATCGCTTCTACGCGCAAGACGTGCAGTGTTTCTATCCTAACGCTTTACTGTACAAATTAGATCTGTAGCAGTGGGGACATAGACAATTGTTCTTTTTTTCTGATAAAAATCGTACTTGCAGAACATTGATTTACCGAGATACGCGTATTCGCGCAGACGACTATTTCACAAAAGACGCTGGGGTTCCATCCCACTCTTAAAGCATCCTAACACTAGATGTTCTCAAATGCCATGGAATATGCTTCATAGAATGTTTTCTCAATTAGCACCTAAATAAATAAACCACGAAATGGACATAGTCCGCGTAAAGATAATGTAAAAAACTTATTTACACAATATTAATCAATATGTAAAAAGGATTTTGAAGTAAATTAGCATGTGAGATTTCTCGAAGGAAGCAACACAACTCACAAGTAACGAAGTAAGGGTTGGACAGTATCAGTGAGTTATAGAAACGTACAACAATTTAATTTTTGCTAGAGCAAATTATATTACAGGTGAAATATTCTTTAAAAATTTTAACTCTCAACTTATTATTGCATTTGAAAAATACTATAGTGATATACAAAAATTACTAAAACAATTTGTTTTAGCAGCTAGCGAGGTGACGCAATAATCAAATACTGGGCTTGTATTCGGAAGGACCCAAGGTCCGAATCTCTTTCAATTATCCGTTTTCCTCATCTCTCATGACCGAGTCCTTCCCTAATTCCACTGAATATTCGTTCTGTTCCATGTGTTCGTCTCCAATCTCCTTGGCCTCGACGAGACGTAAATTCACGAATAAAATAATTAACTTTGTTTTAGCTTACCATTATACGCCTTCTTTATTCCATACACAGACATCAGCTCTTAGGCCGAGGTTACACGGGGTGCAGAACTACGTCACTTAAACAAGTTCAGTTATTGAAGAGGTTACATTACCTCTTCTTTGCTGCGCTCCTACTGGCTGCTTCGATGTAAACAAACAGTGAAAAAAATATTGCGGAATTTGGCGGGGTTTCCTGCAGTTATTGTATTAAATTAATTTTAAGGTTGAATGTACAAACACCGATTATGTCATTACAGTACAAGTGTAGGTTTCATAAGAATTTAAAAGCTAAATAGTGACAAATGTTGGAGGCTATTATAATTTAATACGATAAACTTTCAGTTTCATGTTTTCTGTGATTAGATTTCCATTGATTTCATTCCGCTTTGGTGTGTGACCGCGAAAACACGTTCTGTTTTTAAACTTGTTCAGACATGGCTACTGAATGTGTTTTAACAGCACTCGTGTAACCGCAGCCTTAGTCTCGGAAACAGCAGCAACTGTCTTTAAGTACGTGTAACCCTTAACTTGGGGAAGGGGAGGAAGCTTAGCGGGAGGGATGTGCATGCCGTAGAGGAGGCTCATACCTGCTCATCTGCTCATCCGCTGGTGGCAAGAAAAATTCTTGACGTCGCTGACGTCATAAATACCCACTAAAAATCATCATTCTGCATTTCCCGTGCTTGCGTTGATTAAAAAGAACTTGAGTGTAATGGTTCTACTACCGTAAAGTAATTCGCGGAGTCAATTTAAGTGTAATGAATTTATAAATACCACAAAAAAGGCAAGCATTTCTTTAAAAAGAAAATGCCGGGGGAGGGGGTGGTCATGTGTGACCCTCCCACAGGACCCGCCACTGGAAGAATAATGCGGATTGATACTATCTATTTCTCGGGTTGATTACACATTACTAGAAACACGTATATTTCGCGAAAATATTGATCGCCATGCTAAACTTTAATATCCTACACCTACAACCACGACTTCATTTGGTATACACCGCTTGTCTACGTGAGAAGACTTGTTCTTATTTGACTGGGCCAATCGTAATAAAGCACTCCGATACTGAACGTCCATGATTCGCGGGCAGGCACTTAAGGCACGTGACATTTAAAATCATTCAACCACGAAAGTGCATATGAACAAAAGTGTTTTAGAATACAACTGGTTTGAAATCTTTTCGTGAAAAACACGTGTCCATACACATTACCCTTTCAAAGCAATTTTTTCCCATTCAGGAGGAAGCCATTACACTTGTAACTGTCAGAGAAAACATTGCTAAAATAAAGTGCCGCCACACGCCTATCGCGAATAAAGGCTATGATGCGCAGATATTTTTTTCGTACCCCGCTTCCAGCGACACACGCGCAGAAGATTCTTCTACTTAAGGGGGCCTCGGTGGTGTGGCGGTCAGACTACTCGCCTCCAACCAAGGCAAGCTGGGTTCGATTCCCGGCAGGGCCTATCCCGGAATTTCGTATGTGGCAAATGTTGGCCGGCGGCTATTCTCGGGGTTATCCATTACCCTCTCCCGTCCCGCAACAAACAAAATCCGTCATTTTTCCATCTCCACCTCATTTCGTCCCCACCGGCGCTCAAGATCAAAATCTCTCGACTTCAGTTCGACTAACCTTTTCATGGCCAGTGTAGGTAATCTACGTTTTGCACATAAAGATAATATTTGGCCTGTCCAACACGCTGTGAGAATCAGCGCCCAGCGATCTTTGCCAGAGGGAACTTATTCGAAAACCGTGACGCTGCTCTACGTTTCGACAGGTTCGTGGCTGTTCACGATAAAGTGAGCACTTTTGAAATCCACCTTAGAAAAATGTCACTGCTCCTACCTGCATGCATTTTAAATTACTTACTGAATGCCATGCGTCCAGTGAAGTTGGTAACGATAGAGGGAAAGTAGGTCCATGTCTTAACGTCGAATTAAAGTTGTTAGGCTTTCTGTTTTTTTAACGCCTCAGTGTGTAAAAACTAGCACTTTTATAAAATGTTTACCTCTGTAATAATTTCACAGTTCCACCTGACAGACGTATGAATAAAGTTGTGAGGCCCATGGCAATGTTAATTTTATATAAGGTGGAAGAATACATAACGTGCATACAAGTAGATCTTAAGCAGGGCTTTCAAAAGTGCTCATCTCACCTTGAACGGCCTATATCGTAGAGCACAAACACTACAGTCTATTTGTCGTCATAATAAAACATGTGCTATGTCGACTTACGTAAGCCACGCATTAAAAATGTCCTATTTGAAACGCTTGGAAACTTAACCCGTTTGGTGACACGTTGATGTGCGGGTTAAAGTGTTGCAACCTGTTAAGTTCTTGTGTTATAAGCTGTCCACACTAAACTAAGAAGTTTTGAAGTGTTTGTCAAGGTATACATCTATGCGTATTGTGTATTCCTCCGCCATATATTAAATTAACACTACCACGAGCTTGATCACTTTATTCATGCGTCGGTCAAGTAAAAGTGTAATACAAAATTACTTACCCTCCGCCATGACCAAATTGACTAAGTAGGTGAGTGAAGGGATTTGGGCGACTAGTAACAGCGAGGTCTTGAGAGCTGATGATTGTGAAGCGAGATGGGTATGCAGCAGCGCCGGAATGTAGGGACGTTGGAAACGGGAGATCCACGAGAAAACCCGCCGATCAGCGGTATCGTCCGGCAAGATTCCCACATGCAAGAGTCCGGGAGCGGCCTGGCCGGGAATCGAAACCGGTTCGACAAGTTGAGAGGCGAGCAGTCTAACCACTACACCATCGTGCCCCCCACCAACTTTAACTGTGCGCAAGCCAGTCAAAGTGCCCATAAAATACACGGAGTCAGGGGCAGTAACGTTTAGGGTCACTTCCAACATTTCTGATGCCCTGAGAAGTTCTACTTCTAGGATATTCTTCCGCCTCGTGCAAACAAAGCTTAACCCAAGTCTAGAAGTTTACATCAAAATGACGGCTCGAATCAATTATAATCATTTTCTGCATAAGAACTATTCCTTGCTAGGCACTACCAACATACCTATTATGTAACTTTTTTAATTCATATTAGTTATAAAAATAAACGTATTTTTAAGTTAGCAGACGTATAAAACGCTTATGAAACATTACATAATCGGGGGGGGGGGGGGAACTGTACTCGTCATAGATAGTGTGATTTTTCAAATGTTTGATGAAATAAGTATTAAGGAACTGCGAATAGACTTTGCGCTCGGTTCTAGGAGTAATCCAGTTCGAAGGGAGGAGCACAAGCTCCCTTGGGCCCCTCCTTGGATCCGTCAGTGGCCGTGGTGGGAGAGAGGTGGTTGGGTGATGGAGGGGGGAGGCTAACAGGTGAAAGGAGTCAGTGGGGCAGAGATGCCCCGGCGCGGAGAACGACGGCGCTCTAGCCGCCTCTGGCGTCCCTGACCTCTCAGCGGCGGCGGCGCGACCCTCGCCTCGCCCATGGCTGGCCAGATTGGCCCCACATGTCCGCCGACCCACACACGCACACGCCGTCAGCCCAGCTGCCCAGGCCCTCAGCTGCACCCACTGTGTCTCCTCCGCCGGACCGCGACCAAATACCACTCGTCTACCTCTCGGTAGTAACATCGTGTCTCACAGCGCCGACGCCATTCACTCTGACACACTCAGAGACAACAGTTAAACAAAATATCTGAGTCGGAGGGACTTGACCTGAAATACGTGTTTTTCTCACTGGAAAGATGCGTGGTACATTGTGGTTGCTATCCCCTTTTTGGCCGCCGGACTAGTGAGGATTAGTGTAGCACCAACGAGTAGGGGTATGGAAGGGAAGTTTTCATCTTATCGCTGTAAACATAAGCTTGTCTTCTTGCTGTTCCCGTATAGCTGAGAATGCGAAAGAAACCTTGCCTGGACGCGCGCACTGCTGTGACGTTGATCGTGTGCATTTGTTTTTACGGTGTTATATGCGTGCCACAGTAGGCGTTAGCAAAATGAGGCGTGTCTTAACCACTGCATTAAAAAAAAAACATCGTTATTCCAGTATTATGTGCCGATCCCCTGCATTTTGCTTCATAAACGATTTTGTTAGTGTTCCTTTGAAAATCGTATATTTGTTTACATTCTTGGCACACATGAGCTATAGACTACCTTAAAGGCAAGCATTGTATAATGAAACATGCCTATTTGTTAAACCCCTAGCTGTTAATTCCAGAGAACGCTAAAAACCTCCACTTTTGTGATAAGTATTTAATTCAAAACAAAAAATAAATGTGCATGAATTACATTATATTTATTACGGAAACAGTAACCTTACGGTGTAGTGGACTCACACAGCCGTGATATATTACCATCATTAACCCATTATTTAGTTCACGTTTGTTTCGATCCAACACCAAACCAAATTAGCCAACAAATATTTTTCGCGTTATCGCCCTGCAAAACTTTTCCAGAGATGTCGTACTAATGTAGTCTACTTCTGATTTTCGTTCTACATTAACTGGATGTTATTCTTTATATCAGAGCAATGCTTGGAATGTTATTTTTCTCCTCGACGAATCTATGAACGTTTGTCACTTGTCCTGGTTGGAAAATTTGTACATGGATTTTGGATCAATTATTAGCTAATGGACTATGCAATCAACTTCAAATCTCAGAATCATTTTTCTTCAGTATATTTTTTATTTCACTTAGGAACTTCAGCATGCATATTCAGCCAGAATCAATCGATTAGTTTAAATTCATTTCTGTGCCAGAAGTAAAAAAATGGAAATATTACATTTTCTACGTAACGTACAACATGCATATCTGTAACATATTTATTACAAAGGGAGGTGTTATAGTCGTAGGCTAGGTACTAAAAATTATTTTGGCAACCGAGCAACACTATTTTCTGTATAAGAAAAAGAATACATTTACAGCGTACGTTGAATCCTTCAAAGGTGAAAAGGGGTGTTGGATTTGACTCCCACTGATGTCTAACCTTGAATAATATTAGCATTCGCTGCATTTACAGGACCACAAAATAGGAAAATATTTCTTAGACCAACTCCGAAACCACTGTGCCTGATCCATTCGGACAAAAATTTTGTGCAGTTAATCACAGCTATGCTGGTGGTGGTGGTGGTGAGTGCCCGAAGAAAGGCCGTTTTCTAAATACTTAGATAATCCAAAAAATCAGACATAGTAACAACATAGCTAATTACGAACCAACTATCCAACGACGCACGATAATATATTGAACCAACGTGTATTAAGCATTATCTATTTGCTATAACGGCGTCCTATGATGAACTAAGCTTACAATTTGGCCGCGCAATCTCTGTTATCGAGAGAATTCATGCACATACACCACTGTAGCGGAATTTCAAATTCATTAATGCATGGGAATGTTACCAAGGGTACACGAACACTTTTTACGTATCCATTAAGTGAACCTTGAGATACAAATGCAATAAACAATCTTAAAAATTTGGCAGATGTCAGTGCAGCATAATTATTATAACACTGATATTACAACAGCACATTTAATTTGTATTACTGATGTTCAGCTTTAAACCCTTTCATTATTTCTTGATTGTATTTGCTTATGTAATCTGCGATATACATTCGTAATTCATTTTACTTTATTTAAATGAAAATACCACACTCTTAAACCCTGCATTACTGCAATAATGGATAAGATGTAAGCCAACCTTACTATTGTACAGTTTCGTTGTTCAACTTTTTCATTGTGTGCGAATACGTATTACTGTATTAAAATATGTATTTTATTGCTATACTGCGCTATTTATTAATAAATGACAGATACTTGCTGCATTTGTACACCTGCATGTTTGCATGAGGGTTGGTAAGACTATATATTACATAATTTGCAGTGCACAATTTAGTTTACTTAACAGGGCCTACTGTGCCCAATTAATTTTTCCTAACGCTTTTTACGCATTTAAATTGTGATTGCACACTTAGTATATACAGTACCCGTCAAAAGTAAGACAATTAGTGTGGACATCAAATTTCCGCAATTTTTTCATAGCCGCCCAAAAGTTATATTACAGATAGGCCTGTAAAAATTTAATTTTACGAGTGTAATTTAGTAGGTTACATTGTTTATTTTCTAAGTAAAATCAAACTTACTCTTGACTGCTGACTGGGCTAGATATTTTCCCGTGGTGTAGCAGAAACGCATTTTCTTTTCTGCTCTTAACCGATCCCATATTTACACACGTGTACTTTTGACCCGTTATTTTAATTACCACTGCAGTGTGTAACACAGCACTTAAATTGTAATTCATATATTAAAACGTTCGTTAATTGTATATTGTATCCTTCTAAACGTTTTTAAAACTAACGATAATAATCACGGCACAATAAAACGTCCATTCGCGCATAGCTATCGTCAGCGGGAATAGTGTAAAACGGAGCATTTCCATCTAAACGGTTTTTAAATTCTTTGATAGTTGTTATGAAATATATTAGAACGTGTACTAATGTACTATGAAAAATTTAATGCAATATATACTTAAGATAAAATTTTATTTTTCGATTTTTAAGTTCTTTACTATAGGTAATTACGTTTAATATAATATTACTTAAATATATAACATTTTAAGTTTAATCGAAAAACATTTTAATGGCTCATTTGTATTTGAATAGCGTGTATAAATTTTCCGTATTAGTGGGGCGTTCAAGAGTGAAAAGAGGGATCTTGGAGAAAATCAAGATAATATAGCCATATTATTTAGAGGAATTTTTTCTCAGTGCTGAAAAACTTGATTTTTGGCCTTTTTGTAATTGACCATATTATTTTTGTAACACAAAAGTTATTCATAAACATACTATAAATATTCCCGAACAGAAACAACAATCACGTTCTTCTCAACATTTTTCCTTGGTATGAAATTCGTTTTTCATCATTCAACTATACTGTATATTTAGTTTCGACAGACTGTTTCTAGTTTATATACACAGGCAAAATCTCTCAATCAGTTCACTCCTAAAATATTTTTTTTATCATATTAACAATACTAAAACTACGAACGAATTTTGGGTATTGTTTTTTAAATTTACATTGCGTAACATTTACGACATAAGCTTATATGATTTTTTTTGTTAGTACAGTACATTTTATACTAAGATATGACAGATTAGGAATTCTACTCACATATATGTACTGTAGCAGACGCTATCACAATATAACTATTTAAAAACGGACATCTCGCTCGCTACGAGCCAACTTGATTTTATCCAATGGGAAACAATCAGAAACGAGAAACACTATAACAGTTTCAAATAGAACACGTATTTATGTATGTCTACAGTTATGTCAATTGTGTACATGTGTTTGATCATAATATCACACGATTATTTACATGTGTTTTGGACACCAGCTGACACTTATTTACATATTATTTTGAATAACGTTAATTATTTTAACCCCTCATAGGTTAATAATTATTTCATTAAAAACACGTAATATTTTTATTTGTAAACCACCAATCCTAATTTTACTATCATTATTATTTGTGTTATTCTGACATGCTGATATGAATTCTGAGATGAGGTTATGATCTAAATATGTCAATTTCAACTTGTTTAATTATTTACGTGATTGTATGATTATTTAATTTATATTAAAACACAATTTATTTTATTTTTATTTTGGAAGAGAATTAATGTTTCAATTTTATTTACGTTTCGTTTGACCGGAAGTAGTTTCTCGCCAATTAGATCAGGTTCTGAGGAAGTTCCAGGAAGTGAAAGGTCCAGCGGCGAGATTATTCTCCGGGGATTTTCGACAAGAAAATCTCCAGCATCAACATAAGTTTAGTTGACGGTTTTATCCCCAGATGTTATAGTTTAGAGTTTTAGAGCCTACTGGCTAATTTATTAGTGGTGATTGGCCTAAGAAGGCGCCGAGGAACTGCAGTGACGCTATGTCTCAGGCTTTTGGTACAGTCTGCATCCAGGTGACGCTTTAGTCATTCTGCAGCCGTCTGATTATTTATTGATAAATTCAAGTGATCTCCAGAAACCTAAACTTTTCTACGCTCAAGATGGCATATTTTCAGAACTTTCAAGTGGTAATTAATATGTTTAATGATGGTAGTACCCAGTAGTTCAGCACTACCGACTAGCTAAGTAACGGAGCAAATTTTAATTGAAAGACCCAACTTTAATCAGTTTGAACTTTGAAATCACATTTACCTTATTTGAAATTCTAGTGTGTTGTTAAAAAGGAAGTTTGAGGGAATTTTTATTACGAGATTTGAGACAGGTATTTTGCACTACCGTAACATGAAGCTCAGTAAACTCGTGCCAGGAGGAAAAAGGCACAGAATTAAGAACTACTTTCATTTTAAGTTTATCTTTATTGCAGAAGTTTGATTATTTTATTTTTAAATTAATTCCATTTTCTTCATTAAGTTTTATCTTGTGAGGATGGTGCTATAATTCCAATTTACAATAATCCTACGTGTAATAACAGTAATTGATTTTATTTTATTATTATTCTTAATTTAACTTGAATTCCACGCAATTTTTAATCTTATTAAAGTTTGTTTTCAGACGATTAAATTTTGAATGATAATAATTATTTATAGTTCAGCTTCAAACTAATTTAATTCCCCTGTATTGTCAGCCCAGCATTCTAACCATTACTCCACTATGCATTGTTACGTTTAGATGAACTAATTTAGAACATATTTGGACTTGAATTATTAACAAAAACACTAATATAATATCAATTGCACCAGTTAGTCCATAGCCTTAAAATTTACCACACGAACAAATCAGTTTTTTTTTTTAAGATGCTGATAAACTTACATGTAATGTCGTTGAGAGAAAACTTCCAACCTGAATCGCGATATTATCCCAAAAACTTCGCAGTGTATATGTCACCTGGATACTATTAACCTGTTTTGAAATTCAGTTGGCATGTATGAATATTTTAGAGATGTGAAACAACAAAAGCCCTTAAATATTAATTTTCTAAAGGTGGTTATTTATTGTTTTTTTTTAACTTCTCATTTTAATTACTAGAGGTTAGCCCGTAACATCATTTTTTCTATGGTCACCGGACTAGAACAGTTACCATGTTAAAAAATCTGGTTACCATACAACGACTGAAAAATTTTCCATAGATATATGTAGGTAATAATGAAATTATGTGAAATTAACTCAACATTGAAGCTACTGCGGTCCCATTTAATATTTCTTTATCTACTTGGCCACTGCGGCCCCACTTGAAATCGTTCTATCCACTGAGCCACTGCGGCCCCACTTGGAATCTCTCTATCCAGTTAGCTACTAAGGGACCATTTGACCACACACACACACACACACACAGTATTCGCTCTGCAAAATTTGAAGTACTTCTGTTGAGTTTCAAGGGACTTAGAGGTATTAAAGACGGACAGACAGACAGACAGAGATCGTCTACTTATATAGTAGGATATGCAGTCGTACATATAAAACATTACACTGTCAAATATTCAATACCAATCACGAAATCACATCTAATACTGTATTTATAGCTTTTTGTAATAGATGTTTCGATCACTATATATTTACAAATAATTTACTCATTTTATCATGTGATCTATAGTTATATTAGAGACACACATATGTGTTTTTGTAGTTTGAAGAAGCTATCTGCTAAGAGTAAGCGCCATAAAAATTTCCACATTAAGCCATGTTGCACCACCAATGGCCCATCAATGTACCACATCACAGCCATCGAATGGCCTATAGATGGCTACCCATACTTTCATCAGCAGTCAGTATAGGCTATGTGTGGCCATTGCTGGAATACAATTGGTAAGCCATTTGTGGAATATGAGTAGTTCACTTACTCTCAACCATCAGTTTCATTTCTATAGACATTTCATCAGTGTGCTATAAATGGCGAGCCAAACGTCCTGCTACCCGCAGTTAGTTAACCATAGCAAGGCCAGTAGTGTAGACCTGCCATAAGTCTCCTGGGCCACCAGCAATCTAGCAATGCCATCTGTAATACCACAGTCGACAGACTCTCTCTTGCTACGTGGGGATTCTCTGCAAGTGGGCGTTTTGTGTGTTTGGTTACTGCACAATGCGAAAGTTCCTTGTCGGCTGGGCTACAGGCTGGCCAGTACTTGAGTTAGTTACAAGGCGGCGATTGGCGAATGCCAGTGACGCCATTTTGGTGGCGCGTACGACTGCAGTTCGCGATATAAGCGGCTGTTTCACATTTGTATTCTCAGGTATTCTGTGCCAAAGGTCTTATTATGTAACTTGTTGCTGTATATAACTGGAGACAAACACGGCGTTATAGGCTATTCACGGTAAAGTGATCACTTTTGAAAGCCCTCCGATTTAGAATAATAGTCAACAAATATATTTTTATTTTAGCCTTAGACGTTAGCTTCCGATTGTGGTGGAATATACATACTATATTTATTACTTACATGGATATATTTATTTAAAAAAAATACGATTAAGGGATAACAATGGCTGATAGTAAAAGTAACTAGGCCCTCGGAAGTGCTCACTTTACCGTGAACAGCCTATGCCATATTTGCGAGGCGAAATGGTGTTCTGTAACCCAGTTCATCATGTCTCTCTTTTGGATACCTCGTGACCTTAAAGGCAGGCCAGTAAGTAGAGACCTGCAAAATTCGCATTATTATTTAAGGAAAGACTGAAACTCCAAATTACCGTGCGTTTGACAAGCTTCAGCCAAAAATATGTGTGGCATGCCTTGGAGAACTCTTGAGCCAATAATACAAGTTCAGCGGTGGAAAGGCCAATCTCTTTTAAGGAGATCAAGCAGACATGACGTTGATTACAGTGTAGCTGCCAATGAAACCACGAACTGTGGTTACTTGTTTATAAGGCAGTGGAGTCTATCGCGTCACCGAAAAATAACGCGAAATTTGCACGTCTCTACCAATAAGGTGTTTGTATGAAAGAGAGCGTAGTGAAAATTCCCGCCGTATCGAGGTGTTTCCAAGCAAACAAGCTCGAAAGAGACAAAAACATCTAATAAAATGTTGCTCAAGAGGAGAAATATATGTTTTTGTTACACTTCCGCAGAAGAATAATCTGCATCGTGTATATTTCAATTTACCACTAGCGGTAACCTACGCGCCATCACAATGTCATTCGTGAAGAGCTGCCTTACAAAACACAGCATCAAAGAATAGGCATGTATACAGCGGCGAAATAGCCTCTTATAACGTGGATTACTGTCGCGCCCGACAGCAAAATGTCGAGACGCTGTCTGAGAAGCAACGCTCGACGACTTACTCGCCGGCAGGCAGCTCAGCCGATAGAGAAACTTTCGAAACACGTGCAGTCCAATCAGGCGTGAGTACGACCGTCGCCACGTTTCATGTCTGCTCACGTACCGTGCGTTCACCATTTCTTAATTGTCGACGACCACGGCTGAACTAGCGCGCTCGGTAGCCGTTTCGGGCGAGCGCAGTCATGCACGCAGCTGGTAACGGAACAACGTTTTCGCAGGTTCGCAAGTTACCGGAGCTTTCATGCGAGGAAAGGAGCGCAGCTTGAGAAAACGCAGTTGTCCACAGCTTCCCACTAGGCGGACTTGCTCGCTACTGAAGTACGCTGAGCCATAAAGTACTTACGGACAAAGAGGCGGAAATGCTTCTTATAGTCTATTCGCGGCACTTTTTTAAATCAAATCATTGAAAAATCACCCCAGCTATGACGCGTTTGGTTATATCTTAACTCTTTAACGACTACGCTCGAGTGCAGCTCGAGCAAAAATATTTCGAAAAAGTCTTTGTCATTGAAAAGAAAACCAGCATTTTCATGCAGTCGTTTCACTGCCTGTATTTAACAGGTTCTTACAAGAGTAACTATAACATTCCTGACTACAAAAATATTTTTGTCACATCTCCACTAAAGGACAGTTGTGAAACATCTTACACATATAAAGACATTTGACTGGGGCAAAATAAACTCAGCGCCTTAGTGACTGATGACCAGCCAATAATGAACGTTGTAGAGCACAGTAAGCGTGTCCATTGTCATGTTGGCCCACTGGAACTGTAGTGAGTTAGAACACAGAGACCGATAGAACCGGTGTTCCTGCAGTTGTGGATATAAGTAACTCACTTCTAACTTGTTTTGGTTGCCCTGCAAATGTCTGCTGACCCCAAAGTGTTAAGTATGCCATGTGTAGGGCCACCTGATTTTCAGGAAGAGATTCACGCGGAGGCTAGGCTTCAATATCCTATGTGCACACTTGCGATCTTCATTTGGCTATTGGCTGCTTGTCTTTGTATGAAGAGAGAGTGTTACAAGAGTGAGCCAATCAGAATTTAGTTTCTCCGATACCTTCCGTCCGCGATTCGCGGGCAGACAGATAGAACGCGTAAACAATTCACATGATCCAATCACGAAAGAGGTTCTGAACTATAGTGCGTTGGAACAGAACTTGTCCTGGAATCTTCTCGCGGAAAAAAACATGTACCTCTAGCGATATCATATTAAGCTAAAATCATGATAATGTTTATTTGCAAGTAATTTATATATGTATGTTGAAAATTATGATTTCAAATAATTATAGCACCACCAAATGTTACATATCTGTTTACAATGCTATTATTTTTGTTCCATATATTACAGTCATGTGACAGCAGAGTGACACACGAGACTTTGCCAGGAATCCTTATTTATATTTTTATAAATACATGTTACGTAAGATATTCAGTTAACTAACAGAGTTGAAATTACTCACAGTTAAAATGCGACGTGGTTTTGGCCATGACAGCTACTATATATAACCTTATTCAAAAACGAATATAATCTAAAGGCTGTTCACGATAAAGTGAGCACTTTTGAAATGAACCTTAGAAAAATGTCACTGCCCCTACCTGCACATATTTTAACGGGCACAATGAGTGACATGTGTCCAGTAAAGTTGGTAACGATGGAGGGGAAAGTAGTTCAATATATTAACGTCAAACAACATTTGAAATGATTTAAATTATTTCTCTCACTTTCTGTATTTTTTAATGCATCGAAATATAAAAACTAGCAGATTTATACAATATTTACTTTTCTAATAATTTCACAGTGTCAGATGACCGACGCATGAATAAAGTGATGAGGCCCCAAGGCAATGTTATTAATTTTACATAAGGTGGAGGAATACATAACGTGTATACCAGTAGATCTTAAGCAGGGCTTTCAAAAGTGCTCATTTTAACGTGAACAGCCTATAAACAAAAATGGCGCGTGGCCAGAGAGCGCGAGACAGCGCCAGCGAGTACACAACTTCGCTCTCTCTCTCTCTCTCTCTCTCTCTCTCTCTGTGCTCTCGCTCACTCACGCTCTCCCCGACGAATTGAGACGACCAAAGAACGCACTCTCTCTGACGTCATAATTATGAGGTGGTGAGAGCGAGAGCACCAAAGAGAGCCAAGCCAATGAGATTCTTTCCGCAGGACGCAGTTAGCCAATCACAGACACAAGGCTCCCAGAGTCCCGCGCAGCCAATTAGAGAATTGGGTAAGCCCAGATCAAAGGAACCGCCACGCCAATTCGTCCGCGTGTACTTACCCGCCGCTGTGTGATTGAGCCACGCCTCTAGGCGACCGGAGCGGTGAGGTCAGGACTGCCTCCTCCACATCTCCTACTACTTTACACCTCCAAAGGAAAGCGCGGTCTCCTCACGGCAGAAGGAAGGTGACTATCCAGCACAACGTGGACAACAGAACACACCATTGACCTCGCCCGCACTGACACAAGACGTCATCGTCATCGGTATTGCCTAGCCCAGTGGGAGGCCACGACCCCGGCTCTTCCATATCTTAAAGTAGTTCCATATCTTAAAGTCAAATACAAAGTGTTTGGTAAACATTTATCATAACTTAAAATTATTTCTTTCGCTTTCTATATGTTTTACGCATCGAAGTGAAAAAATGAACAGATTTGTAAAGTAGTCACTTTCTTAACCCTTTCAGCCTGACTGATTACAATTGGAATCACTAACTCTCTTAGATTTCATAGCTCATACATTGAGTTCACATATACATAGAGTATATGCATTTAAATGTACAGTACACTCGAATAATTAATCACCAATCGAAGAAAGTGCAGCATCACTCTATCCCGTTGCTGTCAGTTGGAATGATTTGAGAATACCTAACCTGAAATGTGTTTTTCAGAAAATATATTACTGCTCTTGTTTTATTACACCTAGTTAAATAAAAAATACCGAAAGAAAAAAATTCACTTGAAAAACCAAAAATTAAAAAGAACTAATTTTTTTTTTTTAATTATTAAAAAAATAATTGAAAAATTGTTTAAGAAATTTGTTATAAAATTAAAAATCGTTTTAAAAAATTATAAAAAGGTATTTTTAAATTGACAATAATTGTTTGAAAATTTATATTAAAAAAAATTGTAAACAGAAATGTATTAAAAATCGTTTCAATAATTTATAAAAAACTTATTCAAAAGTTATTAAAAATCGTTAAAAAATTGTTTTAAAATTATTTTAGTGGTTCACGTTTTCTTTGATGTCAGCGTACCCATTCGCTGATCGCCTGCACGAAGCACCTTGGCATATTATTGGCAGCTGCGAATCGTTGCCCATTGGCTGAATTGCCGGACGCCGCTGTGACATGTTGCTATACTTTGTTCACTGTTAAATGAGCACTTATGAGAGCCGTGCTTAAGATCTACTAGTAAGCGCATTACGTATCTTTCCACCAATGCAAAATCAACATTGCCGTGAACGTGGTCACTTTATTCATGTGTCGGTGAAGGGAAAATGTAAAATTATTATTTAAAAAAAATGAATATTTCACAAATTTGCTAATCCATACACTTGTAGTGTAGGAATTTAAAAAATAGGAAAGAAAAATAAATAATTCTAGTATCGACAAATGTTTACGGAATACTTTTAATTAAACTTTGAGACATAGAACTACTTTCCCTCCATCGTTACCAACTTTACTGTGCGTATGCCACTATGTGTGTTCGTTAACATACATGCAGGTAGGGACAGTGACATTTTTCAATGGTTGATTTCAAAAATACTCACTTTACCGTGAACAGCCTTTATTCGCGGTTCACACACTTTTTTTTTAGCCAAACCTTTGAAAAATCAGCCACTATATAATGTGTTTGGTCGTTTCCTGTGTCGTGTATCACAGGCGTTTTGTTCTTGTGTCAATGTAAATGTACCTAATTTTTGGTTAAATTTAACTTTCGCTTATATTTTATCTTTGAATTACAATATTCAATTTATAATTAAAATTAATAAAAACCGGGAGAAAAATAGGAATTTTCGTAATGCAAGGTAAGAAATAGTTCTTATGCAAAATTGTGTTACACTGAGTGAGCATGAGTGGGGCGCTCTGTCCCGTCGGTGCAATTTTTTGTGCTTAGCTTTATTTGCCTGTGGTGGAGGAACATCCTGGAAGTATAACTTTTAGCAAGGCTTCAGAAAAGTGTGATGTAACTGTGAATGGCCTGTACCAGGGCACCGACCCAGTACTCCGCTCTGAACATGCCTAGCATGGACTCCGAGAACAATCACCTATAAGTAGAGACATGCAAAATTCGCGTTATCTTGTGGTGAGACGATAGATTTCACTTTCCTTTTAAACACGTGAGCACAGTCCGTGGTTTCATTGGCCGCTGCACTTTAATCAACGTCACCTACTTGCTTGATCTCCGTAAAAGAGATTGGCCACTCCACCAATGAATTATTACTACTCGCTCAACACTTCTGCGAGGCTTGCAGATATTTTTCCGGCCAATGACTCTATTCGGTCAAACGCACTGTAACTTGCAGTTCAATCTGTCCTTGAATAATAACGCGAAATTTGCAGGTCTCTATCTATAAGTAAAAGGCCTGAAGAATTCGCGGACTCATTTTGGGACAAGTTAGAATTCAAAACCCGTATTTTTGTACAACACGCCTCTTGGAGAACGCTGGCCAAATCGTTGCCTTCCATTGTGAAAGCTGGAAACAATGCGTCAATGCACAGTTGACATCGGCAAATTTGTACATAAGACTGTGGAATCTAACCTGCAGGTCATTGAACGCGCGAATTTTTCAGGTTTCTACCTATAAGGCATCCCTCGCCACGCGAGACACCAACTTAACTTTTTCGTTAATTCAGGGTTGCCACATTTTTTACATTGTAAAATTCCCTGGTATTTCCCTGATTCCCAGACAACAAGAATCTTTTTTCCCCGGACCTTTTCCAACATTTCTTTTTCTATAAATATTGGCGCCTTTGCATTATAACTCACTTTTGCACTAAAACACACATCTGATCTTACAAAACTGCTCCTTACGTAGATTGCAAACAAAGATGCCTAATCATTTAGTCCAAAATCATTAAAACAATTTTATATGATTCTGGGAGAAGTGCATGACTGATGACAGAACTGCGAAATATATCATGAATATCACAGAATTCCCTGACATTTTGCAACGTGTTTGAAATTCCCTGACATTTCCCTGATTTCCCTGACAGTTCTCAAATTGCCTGAAATTTCCCTGTTTTCCAAGTTTTCCAGACCTGTGGCAACCCTGTAATTAGTAGTTTGCTCGGATACACGTATATCGGCAAATAAATGTTCTGCAAATAGGACTTTTTGTCAGAAAAGATAAAAAACGATTATCTATACCGTGTTTTTTTATTTTTTCCATATTAAGCGTATTCTTCCAGAAAAAATCTTCACATATCACATTTTTAAAGCTTGTGTATGCAGTATCTTTAAGCGGCAAGCGAGAAGTACGAAGACACGGGCGTAGTTTAATCATCGCGTGCAATGAAACCCCCATGTTACATATATAATTTGTACAGTACAGCGTTACGGCGGAAACACTGCACGCCTTGCGCGTAGGAGCGATGAGGTGCTAGAAGTACGTGTTAGTGTAGCCCGTATCGCTCCCTCGCTTCTTGACCTTGGTCACGGGGTTCCCACGGAGTCCACCCCACCCTTAACGTAAACATCGGCGACGACGATCCAGAAAGGTACGTTGATCCCTGATGCGGGTATCGAAACGCGACCTGTCAAGTGGCCCTAGAGGTGGTTGATGAAGGGTGGTGAGGGGAGGCAGGAAACGCCCGTTCGGTGAGCAGCTTGCACGGAGACGGGACAGCTGCGGCCTCGCGCGGTTCTCACGTTCGCCTTCGCCCCGACGTGATTCAATCAGCCAATCACGGTCAATCGTCGCCGTCACACGCTCATAACCACCCTCCACCTCCCCCTTCGCTCGGCGCTGCACAACTGTCGCTAACCCCCCGCCGGTTACCATTCCCGCCGACATCACTTACAAACAGTAGAGCGAGCAGGCGGGTTATTACAAACAGCTACCGCGCAGCTGCCCGGGGCACCGCTTGTGGACGCAGACATCGCGCTGTGGATGGACGTCGCTATCTTATTCTCCTCCCGGGGCCGGCCGTCACCAATCATACCCCTTCATCTGCTACGCCCTCGTCCTCAGCATCCCAGCTCCAGTAGGACAATCTTTCAACATGCATAGTGTTTCTCTTCAGAAACTATAACAATGTCTTCCGGTTCAACATTTTAAGGGCGCCGCCTACTTGGATGTTTTTAGCGCGTTTGAGGGAGTGAAGCGCTGGAGCGATAAGGACGACATTGATACGTGCGCCTGATGCCCCTTCGCTCCTGCGCGCAAGGCTCTGAACTGGCTTGCAGTGTTTCCGCTGTGCTGCGTGTACCTATGGGACTTTAAGCCGTGACCCTATCATTTGATTGGTGGAAAGTATGTACCAAGGTTCACTGAAGTTCTCTATAATAGTTTCGCATGTTTCCAACCAGTATATTATGAGGTACAGAAGTGCGAGAAGGCCGTTTCTAGCTATGTTGGAGGGTCCGGGAATAGCATGTATAATGTACATGATGTATTGACAGTATTATACGTCCCTCACCAAAAATGTGTTTTATTTTCGTACATTGGTATCATGGGGACACGTTTCATGGTTTCGTAAAAAAACGCAGATTTCAAACACACTGCAACGCGTTTCCACCGCCAGGTAGACGGCGCCCTTAAGGACTACGCTCGAGTGTAGCTCGAGCAAAAGTGTTTTGAAAATGTCTTTGTCATCGAAACAAACCAGCATTTTCATGTAGTCGTTGTACTGCCTGTGTTTTTAACAGGATCTTGCAACAACTCTGCAGCTCAGTAACAATAACTTTCCAGACTAGAAAAGTTGTTACATCTCCCGAAAAGGACAGGTGTGGTTTTAAAACATCATACATAAATAAATACAATTCATCGAGAGACGGAAATTTCGCGAATTTATTTGAGGACAAGCTGTACTTCAAACACATGTATATTTGACTTCCTTTTTCAATTGGATCACAGATTATTAGGAACGCCCTGGACGAATTTGAGCCAATAATTAATCAGCAAGAAAAACACGACCGGATCCCGTTTTACCTGGTCTGATGTTTAACAATATCATCACTCAGCCAATGAACAACTTCCTGTGGCGCGAGTACATAAAAGAATGTGGAGTCTAGGCTGTTGCCAAAGAATTCCTTGAAATTTCCGTGTCTCTAGCGATTTATTAGGGCAAAATCAACTCAGCGCCTTAGTGACTGATGACCAGCCACTAATGAACGTTGTAGAGAACAGTAAGCTTGTCCACTGCCATGTTGGCCAATAGAGAGTTATAGTGAGTGGAAAACACAGAGACCAATATAACTAGTGTTCCTGCAGTCGTGGATATAAGTAACTCACTTGTATATTGTCTTGTAAATGTTAGCTGACCTCATAGTGTTAAACCCATTCAGACCCAGTGTACGCAGTTGCGTACACAACGCACATGAAGGATTTTTTTGCCTGGTACTGTACATTGCAAGCCTCACTGCCCAATGACCTTCCCATTAGGAACTGACTCGTAAGCCATGTTAATGGTCAAGGTTCTAATTGGTTCTCATTCCTATAGCCTAACACAAAGCCTGTAACCCACTGGTCGTGAATACGGGGAACAAGTGTGTTGTCGACTAAGTATAACACGGATCATAAAATTTCTTGTTTGCATCACCTGAAACAAAGGGTTTACAGCTTTAAAATAGGAAAGGTGATCTCAATAATATTAAGTTACATTATATATATATACCCTGCTATTTTTATTTTAAAAAATTTCCAAACCAATTTATTAGTATTTAATTATTATGGTTAAATTTTCACTATTTTATAAATTTGATTCTCAATCATATTCAAGAAACTTACTTACGGTTCTTTTCTGAAAACAAAATGCAGCTTAGAAGCATATCACTTTCTAGAAGGGTGTCCGACAATGTCACTGGTCGTCGGGTTTTCTCGGGGATCTTCCTTTTTCACCTCGGTTCACTCTCATCGGCTCTCAAGACTTCGTTGTTAAGAGCCGCCCAAATCTGTTCGCTCCACTATTTCGAATAGTTAAGTACCTCTTTTTTCTCCAATGGGGACAAAAAACCGCATTTTAATCTGGAATAAATTAAAGATGAAATGTTTTGCACAGATCGTGGATATGCTTGGCATCGTTTACGTACATATTATTTTCTGTGTCTCGTTATACATTGCATATAATGTATAGACATATAGATTTGGGCGTCTCTTAAAAGCGAGGCCCTGAGAGCCGATGAGGGTGAAGTGAGGTGAGTAAGGAGTGGCGGCGGAATGAAGGGGCGGGGAAGCGGGAGACGTCCGAGAAAAGCCGCTGAGCAACGAGATCGTCCGGCGCGATTCCCACTTGGGAAAATCCGGAGTGAACCGGCCGGGGATTGAACCCGGTTCGTCTTGGTGGGGAGCGAGCAGTCTAACCACTACACCGTTTTGGCCCCGTGGTGACGAAAACGTGTAGAGATTATAATCAGTAATTCTTTCAACCCGTCAGGGAAATACATCTTGCTAAAAGATGTTCACGATAAAGTGAGCACTTTTGAAATCAACCTTGGAAAACAGTCACTGCCGCTACCTGCATATATTTTAACGGGCGCACTAAGTGACAAGCGGTCAGAAAAGTTGGTAACGATGGATAGAAAGTAGTTCCATACGTTATCGTCGAATAAAAAGTGTTAGGTAGCTATTTGTGATGACTTAAATTATTTCATTTGCTTTCTGTGCTTATTTTTAAAATCCATCTAAGTGTAAAAATTAGCAGATCTGTGAAATGTTTACTTTTCTAAAAACTTCACAGTTCATGGCAATGTTAATTTTACATAAGGCGGGAGAATGCACAATGATCATAGGAGTAAATCTTGAGCAGGGCTTTTAAGTGTGATCATTTTACCGTGAATAGCCTATACTGAGAGGGTCGAAGATGATCCTTCGATGAGGAGTCTCTCGCGATAGCTGCATAACAGAACGCCGCAGCACGTCGATCATGGGTACTTACGTTTTCGAAGACGTTACCCGTTGACTTTAAACATAGATCTTCCCAACCTGTAGCAGACGTAACGCCTACCTATGGAAACCCGCTCAAAGGAATTGCGTGCAACAAGGCAGGACCTCGACGCAGTAGCGAGGACGCTGTAGGAATAAGATAAGGCGAGCTGTAGGAAGATACCGCGACCTTCACCGAAGGCCACCGTGACGCACTAGCTGACCCGTTCAAGGTCGTGCCGATCCGCACGCAGTTGTAACACGCACGCGGCTCCTCGATCAGTACAACTCGTATCGACAGATCGAGCGAGGTGGCGCAGTTGTAACTCACTGGACTCGCACTCGGGAGGACCCCCGGGTTCGATTCCCTGTACGGCCATCCTGATTCCGGTTTTCGATGGTTTTCCGAAATCACTCCAGGTGAATGCTGGGATGAGTCCCTAACAAAAGCCATGGCCGATTCCTTCCTAATCCCTTTTTTCAGTGCAACTTGCACCGTCCCTATCCACCTCTCGCTGTCGACGAGACGTTACGGCTAATTACCCACCTACATCTTAACGACAGCCGACACACGGTTATCCTCGACAAATTCCTTGTGCTCTTGCTGTCATTACCAGTCTCAGGTGTCGACTGGCTGCACGGGAGGGGACACGCCTTATTGAGCATCCTCCCCTCCACCAGGGAGGCTGGTACCTCCCACCTCACTGGTTTCAAAATAAATCCAGCGTGATCATCACAATGAATGATACCCCCTCCCCTCTTACCGCAACCGCTTCACTAGATAATATGGGGGTTTTATAGATATAACGATTGCTTTTGAGCAGTTCTTTCTAACCGTATACGATTTCTGTATTTCGACTTGGTTTTTGACGAGTATAGACCGACATTGTGTTAAGTTTTCTTAATTTTTTTAAAATGAATAAACGCATACAGTTTCACCATAACCACGCCACACAAATGTTTTTATACACACAATCAATTTATCTTGACGATAGCTGTCGATTGAAACGTAAACGAGCGTCGTAGCTTCTCCTAGTCAAAAGTTATACTACACGGAAGTTATGTGACTCGGCGAAACGAACTCAAAATGGCGGCGCCCCCCCCCCCTTCCAGCCGCGCGGTGCTTAGCAGTCCTCACTCAACGTAACAAATTCTTTGATCCTTTAGAAACCCAGTGGTGTTATCGAATTTTTAATGTAGACGATAGATTCGGAGCTGCAATGGCAAACTCTATCCCCCGATTTTGTTATCATCGGATATTCTGGATTGCCTCCCACTACGGTCGCAAATTTAAAGACGTATTCACGTCAAAAAATCTCATTTGTAGAGCTTGCCTACGCCGTTTCTTTCAGAGGTAGGAGTAAAGTCAGAGTATACGTCTGTAGTTAAATCTGAGGTCTTCAATCACGTGTAACGAAGCGTCACTGTTCCAGATCTAATTTCCACATTGGAGCACACCGACGGAAACACTGCAAGCCAGTTCAGTGTCTTTCGCGTGGAGGCGTTAGGCGTGTATGTTTGCCTGAGGCGGGGCGGATAGCCTGAAAGTAGGATTTTGGTAGGACTTCAGAAAAGTTGCTATTCACAGTAAAGTGAGCACTTTTTAAGGCCCTCCCAACAGTCATTAACCACTGATAAACATATCTTATTGCGGCCTTAGGCGTTAACTTATGAGAGCGGTGAAAATGTATATACTGTGTTTATTGGTCACACTGCAATGTTTATAATTAAAAGCAGCACGAAGATAGAAATTGGATGGCAGCTAAAATTGAGAAGGGCCTTAAAAAGTGCTCACTTTACCGTGAACAGCCTATACCACGAATGGACTGTAGTATCGTGATCCTTGCTGTTTCTCCAGGACAGCACATAATTGCAGCTCGACACGCGACCATTCTCAGGGGAGCTCAATGTGCAGAAAGAATAAACTACGCAGGGCTGAGAGAAGTGAAGGAGTCAGCCCAATTCGTACCCACGTAGTGTTTAAAATAGTTTACATTAATAGTTCCGCTGTAGTCTATTTACGATTTCTTCACATTTTTTAAATCAAACCTTTGAAAAATCACCCCACGTATGACGTGATTAGGTATTTCCTAAATGTGCTATGTACCACAAACGTTTTATACATCTTTTAACATTAAAGTATCTCATTTTTCGTGTAATTGAAGTTTTATGTGTATTTAATTTATGAATTACAATAATTAATTTATAATAAATACAAAGAAAAACAATGAGAATATATGTGTGTTAGTAGCGCCTAGTAAGAAATAATTCTCGTGCAAATATAATTACAACTGAGTACCCACAAATTCGGTGCACTGTTCTTTGGTGTAATTTCCTAGAATTAAATAAGCTTTGTTTGCATGAGGCGGAGGAATATCCTGGAAGTAGAATTTTAGCAGAGCTTCAGAAAAGTGTGATGTAAAAGTGAATGGATTATAGCCAAACTTTTTCTATGCTATGCCTTTGTGAACTCGTAGATAGCGTTAAATTTTACCTTTGAGATCTGACATAAGCAGTACTTATAGAAATAATTGAATTTAGTTTTAATTAACAACATTTAAACAGTAGCAAAAATGGTACTATTACTATAGTTTTGTTGTAGCGCTCATCAGTCTTCAAATAACGTTTACAAAGCGAAAGCCATTACTTTTAGGGAGATTGCAAATGTGTTACAAGAATCAAACATGGCAATTAAAATAAGCTTCTCATTCCAATCGCTCTTTGTATAGAACGTTAGTGTATAGGCTATTGACGGTAAAATGAGCACTTTTGAAAGACCTGCTTAAGATCTGCTTGTATGCACGATGTGTATTCTTCCGCCTTATGTAAGATTAACATTGTGATTGAGCTCATAGCTTTATTCATGCGTTTGTCAAGTGAAATTCCGAAATTATTAGAAAAGTAAATGTTTAACAAATCTGCTAACTTCTACACTTCGATTCGTTATAAAAAAACACAAAACGAAAGAAATAACTTAAGTTATCACAAATATTTACCTTGCACATTTTATTCGACGTTAAGATACGAGACTACTTGACATCCCCCGTTAGCAACTTTACAGCCGTTAAAATACACGCAGGCAGGGACAGTTACGTTTTTCTAAAGTTGATTTCAAAAGTACTCACTTTACGTGAACAGCCTTTAGAAAATTAACTGATACATTAAGGCCTTATAGAGTGTTTAACAGTATGCTTATGAATATCTTTTTTGATAATTTATTGAATTAAGTATTAATCGAACACTACTTTTTGAAAGCAATTTTACAAAGAACTGGTTGAATTTATTGTGAAGTGTTGTATTTGGCGCTACATTGCTGGGAAACCTATCTCATTTGTAAATTTATAGATGGCAGCACAGTAGCAGGTTGTGTGTGTAGGAACAAAAACTCAGCATTGAGTTTCCGGTTTGCAGGTATATCGTCGTTGGGTGGAGTGAGAAATTTTAGACCAAAGATAAGAGATGATGTATGCCAATTATTCGTCTTCTGCGCATGTACCCAACACTGGCCTTTCCCAAAGCAACATAAGTGTCAATCACATGCAACAATGATGAACGTGTTTGTTCATATTTTAATTTTTAAATTACAAACACTATTATATTAATAAAACACTTTCATCGCCAATTTGAATTTAATCAAACTGCATTGCAAATTGATTTGAGGAAGTATAGAAACATCTCAAAACACCACACTGCCTCCCCTATGTTCCGTTCCTAAAACCTGCGCGAAGATTACATTTGAACTTTACTATACTATATTCGGGGTTCTTTTTTTTTTCACACTTTTCGAATAGAACCTTTGAAAAATCACCTCTATCTCATGTATCATAAGTGTTTTATAGTTCTGTTAACATAAAAGTATGTTATTTTTAGTTAAACTCGACTTTTCCGACCCGAAAATTTCGTCTATTCATTTGAGGACAGCCAAGAATACAAACGCGATCCTTTTTCAATTGGATCGCAGTTTGTAAGACACGACCTGGTCGAATTTGAAGCAATAACTAACCTGTAAGGAAGCAAAGACCACATCCCATGCCACCTGGTTTGGAGTAAAATTGGAGTATCGGCCAATGAACAACTAACTGAGTTTCGAGTACACAAAGGATTTGTGAGGTTTCGCTTGCTGCCAAATGACTCTGCGAAATTTCCGTGTCTCTATTTATAATTTGTCTACAAAATTTTATACTTCGTTTATAATAAATATGAATAACTCTAGAGGCAAAATAGTTGTGTTCGTAAGGCCTAGAAAGAAATTATTTTTATGCTAAATATCATTGAACTGAGTGCGCAAGAATGCTGCGCATTGTATCTTTGGTGCAATTTTCTTTACTAAATGAAATATATTTATTGACTCTTATTCCAAATTAGAGTGATTTCTAAGTGCGTAATTTACTGTGAATAGTCTATATCTGGTTTTATCCGCTCTAGGATGTAATGAAACAGCAAAGGTGTTAACCTACAATACTTTAAAAATGTTGTGTCATTGTCTTTCAAGTGATTCTTTACTAAAAATTCCAAACGAAGATTGGCAAACAGTGCAAGTGTTTTACGACCTTTTGCTGGTCTTTGGTCATGGTTTCGATAATCTGTTACTTCACCCACCAAAATAAAATTCAGTATATCATCTTCTAGCTCAATTTATACACTGCCATACAACCTGCTCAACCTCTGTTCAGCTATTTTGGCACATACATTTTTCATTTAAGTTCAGTTTTTTTTTTTTTTTTTTTTTTTTAAATAGGAATCCAGACTTAACTCAACTCAACTGACAACTCAATGCAACTTACGTTAAAAATGTATATTCAGTTTCAAGTTCTCGTTCAGTTTTGATTGGAGGAAACCAACCCTTCAGGCAGTGTCCGAAATGACAAATGGGTTATCTTGTAATTTGTCATTTCGTAAGTTTCAATTCGGACGTTGTCGACAGTAATTTATTTGGCGCTCGCGGAAACGCATTTTTACATTAATAGTGAACATTTTTAAAAATCTAAAATTGATACTTAAAACGGACGTACTATTTCTACAACCATCACTGCAACGATGCGAATATGTCAATAAATAATAAAATAATAATTTATGCATTGACGAATTTAAAAAATGCGTGCTAGGAAATATTTAAACAAAGCACAACACATACATGTTTTTAAAAATATGTCTATTGTATTTTATTAACAGCTATTTGTTTAAAAAAAAAAAAAAAAAAAAAAAAAACGTTTTAATTACGCATTCGCGTATGTTTTTTGTTCAAAACCAATATGGCGCTGATTTTATAGTTTTGTATTTTTGGTAACATTCACTATATAAATACCAAGTTACCAAATAGTCACCATTTTTTTGTGTACAAAATCGGGTAACATGATAATTTTGCCAACAAAATCTGTCATTTCGGACATGGCCTTAGTTAATAGTGGGATTTTCACGATTTTTTTTCTCCAAGAATACACTTAATATGATAAAAGTAAAGAAATAGGGGCATAGAAAAAAATATTTTTTAAAAAATATTTTCTGACATAAAGTCGTATTTGCAGAACGTTTATCTACCGCGTTATGCGTATTCGCGCAAACAACTATTTCACAGAAAATGTTTCAGTCCATCTTGTTTCTGTGAGGTGGAGGAATATGCTGGAAGGAGAATTTTAGCAGGGCTTCGCATAACTGTAAGTAAAGGCTGTTCACGGTAATGTGAGCACTTTTGAAATCAACCATAGTAAAAAGTCACTGCCCTTGCTTATATATATCATAATGGCCGCACTGATTGACATACGGCCAGTAAAGTTGGTAACGATGTATGGAAAATAGTTCAATATCTTAACGTCGAATTGAAAGTGTTGGATAATAATTCGTAATTCCTTAAACTATTTCTTTCCCTTTGAGTTTTTTTTTCTTTTTTTTTAAAAAGTATGAAAGCGTAAAAAGGAGCAGGTTTGTAAATTTACTTTTATAATAATTTCACAGTTTCACCTGACCGACGCACGAATAAAGTGATAAGGCCCATGACAATGTTAATTTTACATAAGGCGGAAGAGTACACAACGTGCATATAAGTAGATCTTAACGGGCCTGCCTACCAAGCCGGCAACCGCGAACTTGAAATGGGGAATCAATGTTAAACCAAATACCTTCGCATTGCGCCAATATTAAAGATAACTATTTCAAACAAGAAGTATTCTACGTAAAATTTCACAAGGGATGATGGCACGTTAAAATATTATGCCAATTTTTTGTTTAATATTTTTTTTTGTAAATGGTAAATATTGAAATTTACATTTTATAAAAAAAAAAGATGGATAAATATTTTGTTTCAAAAATAATGTTATGTAGGAATAATCTCTGGAAAAAGTCGCGTAAATGTGTATTTTGTATGAAATAGTTATCTTTGAAATTGACGCAATGAGAAGGAATTTCGTTTAACATTGATTCCCCATTTGAAGTTCGCGACCGCCGGCTTGGTAGGCAGGCCCGTTAAAGAAGGGCTTTCAAAATTGCTCGTTTAACCGTGAACAGCCTTTAACCGTGAATGGACTATATACGGGAGTAGCTGGTAGCGAAGCAGCACGTGTCGTCTGTGCCATTTGCGGGAGCTGTCAGTGCAGAGCGGTGGAGATGCGCGCGGCTTGACGTGTGATAACGTGAGGCGACGTCGACGAGGGCCGCGGGCATTGGCGCCGCCCCGCTGTGCGCCCTGCGCAGTCAGGCCGGCGCTGCGCTGTGCTGCGCTTACCGCGGGGTCGGGTCACGTCGCAGCACGTGGCCGCGAGTCGCCTGCCCCAGCAACCTCCCTTCCTGCTCTCACTTGCCAGCTGTCCCCGTCATACACATACATTCATACATACTCACACGCTATTCTGTTATTCATCGTCGTCATTCATAAAGGCTGTTCACAATTAAGGGAGCACTTTTGTGATCAACCTTCGAAAAATGTCACTGCCCCTACCTCCATATATTTTAACGGGCGTACAGAGGGACGATATATGGAAAGTAGTTCTGTATCTTAACGTCGAATTAAAAGTGTTGGGTAACCATTTGTGATAAATTAAATTTTTCTTTTGCTAACTATATACTTCTTGATGCTCGGGAGTGTAAAAAGTAGCAAATATTTATAGTATTTATTTTTCTAATGATTTCACAGTTTCATGAATAAAGTGACGAGGTCCATGGCAATGCCAATTTTACATAAGGCGGAAGAATACACAACGTGCATACAAGTAGATCTTAAGCAGGGCTTTGAAAAGTGTCACTTTACCGTGAACAGCCTATACGCAACAACTCGCCCACCACCATAGGCCGTCACCACGTAGTCCGGCTATGCCAAGGACCGCGGCAGTAGAAGACAGGTCTGGATACTCGCATAGCGAATTGACCCCCTTGTTGACTGATTTAGTTCATGCAGTAGCCGCAGAGCGCTGCAAGTAAACTAGTGTCGCTAGGGTTGCTGGTATAGGGATAACACCATAGCGATACGAACGTCATTTTCCCATTTTTAAGAAAAAATTGCAATTCCCCTCTCTATGCTAGCCATGTCAAACAGTACTACTTTGATAGGAGCGCTCTGTGGCTGGGTTCACGAACTAAATTGGTCAATAACAACGTCAACTTACCAAGCCAGTGTCCAGACCTGTCTTCTACGGCCTTGCAAAGGACCATAAATTAGCAGGCGCTCATTGCAGTGCTGCCAACCTCACTATAAATAATTGTGTTACCACTCTAAAAATATTGTAGTACTTGGGAAGATAATATGCTACATTTAAGAAAATCATGTAAAGTTATGTATGCTAAGGTAAAATATATATTACCTTTGTATTACAGTAATATGAAAAACCGACAAAAATTTTAATATAACACTGTAGTTATATAGTATAAAATAAAAAATAACATAACAACCTAGTTTACAATTCCGTTCTTTGATATATTTGTTTTAGTATGTATGCACATGCGGCATGATATTTAAATATATTGAAATACTCATTAATTTCAACGAAAGAGGTTCATCATTTGTATCACTATCGTCAGCAGAAATGAGTCCTGTTTCAGAAATCAGGGTTCTGGCACTGGGATACAGGGATGCCTTTATGTTTAACCCATATTTCTTTTACTTGGAGTGAAGCCTATACAGTATTAAGACTTCTTTACGTGCCTCGCTACAAGTGCCTCGTTATCTGTGGAAGTAATAATGTGATTGCACCAAATTATGCTACTTTTTCATAGTATAACTGTTTTCATATGCTACGTGACACAGCAAGCCCAAATTGTGCTACATGTAGCATAATTATGCTGTGGTCGGCAACACTGGCTCATTGACCAACGCCGTCCCGACATCTTGCTGTCTAGCGAAGCCATTTCCCTGGCGTGTGCGTGCCTCGAGTTCGCAGAACAAGCGACCGTTTCACCTCCGTCTACACACGTACTCTGTGGTCATATAAAGTGAGTGAGTGAAGAGATTTGGGTGGTTTTTAACATCGAGGTCTTGAGAGCCGTTGAGGGTGAATCAAGATGGGGGAAACAGGTGATCCCCGAGAAAATCCGCGGCATCGTCTGCCACAATGCCCACATTTTAAAATCCATGAGCGACCCCGCCGGGAATCGAACCCGGTTCACCATAGTGGGAGGCGAGTAGCCTAACCGCTACACCACCGCGGCCCGTTTGGTCATATAAATAAACATATTTTTCTTAGTCTTTATTGGCTATATAACACGAGAGTAATACAGATACATTTACAGTCCCGTGCAAAAAATTTGTTCGTATGGGCGGACAAAATTACACATTTGTCAATGACTGAAAGATTTGATTGAAGACTTTTTATGCGAATCTTAAAAAAAAAAATCTCTTCTCAAACTGCAGTCCTATTCGCGTAAAACAAAATCTTAAATTTCCAATTAAAGATAAACTTTACTACGGCTGACGATTGAATTACGTTACTTAATTTTCCATGCGCATATAGGCTATTCATCATAAAGTGAGCACTTTTGAAAACGCTCTCATTTGGAATAATAATCAATTAATATATTTCATTTTAGCCTTAGACGTAAACTTCTTTGTGCGGTGGAATATATACACTATGCCTGTTATTTACAAGACAATGTTTATTTAAAAAGGCGGTTAAAGGATAAGAAATTACTGAAAGGGAAAATAAACTAGGGAATCAAATATCCTAACTTTACCGCGAAGAGCCAATACAAAAAGAAATATCACATTATCACTATTGAGCAATACACGAACACCTGTCATATCCGTGTTGAAGGTGATATTAAAATATACAGCTGACGAGATGGATACACAGTTAGATGTTGGGGCCGCGGTGGCTGAGCGGTTAGCCTGCTCGCCTCCTACCAAGGCGATCCGGGTTCAATCCCCGGCCGGAAGTAGTAGGGACATGCCGATTCTCCTTCACTTTGATTAATCGGATTAACCCTATGATATTATATTTGCTGAAATGGTTAATCCATAATCCTGTTTTAATCCGATGAAAATGTTTTAAACCGATGTGATTAATTCTTAATCCGATCTTAATCCGAAGGAATATGATCGAAGAAATTTGATAAAATAAGTTTGATGAAAAAGATAGATCAAATTTCTTTGATGTATTTGTGTGTGTGTATAGTGCTTTATTTTCTTTCTTTCTTTTTCGGGATGGGGAGCAGCTCTGGTAGATGTTGTCAGAACGACGACTGGCACTCGGATGAGGTGTGGCATGTTGGAGACAGGTGTGTATATATGGCAATTTTTGTGCAAGAGTGCCATAAGAGTTAATTTTTTGGGTTGGTAGTGATATTGCTCGTAGACGGTGTGGAGAGGTAGACGACTTTGAAAGATACTATTATTCCGAACGAATAACAGTGCTGATGTAATACACGAGAGAAATTTCGGAGTGTTTAAACGAAATATATTTTTAACGAGTTCTACATATGAATGAGAGAGAATTCTAACTACTTGAATAACCTGGTGTCGACAAGTGCTAAACAATCACAATTACATGAGTATCCAGGTGTCCTAAATTAAATTAATTATTTAACTATTTAAAACGAAGCAAAAATTTCGCTTTAAATTAAATGGCAGTCTTCCTAATCCCAACAACAAGGTATTTGAAAACACGAAAAAAAAATCACACTCTTAGACGCCTCTCGCACGTACCTTACATGATTTTAAAACACGCCCATTTGGTCGGGAGATGGCTGAAGAATTGACTGCAGTGTATGACATCCACCAACTTATAAGCGGTTAGATATGTGGAGTGCAGCCTGTGTCTGACAGGCGACTAAGGATATAGCTACTCGAAAAGAGATGTGAATACGATTCACGTGACAAATGGAAAAAATTAAGTTTACTATACACATACTAATATATAAATTACACTAGTTGAATTTAAAAAAACACATAACGAGAATCGCAGTTAACAGTGAGTGATTATAATATACGTCGATTCGCTCAGGAGGTTGCTGCAGCACTGAGTTGGATATAGCACTTACATCGACTTATAAGCTGAATGAGGTATTGAGAGCAAACACAACCTGTGTTGACCTACATTTGATTATAGACTGAGGTGAAAACTCGGAAATGACCGAAAATAAAAAAAGAATATTTACAAATAAATTAAATGGCTAACAAACACAAGTACATGACAATCACTAAACGAATTAGGGTACCCAGCTATCAAATTTTTTAATAAATGAAATCACGCCATGAGCTATCCTAAAACACATCCATCTGCCTGGGAGGCTGGTGAATGAATAACTGTAATGTATTACGTGCGCTGGCTTATAAGCTGTTATATACGTGGAGCCCGGCCTATAGCCAACTGAGTTGAAATTATTGCAAAAACTCTGAATACGACTGACTAAACGAATTACAGATTCTATTTCCCTACAAAGATAGTGATGACGACTTGTTTAAACTACGTCGTACAACATACAACGAAACGAGAATTTTTTAAAATACTTACCCAGTTGTTTAACGAAAGTTTCACTATTTTAAGAAGAATTCACTTTTAACACAAATTTCCATCAAAGCATAAAGAGACTCGGGTGGCTTAATCCTGCAACACTTTATAGAAACATACCATATAGTATTTTTAATTCACAAAACTTGGTCGAAGAAAAAAAAATTTAAGTAACGGATGTACTACATATTTTTCCGTTAGTCTGTGAAATTCATGGCACTAGTTACCGAAATGATAGTTGAAAATCCCACGAAGTTTCATCGACCAAGCTCAGAAACGTATTTGAGACAATTAATAATATGTATAGGTTTAACACACGAAAATGATTTTTTCCCGATAAATGAAAACAACTTAAAATAATTTATATATTAAAACACGTATAATAATATCTCTCAGCGAGAGGTTAAGCTCTCTCGCTGCTGTGTCCTGTAAATAGATGCTTCAGAGGAAAGAGCAATGTATATGTGTATCCAGGGTGAGGTTTGGTGTGAAACTAAGATGGTGCCAGACAGCTAGAACTGTGCACATCGGTCCTGCCTGCAGTCTCCATCCCCCTTCTCCTTGTCCAGAAGATGACTTTGTGCGAAAAGAGATTTTCTATCCATGCCACGCACCCCTCCAGTCCTGAGCGCATTTTCGGTGATGCATCCCCCTCCCCCTGTCCAGCCATAAACCTGTTCTCAGTTAGCAGTGCCTCTGCCATTTCCAAGGCCACACACCCACACCCCATCTCCCAACCCAAATCCAGAGTGCGTGTTTTCCGAGACGAGAGATGCCTCAGCTAACCATCCCGTACACCCCCCACAACCGGTGTTTTTGTCCACGTCAAGAATAATTACTTGTATATCTACTTTCCCTTGGACCTGCGAATTTTGAACTCATCCGATGCAGTGAACTGTTTAGAAAACTATGCTATACCCATGAATTGTAGACTCTACTGAAAATCTGCCCTGTCTGGTTCTGTGAGAGGAGTAATTTTTTCCCTGCCCTCCCCTTCCTCTGACTCACCATACTGGGAGCTGGTGATCAGCCTTTAAACTTTTATGCCAAAGGTGTTAAAAAAATTCTCGCATTTCGAGTCTCAAGTGTTTGAACGTTTATTTCAACAGTATAAATATTTAAGAAATTTTGCTGAAAAATCAGTCCCCTAATATTGATAACTAGATTGAAAATAATAGCAGCAGATATGTAACTGTATTTATGGAAATGCGATTTATTGTTTCCGAATAATTTTCGTTTGCACAATTAATGATTTTTACACCTTCGCCACCAAATCCAGCATAACGAATTGAAAACTTTTATACATTTTGATGACATTTTCCGAACAGTAATTTAATCGCTTTCATTGTTATTTTTAAAGAAATTAATGCTATGAAGGAAATGAAATCATAACATTTCTTTTCTAACACTGGAACCCAAGCATGCATGGATCGTTGTCTAAACCCATTCCAGACATTTAAGAGAAACTAGATGAAAGCAATGTTAGGAACACACAATGAACATCGACCTATATCAAGTCATATATCACTCGTTCTTATATCCCCCCCCTCTCTCTCTCTCTCTCTCTCTCTCTCTCTCTCTCTCTCTCTCTCTCTCTACAGCATTGTATCCAATCATCTACACAGGATCAATATTCCTTTTCCTTTGTAATCGACATCAGTTACAGAAAATTTGAAGTTTCCCATAAAAACCATTTTTTGTGTTAAAATAGAAGTGAAGAAATAAATATCTTTGGAAAACTATATATTCATCCCCATTAAAAGGAGTAATTCAATTATAAATATTTTTAATTTAAATAATTTTCCCAAGAAATATAATATAAGGAAATAAATGCAGCGGATAATCGCTTAAATGCTAATCCAGTGAAACAATAATCCAATCAACAAGCAGGTTGATTGCACAATTAATTGCACATAAAAACACCATTGTTAACAATAGGTTTATTTAATCATATAAATCAAATATTATAAAATAATTATTTTATTTACTATCCTAATTTTTACAAAAAATTGTATTACATTCTTTTAAGATCGTGTTTCTTAACCCAGGAGTTGTATGCTTTCGAGAAACCCCTTCATCTAACCAAGGACATAGCTATCTTTCTTTTAATGATTTTATCAACCAAATATTCAATTGAAGAACTGACTTTTTTCAGTTCACGTTATTAAAATCCACCTTTTATTGGTTCTCCATATCTCCATAATAGGTCTCTAGGTATTACACTCTGGGATATGTGTGTTTAACTGAAATAATTTTAAATATTTCATAAGCCCAATTTATCGTAAATTTTTTTCAAAGATTCCTTTCTTCTTCAAGATAAGTATAAGTTCACCAACTTTGAAATTGGTTTTCTTTCATCGATGACTTTAACATTATTATAAATATTTTTTTAATAAACTATTATTTGTAACTTCTTTAGGCATCATCTTAATAGTTATTTGATATCTGGAATTATAAAATTTAGCTATTTCAGGCAAAATGTCAATCCATTTGTAAGTCCCCTTCGATGTAAAAAGTTTATATAATAATTGCTTAATCGATTTGTTGTAATGTTCCTCAAAACACTGGCTTTAAGCTCCGAAAACATTGCTTAGTGATTAATACCATATTCAGTCATTAGTTTCCGGAAAGGAGAAAAAAAATTTGGTTCCTCTATCGGTTTGGAGCGAATTTGGCTTTCTCTCTTTCAAAACAATCTTCATTACATTGGTAACCTGTTTCCCAGTTTTATTTTTCAAAGGTATACCCGAACTATACTTTAAATAAACATCTATTATGGTTAAAATATACTTGTATCCCTTATTGTATGTGTAAAGCAATCTCATTGCACACAAATCGGCTTGAAAAAGATCATTTAACACTTAAGTAATAACTTTTCTTCTGGGATATCTTATTCTTGCAGGGGCGTGAAGCTCTTCAGAAATATTACTAAACTTCATTGGTAATATAATCATCTTCTTTCAGCTCCTCAGTAATATAAATAATTTCGTTCGTATGTGAATTATTACCAGATTTTCTCGAAGCGATGAGAAGTTTTAATCTATCGGCCAATTCATTAGGATTGTTCCGATATACAGGCAAAAACGGTTGTCCATTTCATCTTTATATATTCTACTTCCGACAATATCCCTTATTAAATGTAGTTTTGGGTGGTTTTCATCTCCTGAACAAATATTCACATACGTAGGACGAACAAGTTCTTTATGTTTCTGCGAATCAGTGCTGGAATATCCATTTGAAAAGTTTTTAAACAATAATTCATACAATCCTTGTCTCACATCAGTTATGTAATCAACTATTTTAATTTTATTGTCAGGCAAAAACTTAATTAACGAATCTCCAAGGAACCAGATGTTTTTATGTCGATAAACATCACATGTAGTATCGTGCAGAGTTGAAGTAGATTTTAAAGCTAAATAACGATGTGTTAAATGAGAAAGAATTTGCTTTTTATTTGATAAAGTTTCTTCTTCCGATTTAATTTCCAAAACTGTTTCATTAGGTTTATTCAACACAGAATGCAATGTATCCATTCTACTTGTAACAGGTTTAAATATTTTTTTGTTTAAAACATCCTGTTCCATTCAGGCTCTTTTAGTTTGTAAATATTTCTCCTTCACAGCGAAAATAATGTTATGTAATTCCGAAGCAGAGGCATACATGTTTAAATTAGATTACATTAAATTCAAACTATTTATATATGAATTAAGTTGTTGGTTTTTTAACTTCTGCAATACGTCGAATTGTTTGGGTTTTTTTTAATCTTATAGATTTTACTTAAACAACATCTAATTTAGCCATTGTCTTAGATCTCAAATCATTAATAAAATAATTTATTTGTTTCTCCAAATCATTATTTTGTTTTCTCATTTCTGTTTACATAACTAAACCAAATTTTTTATTAATAAATTCATCACTTATATATTGAATTATTTGTTCCATTCGTGTTTCAAGTAGATTTTTAATAGTAGCACTTACCACTTTATTAATCACATCTCTTGAATTGTCCAGCATTTCTGCAAGTTGTGTTGTAAAAATTATGTTTGTCATATCATTGAAGACCTTGCTAAAACCATTTCAATATTCTTCTATTCAAAATTTATTATCTTTCAAATCATTACCAATATTGGTTAAAATGTTTACAATTACACTTGTGTTATTATAAACATTATCATTCAAATCAACTAAATTTATTAATTTCTCTTGAATATTGTTTGACAGGTTTAAATACATTTACTGTAATGGTGTTTTAATCTTATGCATAACATTTATTTACCGCATCTGTGTCTTTCACAGCCATACCCATATTACATAATATATGTCCGTTCAAATCACAATTCCCCTTCATGATTTTTGGTTAAACAGCTATTGTAATGATTGCATTTTGTACAGCTATGTCCAAACTTTGAATTATTCATTATTCATTATCAAAACCAGAGTTATATATCTGCCTTTATACAGGAGAAGCGTTGGTCTAATCATTAAAACCTTAGTTGTCATTCAAACAGTAAAATCAGATATCCTTAAACTTTGTAAAGGTCATATCGCCTAAAACATGATAATTGTATATGTTGCAGATTAATATTATCCATTTTAAACACAATTATCATAGTTGTATTATCACACACATTATTTTTTGGTATGTGTGCGTATCTTTGTGATAGATAAAAACAATCAACATTTTAATGTCGACCAAAACTAAAATATTGCTGTATTTCGCACTGCAGTTCACACTAAACATCATCAAAAATAAATATGGAAATGGGTAATCCTTCATGCAGATGCACTGTTTCTTCATTATTTGTAAATGAGAAATATTGCATTCCATCTTTCAGAAAACACATATACGTTTTCGAATCTAAGTCCATTTAGATGTTCCAACAACAACATAATATCACAAGTTTTTCCACATGAAGAAGGACTGCTAATAATACATTGTATATCTGATGATAAAATAATGCCATGTTTCTGTTCAATTACATTTTCTTTCATATTTACAATTACTGGCAGATGCACATTTTGTTTTATAACCTTAATTTCTACACAATTAGTCAGTATAAAATAATGTATTGTAATGTAATGTAACGTACTAACGTGAAACTATAAATGCCAGTCTTTATATAGGTTCGCATTCCGTTGAAAATAATGACTCGTACTTAATGTATCAAAAATGAAGCAGTGTATTGAATACATTGATATAATAAATTACCATTTGCATTACATTTACGGAAATACAATTATTGCGGACTTGGTACTAAACTCGCAAAACGTCTGGTGCGGAACAATCAAGGAATAAACTCTCTGGATAATGCTTGTAAAGGACACAATATAGTTTAGTATCGAACAAACAATTTGAATAAAAGACATATAGTGGATACAATTCTAACTGATAAAGCAGTAAATATAAGAAAGAAGCCATCCACATCTACAGGTGAAAAGCTTGGAGCTTGGGTCGTTGACTAAGTCATGCCTGCAAAGGTGAAGAGAGAAATGGGTGTAAAATGTAAAACTAAATGAAAGACAAAGAAAGGAGGGACCATTACGTTCATATGTCCAGCATTAGCAGCACGTGGATCGATCCTCGGAGGAGTTTCGATAATTAGTAGAGCAGTTAAATCAAAAGATTAAGAAAGGTATTTGTAACCCTATAAAGTTGGACAAGGATGAAAAAACTCGAAATTTGGGGGGAAAAATGCAGAAAGTCCTAAATAGTCTTCCAAAACATGCACAAACAAACAAAGATATTAATGTATTCTTAAAGAAACTGGATATTCCCTATTTCTGAGGTGTGTATATGAGAAACAATTTACCAAAGAAACCTAATCTTTGTGAATGTATAATTGTTAATTTAGATTCGATACAAAATGAAGGAACGCATTGGTTTACATTAATTAAAACCATAAATCAATAATTGTATTATGACAGTTTCTGTGATTTACGTCCTCCAACTGAAATCCATAATTATTTAAAAAACATGCAATTAAGGTACAGTTACCAAATTGAATAATTTTCTAATACAGTTAGTTATGGTCATTTATTTTTAGATTTTTTGACTATAAAAAGGATATATAAGTGTAATTGTAACAAAGGATTGTAATATGTCACTTATGTTGATATTAAGTGGAAATTCGTCGCATTGCGTGCTGTATATTAACCTGCATTGAAGTTAGATGGAGAATGGCATATAAGGCTAACCGAATTCATTACTTACAACAGCATACCAAACATCTATACAGACAATTAATCATTTACCTTCAACATTGGTGAACATTTATTAAAGCGACATTTCCTGAAAATGTACATTCCGATTTCATGGAAATCCAAATATGTTAACAAATTGTTTTTAAAGGTATTAGGATACACTGTTAATAGAAATGGAAGACATACTTAATGCTGAAGAACATATCAGTTATGAAGATGCAATCTCCAATATGGAAATACATGTGTATGAACCATTCCGAGCAGGTCCCTATACTTTTCCATCAGTGATACGGATTGCTATGAAAGATCACAATATTTTCACATTATCGCCGAATTAAAATTTTTAGTTTAGAGGAACAATTAAAAAGACAGCCGATGTAACTAATCCAGTAACTACAAGAATAGTGAGGAACATAATACTTCATTTAATTGATAGAATTGCATATCTGCTCAATGGTGTAAAAATAAACCAAACACGAGATGTTGGAATTACTTCCATGATAAAGAACTATCTCTCGGAAACTGTAAACGATATTTATACAGAGCTCATGGCTGAGTGGAGCAATTCTACTAATTGTACACAACAAATAAACCCCTGGCAGAAAATACAAAGTTGTTATATCATTAAGTATGGTACTTGGCTTTCCTGCGGACTATAAACATATAATATTAAATGCTAAACAAGAATTAGTTATTTTATTCAGTAACGATTTATGGCCTAAACTGATGGAAAGTTTTAATAAACTTTATGATTTCAATATATTGGGAAAAGTTTTTTTCACTGGTAATGTACTCTGTTGTCATTATTTATTAGTTTTATGTCATAAGATGGAGTTTTTGTTAATGAGCTTGAAAGTTTTCACACGTACATGTTAAAGAACTTTAATGATTTTTAGTCATAGCATACTTTGTTGTGATTATTTTACAGTTTTAAGGCGTAAGATTGAGTTTTTGTTAATGAGCTTGTAAGCTGTCACACATAAATGTTAAAGACATTTAATGATTTTCAGTCAGAACATACTTTTTGTGATTATTTACAGTTTTAAGGCATAAGATGGAGTTTTCGTGAATGAGCTTGTAAGCATTCACACATGAATGTTGAAGATTTTTTTTATGATTTTCAGTCATAGCATCTTTTGTTGTGATTGTTTTACAGTTTTAAGGCATAAGATGGAGTTTTTGTTAATGAGCTTGTAAGCTTTCACATGTCAATGTTACAGATGTTTAATGTTTTTCAGTCATAGCATACTTTGTTGTGATTATTTTACAGTTTTATGACGTAAGATGGAGTTTTTTTAATGAGCTTGTGCTCAGTGGTACTATGTTTATGAATCTTTGTAATCAATTGTATTATTTGTCACGTAGCATGAGGTTACGATTTTCTTTTTAAGCTTGTAATGTTTTCAGTAGTAACATGTTTAAAGTTTTGCGATTGTAGCATATTTGATGTGAATTTGTAGAAACTTTTTCTTACAAATGTTAAATAAGGTGTGTTTTATGGATTTTTTTAAATAAAAATATTTTCAATGTTAAAATGTTATACTGCGACTTGTTATTTATTAATTAATTCCTAATATAACTTTTTTTTTAATATCTTGTTATGTGAATGATTGGAGATGAGATGTGTCTGAAGACAAAGTACTTGTATATGACTAGATATTAATATCTTAAATGTGTAAATGAAAAATGTTAGTAGACATGAAATGGGTAGGTGATGGCAAGATTTTGAGGTCTGGAGCTTGAAAAGATTTTAAATTCAGGTAGCAAGAAACCTGTTTGCTCACTTTCAAGGAAAAAAATATTCAAATTTCTTGCTTCTGAATGAGGGATAAAAATACTATACATGAAAAATGTTAATACGTTCAATCATTGAAATATATTAAAAGCAATCTTTTAACAGGGATATTACAAAGAAAAAAAAATGTCGCAGAAAATCGAATACGTCTGAATGAATAAAATTCGTAACAAAAGAAAGACTAGTATCTAGAGAAAACCTCTGTCGACCTGCTGATCAAGTTGAAGAACCCTAGGGACATAATGAATCCAAGAGTCAAGTGACACAAATACTTCTTAGGAGCCAGGTAGAAAAACCTCTTAGCGTCACACCACATTTCCAAGAATGTTTTCCAGCTGCCCTTTAACTCTACAGCTGTGAGAGTCCAGCGATATTTAAATAAATAAATGAAATTTTGCTCATAGCAACCAGATTACTACTACTTCTGCCGAATATTCAACACGGAACTGTCTTGTGGTAAAACATAAACTCGGAAAACATAATTTAAATGTTTTTAAAAAATAAAATTCAACTTATGGAAAAAAATGGCTGCCATTTCCCTTTAAATTTGCTTAAATTTGGCCTTTTAGGAAAATCAGTTGAAATATCGTGAAATATTAACATATTTCAGCTTTGATAGCAGTCATTTGAAACGGTATACATAGTATATAATTAATATCACATCGAAAAGTTGTAATTTTAAATAAATTCAAGTATATACATTTAATAATAGATAGCGTAGTCAAAATTCTAGGCTGTGAAAACTTAGAGAAAAATCTACATGTGAAATACGCACTAATATTTAAAAATAGATTGAATATGTATGTTTTCTCTGCTATATGAATAAATAAAAAAAAACCAATTGAAAGTAAAAACTTTTACTTGTGTATTGCTTAAATCTCATAATGCATGTTTTTCATTACTTAAAAAAAATTTAGCAAGTGAAAAATTTATCTTATAATTAGTTACAGTTTGCTGAAAAATAGGATAAAGTTTGCTGAAAAATGAGATATAATTTGCTGGGAAATGGGATAAAGTTTACAGGATTAAAATATAAAGTTTTTGTTGGAATGTTAAATATGGGGTTTATCTTGAGGGGATTACAATATCGAGTAATATTTAGCTTCAGGAATATAAATTTCATTGCTGGGAGTTGTGAAATTTTATCTTGCTGAGAATACACCAGGCTCTGGCTTTGGGAAAAACAGTTTTGCTTGTCGGTTAAGTGTTCGAACGAAAGTAGCAGTTTGAAGAGAAGAGGGCGGAGAAGCGATAGCCAAGGTCAGTTCAAAACCCGATGGTCTGAGGGATGGAGCCTTCCCGACCTGATGCATAAAAGACTCGCTTTGGCCTTGAGGGAAGCCTCTGTTCCCTGCCAAAGCAGCTATTGTCTCGGAAAACCTACGCTCTGGGATGGTGGTGAAGGGTGGAGGGTGGGAGTTCATGGCCTTGGAAAGGACAGTCCTACAGCCAGCAGAAAACACACTCTGAGGTGGAGTAGGGGAAGGGGGTGCATGGCACTAAACAGGTTTTTGCAGTGTTGGATCGATAGCGGGTGTGGGTGGCCTTGGATAGAAACTCTCTTTTCGCACAAAGTCATCTTCTGGACAAGGAGCTGGGGGGATGGAGACTGCAGGCAGGACCGATGTGCACAGTTCTAGCTGTCTGGCACCATCTTAGTTTCACACCAAACCTCACCCTGGATACACATATACATTGCTCTTTCCTCTGAAGCATCTATTTACAGGACACAGCAGCGAGAGAGCTTAACCTCTCGCTGAGAGATATTATTATACGTGTTTTAATATATAAATTATTTTAAGTTGTTTTCATTTATCGGGAAAAAATCATTTTCGTGTGTTAAACCTATACATATTATTAATTGTCTCAAATACGTTTCTGAGCTTGGTCGATGAAACTTCGTGGGATTTTCAACTATCATTTCGGTAACTAGTGCCATGAATTTCACAGACTAACGGAAAAATATGTAGTACATCCGTTACTTAAATTTTTTTTTCTTCGACCAAGTTTTGTGAATTAAAAATACTATATGGTATGTTTCTATAAAGTGTTGCAGGATTAAGCCACCCGAGTCTCTTTATGTTTTGATGGAAATTTGTGTTAAAAGTGAATTCTTCTTAAAATAGTGAAACTTTCGTTAAACAACTGGGTAAGTATTTTAAAAAATTCTCGTTTCGTTGTATGTTGTACGACGTAGTTTAAACAAGTCGTCATCACTATCTTTGTAGGGAAATAGAATCTGTAATTCGTTTAGTCAGTCGTATTCAGAGTTTTTGCAATAATTTCAACTCAGTTGCCTATAGGCCGGGCTCCACGTATATAACAGCTTATAAGCCAGCGCACGTAATACATTACAGTTATTCATTCACCAGCCTCCCAGGCAGACGGATGTGTTTTAGGATAGCTCATGGCGTGATTTCATTTATTAAAAAATTTGATAGCTGGGTACCCTAATTCGTTTAGTGATTGTCATGTACTTGTGTTTGTTAGCCATTTAATTTATTTGTAAATATTCTTTTTTTATTTTCGTTCATTTCCGAGTTTTCACCTCAGTCTATAATCAAATGTAGGTCAACACAGGTTGTGTTTGCTCTCAATACCTCATTCAGCTTATAAGTCGATGTAAGTGCTATATCCAACTCAGTGCTGCAGCAACCTCCTGAGCGAATCGACGTATATTATAATCACTCACTGTTAACTGCGATTCTCTTTATGTGTTTTTTAAATTCAACTAGTGTAATTTATATATTAGTATGTGCATAGTAAACTTAATTTTTTCCATTTGTCACGTGAATCGTATTCACATCTCTTTTCGAGTAGCTATATCCTTAGTCGCCTGTCAGACACAGGTTGCACTCCACATATCTAACCGCTTATAAGTTGGTGGATGTCATACACTGCAGTCAATTCTTCAGCCATCTCCCGACCAAATGGGCGTGTTTTAAAATCATGTAAGGTACGTGCGAGAGGCGTCTAGGAGTGTGATTTTTTTTCGTGTTTTCAAATACCTTGTTGTTGGGATTAGGAAGACTGCCATTTAATTTAAAGCGAAATTTTTGCTTCGTTTTAAATAGTTAAATAATTAATTTAATTTAGGACACCTGGATACTCATGTAATTGTGATTGTTTAGCACTTGTCGACACCAGGTTATTCATGTAGTTAGAATTCTCTCTCATTCATATGTAGAACTCGTTAAAAATATATTTCGTTTAAACACTCCGAAATTTCTCTCGTGTATTACATCAGCACTGTTAATCGTTCGGAATAATAGTATCTTTCAAAGTCGTCTACCTCTCCACACCGTCTACGAGCAATATCACTACCAACCCAAAAAATTAACTCTTATGGCACTCTTGCACAAAGTAACTATATATATATAATTATATATAGAACACACACACACCCTGTCCCCAACAACACGCCACACCTCAGTGGAGGTGCTAGTCGTCGTCCTGAACTATACACAAAAAAAAATACATAAAAGAAATTTGGTCAAACTTTTTCATCAAACTTATTTTATCAAATTTCTTTGATCACGTTTCATCTGATTAAGTTCGGATTAAGAATCAGTCCCATCGGATTAAAAAAATTCATCGGATTAAAATCGGTTTAAGGATTAACCCTTTCAATCAATTTTAAATGAAAGGGTTATTCCGATTAATCAAAAGTTAAGTAGAATCGGCACGCCCCCACTACTGCCGGGTCACCTGATTTTCGCATGTGTTTATCGTGCCGGACGATGCCGTTGGTCGGCGGGTTTTCTCGGGGATCTCCCGTTTCCCCCGCTTTTGTATTCCGGCGCTGCTGCATACTCAGCTCACTCACCCTCATCGGCTCTCAAGACCTCGCCGTTAAGAGCTCCAAATCTGTTCCCTTACAATCATATATATATATATAATATATATATATATATATATATATATATATATATATATATATATATATCTGTGTGTGTGTGTATATATATATACACACACACACACACACACACGTATACAAAACCTTAGTTAGAGCAGTGCTCAGATAACCTCTGACAATCCTCGCAGCCCAGTCCACTCTTCGCGCCTCTCCACATGTGAGTATTGACGTGATGGATTGTGATTGTATCCCCTTGTGCACTAGATGCGGAGTCTGTTTGTGGTTTGTTGTAATTACCCAGAAATGTCCTGATGTTTGTAGAACCCACATTTTCTAGCGTTCTTTGCACATTGCTATGCTAGTTTAGATATTCTACTCCGGCTCGCTGTTACATTTTTTTAGTTTACCAAACTCGCCTGTGGCCTCCTTCACAAGTATTGCTGGGGCAGGTGGTACACTACGGTGCCGTGTATAACAAAGTGCATAGTTGAAAACTGTTTCATGCAGTGTAACGTGTTTCGTGAGCACACTCATAAACCTCATTCTTAACTAATATTGCCGATAAAATTTTTATACATGATATGTATATTAGCTCGACAACCTTTGGCTACATAAGAAGGAGAAAATATATATATATATATACGCCTTATGGTCTGAAATCAATCCCGAGGGCGGTACATATCTTTGAAGATGGACCTGAAACAAGTTTATTTCAAATATTTGAGAAAATTTTCAAGATGGGTAACGTTTTACGGAACAAATATCTGTAAACACCATACAATTTGTCTGTCGCTCTTATCAAATTACTTCATGGAAATAATCACCGTTACTGCACTTATTTTGACTTAATCACCATGACGCTGTGGCATACATGGGATTTAAAAGACAGATAGCTAACCCGCAAATCACAGTTAACTTCACTCCTCTAGATGCTCAATAATACATCTCCGGTATTTGTAATAAACAAGTAATTCATGTTTATATTCAAAGATACGTTCCGCCAGGATGTGCGTATGTTTTCATCTTCTGTTTTCGTGATTAACCTGCAGTCGGATTTTGTCGGCCCAATTTAATAAAACTCTATATAGACTGTTTTTCGCGAAAAAAAAAATCTACTTAGGGGTTAGACTTCAATATCGCATGTGCACACTTGCAGTCTTCGTTTGACTATTGGCCGCTTATCTTTGTGCGAAGACAGCCTGTTACACGAGTGAACCAATACTGACCTTCGGTGTCTCGCGGGCCGACAGATAGGACGTATTAACAATTCAAATAATCCAACTACGAACGTGGGTCTGAACTGTAATGTGTTTTGGAACACAACTTGTGCGGAGAAATTTTCGCGAACAGGTGCCCAGTGGAAGTAATTGAGTGTTTCCAAAAGCAGCAAAAGTTTCTTAACACCAAAAGTGATGACTTGAAATCTTATGAGCAATATGTAAAAGCGAGCGAACGTTTGTCACGCGTAGCGTAGCGTGCATAGCTCGTCGTAGCACTTTGCCTTTCCACTTAGCAGATTATTTTGAGGTCACGTCAGCCAGTTGGGCCGGTGATAGCAAAGCGATAGCGTACACGCGAAGTAGTTCTGGTCTGCGAGTAAAAGCAGTAACCAGCCGAACTGGCGGGGGGAAAAAATAAACCCCCCTTTCGAAAGATAACATTTTTTGCGAGAACGAAATGCTGCAGGATTTTTCTGTTCGAAATGTTGAAAGTGTGGCACGTTTATACCTTCTCCTTTGATCCTTTAATATGCAACATTACTTTTAAAGTGCTGTTTTCGCGTCGAGTCATCTCTAACCATGTTAGTTTCCCTTCTTATATTGCCACAACCGCATTAGTTTCAAGGTTTATTCCGTTTTTATTTCACCAGATTTGTTATTCTCGATCTTTGCCGGGCCATCAACACATTGTTTATTTTTTTAAATTTCCCCGGGGGCATCAGTCCGCCACTTTAAACAGTTTCCTAATGTCGTACCTTAATCAAGTCCATTGTGATATTGGTCACAGAGAGGGAGCACCCGGAGGAAACCCAACCACTCCATGACAGTGGCGTTCTAGTCCCCTTTCCTTCCATACCACTTGTTTGATCACAAATGAGTATTACCAAAATCTTTTAATCAGCAGAGTTTCAATTTAAGAGTACATATTAATAACGCAGTCACGAAATATTGCGAAAAAGTCAACCATCCCCATGAACAGATTGGAATATCAAATAGTTAACACCCAAAATTGGGAGAAGTGACCGACAGTTTGTTTTATTTCGTTTATATCTAGGCATACTCCCTCGTCGATCATCCCATGTAGGGCAAATAATTTGCTGCGTAGAACAACGAAATACGATGTACTGTGTTTTAGCATCGTAACATTTTTCATCGGGAAACTCCGAGCATTTGTTGGGGGTCTGCTCCCGCTAATCGGTCCGCAGAGTGAACAAGTGCGCAGAGGCGAAATGGTGAAGCGGCTCTTTTGGTAATGGCGCGCTTATCCGTTCTGTGATTGGCTGCGCGAAGCTCTGGTAATGGAGCTTGTGTCTAATTTGCTTCTGCATGCTGCGAAAGGTTCGACATCGGCTGGGCTGCCGGCAGGCGAGTGGGTTGCAAGGCTGCTCGATATCAATGAAATGTAATAGCGATATTTTTCCAAACAGTTACTTGATATTTTCGGTATATCGGTAGTACCAAAATAATCTATAATACCGAAATAATCGATAATGCCAAAATTATCGATAGTATCAAAATAGTTGATAATAACGGAATAATCTATAGTACCTTAATAATCAATAATACAGAAATAATCGATAATATCTAAAATTTTGATATTGCCAAAAATCTGAATAATACAGAAAACTTCGATAATACCTAAAATTTAGATAATATCACAATATCGATATACCGATATTTTCAAAGTTACATATCGATTGATAAGTTATTTTCATATTGATAATTATCGATAGGCCTATATCGAAATATCAAACAGCCCTTGTTACCAGGCGCTGATTGGCGAACGGCGTGCCAATATTTTGCTGGGCAGTGACACCATTTCGCTGGCATGTGAAGTTCGCGGTATAACCGGTATGCTGCCCTACCTACTTCGGTGGTCAGAACGGGCCGCGGTGGCTGAGCGGTTAGCCTGGTCGCCTCCCACCAAGGCGAACCTGGTTCGATTCCCGGCGGGGTCACTTCCGGATTTTCGCATGTGGCAATCGCACCGGACGATGCCACTGGTCGGCAGGGCTTTCTCACGAATCTCCCATTTCCTCTCTGCCCTTGCATTCCCGTGCGGTTCCGTACTCGCCTCGCTTCACCCTCATCGGCTCTCAAGATACCGGCCCAAATCTCTCTTCTCCACTCTGTGGTGAGACACCCGCACGAACGCGATCCGAGAACGAGGCATCGCTGGTTCGACGCGCGCTGGGACGTCGCTAGGATCATTCAGACATCGAGGCTTCCGGCAGCTGCTCCTCTGTGTCTGACCTCGACTTCCTGTAACGTCCGCCCTATGACCCAGCCTGTGACCTCGCCACTCTCCAGTGTGTGTGCAGGATCAACAGGCTGCTTGCTGTTCTGTGGACATCCGCCAGCTATCTGCGTCGGCTGCCACACACTGCCGAGTCGTAGTGACTTATCTGGTGGTGAGAGGGTGTAGGGTATACATTACCCCTCCATAAAATTAGTAAAGGACGCCAGAATGAGAGTAAATGGCCATCCAATTATGTTTTGTTCACCTACATACAGTGTAATTTTTAATACAATCCGTAATGCAATGTTTTCATTTAATATTTCTTAACCCGTTCAGTGGATGTGTCCACGCATGATGGTGGACCTGTTACATACGTAAGGTATTTACGGCCGTTACTTCACACAGCGGGGAAGTAATCAGTACTCAATGTCTTCAGAGACTTTTAACGGGTCACGTGATTTGTGAAAGTTACCACGATCCTCGTTTATGAATGGATGATGGTAACGTCTATAGTAACACAGCACTTTGTTCATTGGTTGTCAAATGGATAGTAGACACAAGCACAGTCTACACCAAATTATTACACGAAAGCAACACTTCTGCTAACAAATTAACGCGTGACCGAACGGGTGAAACTTACGTAGATCTTCGATTCTGGGTTATACATATCTACCCATTTCCCGTAATTTTACGCGACTTATAATGGTTCAGATCTCGCCAAAATGAAGTTTATAACAGAATCAAAAATGTCTTAAGGGGACCACCTAACGGCTTGCTCTCCCTCCCCGGAAACCGATGGGGTTAGCCGGGGGGGGGGGGGGATAAAGGTGTGTCGCCTTCTAAGTTGGAAACGTACTTTATTCTCTTCACTGCCGAGTCGGCTGTGTTATTTCCAGCTGCAGTCCGTTTTGTAAGTCTCGTTTACGTGATTTTAGTTTCAAAATTCTATTACATCTGTGCGTAACATGACTTTAGGCCGCTGTAACCTCCTCCCTCCTCCAGGATAATGGACCACGTAGAGAATTAATAAAGAGCATAACATTGTCTTCTAGAGATTAATCATTTAAGCGAAAGTGGGCAACGACCGGATCTCTTCTTAAGTGAGTGAAGCGAAGATATATGGGTGACTCTTAACATCGAGGTCTTAAGAGCCGATTAGGGTGAAGCGAAGTGAGTGCAGAGCAGCGGTGAAATGCAAGGGCAGTGGAAAAGGCAGATCTCCGAAAGAAAAAAAAACGCCGAACCAGCGGCATCGTCCGGCACGATACCCATCCGGGAGCGACCCCGCCGGGAATCAAACCAGGTTCGCCTTGGTGGGAGGCGAGCAGTCTAACCACTACACCACCACGGCTTCAAGTACCCATGAATGTACTAAAGACTGTTCACAATAAAGTGAGCAATTTAGAAATCAAACTTGAAAAAAGTTACTGCCCATGCCTGCATATATATATAAAAGGGTGCACTTGGTGACATACGCCCAGTAAAGTTGGTAACGATCGATGGAAAATAGTTCAATATCTTAATGTCATATTAAAAGTGTTAGGTAAATATTAGTAAAAACTTAAATTGTTTATTTCGCTCTGTACTTTTTTTAATGTATCGAAATGTAAAAAGATCAGATTTGTGAAATATTTACTTTTTTAATAAATGCAAAGTTTCACTTGATCAACGCAAGAATAAAGTGATGAGACCCATGGCACTGTTAATTTTACATAAGACGAAGACGAAAGAACACGCAACGTGCATACAAGTATATCTTAAGCAGGGCTTTCAAAAGTGCTCATTTTACCCTGAACAGGCTTTAGGATTTAGTGTGTGTCGGAGACGTGTGGTTGTATGACGGCGCGGTGTAGGTCGGCGGTTCGAGCCTCGAGTACGACCTTGTTATGATGTGATGGAGGGAGGGGGGCAGATGCGCCCCGGCGGTGGCGGCGCGGTGCTAATAGAGCGTCATTGGGGCCGCGGCGTGGCAGCTGGGAGGATGTGACATCAGCCCGGGCCAGCTGCGCCCCGCCCTGCCCTGGACCGGGACCACGTGCGTCTCTCAGCGCCGCGACCCGGCCCGTCGTCCAGGGGCGCGCGCTGCCCCACCACGACGCCACGTCCCTCCTGACGCAGCTGCGACATGCCCACACTACCCGCGCCTTGGACGAGAAAAATAAGTTCCCTGCCCCTAACACCTCATAATTGAACACTAACAAAACCAGCGTCCTATGACTAGCACTTGGAGTGCTACCGACGCTATATGTTGTCACCTGAACTAAACAGAGTTGTGCGGAGTTTGTCGTAACTTTACGACCTCCGCATCCGTCGAAGATGCGAGCGAAGAGACATTACTTCACCAACGTGGTGTTAGAGTAATATTTCATGTTTGGTTAGATTGTGTTGTAAAACATTTGTTCATTTTTTGTTTATGTGTACCGAAGTATCTTTCTTTTGTCCGCCAGTTGTCAGTCCTGTACAAGTCAGTGATAAATAAAGATGGCTGATGAGTGTTAGTAAAGCTGTGTGATGCTGCATTTTATTTCAAATTTATCTATAATCTAACAGATGGTCCCAGGAAATGTTTCTGTAGCTGCAAAACATGAGTGTAAATGTGACATGCAAGCTTTTTTTATCAGGTTGGTAAAAGCTGTCGTTGGATTTTGAAGGTCGTGTGCGTTTTGGTAAAGGGGAAGAATGGCTTCGGAGAAGGTTAATTACCCACTTTTAAGTGACGATAATTATCATGCTTGGGCAAGGACTCGTGCGGGCTTGGAACAAAGGCGTTTGTGGGATGCCATTGACCCAGGATATGACGAAGATCCAGAAAAATTGACGCCTAAACAAAGGACAAGAGACCCTGATGCTTTGAAATTCATAATTCAAGTTGTTGAAGATCAGTATCTCAACGATCTGGACCAGTGTGCTCGCGCCAAAATTGTATGAGAAATACTAGAAATTACTCACTGTTATTTCGGCATTGCAGGAAACTTAAGTGTCGGAGGGCTAAATTTTGCTGGCAAAGCCACCACCGCCTTTATGCTCAGAGGATTGCCAAGATCAATATATGAAGATCTCATTCGAAGCTTGGAATATGATGAAGAATCACTGTCTGCAAAAATGGTTACAGCGAGATTACTTCTCGAAGAAAGAAGGCAAAATATGGACAAAGAACAAGAAAGCAGTGAGATAAAGGCATTTATGTCCAAAATGAACCTGAGAAGCATTACTGGAAATATACAGATGTATACTGACGACGATTACAGAAGTGTTGAAAAACCTACAGTAGGCCTACCTTATAGAAGAAGATTCGAAAGGCCTGAGACCGAACAGAGAAATGTCGTGTGCTATGCATGTAATGAAATAGGCCACATAGCAAGAGTTTGCCCAAAGGTTGCGGCTGAAGGAAAGAATAAAAAACAAAGCCAGGCCACAAGGGAAGAAGCAGTGGAAGTTACACATCAAAGGATGCCCGTGCAGCAGAGGTGGAGTATGAAAGCACCGTTTTAGACGAGGATGGTGCAGTGGCTATAGCACACTTTAAGGTTTCGTGTGCAAATAAACTAGGTCAG